>OZ057400.1:26760635-27360635 GCA_964056695.1 Melieria picta | reverse complement strand
GGTTGAGCAAAAAGAACATCGAGTCCTTATGACGCAGCGGAACTGATTGTAGAACCTGTCGGGCACTAAGGCCCTTCGTCTCCTTGAAGAAAAAACGATATGCACTGTTTCTGAGTCGAACCTCTATTAGAAAGCTCGGATTAGTTGGAGTCATCACAGGACACTGCGCCATTGGATCTCTGCTTATCAAATGGTGACTCTCTCCAGTGAAGTCTGCAGAAACTGCGGAGATCAAGAAGAAGTAGAAACGATTCAACACTTTCTGTGCCACTGCACAGTTCTGCTGGAACTCCGACTCCGTACCCTGGGGGCAAGTTTCCTAGCGGACCTGGCTTGCGCGGCAAAAGTCGAAATTCCGGATCTGGTCTCCTTTATTAAGAGGTCGAACTGGTTTGCCCCGGATTGAGACTGATTGGTTAACTCCCGAACTATTTAAAAAGTGATTCACAATGGGTCACTTTGGCCTCCGAGTGGAAATGCAGTCTCTGTGCCGCACACACCCTTCCCTGCCCTACCTAACCTATGGGATAAGGTGGCAGACATAAGTTTGCTCTGAATTGGTTTTCAAACATCTTAATGATGCCTCCAACTGCCACTGATAATAGTAGAATTTACAGTTTGTTTTGACCTCTAACAGCTCTAAATTGCAGAAATGGTTTTTTGTCCATCACACAGACTGTGTGTTGCTTAGTCATAGCATGCATAGGTATTTTTAAACAATAAAAAAAATGTTATAAGCATAGCCATTCTTATCTCTTGTAGTGACATATTTGGGACATTTGGTGACTCACGCGTTACTTGCAATCTTATAGAATTTACCACGTGCTATAAGTACTAATACTGTTTATTGAAGTTAGTTGACAATGAGTACAAGTTGGAACTTGGCTCCTGTAATGCTAAGCATAATCTTTTCATCAACAATACATCAACTTCCGAATACAATTATTTAGAAAACGTACACGTTATTGTTCCAAAACAATTTAATACATTAGATTTATTGCATTAATATGATCCAAATGGAGTGTAATTTGCCCAAAAGTCAGACATTTTCACTGATGACTACAAATTTCCAGTCCATTTCGTTATTACACACATTTGGTATACACAAGGTTTTTTTATTTTTGAGCCTTCGGTCAATAGAATTGAAGTCTGTACTCTCAGTCTGTAAGTCAGCCTTTTCGTTCAACGTACTCATTACTTGATTTCCGAAAACAAAAACATGGAGGAGTTATCCACAGAGAGCGCCCAGCTTGATCCGCTGTCGAGTCCAGCTCCCAAACAGGACGAATCACGGACTCATTTTTCGCCAGAAACCGTTGCATTACATTTAGTATTTCATTTTGTGGCAAAAGTGTTGGTCTATGTTGTGGTAGGCGCAGTGTGCGGTTTTATTTTGTGGCGCAAACGAAAGCAGTGCAAAGTGTGCTCCGCTGACAACGAAGCTAATCGTGAGTCGTGCATATTTACATGTATTTTCTGCACTCAAAGAGTCTGTAGATTCGCTACAGCCAGCATTCTAAGGATTGAGTGAAGTGCACCGAAAATCATGGCCTAACAGAATGTGTCTCTTTCAATGATTCGATTAGCTGAGAAATTTGGCACAAACGTTTGCAATGATTTCAGGCATTAACTGGTTTTGTATTGAAATCCAAATATCCCAGTTCTGATTCATACATGTAACGTTTGTCTCTAAAATGCTCCTGATGCATAAACAAAAACTGAGAAGCAAAAAAACCCAAAACAGGTTTACCAAATTTGTAATGTTTTTTTTTGCTTTTGTCAAAAAGAAATATTATTCCCAATGAAAATGTTATTGATCAGCATTCTGAGAATCGATCTCTTTACTATGAATTAAATAACTTCTGATATAACCTCACACATTAACGTCTCGCGTTTCTACATTCGATTTTTTTTAATAACTATTTGTGGTTTCGAGTCGACTCAACTAAGCTGCTGATTTCGTCAACTCCTGAAATTGACATCACTTACGGGCCATAACTTGGGATATTTCTGATTACTTGTGATTTTCGTGTTCTTCACAAAGGAAGTTCGATCAAAAAAGGCTGCGGAAAATTTTTAAAGTGAAGAACGCGAGGTTAATGTTAGTTTGTGAAGGACATTTTAACAGTTGGCACTACAAAAAGCTGCCACGCATCGACTTGGACAAACGACAATATTGGTGGGATTTTCTTTCAATGCGCCTTCGACCAACAGTTCGACTCTGTTTGATTCGAAAATTAAGTACTTTGGGCGCTTGCTTTTGCCTGCCGTCTGCTTTCCTTCCGATTTCTAAAAAGAAACCAATTGTAAATGCAAAGGCAATTGCTAAAATAACAATAAATTCAACTTTTGTATCGAATTTCTCGTTCTAAAGAACGTCGTTTTCTCTCATTTTGATACAATTTCCCAGGAACATTTGCATACCTTGTGAAATAATAAATGGAAGATACACGTATCACGTTGTTATCAAGAATCAATGTCAGTAGCTTCCACCGGAGTATAGCTTGTGGAGCCCGAGTCTTGAATATGCTGGACAGTTGCTAAGGAAGTGCACAGCTGTGAACATAATAAAAAAAAGTAAATTCTTTTATTGAATATTGTGGGTGTGGTGACCTCAGATTGTCTGCAGTCCGGAGAAGAATGCCTTCGCCTTCAATTTATTAGTTGCTCACAATGATTTCCTTATTATCTGAAAATTCGAAAAGTATGAAAACATTGAAGCATTAAGTTGTATTCATTAAATTTTGCGTCTCGAATTTTGTGGCTCCCCGCACATGCTTTGTGTTATTTCCTTAGACGTTTTCTGAAGGCCAAATGGACACACTTAGGTCGTTTATTTGGCACATTGTGATACCACAAATTCCACCCGTTTAAAAAGTTATAACATATAGTTTAAGCGGTTAGGGGAAGAGAGAGGGGACCTACAGTTTAACGCGTTTAATGAACGGACGTTTGTAGTTGCCCGTTTTTTTGTTCTGCCATTGCCAACCAAGAGTGCACTTGTGCGTTTCCTATACATCTCATCAACTTCATGTGGATAGCGATAAAAGTAGACGAGTGTTTCACCAGCCCGAGCTAGGATTCGAACCTAGGACCTCTGGTATGAGAAACCAGTGCTCTACTCGCTGGACTATCGGGGCCGGCTACTTTGAAAAGTATAAAACATCGAAAAATGAAATTTAAATTTAGTTCAAAAGTATAAGTGCGTAAGTGCGAAATGATAGACAAATCACCACGACCCATCACGTTATCTGCTACTACTGGCCCAATCTTTAGGACTTAAAACTTGTGTGTCATAAAAGGCGATTTCCATCACCATTGATTGCGAAAAAAACGATGGTGTAGGGTGTACAGTGAATGTGAACAACTTGTTCCAACTTTCCACTCTCTGTCTTTTTCCTGACTTGATTAGGTTTTTAACACCACATAGATTTAATAACTCGTGCATATCTGTTTGTGTACAAGTTTTTCACGTGATAAACAGTTTTTAATGACTAATCAGTGCCGAAAGCGATTAAATTTCACATGACCTTCTTGTGCAACGCATTGTTTATTTAAACGAAATAAAATATTCACAGGTTCTGAACGCACCAAAATATCTGCAGTTTTTGTTTTAAATGAAGTTTTAAATGAAATTGTTGTCTTTTTCGCTTATGAAATCCTTCGTTTTTTCATACTCTGCAATCAAAACAATTTTTCCCCTGTATGCTCCACCAATTCTTATCTAAATTTTTACTGTTTTTTGTTTGTCCAGTTTGTGGTTCATTTCATAAGTTTTTCTATTATAAGAACACTTGTGACTTGATAAATAAAAATGCTTTGCTTTTGTTTTTATTTGTTACTAGTTATTTAATAACTTTGGTAATTAACTATCTAAATTAAAGAATTAAATACAGTACTTTTCGTTTATAACGAACCCGTTTAAAACGATTTTCCGCCTAAAACGAACCAATTTCAAAAGTACGCGCTGTATGTTTACGCTTATTAGATACGGACCCCTTTTAAAGCGAACTTTCGGTCAAAACGAACCATTTTGCCCATGTCCCTCGAAGTAAAGTACTGTATTAAAAATTAAATATTAAAAATATAGATAAATTCTTATATAGTCACAAATAACGACATAAGCTGAGCCTGCTCTTATTTCTTTGATCGTACTTTACATAGCTTTATCTGATTGTCATCTTGGAACTAATCATATATTTATCACTTAATACTTGTACAGTGGTTCGCAAGCTTCTGGGTTCACAAAATTTTATTCTCTTGATTTCTTTGGTTGTAATGTGAGTTTGAAAAGTGAAATGTTAACTTTTACTTAACTTTCAAGTCTTTGTTCTTTTCAGTTCGCTCGAAATGCATAGGAAATGTTGCAATGTGTTTGTGAATTGTTCCGCGGTGCACAGTTTGCAGCGCACTGCTCTGGCTCTGACTCTGGCACTGCACTAGTATGGGTAGCGTCGTCTTATCTTTCGCATTGCGCTCTCGGCCAAATCCTCTATCGGTTTCGCCAAGTTGACATTTGTTGCGACTGCTTTCGCGAGTTTGGCTCGTCGAGCCACATTAGTCTGGTGCTATTTGAATCTGTGAAAAGCCGTTTGCTGCTGGTCGCATTTTTCCATTAAACCTTTTTTCTCATCGACGCCTCATCATGGACTCGGAACTGGTCATTGCAATGTGCGTTACTCTGGGCATATTTTTTCTCATCTCCGTTTGTGCATTCATACTGCGCGGACGTAATCGGAATCGCAATAAAGGGCGAGTTTTTGATGGTATGGATTCTGCTACCAACAAGTGTGATACAAAGTGATATTTAGCCGATATTCAACTATGTAGTCAATTGCTTTTATGTATCTACAACCAGAAGTGCCTCATACTCATTCATTATCTCATTCTGTTATCGTGTATTGTTTGGTCCGGCGTTATCGTGCTATAAATACAAAGTATTATCAACTTTTTTTGCCACATCATAAATTCGGCATTACAAATAATTGCAAGTATTACCTTATAAACGCGCAGTTGTGTCTGGACTCGCATTAGTGACAGTTGATTTTTATAACTTATCATAATTCTGCTAATGAACGTCAGTGCAGTTTATTTTAACTTGTTCTGAGATCATTTTAAATGTGGGTTCCAATTTCATTGCTGGTGTGCGTTTCCATTTCCCTGTTGGCGACCTTCATTGTGGTTTGGCGACGCAAGAAGCAAAACGCCCGCAATGTGGGACGCGTTTTTGACGGTGAGTTGGCGGCACCTTCGTAAGGTTTAAATCGTCGACTGTGATTCTGGTCTAATGACATCAGCATGCAATGCCTGCTGCTCATTATACTTTTACAATTATTAAATGTAAATATTTGCTCTCCAATATTAACAAACAAACTCTTTGTTTATTTTTCTTTCGTCTGACAGCGCCCGTTGTGGTGACCTCAACTACACACACTGCGCCTGGTGGCTATCCGGTTACGCAGATGCCAGCTGGCTATCAGCCGGCCATGTATGCACCGTATCCTCCACAGACTGGGTAAGTGTTTCAAGATCGCGTCGGAATTATGTTCACCGAGTTACAATTTATTCATTTACTTTATTTGTAGTGTGCCACACCAAATGCCGATGCCGATGCCAATGCCCGCTACGCAGCCACCAGCACCGGGGTAAGTTTTAGATTGTTTCTATTAAATTCAAAGCCATATTAAATGTTGCTCTGTGTTTTTGTGTTTATTGCAGCATGCAACAATATGCAGCGCCGTATCCGCCGATGCCAGCGCCCGCTGGCAGCATGAATCCACCTAGCTACGACATGGCCGTAGCGGGCGGCTCAGCTGGCCAACCCAACAACGCTAGTTACGAAAAGCAATCGCCATACAATCCTAGCTTTACGTCACACTAGAAGGCTCTGTTGTGCGCTTACCGACAAATGCTTGGGGAAATAATTTAAGTGTATACAAAGTAGATGAGAATTGTTTTCGGTTTTCTACTTTTATATTAACGTAGAAATATGCAAGAACCAAAGTGCAAACCGTCATGTTGAAATTAATGACTTTTCGTTACAGTTTTTCCTGATTATATTTAATAACTTAAAAAAAGCTTTACACGTTTAATATATACCACCAAAAAATCTGATTCAAATTTATCAATGTACTTGTGAATTCTTATAATCGAACGCGCAAATGCATATTTATTTTAATCTTTGTTAAACAGATAGCAAAAAACAAACAAACAAGAAGTATTCCATTAAATAAGCACAAATTGTCAATGTTAAAAGATAAAAGTTTCATGCAAATGGGAAAACTATGAACGCTATTTTACTGTTGCTATGTACTTCAGGATATTAAATACATTGTATCGAACGACAATGCAGTCTATCTGCAGTACGTACATTTTGAATTGACTTGAATTTCTTGCTTCCAATCTACGTTTTCCATCTGTACTATACTGTCCTCCTACTGTATTATAATCTTGTCTAAGTTTATGCAATTTCAATGAACGCTTCAATAGAACGACTTTGGCTGCAATCAATGAACGGCGACAGCGTCCAGAAGTCGCCAGTTATTGTGCCATGCTGTATGCAATGATGGAACTATGATACTTATGAATGAATTTTGTATGTGTATATTTAGTTTTATTTCGACTGCTGTAAATAAAGTATGAAAACTCTATGAAACCATGACGTGTTTACTTGCTGTGGTAAATTTCTAATAGATGCTCTTTCAATTTGTGTGATTAAAATTCAAGATATTTTGTGCATGTGAAAAATAGATATGAAGATTTTGTTTTTGTATATTGACTGGTATATTGCGGGCATTCGCAACGACAATAGCACACATATATAAATGTGTGTGTGTTCTTGTAAAAGTCCAAACAATAGATAGCGTAAATGTTCGCTTTGCGGCAGCGCAACACAACGCAGCATTGTGATATCCACTTCAAATATGAAAGACAACAATGCGCGGAGAAATTCGTTGTGTTTGTTTTGCAGTCGGCGAAAACAAAAGAGCAAATAACAAAGTAAACAGCATAGCCACAATGCAATTTAGTGTTTAGTGCAGCGCGCAATAACAACAGCACAGCGTTGGTTTGTTGGCGGAGAACACCGAGTACACCATCGTCAACACCAACGTCAAGAAAAGTGGCAGCGAGGGTATTAGTTGCGGCACACTGTTTATTGTGTGCATGCTGTAGTAAACAATGCGATTGCATGTGAATTGGTGCGCTGCAAACTGTTTGCACTAAGCAAAGTGAGATTGAATTGGAAATTTAGGAGCTGCATGTGAAATTTCCAATTTCGGGAATGCATAAAAGCTGCAATTTGGCAACAACTATTAAAAATATGTACATAAATAATACATGGAAATGTGTATATAGAAAGTGTTGTCGATTATTATTTGTTAAGGGAGTTTGTGTGAATGATTAAAAATGTAAAAATTCAATTAAAAATGTTTTAATAGTTTGTTGGGAATTTTAGTGGTTCATGTGCAGTGTATACATATGTATGTATTGCCGTTTATATATGTAGTATGTTAGGTTAGGTAAGCTGACTGGCCAAGTCGGTCCTTAGCGGTACCAGTTAGGGCTCCTCAGATCGACATAAAAGTCATCGGTTGGAAAGTGAATTTTCCTAACGAAGTTCATCAGCGACTTAATACGTCATGCTTGGAGACCTCTTCTAACCCCAAAAAAAACGGGTCCCCTAAGTGGGTAAGGCACAGTCTTGGGATAGCCGGACAGGAGTAAAGAATGTGCTCCAATGTGTCCATCCGATCCGGTTAATCAGGGCCCCATTGTATGCCTACGATGGCTCTGTAGTCCTTCCGCGGGAACGAGGGAACGAATCTCGTAAGCGTTTTATTGAACTGTCCGAGCATTGTTTAAGCGGTTGCACAGGTAGCTTAACTCGCTTTTGTCTTACTCATTAGTTTGTCTTCCAAATCCCTATTCATCGTCCGCGGAGGCATCCAAACTTTGCTGTTTTGCTCATCTGAAGGGTGAAAATCACCTTCAGCGCCCTTGTGGCCAACAGATTTGCGACTTGCGATTCACAGCGTTTACATAGTTAATTTATAAGCAATTACAGGTAGTTCTTTAATATTGTATTATATCTTCATTAAATTGGCTGTTGTTAAAGCATTTCGATGCAATTTGTTCTGTGGCTTTCTTCGGATCTTTGGCGCTAAAGTGGCAGGAATTAGCAAAGACATTATGAAATTTTATTTTTGTTCTATATTGTTATATATAAATGGTTACTACAAATTAACTTTTGTACACAAATTCAATTACAAAAATAAAAAATATGGTTCAGTTCGTTCCACGTAAACCAATTTTCAGCGACACTCTGTCATGAAAATTGGTGAATCAGTGAATGCTGAAATGCACAATGACCGTTTAAAAGAAACTGCAATTTTAAATTATTATCAGGTGTACAACTTTGCTTCCGCCGTTTTCCGATAGGTGGCTGTACCGGCTGAGGCTGGTTGAAATACATAGATGGTAATGCCTTTAAAGTGAGTGTGGACAGTGCCTAACGAATTGTCATCGCCGTTTCAGTGACAGTTGTTCTTGTTTTCGTATTATTCACGCTCGAAAATGTCCGTTTATGTGCCCAATTCTCGCCATTTGCGGGAAGTTTTACTTTTCTGTTACAATTCGCAAAAAAATGCAGCTGAAGCGCATCGAATGCTCTCAGAAACTTACGGTGATGCTGCTCTGAGTGAAAGAACGTGTCGGGAGTGGTTTCAACGTTTTAAAAATGGTGATTTCGATGTCGAAGACAAACATGGTGGTGGAAGAGAAAAAACCTTCAAAGATGAACAACTAGAAGCATTGCTTGATGAAGATTCGTGCCAAACCCAAGAAGAGCTTGCCGAATCGTTGGGAGTGAGTCAGCAAGCCATTTCAAAACGTCTCAAGGCCCTGGGCCCTGGACAAAGTCATCCTCCAACACGACAATGCTCGGCCTCACGTCGCAAAAGTGGTCAAAAAGTACCTGGAAACGCTGAAATGGGAAGTCTTGCCCCACCCGCCGTATTCCCCAGATGTCGCCCCTTCTGACTTCCACCTATTCCGTTCGATGGCACACGGCCTGGCAGATCAACATTTTCAATCCTTCGAAGAATTGGAAAAATGGATTGCTTCATGGATAGCGTCAAAAGAGGACTCCTTTTTTCGAGCCGGGATCCGAAAATTGCCGGAAAGATGGGAGAAAGTTGTCGCTAACGACGGACAATACTTTGAATAATACATCTGTAAGCACTTTTTCGCAATAAAGCTTTTAATTTTGGAAAAAAACGGCGGAAGCAAAGTTGTACACCTGATATTTAAAAATATTTTTTGTTTTTTAAACTAAATTTGTGGTGATAAATGTGACTACAATATTATAGAAAACTAATTTAACTTTTAAATAATAATAATATGATTAAAGCTTTGTCTGAAAATTCCATAACAAAAATAAAAACTACAAAAAATTCAGTTGGTTCAATTCGTTCGTTCTAAAGTATGAAAAACTGAAGCGAGTAATGTCAAATGAATTGTTGCTCATACGCCACGTAAACCAATTTTCATCGACACTATGCCAAACTGCTCGTAGCTAGGTGAATGCTGTTATGCGCAGTGGCCGTGCAAGAGAAAATTGTCATTTTGCAAATTTTCGTTCCTTGATGCATCCGTTGCGGCTCGTTCTAAATTACGGAGGCAAAGGAAAACAAACCTTCCATGCGCTGACTGTGTCCATGTGATTTTCATTGTGTGTTTGTGTGTGTTTATGAGTGGCACACACTTTGGCCGATTGGCGTAGGCAACAAAAGCGACAGGAACATGAACAACTATGGCGGCGCATTATTAGCAACCGGCCATATGCAAATCGCTGAAACAACCAAAACAACACCACCACCAAAAGCAACAACAACAACAACGACATAAACAAGAACAAAGCCAACAACGCATACGTAGCTTTCAGCCACGTCTAGCAACAATCGATTGCCGGCCGACAACCAGCTGCTGCAGGCGGCTTAAGCGTCAGGCAGAGTAACGGCCGGAGACGAGGGGCGAGGGGCGTAACATCCGCAGCATCATCAAATCTGTCCGGTTATCAGCGAAATGGCGAGATTACGTGAGTTTTATGGCGGCATAAAAGAGCAAAAACAGCAACAGCAATGTTGCAACGTTTTGCTGTCGAAATTGACTTGAGAGGTGGACTGTGCACGTGTGTGTTTGTATATGTGTGTGTGTGTGTACGTGATGGCGCTTTTAAAGCAATGAGCAATTCCGTGGCAAATTGCTGCGAAGCGACATTAAACTGTTACAGTGCAGGTGCAATGTGTGGAGTAGGTGGGTTGTAGGTGAAATGCAGCCGAGGTCCGATTGTTGTTGAAGTGCATCACGTGGCAAATCTTCTGGCAATTTCGCTGGCATTCACTTAAGCGACAATTGATTGCGCTCGATGGATAAAGGGAACTTAAATTTGGCTTAAAGTGTAAATGAGAAATGTACACGAAATAAATAAATTGAAAATCGTAATAAAGTTACATCTTCTAAATGACTGTTGAGTGAAAGTGCTAAAAAATTGTGAAACACTGAAAGGAAAATAACTACAAATACGTCTTTAACACTAGAATGCCCAAGATAGTAATTTTGACTACATTGAGGTCTTTTATTGTAAATAACTTTTGTTGCATCGCTTTCTAGAAAAAAAATATCTTACGTGACTTTTATTAATTTTTAAAGCTAAATGGAATAAATCAATTTAAAAAATTGTAAAAAAATTTTTTACCCCAATTTTGCAAAATTTACCTTAAATGCCCAAAAGTAGTCATTTTGACTACCTATATAAAATTGTCAGCAAATTTTACTGATAAATAGACAAATATGCATCTTCAATTGCGAAATATGAAAATTTCAAATAATTGCAAACATTTAAAAATAATAATATCATAGTAGGCTGTGACAATTCCCAAGTTTTTCAATTCAAAATTCACTCATAAATTTCATTCAAAAATTCCAAATTCCAAATTTCATTCCATTTTATAAATGAATTTACTTTGTAAACCATAAAAAAATAAAAACTAAATGCTTATTTTAGTTTAATCTCGTGTACATTTATTCATATTTGCTACTTAAAAACCAATAAAATTAAAAAAAGTCAGTAAACAATAATGTAGTAATGTAGCATTTTAGGTATGCCAGTTTGTCGGGCATTCTAGTGTTAAGTGAGTGAAATAATTGGACCTAATGAGAGATTTGAGTTTGCCAAGAAAGATGTGAGCATTTCTTTAGAAAAGATGAACATATTCTTCATTGGATTTCATATCAGATACTTTTTTAGTATTTCGAGGTACGTTCAATCTTGATCGTAATCACTTTTTGTTCGTTTCTGTGTTCGTTTCTCGTTCCCTTTCAGGAGTATCGGCTAAAACAGCGGCAATTCGGTTGTAAAAAGTTGGATGAAAGTGAGATTAGAACTGATGGAAAAGTCTTTAAAAGAAAGAAAGAAAGAAAGAAAAACTTATAAAAGTTCCACGCAAACCGTCGTTCGAATAGTTATTTTGAATAAGTTGATGGTTTCCCTTTTTCAAATAAAAATACATTTGCTTCCAAAACCATGAATTAAATATGAGCATTATTTTTGAAAAATTTGCTGGGTATAACGTGGCTATAAGACTTTAAATTAGAATGAAACTTCGGAGATCTGGTTGCCCTCTGGTGTTACGAATACGACTAGAATTTTGAAAACCCCGTTAACAAATAATATTTGAATTTTGTTTTGATTTCAAAATTTTTGCTTGGGGATATTTCAATCATATTTAACTACTTAGAAGATATAAAAACTACATATTTAAAACTAAATAAGGATCAAACACTGGAATGCTTTCAAAATGTAAATCTAAACAAGATCAATCTTGATCTTTTCTTTTTGGTTTGCAGGTTTTTGAAACTGCGCAACTATTTAGATCCACAAATTAGATGTAGAACCAAATGCCGTACAGTCAAAACCGCTTAACTGCGAGTTGGTTAACTGAAATATAAATCTAGGTCCCATTTGTTTTTAATATTTTTCCTGAAAATTAGTTTGTTTAACTGAAACTTCCCATAACTGTCCGTTTAGTGAAAGACTAAGAAGGACGAAGAAATATTTGACCGAAGAAATATTCGGTTAAGTGAAAGAATATGTTGGGTCTAAAACATAAATTTAAATTATTTCAACTTCACCTAAGTGAAAAATTTGCCGCCACATTTCATAATTTAAAAATACTGTTTTGCTATTATTTTCCCTCCCTGATAAGTGGATCAGCTGATTTCGTTAGTTGGCGTGACTTTTGACTTTTCTTTTCACTCTTCCGAAAACGCTTAACCGGAGTTCGCTTAACTGAAAACACCGGTTAACTGCAACTGAGAGGCCAGAAAAATCGACTTGCACTTCAAATATTCAATGCAGTGGCGGATTCAGGGGGTTTTTGAAATATTATGAACGACTTTAAAACTACATACAAATTAAAAGGCATTTTATAAATATTAAAGAATTACTTTTTGAACCCCTCCCCCCGAAATATTTTTCTGAATCCGCCCCTGATTCAATGTGGCGAAACTAAGCACAAGGGGCCTTTAGTTGCAAACAAAATATGAAATAAGACAAATGTGTGTGATGTGAATTGCTCAAACATTTGTAAAATGCCAAACAGAAGTTTAAAGTTAACAATGTTGGTTAACGGTACAGAAGACAGATACTGTTAGCACTATAATAGTTAGAAAAATGGTCAAAATACAGTTTAAAGATTCATGGATTCGAATTTTGAATGAAACAACTGCAAACAAAGCAAATCTTTTCTTTCGGCTATGACTTTACCAAATTTATACTCTTCTAGTACATATTTATGCCACACTTCATTCAACATACTCATACACATGCATACATATAACTACACCAACATTTTTGCTTCTCACTAACTGACCATTTGATTGTATTTCCTAACCGAACCCGCACCACTTACCCAACAATATCTAAGGTCATTCGAAAAAATCTTCACAAAAAATCGACTCCAAACAATTGGCAGCCCGAATGGCTTCGCAACAGCATTGAAAAGGCATTTGTGTCAGCAAATTCTATGTAAATGAACTGAATGTGAATGCGGAATAAAAGCCTCGCGCACAATGGGCGAAATTTTAAAAATATTTCATTCATTTGCCTAAATGTGTGTACAAAAGCTTGGGTCGACAACACTTACGCTCCATTTAGCCTGAGTTATTCCCGCCCAGAAAACCGAGTCAAGAGCCACACGAAAAATCCCAAAACGCTTCCAAAAACCTTTTCAATTTTTTTTTGGTTTGATACCCAATTCCTGAGTGTACCACTTGTTATTTTTTTTGACTTCTTTCCGCTTTTTTTGCGCACTGTTATTTGATGCTTTAAGTGACAGCCCGCACCGATTCAATCGTGCTCGATGGTTGCCACGGCGAGCTTCGGCAAATACGAGGTAACGACGCCATTTCCTGTTTTATTTCCGGCAATTAGCACTTTAAAGTCAACTGCTGCCAGCACAATGAATTCAAGAGTGAATCAAGTGAGTGGTCCGAAGTAATGGAACGGCAACGAGTGGACTGTAGCCGTGCGGTAGCAGCCGGCACGTGCAGAGTGGGCGACTCAAGTGGCCAATGGTCTGATTCGCTCGACAGTATGGAGGCCGCTTTCTAGGTGGGAATTATTCGGCAGCGTGTATTAGCCTGCGAGCTGGTCTGCAACAACAATTCGGCTGCATTTGAGCAGCGGGTTGCAAGGAAACATTTTCACTAAGATTTAATTAAAGTTTTGGCACACCTGCACCCAAAGCGGCCACCCAAACAAATTTACTGAAAGTGTTTCTTTTCTTGTGTTGCCAGTCTACAGCAATTTTAATTAATTAAAATTCCAATACTTCACAATTTACACATGGAAATCTGCACTAAAATGCGTTTCGAAATTGAATTGAAAATTATTCGAGCAACTGATTGATTGGGTTTTCTTGTTGATTTGTTGATGTTTAGTTTTGTTGTTGCATGATTTTTACAATGAATATTACGGGGCAATTTAAAAGATTTGATTAAATTGCGGCCATTTAACATCACTTTAACTGTTGAATTAAGTGAAAATTGCATAAGCAAATAATTTTTTTTATTAAATATTCTTAAAAGGACAATTTTTGTCTTTGATTGGTTGAATTCTCAGTTGAGTTTTGACTAATTATTTGATTTGACTTAATTCAAATTTCAATGCTTCTCTATTTACATATGGAAATCTGCACTAAAATGCGTTTCTAAATTTTATTGGAAATTATTAGAGCAATTGATTGATTGGGTTTTCTTGTTGATTTGTTGATGTTTAGTTTTGTTGTTGCATGATTTTTACAATGAATATTACGGTACAATTAAAAGTTTTAATTAAATTGCGGTCATTTAATATCACTTTAACTGCTGAATTAGGTAAAAATTTACATTATTAAATATTCTTAAAAGGACAATTTTTGGCTTTAATTGGTTTAATTCTCAGTTCAGTTTTGACTAAATTTATATAAAAAAAGAAAGTTTCAGGCAAAAATTAATAAAGATTAGGTAGATAGGTTTAATGGTCACCTCCAGGGCATCACTTAGGCCGCTTACTCCATTGTGTTACGACGTTGGGGGCGGGGGGAGAGGAATTGAACTTATACACTTTCAGTTGATGAGAGCCACTTGGGGGAACTAATGAGTTTGTAAATTTCACTTGGGGGCATTTTTTCTGGGCAGTCTCAGCAACTAAGGAAGTGCTGACCGAAGCATAGGAAGTGAATTCTGCCTATTGCTGGATTTGTGTAGCGGAAGTAATTGACGGATTTCCTGCCTTCTTCATCACTGCAGCTTCTGCAGAAGTCATTGTATAGCAGGCATAGCCTATTGGCGAGCAAACCAATGAGGCAGAGGGTGTGTTTAGTAAGAACATTTCCCGGGGAACCTTCTCTGGTTAGTTGTAGGCCAGTTCTGACCTGCCGTGAGGCTTATGCGTTGGATTACTCGTGGGTTGAAATTTAAACTCAACTAATACCAAAAAATATAAACTTTTCATTCTGTAACTGTAATCACTTTAGACAGAGGCTTATCGCTCACAGTAAGTAAAGGTTTTAATCTGCGATTTGCATATTTTTTGCTGAATGTTGTCATCAAACATCACCTTCGACATTGTGCGATTTGAAGCCCTTAGACTTTTTTTTGAAAAATGTATTTTTTTATTTATGCTATTTATGTTAAATAATTATTGCAAATCGGATAAAAAGTCCACCAAGGCCGGCTGGGGCGGGCACTAAAGGCCATATTCCATAATTAATGGTAGATTCACAGCTTCGAACGGAGGTATTCCAGTTTAGAATTAAAAAACATCGATTTGAGTGGTTTTCTGTTTTTGAAATATTTTCGGAAATAAATAAATAAATAAATTAAATTAATAATTGAAATTTTTAAAATGTCATTTACAAATACAAATATTAAAAATTCGAAAAGTTAAAGAGATTTGAAGGAAATGACGCCGACAAGTTTGAAAGGGGTTTTCTCGAAACTACATATTTTTATTAAAACACTTCTCACGAAATCTGAAGATAAACTAAACCAATTAAAATTTTGGTGTACATATGTCTCCAATCTATATGTTAATATGTCAGAATCACCTCGATAAAAACATTATCTAATTTTCGGTTCTTGAAAGTGGACATAAAAACGTGTGAAATCGAAAAAAGTTTTTAAATAGCTGAAATTTTTGTTGGCTTTAAATTCTGCTGACAGCGATAGGCTTGTCCATACTAATCATAACCTCAATCGTAGGCATTTCTTCTAAACTTTTTTCAATGGGATGACAGACATGCACTTGTAGGTCTGCCAATTTTGATAAAAACACAATAACAATTAGTGTCCGACCGAATATTCGGTTTCGGTTTCGTCCCAAATAAGTGGTTTCGGTTTCAGTTTCTGCCAAAAAATGGCCGAACGGCCAAAACCGAAACTTTCTTGTTATGTGTAGCAGATATATAGCGAAAGGAGGAGTAATTTAGATGCCACCAATGTAAATAATTTTTTTTTAGCATTTAATATTACATTAATTAATTTTGAATATTAGCGAGTAAGGTACGAAAGGGTGATTTTTTCATGTTTATGTTTTTAAAAAATGAATAAATTGTTTTTATTAATAAGTATTTATTTATTTATGTTGTGTTTGTTTATTTGTTCTTTATTTACTTAATGTAAAATTCGTTTGTTGAAGAAAATGCTTGACATGGTGATTTTTATTTCAACTAAAATGTTTCGGTTTCGGCCCAAAAAAGATGTTTCGGTCGGACATTAATAAAAATGTAATAGAAAAGAGCTTTGTAACTTTCATATTCCCTGTTATGCTGTTTCCCGAACCTAAAATGTATTAAGCCACTAAGTCTGAATTCTTGAGACCTTTCTACGTATATCAATGGCTATTCCCTATAAAAATATCATAAAAATAACAAATCGTTCTCACAACTATAATTAATTTTAAACCACCAACCAAATTGAAATGAGAATTAAACATAAACATCGTTTTTCTTTAGGCTTAGAGTTGGCAACAATCTTATTAACGTTGTGACGGTCAAAATTGTGAGGTACTTTGCAAATTACTACATAAAATCAACAGATCACAACTATAAGAGTTAACATTTTGTGAGTTCAGTCAACTTCGCCTTTCATCTCGCAATCAAGAAATAAAAATTCAAAAACTATTTCCCAATGAAAAGCTTCAAGCTTGTTAATAGGCAAATTCTTCAATCTCCATTCATACCTCAGTCTCATATCGCCTTTGTTACAGAATCTTGAAAACGCTAATTAGTCATTACACTGAATCATAGGTAAGTAGGCCTACTCGTTCTGGTTGAAAATGATTTTCTAACTCATAAATGACGCTCGATATTTTGTGGTTTTATTAACTTTTCATAGGAAATGTACACTTAGCGGTAAATACCTCTGCCGGCAAACGGTAAATCCGCTTTACTGCTTCCTTTACGACAGTTTTTGAATGATAGTTGGCACATTTAATTACTACCCCGCTGTCATATTTCGTTTCCATTGCTGGTATTTGTTTGCTTTTTGGTTTTATTTATTTTTGCCAATTAAACGCGCGAAATTACAACACGAGCCAATGTCAAAGCGCACAGCACAAAGCAATGCAAATGCTGAAACCACATATTAAATACAATAAATAAAGCGACACAAACACACAAAGCCGCGCAAGCAAATGAACACACACATAGACAACAGACAACTGTGCCCGCGCCCAGGGCGGCGACAGAAAAAGGCAAACATATTTAAACGTTGCCAGTAACCAGGGAAAGTCCTTGGCTTAATTCACTGTCACGAAGTTTATTTTCCATTAACACACACACACACACGAACAGGTTAACAAGTAAATGTATACTCACCTGCGTTTTGTCGCTGTCACTGTCGCTGCCTTAACGTTTGCTGCGTTTGCGTGTTCCATCTGCTAAAATGGTTAGGGAAAAAATCCAGCAAAGCCAACAAATGTCTGTTTATTTTTGTCAAGTTGCGCTTTTTTACCCCTATTATCATTAGATTTCTATGTTTTGTGATATTTTTTCCTTTGTTTGCGTTGTACGAGGAAGTTGTCGCTAATTTCGAAAACGCTCAACGCTTACCGCAAATGTCGTTTCTAGTTTAACAGCGTCCAGCAGTTCAATTCAAGTGTGCACACGTGTGTGTCGGCATGCCTTATGGCCATGTGCGGATGTGTGTATATATGTACATATGTATTTATAGTATGTAGTTACATAACTATATGCATGTGTTCACCTTAGCATTACGGTAATTAGTGTTCATTAAAGCTATTTTCTTCTTGTTATAGTGCAGAGTCGCTCGCACAAACACACACACACACACACACACACTCATATTTGCCACTTGGAAGTAGAAGTTTCGGAATATATATTTTGACAAAAGCAGAAGAAAGTAATCGAAACCTCCGACGGCGTAAAAGCCAACTGTATTTTGTGCACTGATTAAGAAAAAATAAGTTTCGAAAATTTCTTGGCCGCGGGATAACTTCGAGAAAATTTAAGTTTAAGTTTTTATACTCTGCTCTAAGTTTCTCGACACACTTTGAACAGGAGTTCGTTATGCCTGGAAGGTAGTGTGAAAGTATATTCACAAATCAAGGTCTATGGAAGAAAGGTCCCGCCACTTAAACGTCAAAAAATTTGTTGTGCTCGTGTGACGTCACACAGAAGCGAGCTCTGATTGGTCGAGTTTGTCAAATGCTAGGAAATGTAAACAAAACCGAGAAAAAGTAGTTGCCATACAATACGTTTTAACAATTGTATACAATTTAAATATATCCTAGGAACTTTTTGTTTATTACAACCGGCTTGAATAATTTTGTTTTTGCTTCGGAAAGCACATGAAAATTTAGGAAATTGAAATGTACATGTATGCATATGGAATTATTTTATAATTTTATCCATTTTCCGTATTCATAAAAGACGAATAAATAATACATAAATGTGGCAACACTACGAATTGCTCATTCTACGTCACAACATGGCAAGTGGCGTAACCTGTAATTTATAAACCTTGTTCACAAATGGTCGAGATCAATAGGAGCAGGGGTGTAGCCAGAATTTGGTCATGGGGGGAGATTTAAAAATTAAGATTAAAGTAAACTGCACTTTTCAGGCTTAGTGCATTGGAAATTTACCCCGATTTTTTGTCAAAATTTCAAAATTTAAAGTGAAAATATGTTTGTGTCATCGGTACAAAAATGAACATCGAACTAAGAGCAAATATTAACTTTTGTTTTAAAATTGTTAAAACTTTAACCGAAACATTTTAAATGGTAAACCAAGTTTATGGTGATAAACGTTTATCTCGTGGCGGGTTTCATGAATGATACACGCGGTTTAAACACGATTGTCAGGACATAAATGATGATCAACGTGTTGGCCAACTGAAATGCGCGATCACCGCAGATTCCATTCATGCATCTGCCGATGGGACAATTGAGAACGTAGAAACCATGTAAAAGGCTTGTAAAGACATCTTGAAGGACATCCCGGCCGACAATCTAAAACACTCATTAAACCTGCTTTCAGATCATGTAAATCACTGTATTGAGTGTGAAAGGGACTTTAAAAAAATTAAATCGATTTTAGCCCAAAAAAAATGTGTTGCTATTATTTTTTCAGACCTTTTTGCTAATGTGGCAACGTACACACCATGAATAATGATTAAAAATGTGGAATAGTTATAGGCTATGGAGCTACGTCTTGGATACGCCCCCGATTAGGAGAATCGAATTAGTAATGCCTGTCATTTTATTCGTTCGCTTATGCGTCTGTCGGTACATCCATCTTTCAGCATAATGGAGTTGATATCGAAATGAAATTTGGTAGCGTTACTATTGGTTGTTGCAACTAAAAATTGTTGGCATTTAAGGCAAAATTTCCTTACGTTTCAGCTGTTTCACTATAAGAGTGATTTGCAAAATAAGAAATTTGTACAAATCTAACTTTCATGTGAAATAAAATGTTAAATGTTTTTATTTTTATAAATAAATAACTAAATAAATAAATAAATGAATAAATAAATAAATAAATAATTAATAAATAAATAAATAAATTAATAAATATATAAATAAATAAATAAATAAATAAAAAATAAATAAATAAATAAATAAATAAATAAATAAATAAATAAATTAATAAATAAATATATAAATAAATTAATTAAATATTTATGTAGGTATTTATTTATTTTTTATTTATTTATTTAATTATTTATTTATTTATTTATTTATTTATTTATTCATAATAATAATAATAAATAAATAAATATTTAATTTATTAATTTATTAAATATATTTATTAATTTATATATTATTTATTAATTAATTAAAAAAATACCTACATAAATATATTCATTTCGATCGATATTATTACTATTTCTATCTCTTTAGAAAGCCATTCTAGTCTTTTGCTGTTGTATCTACTGTGTCAAACCTCTTCTGGGATCCTCTACACCTTAGCAATTGAATTGTACGTCAACCTTTTTTTATGAATCGGTTCACAATGGCATCACAGGCAATTGCGTGGTCAATGGTGTAGAGAGATTGGGAACACACATTTGCCATTGCGGCCCGCTGCGTCGGTTGAACTTGACTTTATTTCATAAAAACTTTTGTGCTTTAACAAAACCTGAAATACTTAGCTAACAATTTTTAGAAAATACAATTATTAAAAGTAGACAAAGAAAACCATAGAAAAATGATATAAAATTACATCAAGCACAATTTGTAATACGAATTTAGTAAATTTTTTAATTCCTGTTTGGAAATTGAGAAATCAAGACTATACGAAACTGAGATTTTGTTGAACTCAGAAAGAGTTCCCACCATGGGAGCATTCAAAGCATAGTTGGATCCATTAGGGGCTAACAAGTCGTAATGATGAAGTACCTGAGAGTGAACAACTGAATTCTCGTTTTTTTGAAAATCAAAATTTGAAGGGATGAACCAAGGGTTAGAAGTTTGTATGAAGAAACTGTGAGAAAACAGGAAATAATGGGCCCATTGACTTTAAACGTGGTGAAAGTATTCTTAGTGAGAAATAATAATAAAAATTGAAATCTGACGGGGTGAACCAAGGGTTAAAAGTTTGTATGAAAAAACATTATTTTTTACTCTTTTTGGCTTCGAACTTGGTGAAAGTGCTCTTAGTTAGAAATAATTTGACACGTGTTTTTCATTTTTCGAAAATCAAATTCTAACAGTGTCAACAATGGGTTAAAAGTTTATATGGAGAAACTCAATTTTTGTGGGGTTTTTGACTTCAAACTTGGTGAAAGAACATCAAATGTGAAATAATTTGACACGTGGTTTTTATTTTTTTGAAAATAAATATCTGACTTTGGGTCGACGATGGGTTAGGAGTTTTAATGGGGAAACATGACTTAATGCGCCAATTGACTTCAAAAGCACTTCAAATGAGAAATAATTAGATAACTATTTGTTCATAAAAATCTGACGGGTTAAGAAGAATTTGATTTATTGGCCCCATTGACTTCAAACTTGCATGCAAAGCCGCGGGTTCCTGCTAGTCTTTTTATAATTGAATTCAGTACTGAAAACAAAGCTTACAAATTTGCATGCGTTATTGTTATTTGCCTTTTAATTTATTTGGATTAAAATTCAATGCAAAATGGTAATTTTTATTTAATATTTAGCAGTCATTATTCATTTATTTACTATAAATAATAACAAACAAACAAAATTATTTCAAATACTATTCACCAAATATGTATTAGTACTTTTTTGTGTAAGTCACACAATGTAAATAACTAATTAATAACTTGTTGTCGCATAAAATAGCCCCATCAATAACAATAACAACACCAACAACTTTTACATTTAAATACAATGCATCGAAAGCGGGAAAAATATTTGAAAAGTTTCCGTCGAATGTTTTGCATTTTTGACGTATGCCACCGAAATATAGTTATAAGTTGTTGTTGTGAATGCTTGTCGAACAAGTCGAACAATTTCGAATTAGATTGAACGTATTGAGTTGAGCTGAAGTGGTTTAAGCGAGACGCGACAGCTGCAGCTGGAGCGGAATGAGCGGAGTGTCAACTTTAAATTGCATTGGCGCTGCAACAACCACTTGCACACACACACACACACACACTCACACAAGTGTCCAAAAAAAAAAACAAAAAAAAAACACAAGTGTCCATTCAATGCACATGCATGTGAGCGTGTACACACACACACACACATGCACGTATGTACATAAGAGTTTAGTTGTAAACATGCCGAACAACTGAAATGTCAAAGCCAGCAGCAATACAATTTGTCAATTTCAAATTTATTGAGTTCACATTTCCGAAAGTTCTCGCATCCCCAGGCGGTGAACTGATGTTGACCGACACATTGTCGCGCGCAACTGCTGGCTGCCCTTCGTGTGCACCTTCCTACCTCACTAAAACTTTATGTAAATATTTTTGCAAATGTAAAAATAAACATACACATTATTGCACAAACAACCACAAGCATGTAGATGTGTATGTATGAATGTTCAGTACATTTGTATTCAGGCAGAATGAAGAGTGAACTAAACAGCCAGACAAACAAACTGCACCGGTGCGAGTGCACTCAGGGACCAAAGCGAAATTGTTTGTCGCTCGTGGTTAGTGGCTGCACGTGCTGCCACACACACACTAACATATAGACAGACATACAAATGGCATTCATGTAAATGTGCAAATGTGTCTGTGAAAGTGTCGAAGGTGAGCTGCAGTCGGCCGCGAAATTTCTCACACCCACAAAAACAAATAAAGAAATAAATAAACAACAACTATTGACACGAACGAATTTGTTCACCCCACAGCTGCAGACATACAAACGCACAAACTGACATCTAAAATCATACAAAAGCGTTCAATTCACATATTTTTAATTGTTTATGTAATTTTTTTTGATACATATTAAATAGGAGAGAAAGTGGGTATTTGTTTGACCTGTCCAACTCTGGGCTACTTCGAAGGTATTAAATGTAATGACAAACGTTTCTCTTGACATCCATTTTCCAATCAATGTCAAACGTTTCTCTTGACATCCATTTGTCAAGTCAACACCTATTTTAAGCGTTCCTATCAAATTGTGCTTTCAAAAAAATTTTGAAAGTTTATTGGGGTCATTTGTGTTTGTGTTTATTTAACTAAAATTTTGAATCTTTTGTAAAGGTGCAGACATGCAAAACTATTTTTTGATTGCCTTTTCATGTACAAAAGAAATGTTGGCGTAAATGCAGTACAGCGAACCCTCGTGAAAAAAATAAATGAGTATGCCTTGATATAGAGGGTTGGCTCCTGAAACCTAACAAACTAACAAACTAACCTCTAACAAACAAAAAATTTTGCCGGGGAAACGCCCACAAAAGGCGTGGCTCGGGGTCAAAGTTCAAAGTTTTTATCAAAAAAACTCAATTAATCTCCAACTGATTTACATGATATGGGTATCAAACGAAAGGTCCTTTTCATACCGTTCTACTAATGTACAACATTAGATAAAAAAATGCATTAAGAAAAAGTTTTAAGCAAAAAAAAAAATTTTACAAACATTTTTTAATTTTTTTTTTTTTATTTTTGTGATATAATGACTAGTTTAAGAGTTATGGGACTTTGAAGTTTTCGACAACCGGTTGGCATGCAGTACTTCAAAGCCGATTATGGAGTCATAAAATTATATATTAAAATAATTAAACCACTGGATTTCTTACTTCATTTACTGAGCTTTTTAATTGTATTTTTGGAAAAGAAAAAAAATTTTGTTTCGTAAAAAAAAACCAATTAATTTTTTTTCCTTGATTTTCACTAAGTTAGACCATTTGGTTTTTTTTTATTTTTTTTATATAAATTGCTAATATTGTATAGAACATTGGTGCCAACTTTTATAATGGGCGTGGAAGTGGATTAGGAGCTAGGCTGAAAATACTGCCGAAGGGTGGCGTCCAGCGCCAGTTATAGTGATGACGCCATGTTTGACAATTTTACCGCGTCATTTTAGTAGCATAGCAATTAACCTCTGCAGAGGGGACTACAGGCAGATGGTCGGGTTAATGGCGGGCCATTTTCTATGGGCAAAGCACATGGAAATGGTAGGCATATCTGACAGTGCCCTATGTCCTGCCTGCGGGGACGACGTTGAAACGGCGGAACACTTCCTGTGTCTCTGCCCCGCGTTCGCTCATATCAGGTTTGAGACGTTTGGCACTGATGTGCTAAGAAGCGACCACCTTGGCTCCTTGGCACCCCAGGATCTATCAAGGTTTCTTCGGAAGTCGGGTAGATTTAAAGCATATTAACAGGGAACAACAAGTCGTAGTACAGTGGACGTATAATTGTCTGAGTGCTGCGCTTGCTAGATCGTTCCGACAGAGGGGGGGAAAAAATTACTTTATTTACAAATTTTTACAATTTTAAATGCTTCACTGTTACTCGTGCGTTTTATCATAATACCTTCAGTAGTGGGAATGAAGGCATGATATTTTTTTGTGCCTGGTATTGTCGCTGCCGATTCAAATCTGCTCTTTAAAAACAATCTGTTTTGTTGAATGTCCTCTTTTGGAGCATATAAAACGTGCGTTTGGGGCATTGATGTTTTCGCCCATTGGTACAAACGCTCGGGTGTAGTGATCGCTTTGTCTGACGCCGACTGTAGACTAGCTCGAGTTGCCAAACGTTTCAAGTTGCCCCCAAGTCCATCACATGGCCCTTTGCCATGAGAAGTGGCATGAAAATGAAACTCTGCCTCTGTACCGAAATCCTGTTTAAAATAAAACAGGTTAATAAAATTAAACCTGTTTTTGAAGTGCTGGGGTGCACCATCAGTTACATAAATATATTTATTTGTTGATATATCCTTTTCTTGTAAATGTTGATGTAAAATTTTTTGGAAGGTATACAACGTTGCAGTGTCATGTTTTAGGTCATCCGATATCATAACAATACTTCCGTGTTTTAACTCTTGCTCCTTTTTGTAATAATACACAGATGTCAGGAGAGTAGCCTGGTCGTTATTCCAGTGAAATGACTGGGCAGCGTCTTGAACCACGAAGCTGTAGTTTTCAGCAAAATCGCACTGAATGATTATGTCACCTTCCAAAATCGACTCTTTTAATAATTTAAAATACCGAGTTTGCTGATCTGATATGTACGCGTGAGGTTTTAAAGTGTCTAATCCTGAGCAAAGACTGTCGACAAATTCATCAGAAGGAAGAACTTGAGTGGCGATTGTGAAACGGTCTGTACCAACCCATGTATTAAACTGCACACTAGTCACTTGATTTGCGTCAAATATATTTCTTAAGTGCTCTCGAATTCCGACAAGGCCAGGGCAACTGTGGCATTGTTCGTTCAGTGACGATTTTCTTGACATTAAATGGCAAGTTGGTGTCGGATCTGGACACATCATCTTTTGCAAGCAATCCTTGTACGATGATAGGGGGATACCAGACTCAGAAGTAAGTGATGCAATATCTCCCCCGATTAGCATCAATTTAACATTTTGATGGTAAATACACACACACACTATATGAGTACCCGAATCACCAGCAAGAATGCACTGCTTAGGACGTAATGAAAAAAATTTTGAAAGGCCTACTTTTGTGTCACGGTATTCCAATTTAAACTGTTGATACAATTCATTGATGTTACACAATAATTGCTGTTTTTGTAAATGAACTCTTTGGCCATCATGAAACTAAATCTACAACTTCTGATGTTAACTTGCGGCCCTCTCGTGGATAAGGTGATGATAAAATACCGTTCTGCTCAACCAGTTCCTTGGCTTTTTTTGCTTGCCGTCTAGAGGTATTGAATTCATCAGCAAGTTTATTTTCGCTCCATGATTTAGGTGCTAAAGTGAGAATCATCGTTTTCTCATAAACAGATGTAGAAGGGTCATTAAACTTCTCTTTCAATTGAAAAAGTATTTCGTTGTCAATGGATTTTATGTCGTTTGTCTGTGTTGACTTCGTAAGCGTATTTTCTTCCGGAACAAAACATGAGTCTTGTGATTCTTGTGAATTTTGGACTGACGATTGGCTTGCTTGGCTCGAATTGTCATCAATAATTAACGGTTCTTCACTAGCAAGACGGTCTCTACACTGCTTACACACATAATAATTTACGTTTTTATTTGTAATTGACCACTTTTTTGCTAGCACTTGTGATAACTTCCTCACGCCTTTAGTTTTTCTATGTACAGGTAAATTAAACGGATTATAACATCGATCCCCGTAAGGAGTCATGATATTCAAATGTTTATAATAGCGATACAATCTCACGAAACTAACAAAATCACTCTCACGCGTCCGTACAAGTTAATTGCTATGCTACTAAAATGACGCGGTAAAATTGTCAAACATGGCGTCATCACTATAACTGGCGCTGGACGCCACCCTTCGGCAGTATTTTCAGCCTAGCTCCTAATCCACTTCCACGCCCATTATAAAAGTTGGCACCAATGTTCTATACAATATTAGCAATTTATATAAAAAAAATAAAAAAAAACGAAATGGTCTAACTTAGTGAAAATCAAGGAAAAAAAATTAATTGGTTTTTTTTTACGAAAAAAATTTTTTTTTTCTTTTCCAAAAATACAATTAAAAAGCTCAGTAAATGAAGTAAGAAATCCAGTGGTTTAATTATTTTAATATATAATTTTATGACTCCATAATCGGCTTTGAAGTACTGCATGCCAACCGGTTGTCGAAAACTTCAAAGTCCCATAACTCTTAAACTAGTCATTATATCACAAAAATATTTGGTACACGTATCAATAATACGTATAGGTAGAACATACTCAAATATTACTGAAATCGGAAACATCGAGTTTTTTTACCTGTCCGCTTCGCGTGGAATGCCCCAAATGTTAAATGAACGTTCGGTGCTTTGATGGCAATGCGGCCATTTTGAAAATGTCCAAAGAGGGAAGTTGAGAGACAACGTTAGCGAGAGTTTTGAAGCACAGTGCTGTTAAGATTTCTCAGCTTGAGTTAAGTTGCGTATTTCATGCACACTGTGAATTTCGCATCTGAAATCATTGTGGATTGAGATATTTCAATGTTTTTTCCCATTTTTCGTTTCATAATACTATCCAAAATTTGGAAACCACGCACTTTAATTCCGACCATATATCTAAACTTTCACAATCTTTACTATTTTTTCTGTTTTCAAGTTTTTAAATGCAAATTTTCACTAAAATTTCATTAAATAAATACAAACGAAACTTTTCAATGCTTAATCTTACTTTCTGTCACTTTTTTCTTATTGTCAAATATCACATTGCAACTGTCCACACCCAGCTTAGAGTAAACATCTAAAAAAACATTTGATGAGATTTGAATCCCTTGAGCTATGTTCGGTCTACCATTGTCAACATTTCAAAAATTATAGTTTAAAGAAGCTGAAAATAGAGCACAACTAGCAACTGCTGCAAAGCTGAAAATATAAAACAACAATAGCTTCATAATGAATCAACAAATCTCAACGATTTTGTTTCTCATAAACAAGCGAATTTATTCCGAATAGTAAATAAGTGGCTCTCACTTTGAAAACCCATATTCGACGTACATACTTATATTTTATTTTTATTTTTTCCAGCACATGAATAATACAAATATATCCATGAAAGTTGTTTACGTATGTAAGATTGTATGTGTTTGAGAGATGTTTTCATTTGTGGTCAGAAACGGCTTAGAGCACGCAAAAAGGCTTAGAGACTTAATCCCAGTGAAGGCTCAATATTTGCGAGGAATAATCATGTCAACAATGCTCAGTCACATATTTTCGGTCGCTTCTCGTTATTTGCAAATCCATATGCATGCACATAAGTAGATATGATCACATGGGTATGTTTGTGTGTATGAACCCTCTACTGGTCAGCGTGCTTCGGCCTATTGTCATTTTATTTCGCCCCAAGTGCTCATTTTGTCGCATCAATTCGATTCTATTGTGCCATGAACAATGCCAAATGACATACAAAAAAAGAAAAAAAACCCCAACTGATTGTGAAGACTTTCCAATGCTCCGATTACCTTCACTTTCAGCATTCGTTGCCAAATTCAAGAAATGACCAGTTGCCAAAAGTCTTTAACCAAATAAACCAAATAAAAGAAATGAATGTCTGCACAACGAGAATGCAAACCCAAACAAAAATCGAAACATCTAAAAGTACCAACGTCAAAATAAACAACGACAACGAAAGCATGAAAAGTAATGGAATTAACTGAAGTGGAAAACGGGGGGAAAATGAAGGGAAACAGCTAAATGGATAACGATACGTTCAAGGAAAAATCATCAGCAACTCTTTAACGAACCATTTATCAGATTTATCAAGAAACAGCAGCTACCACAGCTAAACAATGCAATAGAAGAAAATACAGAAAAACAAATAAATAAAATACAGTAAAACAATGAGCAGAGAAAACCGCCGAACCAAAAAAGCACAACAAGGATAATGTCTGGCAAAAAAGTGATTCGATTAATATTGCCTCAGTAGCAGGGGCGTAGCCAAGGAGGGGGTTTAGGGTGTCAGAACACCCCCCCATAGCCTATAATTTGTCAACATTTTCAATCACTATGCATCGTATGTACGTTCCCACATTAGCAAAAAGGTCTTTTCATCTTTAAATATTTAAAAGAATATTAACAAAACCCTTTTTTTTACCGAAACTAATTTTTTTTTTAATAGTCACGTTAGGCTTAATGCAGCGACTTGCATGTTCTAAAAACATGTCTAAAGAATAGTTTAGTTTGTCGACCGGAATGTCCTTCAGGATGTCGGTACAAGCCTTTTGGATGGTTTCTACGTTCTCAAAACGCTTTTTTTCATCGGCAAATGCATTCTTTAAAAAGGTGAAATTCGAACGGTGCCACATCATGTGAAAACGAGGAGTGGTTGATGGTTGAAATTCGACTTTTAGTAAACAAAAAAACAGTCAAAACAAGTGTCAATAGATGGGATGGCATCCTTCGATAGCCAAATGTTCAGTTAAAATGCAATAAATTTATGCTATTGAGATGCTTAACCTTCGCCTTACTAAAGATGATCCCAGGCACTTCCGCCGCTATTTTGAGTAAAACTCACAATAAATATATAATAATTTATAAATTTCTTTCATACTTCAGTATTTACTTACTTACTACTAATTTTACTACATACTTCAGGCGATAGTTCGTATTTCGAAAAAAACCTAACTTTAATGGCTTATTTTGAGACTATGGAAAATATTAGAAGATTTCTTTCCAGAGGGTTTATTGAACACATAATGAGGTACGCAAAAAAAAAATTTATCGTGAGTTTTAATCAAAATGGTAGCGAAAGCGCCTGGGATCACCCAGGTACATTTGTATAAAAAATGACAAAATTCAAGTTTAAACATGAACAAAATTTCAAAAATATAGTTTTTCATGTTATTGAAAATTACTTAAATTAAAATTTGTGCAGATATTAAACATGAATATTAAAAAGATCACCCGGGTGGGTATAAGTAAAGCGAAGATTAAATCCAATTTCAAGAATTTCAATGAAGATTTTGGCTAATCTTTTATGAATTACCGCCCAATTTTGATCTACGGTGATCGCAGATTCAGTTGGCTAACACGTTGGTCATCATTTATGTTCTGACAATCGTTTTTAAATCGCTTTTACCACTTATGAACTCCACCACGGTATAAACAAAAATCACCATAAACTTGGTCCATCAATTTCAATGCTTCGGTTAAAGTTTAAACATTTTTAAAACAATAGTTAATATTGGATCTTTGTTCGATTCACATTTTTGTACGATGACACAAACATACTTCCACTTCAGATGCAATAACTTCGCTTTCAGTCCACCAAATTTCATGAAATGTTTACTAAAAATCAGGGAAAAAATTTAGTTTTTAATACATTAAGTCACATAAGCCACAACAAAATGCCCTATTTGGAAAGTGCACTTTACTTTAAAAAACATGTAATACTAAACTGGCAAAAACATTTTTTAAAACCCCCCCCATGACCAAGTTCTGGCTACGCCCCTGCTCAGTAGCGTAAAGATATGGTAGACCGCTTTTTATGTTGACTTTAATTGGTTATTTAATTGGCCATGGAAAACAGTTATGATGATTGGAATGCCGCAGTTACTTTTCCAGTTCGTCACAATTAGACACTTGATTCATTTTATGCATTCATCTGTTTTGTTTTTGTCATAGAACTTTTCTCTTTAAACAGCAGCAAGATTTTTGTCTTCACTTTATTTATATTTACATTTAATATTGCAAGTGTTCTGCGAGTGCCCGGCGTTGCTCCGTTTAAAAGAGTGAATGTCACAAGGAGGATTGAAAACCTATGTATGGACAATTGTCAACATTCGAGTGTTTGGGTCCAGGCAAATTTAAACAAAAACTATTCTATTAAGGACATTATTCCCTTTCATTTGATACACAAATAATTATCTTAAGATCATTATAGATCAGGCACATGGATCAGTTATGGACCATTAATCACAAAGACCCAATCGAGTTGAAGAATGATGTAGTCATCAGTAGGGAATAACTAATCCTTTACTGGAGTGAACGAAATGGGTCCAGTTAAGTGGTCTTTTTTGGTGAATCCTCATCCGGTGCGTGTTTTTAGGTTTTAGTCCAAAAGATTTTCGTCCTCGAAACCGAAAAGGCCTTTAATCACAATTACAATACTTTTTATAGCTCATGTGTGAAGTTCAAAGTTGATGCATGACAAAAAAATATATATTAAGTGAAGTTGAGTTCAGCTCTTAGCGGCAGGCTGAAACGTGGAGATTGGCACCAGCATTTTAGACTAGAGACCAAACATAGTAATACTGCGTACTTAGTTTTTCATTTCTACATCCTTTGTCCTTTTAAAAGGACTTCAAAATTTTGAAGGGGATAAAAATTAAAAAAAAAATATAAAAAATACTTAACCTCTTTAGAATATGGCTATATGTATATCAAATGAAAGAGGAAAAGCTCAAGATTTTAAATAAAATTAATTTTTTATCTATTTGTAAAAAAAGGATATGAAAAAGGTCCTTTGAAAATTTTAATCCTGTATATCCTTGAAAATTTATATAGAATTTTCTTGAAAAGTAAGTATGTTGAAACCCAAAATCTCCTTGATCACGTGTCAAAATTTCATTATTCTCGCTTCATTGATTTCATAGATACTAAAATGGGTAAAAATTGGGTAAATAAATAAATTAGAATTTTTTGTACTTCATTACAATTGCTGCTTCCGCCTTTTTTAAATAACTTTCGAACAAATAAAGTTAGAGTAATGAAATTGAGAGAATTAGAGTGTGAATTTTTTTTTAATTTCTGTCGCACGGTGAAATATTTGATTTTATTACTGAACCAAATAGATATAGAAAGTAGGCTCTTATTTATCATCGTTGATCAGAGCCATTCACATACATTTTCTCCTTCCAACATTTGTTGAATGGTTTCGCTGTCGGCTTTATTTTTCCCTCTTCAGATGTTGGTGAAATTGTTTCAAGACTTGTGGGATGTAAACGATTCCATTGAGGTTCTTATTCGATATATTGTTATATATTGTAGACATTGTTGTTACAAATATTCAGCTCTGAATAAGTACAGAAGACTGGTTAATATTAGCCGTGGGACTGGGAGATTAGTGTGCTGAATATTGAGTTCGAGGTCTGTGTTTTAAGTTCCAAGTTAATGTCATAACATATTTAATTTTGTTCTTTGTCTCTTTGTCACACAGCTTTTAAATTGTCCGTTCAAAATCGGCGTGCAACAATAGGTCGCTTGGATTAAATATGAATCTCTGAAATTTAATTTGAAATACTTGAATATTTTACGCAAATGTAAGACGCTCAAAAATTGCAGATATGGTAACAACAACAACAACAGCACACAAACCATAGCCAAAAAGACAAAACGAATAAGCATCGAATCACTTACTTAAGAATGGTTTTTGTTGCTGCACTTCACCGCTGCTTTCGATTTATGTTGATCCTTTTGCACTGTGCAGTGATTTTGTATCTATTTACTCGTCTGTGTGTCTGTCTGTAACATTTTTGGCTACAAATAAATTTCAACAATTCAACAAAATTTTCAACACGAAAGGATAAGAAAATTGGACACGCTGTAGGGTTGAAAATTGTTGGTCGTTTCACTGCTTTGTTGTTAATGTTTAATTGGTGCATGTTGGTTGAGTGGGTTTCAAAGCAAATCATATCATTTCAAAGATGAAAATCATTTACATGAATATCAAAGCACGAGAACAAGTGAATGATTTTTATGGTTATTGCTATAAAATTGCTTGACTTTGAACTATAAGCAATTGAAATGCCGAATTACAAATGTACATAAAGTTACATACAAAATGTAATAAAGTTTTGTTAAAATCAACTCAATTTTTTTTCTTCCTTTATTGATAAAGTGTATGCAAATATTTTCAGGCAGAAAGTAGTTTAAAATTTTTTAGTGTAAAACATTTTACAAAAAGTGAAGTGAACTCATTGACTTTTAAAACTAAAAAAGTACAAAAGTTTGCCAATTTGGGTTCTTTTAAGGAAATATTGTGGCTATTTAAGAGGACATGTTCGTTACAAACATTTTGGATGGGAAATATGGTTTTAAATGACATTGGGTTCGAATGTCGTGCACGGAACACCCAAAAATGAAAGTTGGCGCAGTAAAGAAGTGAAGGGGGAGGTCATAAATCAACTTCTGTGCTACTTCCCGGCTCTGTGTAGAAGTGAAATTCAAGATGTTCTCTTTTTTAATAAATTATAGGATAATTTAATAAATTAACCCTTTCGACCCCGAATTTTACCCTGTGCGACGATATTACGTGCTGGTATTTAAATCATGAGACACAAGTGTACACACGACATTAGAATTCGCCACGCCTCTTTGTTAGAGCTAGTTTACTTTTGAACAATTTTAGCCTAAAACGAGTTAAATAAATTTTGTATCAATATTTTTTCATTAAGAAAAATTATTTAATATCATATTTATGGAAAAATACAAAACTATCAGTTTTTGATTTTATTTAACCATTATTAAAGAAAAAGGGTTTTGATCAAACGCGCCCAATTCGTAGACTTCAATTAGAACACAAACTTTCCCTGAATCGCTGCATATTATTGGAAATTATTTTGGTGATAACAGTAAAATTTTTGTAATTTGCTTTGAGTTCACTTCAAAAAATATTAATTTGTTTGTGTCTACTTAAATTAAACCCATTAATTAATCGTAGCTTTTGCTATAAGATGACAGATATGTGAATTTGCTCTCAGGCAACTTTGGGGTCGAAAGGGTTAAAAGTCAGTAAACAGTAGAGACTTGGTAAGGTTCTTTCTTAAATCAAAGTGGCTTGAATAGGTTTTCCACCTACTTACCCACCACAATGAACCCATTTGCGGCCTTAGTGTGTTCTTCGGCAATGTCCTGTGCCTTTATAGCTGCAGTAATTAAACCTAACCTACTCTAACCTTTTACCCTATACTAATAAGAAAACATCTGAATTTTGTATATGTGGAAATAATATACTTTTCGAAGCGCAGATAGCGTTTAGAGGAAACAGAAAAAAACCTAACCTAATCTAACCTAACCTAACCTAATGTTCTCATGTATTCTATTCTCTGTATTCTCATGAATCACTACAACAACTTAAAACGGATCTTCATCTGGCATCACTAAGGTCCCAATAAGGGTCTATGTGTAGTCATTCGTGGCTAACCAAATAGACAAATTAAGAGAAAAGAATGAACCTCATAAATGACAGAGAAATGCAATGAAAATGAATAGATTGCCTTTTAAATTTTTCTATTTTGTGCCGCTATACTTTAGTTTTCTTCTTGAGCAAAAAACCAAAAACAATTTTTCAACGAATTGTTCTGAAAATTAATATTAGCAAACTACCAACAACTACCAATGTGAATAGTTGGCTTGAACAGTGTGCGCCCTTTTCGCAATATCAACCAGAAAATAATGACAAATAAGGAAATGAGGAATTGCAAAGGAACTGAAACGCAAAAACGGCAGCCGTGACGGAAAGTTAATAACAAAATCATTACATTGCCCGAGACCGAGCGAAACTCACTGCAATCACAATGGCGGAACAGCGAGGGCGGCTGGGGGCGCCGAGGCAGACAAGCTGCATTTGCGGGGCAGCAGCTGGCGCAGCTCATTGCCTACTTATGGCGCGAGGCCGCATTTCACTCATCGCGTTGGTGCGGTAGTTGTTGCTGATGATAATGTGGCCGATGATGTTCCACAGCTGCCATTTGAATGTGGCCATCTAGGTATGTGCCTGTGTGTTTGTGTGAGCGTGTGTCGGTGTGTGTGTGTCGGTGTGTGTGTCGGTGTGTGGGTGCGTTGGTGTTTGATGATGGCAGAAGCCGCAAAACCGCATTCTAAATTCAAAATCAAAATTGTGAATTTGTGTGAAATCACACTCGCCTTCGATACGCATGGCAACTGGGTGAATTCTGCTGCCAGTTGGCCAAACAAATGAGCAGCGGAAGCGGCTGTTGCTCCGGCTGCTGCTGTTTGTGTCTCGGCCTTGTTGCTGGCGACCGCTTTTGTGCTCAGCGCCAGTGTCGGCAATGAGTTTGCAGCACAACACCGGATTCGGGTGCACAGGCACGACTCAGTGCACAGCCGCAACACGGACGACAGGCAATTGTTGCAATCTGCCGTCCGGCATCTCGAACATTGCATGTCCGTCTGGAACGTAATTACTTTCGGATCGGTTATGCATCTTCGGTACTCAGCACGCTTCGGAGGGGCGAAATTAAAATTTATGTGGCTTTGACTACATAAATTCGTTGCTGTGGTTGCATAAATTTGCAACAGCCTGCATTCGACATATAAACACATCGATGTGTGCGAGTTTAGTATATAAAATCTGCTTGGCGCGTTGATCTCTGAAAACAGATAAATTTACTGTTTTCTGTTGTTGTGTGCTTAAAATGTTTATGTGAATACTTTGTAGGTGATTTGATGACAGAATTCGGAATATGTTCGAAATGTTTGTGAGTCTAGTGTGGCGTGATTTGTATCAATTCAATCAATCTTTGCCATCAATTTTGTAAGAGAGTTTACAGTGCCCAAAAGAAGAAGAAAGTGAAAAATGTAAAGAAATAAGAAATGCAATTTAGTTACACTAGTCAGAATAAGTTTGCGTACAAGGGGTACGTAGTTTTTTCATATGAAAAATAAATCACTGAAAGTAATTTTTCAAAAACAAAATATTTTTTATTTCGTCCGTAAACTTAAGTAGTTCTTTTATTCCATTGCGATAATAATCTCAAAAACTTGACCAAACTGTAAAAGAAGGTCCAAAAACAAAATATGTTATGAATTCACCTCAGAAAAAGTTTGCGTACAAGATAAGGTTATGTAGTTAAAATTTAATTGAAACTAAGTTTTGTTCAAAAATTAATAACTTTGTGAATATGCTTTTCTCGCTTGAACTCCGTGGAGAAGTTTCGGCATAAATTTTATTAAATTCGGTGTTTTTTCAGCGGTTATTTTGTTATATCCTTGAATTGTTATATTTGTTTGCTATATCTTTGGAGATGGAGTGTTGTTGGGCTCAGGGTTCAAGTAAACCCCTTATATACTCGTTAGGTGACTAGGGAGGAACTTTTTCAACTTTTTTGAGCCAGTTAATAGCAAATATAGCTTCACATCGTATTCAGTGCGCTCTAAGGTCATTGTAAAGTTGAAAAGAAATGTTGAAATCTGATCCAAATTTTTGAAACCTTTGCTTACATAAGCTTTTAGAATATGTAAATAACTTCTCGGAAGCATTTCTGAATAAAAAAACCAGCCTGCTCACTCCTTTTCCTGACATGCAGCCCCATACCATATCCCCACATATGCTATGCTTCACTGTTAATTTCAGATTTTTGTTATTAACAGGATTCTCTTCCAATTAGTTGATGCCTTTTAATGCCAAATATGTCAACCATTATCAGATAATAATGAATCGTCCCACTTTCTATAGATAACAACACATAGTCCCGGAAATCCGGTTTTCTAGACTCTTTCATGGACTCTTTCACAAAAGAAATTCTGTGCTCCTTGTAAGTAAGCTAAATATGGGCTTCTTACATGCTGTTATGTAGGGGAAATATGATTTTTTCAGGACTTTTCTTATAAAGTCACTGTACTGGGTTTTATAAAATATTTCTGTACATTTCTGAAGATATTGGATTCAACTAGCCTAAGATTATGATGCACTGATCGCAAAACAATCTAATCCTCTTAAGCTTAAGAAAATGGCCAGACCGTAGTAACGAAGCAAGATTTTCAGGTTTTTTTTTCGAGATTTAAGATGGTTTTTGAAATGACGAATGTGCTTTCCCAAAAGTTTCCAAAATTTCATGAATTTTTTTTGTAAATTTTGGAAATTCCGCAATGTACGCAAACTTATTCTGCACCGTTTTGTGATATTGTCAATAAATACGAATACAGGGAAAATTATTATTTTAATTTTTTATAAACAGAAAACTAGTGTCCGACCGAAACCACTTTTTTGGGCCGAAACCGAAACCGAGTTTCGGTTTTTTTTTTAATATTCGGCCGAAACCGAAACCAGAACCGAAACTTTCTAGTTAAAATAAAAATCACCATATCAAGCATTATTTTCAACAAACGAATTTTATATTAAGTAAATAAAGAATAAACAAACAAACATAACATAAATAAATAAATACTTATTAATAAAAACAATTTATTCATTTTTTAAAAACATAAACATGAAAAAATCACCCTTTCATACCTTACTCGCTAATATTCAAAATTAAATAATTTAATATTATATCAGGTGTACAACTTTGCTTCCGCCGTTTTTTTTCCAAAATTAAAAGCTTTATTGCGAAAAAGTGCTTACAGATGTATTATTCAAAGTATTGTCCGTCGCTAGCGACAACTTTCTCCCATCTTTCCGGCAATTTTCGGATCCCGGCTCGAAAAAAGGAGTCCTCTTTTGACGCTATCCATGAAGCAATCCATTTTTCCAATTCTTCGAAGGATTGAAAATGTTGATCTGCCAGGCCGTGTGCCATCGAACGGAATAGGTGGAAGTCAGAAGGGGCGACATCTGGGGAATACGGCGGGTGGGGCAAGACTTCCCATTTCAGCGTTTCCAGGTACTTTTTGACCACTTTTGCGACGTGAGGCCGAGCATTGTCGTGTTGGAGGATGACTTTGTCATGTCGCTCTTGATATTGTGGGCGCTTTTCTTTTAGCGCGCGACTAAGGCGCATCAGTTGCGTTCGGTAGCGATCTCCTGTGATGGTTTCACCCGGTTTTAAGAGCTCGTAGTAAATCACACCGAGCTGATCCCACCAAATACAAGTCATAACCTTGGCGCCGTGAATATTCGGTTTTGCCGTCGACGAAGAAGCATGCCCGGGCTTTCCCCATGATTTTCTGCGTTTAGGATTATCGTATCGAACCCACTTTTCATCACCGGTTACGATTCGATGTAAAAACCCCTTACGATTTTGTCTTTGAAGCAGTTGCTCACATACAAATAGACGGCGCTCGATGTCCCTCGGTTTCAACTCGTACGGCACCCAGTTTCCTTCTTTCTGAATCATGCCCAGGGCCTTGAGACGTTTTGAAATGGCTTGCTGACTCACTCCCAACGATTCGGCAAGCTCTTCTTGGGTTTGGCACGAATCTTCATCAAGCAATGCTTCTAGTTGTTCATCTTTGAAGGTTTTTTCTCTTCCACCACCATGTTTGTCTTCGACATCGAAATCACCATTTTTAAAACGTTGAAACCACTCCCGACACGTTCTTTCACTCAGAGCAGCATCACCGTAAGTTTCTGAGAGCATTCGATGCGCTTCAGCTGTATTTTTTTGCGAATTGTAACAGAAAAGTAAAACTTCCCGCAAATGGCGAGAATTGGGGCGGGCACATAAACGGACATTTTCGAGCGTGAATAATACGAAAACAAGAACAACTGTCACTGAAACGGCGATGACAATTCGTTAGGCACTGTCCACACTCACTTTAAAGGCATTACCATCTATGTATTTCAACCAGCCTCAGCCGGTACAGCCACCTATCGGAAAACGGCGGAAGCAAAGTTGTACACCTGATATGCTAAAAAAAGTTTATTTACATTGGTGGCATCCAAATTACTCCTCCTTTCACTATATATCTCCTACACAATAAAATGTAACAAAATTTTCTACAAAGTTTCGGTTTCGGCTTTTCGGCCATTTTTTGGCCGAAACTGAAACCGAAACCGAAACCACTTATTTGGGCCGAAACCGAAACCGAATATTCGGTCGGACACTACAGAAAACCCATTTTTGAGGTCAAAATTAATCATAACATAATTTTGACTTGCCTGTACGCAAACTTATTCTGACTAGTGTATATACTTTCATGTGATTGTTTGTCTGTCGAACAGATATAAGTATTACGAATTTTTAATCTAAAGAAAGGTTCACGTAGAATGAGTTCTTGGCCACAGGAGCATTAAAGGTAATAGCGAATTTGATGAGCTGGCAGGATTTGGCACTATATTTTTACTTCTAACTACTGCAACTTGATGACAGGGCTCAACCAATAAGTGCACCATTGGCGCCTATCAAATTATGTACATGTTTTGTTTGACAAATAAGCAATAAACGATGCAACGCTCCCGAAGGATCTTCAGCGAAAGCAGGTTAAAGAGAATCAAAATCAAAAAATAATCAAAAGTAATAGAGAACCAATGAACTTCTGGGCCTGGGGCGCAATATAATTCCCTCAACAATAATGGTCTTGACTGTAGAGCTGTACAACTATCGATAGTATCGATGATTTTATTTTGCCGCCACTGAATTTTTTCGCATTTGGAGTACTTTGAAGTCAATAATTTATGTTTCTTCATATAAACCTTTAACCCATTAATGACTTCGTTAATTTTAGATTTTCGATAAATGGAAATCACGTGTCAAATTATTTCTAATTTGAAATGTTTTCACCATATTTAAAGTCAAGAAACCCATTAAGTCATGTTTCTCCATACAAACTTTTAACCCAACTTAAAATTTTGACCCCGTCAATTTTCGATTTTCGATAAATGAAAAACACGTGTCAAATTATTTCTAATTTGAAATGTTTTCACCATATTTGAAGTCAAGAAACCCATTAAGTCATGTTTCTCTATACAAACTGTTAACCCAACTTAAAATTTTGACCCCGTCAGATTTGGATTTTCGATAAATGAAAACCACGTGTCAAATTATTTCTAATTTGAAATGTTTTCACCATATTTGAAGTCAAGAAACCCATTAAGTCATGTTTCCCCATACAAACTTTTAACCCATCAATGACATTGTCAAATTTCGATTTTCGAAAAAAGTGAAAACCACGTGTCAAATTATTTCTCATTTGAAATGTTTTCACCGTATTTGAAGTCAATAAGTCTATTAGTTCATGTTTTTTCATAGTCTTCAAGTAACTATTTAAATCTTAACCCATCGTTGACGCCGTCAGGTTTTGATTTTGTAAAATTAAAAAACCCATGTCTAATTATTTTCTATTGAGAGCATTTTCACCATTAAAAGGCCTTTAGACTCCGATTTTAAAAAAATCCCCTCTTAGCGTAGGTTCATTTTCTAAAGTGGACGTACAGTTCAAATTTCATGTTTGTAGCTTCAGTGGTTTAGGCTGGGCGATGATGAATCAGTTAGTCAGCCGGTTAGTCAGTCAGGACAAACACTTATACAGGGTGGCGCAAAAGTTGTCACCCAGTGTTCTTTGGCTGTAATTTGTTTATGAATGAATGAATGAATGAATGTGAAAGCAAAATTTACTTTTGCCGCCATTTGCAAAAATTATAGCATCTGACGATAAGGTGATGACTTTTCCGCTACCCTGTTTGTATGTATATAAATTAAGGAATCAGAAGGACTCTAACAAGTCGCAGTGCGTAAGGTCCGTTTAAAAATCTATTCTTATCTGTTCCTGTGTTCTTCCTACATCTGTCTGTCTCCGTCTATTTGCTCTGAAAGTCTACTTTATCAAAGCCAAATATGAAGAATTTTCTTATGCAATAGCTTCAAATCTGTCGTGTGGAATAATTGAAGTGAGTGATTTTATCTTTCAAAATTAAAATGCATTACAATTTTAAACAATACAAATATTTAAGGTATCATGGCACGTTAGAAAGGGGAATTTTTAATGATTTACAAAAGTATTTATTTTTCAGCTCCTTTATTATCAATCTTTTTGAAAATTTTTTTACAATATATTGAAGGTTTAAGGAACACAATATTGTCTCTTATATAGGTGGAGCTGAAGTCGCGTAGAAAAAAAACACATCCTCCATTGCGGGCACTTAATCTCCGGATCTCAAAAAGATTGATAATAAAGGAGCTGAAAAATAAATAATTTTAAATCATTAAAAAGTCCCCTTTCTAACGAGCCATGATACCTCAATGTACAAATTCTAAAATTTTAGCATTTTTCTAATACTTAAAGTTGAAGAAAATTTAATGAAAATTTATTCAGCCAAAAAAGTAATGGTCTGTTGATTTTTTGCAATAAAAATATTTAGCGAAAGAATTCAACATCAGCACATGGGGACAGTGTACAAACATACATTTGCAGACTACATACATTTTGTTGACAAAGGACGCAATGCAGACACAACGGCACACACACACACACACACACCCGCAGACAATTAAGTTGTATTTTGTTGCTTAAATAGCCCGACGGCCACATGTGGTGACGCATTGCTGCTGCTTCGGGTTTGGTTTCGCGGTGCCGCAATGGTTGTGTGTGTGTATAATTTTTGAGTTTTTGGTTGTCTGAATTGTGTCTTTTGGTTTCGGTTGCTGTTGTCATTTTTGTTCTTGTTCATGTAATTGTTGTTGCTGTGTTGCGAATATTGTTGTGGTTGTTTGGCATAAAAAGCGATGCCGAGCAGTGCGAGTAGCGCACGAAATGACAGAAGTAGAAGAACAAGCAAGCGCAAATGCATTTCTTGATATAAATTGCATCCGTACGGCTTTTTCATGTTATTGTTGCTACAATGGCATTTTTGTTGGTGTCGTTCTATAATATTACACACCGCCGGAAGTGCAGTGTTGCTGCCATTGTTGTCAACGGTGCAACAACAATTTGCAGTTTCTCTGCACCAGCCACTTTTGTTGGCATTTTGCATTTTCATGTTCGTTTTATTTGCGGCGCTTCTGCCTGCAGGACATTTTCCGTGTGCTTCATTCAAGTAAAGCAAGAAATTGTCGCAACGAAAATGCTCACACACGGCACTATACACTTGCAAATATGTGTGCATGTGTGTGCATATGGTTTTGGGTGTGAATGTGCGATTTGTAAGTGCGTTAAGTACAGGCAAAAACTGAGCTCTAAAGTTACTAAGTAGGGATAAATATTAAAGTGCAATCAGCTGTGGACATGAATTTACGGCATCAACTGCTGTTCCTGCGTTGATTCGATTTTAATTATTTGACTTTGCTTTTGACCAACTTTTCAGTTGGTGATTTTGACAAAATTTAAACACAAATTATAAAAATAGAAAACCTAAAATATGCTCAACTCTGCAAGGTGCATTTAATTGTTTAATCAATCGGTTTCTTTAAGGTGATGAAAATAAAACTTCAACAATTTTTAAAAGACAATAGCAGAGACCTAAAATAATTATTATCCAAATTTTTGAGAATAAAAAATTGCCCTAATTTAAGAAATTTCTATAACTATTGTTTTATAATAATTATTCCCAATAAGACATTTTTTACGTCGCCTATAACTATTACCATGTAATAAAATTTTTTGAGTTGCATAATAACTCTTATATGTAAGTAACAAATATATTTTTCGTTGTCGATAATTATTATTTTGGGATTTTTGTTTTTTACATTGCTTCATAACTTTTATTTATGACTTTTTTTAATTTACGTTACAGATAACTATTATTTTGAGAAATTTTTTTTTTACGTTGCTTCATAACTTTTATTTGTGATTTTTTCATTTACGTTGCCGATAACTATTATTTTGAAAAAAAAAATTTACGTTGAATTACCACATTTTAGATATGAATTGATTTTGAATTGTTTTAAATTGACAAACGCAAATTAACTGCAGAAACCTAATTTCCACCAACAACTAAACAATAAAAAATCAATTCAAACTCAAAGGGCAACATAAAAAAAAAAATGTCTTTCATAAAAGTTATGAAGCAACGTAAAAAAAATTTTCTTTCAAATAATAGTTATCGGCAACGTAAATAACAAAAAATTATAAATAAAAGTTATGAAGCAACGTAAAAAAAATTTCTTTCAAATAATAGTTATCGGCAACGTAAATAACAAAAAATTATAAATAAAAGTTATGAAGCAACGTAAAAAACAAAATCCCAAAATAATAATTATCGACAACGAAAAATATATTTGTTACTTATAAGAGTTATTATGCAACTCAAAAAATTGTATTACATGGTAATAGTTATAGGCGACGTAAAAAATTTCTTATTGGGAATAATTATTATAAAACAATAGTTATAGAAATTTCTTAAATTAGGGCAACGAAAATAAATAAGTAAAATTAGGCAACGTAAAAATTAATTATCGCAAATAATAATTACAATCAACAAATAAAATTTATGTTGCATTGTAATAGTTACATTGCAATTATTTTCTTAAAAAACTTATAATAGTTAAATCCCTGAAATAGTGACGTTATCTATCGCCTCCTCCTCAATTTTTTGAATTGTTGCACAGTGTAATTAATGCCATTTTGTACGCTGTCGAACATTTGCTACTGCAGCAACATTTACCTTAATACAGAATTAACACAAATTCTGAAATGGCCCATTTAACTTGCCGGCTGCGTATTAAAAAATGATTATCGCAGTCGGGCAGAGCGGCGCGCGGCGCACGGCTCGAGTTGAAAACTCAAAAACGTGTTGCAACGTAATTAACATTGTGGAATTAATTTTACAAAGAGCCAGGTGCTGTGCGTTCATAATTAAATGAGCACCAATGATTCTTGTTACTTGTATTTACCTACACTCGCACAAACACCAGCACACACACTCACACTCACACTGCACACATTCCAGCAGCGCTGGGAAAAACGTGATCGGGCATTAAAAGCAAAACAACAACGCAACCAACGGCTGGAGAAATTAAAATTCAGCGGGCGTATTTTAAACATTAATTTAATAAAATTAATTAAAAGCATTTACTCATGAAATTGTGCCGGAAAAGGGTGAGTTGCAGCAGCAACAAAATAAGAGAGCAAAATTATTTCACAAAAAATATGTTGGCGAATTGTATGAAATCTGTTACTTATTGTTATGGCAACATCACTTGCCGCTGTTGTTGTTGTTGTTGTTGTTGTTGGTGTGAGCAGTATTATTACAAAATAACAACAAGACACAAAAAGGAATTCAAGCGCTCGATAACATTTACAGTGTTGCCAAGTGTTTTCGCAATTTACAGAGCAACACCGAAAACACACCAAAACCATTAAAAGTAAAAATTATAAATGAGCGCATTCAAGCGAAAATATGCAAAGGACACAACGGATGAACGGCTGGCAGGTTGAATGTCGTAACAGTCGAGTGCACGTTAAACAAATTAAATAGTTAATGCCATATTTAAAGCTCATACTGTGGCTGCACACAAGCATATTTTTATATATATGTGTGTGTGTGTTTTTGGCGACGTGTGAATACTTAGCGCCCGCAGTGCTTAAATAATTCGCATTGAAGTTGATAAATTGCTCTGGACAGCGCTGTCAGGCGCAATTTTTATCTCCGCTACTCGATAGTTGATCTATGGAGAGAAACGGGGCCAGAAGCGAATGCAATATTTTGCATATACACTGAGACAATATAAAATTTCTCATCATCTTAAAATACTAACAGTATCGGATTTTATCTCGTAAAATAATTTTTTGGAAAATTACCAAAAAAAAAAAACAAGGCTGCTGTGCGTCATTACGCTGCTTTGCCTCTCTCGTCTCTCTTACTGGCCTCAAAGTGCTATTCAACAGACAAAATTTTTAATTCCCCTCGAAGGTAATGCAATAATTTCCATGAAAAGCTGTTGACACAAAGTGAATGGCCTTCGATACAGATGAGCATTTAATATGTTTGTATGTATGTAAAATTTGAATCACAAGTTTTTTTAGAAAAGACTTAACATAATGATTTGGTTTTTTTTTCTGTTTTTACGCACACTTTTTCACAGCAATTCTAAAGGATTATCGTTTCTGTGGAAATCGGCGTGTCGTATGAGTAACATTCAATTCCCTTTCTTTGACAAATGTCTTCACTAAGCCTACAGGTGCTTCTTATTATTGTTATTTTCTAATTATTTCGATTTGCGTAACATAAATCTTTCAGTATTACATATATTGATACATTTTAATAATGTATCCTAGTAATAGAAAGAGCTGAGCTTAGCTGAAGTTGATATTTTAATTGCATCAATTCGACAGTCTAACGGTTGTTTGAAAGAATATGCGCATGTTGCTTTAATTAATGTCAAGTGGAAGTATTTATTAAGTATTAAATATATCAATCACCTTTTCCACTCAATGAAAACCCATGTCAGACGCAATTTGAATTAGCAGAGTTAAGAGTTGATCATACAACAGCTAAGCTATGGTTTTAAAACAAGAAAAATAGGTGTGACACGAAGTCCAAATAATGGGTAACCAGATAGCAGTGAACAAAAGTCTGTTTAATTTTAATTTTTTCATTTATATATATTTTTTAAAATGTCATTGTAAAAGCCAGTCAGTAAGATTCTGTTCCATTTGACTTAATTGCTAATAAATTTAACTAAAACACTTTTTTTAAATGTTTTAAAAAGCTAATACGAGTATTATCGACACATTTTTTCGACATATGCTTATCTTCTAATTAGCACATATCTTTAAATACATAAATCAAACAACTATTGGCTGCAATAAATATGTGTTTCTTGCCTCAAATGCGTAAATCAGAAACCTAATTGCCTCAGTAAAAATGCATTTTGCTTCTACCCCAATCACTTTGTAAATGACGCACAGTCGCGAATGTACAAATTTTAAAGCAATGACTTTAAAAAGTAATCACAGCAATTGGTTTCCTTTGATGCGACAAGGTGGTTATTAACCCCTTAAATGAATTTACCTTGTAAGCCATAAAAATAAAATAATAAAATAAAAAATAAAATAATAATAATAGTAATAATAACAGTACTTTTCGTTTAAAACGAACCCGTTTAAAACGATTTTCCGCCTAAAACGAACATATTTCGAGAGTACGCGCTGTATGTTTTCGCTTATTACGGACCCCTTTTAAAGCGAACTTTCGGTTAAAACGAACCATTTTGCCCAGTCCCTCAAAGTTCGCTTTAAGCGAAAAGTACTGTACTTATTTTAATTTAATCTCGTGTGCATTTATTCATATTTGCTACTTAAAAACCAATAAAATTCAAAAAAAGTCAGTAAACAATATTGTAGTCAAAATGACTACATATGGCATTTTAGGTAGGTCAGATTGTCGGGCATTCTAGTGTTAACTGTTTAATTATTTTTCAGCAAAGACGAGTATACTCGACATAAGCAGAGTGAAATTTGTTTGCCTGTAAAGAAAAAAATTAAGCTCCATCGAGTCTTACAAAGTATACTGTAGCTGATTTCAGTCACTATGTTGGGCGTAGAAGGGTGACGCGTCAGGTGGGCGTGGTCTATCTTTTATAGATTATATATGCTTACCCCTTGAAAAATAGAATCAAGTAGCATCAATGCACTAATATACCATAACTGATTTCAATCATTATGGTGGGCGTGGCAGGAAAACTTATTAGGTGGGCGTGGTCAGTGTAATATAGTCTATGTTTACCCTTATGAAGCAAAGAATTATTTGATATGAATATTGATTTGCAGCCATGAAGAGTCACTTTGTTTTGCTAATATATTAGGCGCGAAAAGTGGGCGTGGCCAATTCTCTAAAGTCTATGTTTACAACAGTGACACGCTGAATCGTTTGATACCCATATTGCCTTACACAAGAGTACCCTAGTTGAGTTTAGTTACCATAGTAGGCGTTAGAGGTGGGCGTGGCCAATCTCATATAGCTTATGTACTTTTCTCACACAAAAGAAATCGTTTGTTAGTCACACGACAATAAAACTGAAAAACTAGACGACCGATTGAGCTGAAGCTTCCACGGAATGTTCGTCTTGACTAAATCGCGGTAAATCACATAGTGCGAATACGACCCGACAGGTGGGCGTGGCAGCTCCCATACAACCTAAATTTTTAATATAGAATATCTTCGAAATTAGAAGTCGGACAGCATTGAAACTTGGTACAGGGCCATCGGTTAGGTGTGTCGTTTCGCTGGTAAAATTTCATAATCTTTGGACAAGGGGCGTGGCAATTTTCAAGTGACCTAAATGTTTTGAATAACTTTGGAACTACTGAAATTTGGCACAAACTTACGATTTTGTCGTGTCCTTTGACAGGAGGATTGGGGTGGGTATTGAACGAGGGGCATGGCACCGCCCATACAACAAATATTTTTAATGTCGAATAGCTTCGGAATTATAAGTCGGACAGCATTGCAATTTGGTTCAGCGTCATGGGTTAGATGTGTCATTCTACTGGTATTTGATAGTCGTTGGACAAGGGGCATGGCACATTTTTTGGGACTAAAATTTTCCGCGTAACTTTGTCGCACTTGGACTGGAAGAATGGGTTGAGCATTGCATAAAAGGGGCGTGGCACCGCCCATACAACTCAAATCGCTGTATAATTGTTTGCCTTGACTGACCGACTAATTGCCTGACTGATTCATCACCGCCCGGCCAACTAAGAAAACCCCAAAAAATCTGTGTAAAAAATTAATTAGTGTCTGTGCAAAATCGGCTCAAAGTTGAAACTTTTTTCACAAAAAAATTTAAACACATATTTTCTGTTTTTTAGTCTATTGTGTAAAAAAATTGTAAAAATACATGGTTACCAAGAAGTTGCTAAAACTTTCAATATAGATTAAGAAATGATGTGGTCATTTTAGTTTTTAATGTTTTCTCAAAATTTACAAAGCTGAGGCGTTTACTTCACTTTTAATTCAAAATATTTTTCTAAATTAAAAATCTGAAAATTGGGAAAACTTAGAGAAAAATATCTAAAAAGTATGTGTAAGTATGTTCCTGGATTTTTTTATTTTAGGAAGCATTATTTCGTTGTTGGAAAATGTAATTACATCCTCCGATATCTTCCGATCTCAAAAAATAATTCAATTTGAAAAGTGGTCTAAACACGTATTTGTCTACAAAATGTATTTTATTTATCCCTAAAAGTATGCAATCAGCATGAAAAATGAAAAAATCTGCACAAATGCAAAACATACATCATTATTACATTATTATCGTTTTTATTGCAAACCAGAGGGTCCTAAGACAATTTCTGTTACTCTTTGGAATAATCAATGTTGACGTTACCGATTAAATGTAAAATCTGAAAAATCTAACCAACACACTTGGTGCCACAGCTCTCCAAAAATGACGAAATTTGCAAATTTAAGTCTCAGGCATTGCCAAACTACAACAGTTTAAGAAAAACAAAATGGAGATTTCAATTCAGCAGACAAGGATTAACTACCGCGGTTGTATCGAGTCGAATCACTTTGCATTGACTTCAAATTTGAGTGCAAAGCCGGGGGGCTCTGCTTGTAATTTAGTTCACAAAGTTGACAGACTACCTTACATTCTAAATTATATATTATTTTAAAGATCTTTATTTATGTATCTTTATTTCTTTCATAAAAATGAAACTTTTTTATTTTTGTGATGAGTACACTCGACATAAACAGTTAATGGGTTAAATACCGAAAAAATGCGCAATCTTGTAAACAGCGAACATTTCGCAAGTAATTAGTAAATAAACAAATAAATTAACAAGTCAATAAATAAGTCAACGCAACTCAAACCCAACTTTTACAAAAGCAAATTCGTCTCTTGCGTCGTTGTCGTTCACTCATTTTCCTTCCAATACTCCTTTTGCAGAAACTTCGCACATGACCAAACCCTGAGGGACATCTCCCTCTAGCAGTGCTTCAACAGGCTGTGAGTACACATTTTCAAATCACACCATTTAATTGGCACTGCTGTGTCGAAAAAATAAATGCAAAAACCATTCAAATGTAGCTCGGTGCATATGAATTTGTATATAAATTTAATTAATTCCAACAAAACTGAATGCTGTGTAGTAGTGCAATCGGCCGGTAAGCAAACAAATCGAAGCGCAATAACAACAACTACTACAATACTCGTACAATATTTGCATTTAACACGCCCCCAACACTCACTACGTAGATACACAAATACACACACAGAGTTCATGAAGCAGTGGGTGCGCTACACACACACACACACACATACAGCCATCGCTGCCGCTCGCCACCGTCAGGCATTAATTACATTTAACAATTGTCGTCGCTGGGGTCAATTGGCGCCGAATATGCTAAGCAGTCGTTTTTGTGCGCTGTCGCGCATCGACAATCAATTTGCGCCCCATTTGGCCGGCGGCGCCCTCACATCCGTTCGCCAGCGGTCTGTGCGCGTCGACGCCGCAATTCGTGCGCTGATTGTGCCGCAAGCGAAAATTGACTCCGGATGCGATTCTTTGTGCAAGACGTCGTGATGCCAAATGGAATCGGGCAATCGAGAATCGGAATTGCGGAGACAATGCGCTGCCGTTGGAAATTCGACGAGCGCGCGTTGCTGTTGTGTCGGGCGCGTTTTTGACGCGCGCACTCCAACTCAATTCTTTTGTTTGTTTTAATTATTGCTTAATTATGCAAAAGTTGTTGTTGTTGTTGTTGTTGTTGCTGGTTGATTATTTTGGGCGGTGCTTGTTTTTGGTGTTGTTCGCAGACGCATAACAATGCTTTGTTATTGTTGTTGTAATTGCTATCTAGTTGTAATTTATGTCGTTATTTTGGCTGTTGTTGTTGTTGTTGGTGTTGGTGCTGTTAGCAATGAAAATAAATTCGCAATTAACTCACTTTCATGGCTCGATTCATGGCAATTAAAATTAGAGTTGATCATTTATCAAAATTCGCGCCAATTGGGCGTCGGAGACTCGATGCTCGTTTATTTGAGTGTCTGTGTAATGTTTTCGACAAAAATTTTGCTAGTAATTATTGGAATTGTTTGCATTTGTAATGTGGATTTACGTTTAATTTATGGATATGTATGCACGCCGTCAATTGGCGCTGCATTAGAAATGCTTTTGCGGAGAACGGAAAGAGCGGAGGATGGAATGAAAACGGCGACACACGAATGTTGAACTTTGTTGCATAATTTTTGGTAATTTAGGCAATTTTGTCATTGTTATGGGGGCCTTCTGAGTAAATAAGTTTATTCAGTTAGTTAAATTGGCTGAAGGGGGTATTCTAGTCTACATAGAGGTTCGATTGTGAAGTGATTTTACGGGCGTAATAAAAAAAGCAGTAATCATTTTTACTATCCATGTTTTTATTAGTTTTTTATTGATACTTGAAAAGTATAAAAATGTATAATAGTTGAAAAAAAATTCAAAATTGAAGTCAGTAGAGGCCGGCAAAGTAAAAAACCAAAATTGGTAAAAAAGATATCAAACAAACAAAGATTACACATTGTTGCCATAGGTTTGCGCAATTTTTTAGTTTTTAATGTATCATTTAAATACTAAAAGCGACCAGTTTGTCTTCCAATATAGAATGTTTACTAAAAAGTAAGTTTTTATTGGTAAATACACAATTATGCATTTTCATTTACAAAATATAATCATTTCTATTAAACTGCGTACGTACCTATTACACCGTGCAAAAAAAATTTTCACACCGGAAAAAATCCATATGGGAAACTAGAGACCAAACATAGTAATACTGAGTACTCAGTTTTTCATTTCTACATCCTTTGTCCTTTTGAAAGGATTTTAAAATTTTAAAGGGGATAAAAACAAAAAAAATATAAAAAATACTTAGCCCTCTACTGCCCCATACGGCCTTAAGGCACGGTCTAATTTCCACGAAGTTCAACTTTCAACTGATAATATTGGGAAACATGTGATGCTTACAGCCGTGCAACATTAAAGAAATGACAACTTAATTTATCTAAAACATGCGCTAAAAATTTCATTAAAAAAAATAAATATTTATGTGGACTTTTCTAGGTTTTTGTGGACCGTGCCTTAAGGCCTCGTTAGAATATGGCGATATGTATATCAAATGAATGAGGAAAGGCTGAAGAATTTAAATAAAATTTATTTTTTATCTATTCGTAAAAAAGGGTATGAAAAAGGTCCTTTGAAAATTTTAATCCTTTATATCCTTGAAAATTTATACAGAATTTTCTTGAAAAGTAAGTATGTTAAAACCCAAAATCTCCTTGATTACGTGTCAAAATGTCATTATTCTCGCTTCATTGATTTTGTATCTTTTTATTATTTAAAATTTTGATACTCAATTAAATTAGAATTTTTGTATGATACTTCATAAGAATTGCAGCTTCCGCCTTTTTTTTTAATAACTTTCGAACCAATAAAGTTAGAGTAATGAAATTTTGACACGTGATCAAGGAGATTTTGGGGTTTAACATACTTATTTTTCAAGAAAATTCTATATAAATTTTCAAGGATATAAAGGATTAAAATTCAGGATTCAAATTCAATTTTCATATCCTTTTTTTACAGATAAATAAAAAATAAATTTTATTTAAATTCTTCAGCCTTTCCTCTTTCATTTGATATACATGTCGCCATATTCTAACGAGGTTAAGTATTTTTTGTTTTTTTAAAGGAAAATTAAAAACTAAGTACGCAGTATTACTATATTTGGTCTCTAGTTGCACGCCCATATGGATTTTTTCCGGTGTGAAAAATGCTGTCGCACGGTGTTATTAAAAAAAATTTAAAAAATATGGTACCTGCAATGAAAGTAGTGAAAGCACGTCTAAAAAAGTTGCCAATAATTGAAGTTCTCACTAGCAAGCACTAATTTTTTCTTTTGATGTTTGAAGCACGTCATTAAAACTGATTTTTTTGTTTTTTGTAAATAGTTCACAAATAAAAAATAAATATATATTTTATTTATAGTTTTAGGTGTATTAAATCCTATTTGTTGTTTAAAAATCAAAAGACAGAAAAAATTAATAAATAACGTTGAGTCAAAAGGACTCTGAATGGGCATTTAAGGAAGGTTGGGTTGGCTGGCCATTTAGTTGACAGACTTCAATTTTGGGCATTTATATGTGTTGTGAGTTATGCGAAAAGCTGGCCGAGTGAAATATTTGTTGTGCCACTTTGGAAAATCGAGGCACTTGGCTGCTATTTTTAGCCGATACTTAATATAAACAGATTGATACTTCACGTAGAATACTTACAACACATGGCAACATAAGTACACAAACATATTCAAATTGTTTTTAATGCAAAAACTGCACCGACGTGTGGGAGTAAATTCTCTGTGCAGCGTTCGCCCTTTGCGATTTGCTTGCTTTCGGCAAGCACAAAGTTTTGCAATACAAAATATTTCAGTATTTTAAAATGAATTTTATTCTCTACCTCAGTTAAGCGCCAAACAATAAAAAAGAAAATGTTAAAATCTGCTGCAACAAGAGGGTTGGCTGTTTGCATTGGGATGATTAAACTTTCCACATGCAAAGCCGGAGCAAAAACTTTGAGCACATCTCAAATATCAATGGGCCAATTTCTTTGCTATTAAATTTGCCCAATTTCAAATCGATTTCGTCACAATGCCCAACAGAGCGAAAGTGAAAAACTATGGAAAACTTCGCTTGGCCCTTTCGGAATTTATGACTCATCACCGAAACTCAAAGGGGAGCAAACGGCGAATGGCCAAAACAAAAAAATTACAAACTTTCTCCGACAAATTTATTGGCAACCTCAAACAATCAACAATAGAAACAACAACAACAACAACAATAGCATTAGCAAAAAGTCAAAAACAGAATTTACTAATAAAAAGCAACAAAAAATTGAATGACAAGTTTATGGTGCATCGTGTTTGGTTGGCGTTCTCGACGCAGTCGTTATCTCTTTATTCGACGCTGACGTCAGCTGCGCAGCTGAAAAATGCGCTTTACGAGCTAGTAATGCTTGTTAGCGTTCAAAAATATTTCCAGTATCTCTTTGCACGTAACAAAGTTGGCAAGACACTTTAATTCCTTAATAAAACATGATATCCTTTTAAAGATAGACGCATTTGCTTTGCGTCTGCTAAGCCACTTTGTGGGCTGCCGCCTTTCGTGGGCGTCGCACACATTCCGCCACGTCTCCATAAATGTTGCGTCCTCTTTGTGTTGAGTTGCCGTTGACTACTTGGCCACACACACACGGACACACACATCCACGTACTTTGCACTTATAATTGCACACACGCACCCACAAACACACACACACACACACATTCACATATCCATTTCCGTATCATTGAAGGCATTTGTTCCGCTCGCTGCTCCGACGCTGCGAACTGTTTTCGCCATCGCACTCGCATCGTCTGCCTCATCCTTGCGTCCTTTCATCTTTCCATTCTCTCATATGCGCCTTCGTCAAATTTTATAACAAGTTCCTTCTCCTTTTACTGTTCCTCGGCTCTGTCCCGGACCCTGCCAGCGCCTCTGTCGGCCTCTCCGAGTGGTGTCTGGGCAAATTGTTAGTTCTATTGAATTCCCGGCGGTCTCGCTGCCACTGTCCCGACTGTTGTGGTTGTTATTGTGTTTTTCTTGTTGTTATTGGCTTTGTTGTATTTGTATTTGCCTTGTAGTTGTTGCTTGTTGTTTTCAACATTTCATTCATGCTCTGTGGGGCCCGGTTTTCCACACAGCCCGCAACACTATCACGTTGCCACCGGCGCCCGCGAATCGTTCCTCGTTTGTTGGCTGTTTGTTGTTGTGTGCGGCGTTGTGCTTGATGGACTCCAGCAGGAGTGTTGTTTCTGTTTTGATATTTGGTGCAAATGGAAATACGGGTTTCTGTGCTCGCTTTTCTGTTGCCACTCAGGCTGCTGCCATCGCTGCAGTGTTCATTGTTTTTGTGCTAACTAAAACTGTGCAGAAATTTTTAATGAGGTAATTCCTGCAAAGCGATTTCTGTCAGTTGACGGTGGCAATTTTTCAGAACACAAATTACGGCTGTCGGTCTGTCGGATTGTCTGCGCCTGCGCCGCAGCATAAAACAAACTATTAACCGATGCAATATGCATGAAAGCTGCAGAATTCTCAGTTCTTGTGTTGTTTACGTGTGACAACGGAATGCTTTGTTAAAGCAGGAAGTGCCGGCGCTTTATTTGGAATTTATTATTTTAGTTCTCTTAGCAAAGTAATAAAACGAAATATACAAGGCAAATATATGGAAAATATATGGTGTCGTGTTAAAATTTATTGCAATGCAAAGATGAGGAGGATGAGGAGGAAGAAGATGATATTTTACAATTTTTTCTGTGTGAAAAGATTTGTGCTGTTTATGGTGAATGTACTCTTTCCCAGTTCATTGTCAGGAAATGGATCAATCGCTTTCATTCTGGAAATTTTGAAGTAGAAGATGTTTCTCGCTCTGATCGACATATTGACCTAAAAAAGTTGATGAAATTATGGATAAGGTGCAAAAAGGCCGATATATGAGAAATCACGACATCACTAAAGAACTGAAGATCGACCACAACTGTTTTAAACCATTTGCATAAATTTGGTTCTAAAAAGTAGCTCAATGCTTAACGTTTTCGACCCCAAAGTTGCCTGAGAACAACTTCATCTATTTGTCATCTAATAGCAACAGCTACGATTGATTTATGGGTTTAATTTAAGTAGGCACCAACAAATTAATATTTTTAGAAGTAAATTCAAAGCAAATTACAACAATTTTACTGTTATCCCGAAAATAATTTCCAATAATTTGCAGCGATATCAGGGAAAGTTTGTGTTCTAATTGAAGTCTACGAATTGGGTGCGTTTGATCGAAACCCTGTTTCTTTAATAATGGTTAAATAAAATCAAACATTGATAATTTTGTATTTTTCCATAAATATTAAATAATTTTTCTGTAATTAAAAAATATTGATACAAAATTTATTTAACCCGTTTTAAGCTAGAATTGTTAAAAAGTAAACTAGCTCTAGAACTCTAACAAAGAGGCATGGCGACTTCAAATGTCGTGTGCACACTTCTTAGGTAAGTGTTTCATGATTTAAATACCAAAAAGTAATATGGAGACACAGGGTAAAATTCGGGGTCGAAAGGGTTAAGCTCCTCATGAACTATTTAAGTGCAAAAAGATTAAGCGAACCAAACCATACATCTATGTTTGAAAAAGTGTGAAGTCTTGGACCTAAAATCACATACTGGATATTCACCTCAATAGTGAGACCCATATAACTATATGTAGTTGATCTATGGTGGACTTCTCTAGAAATGAAATCGAATGCAGCGAGATTGGGAAAACTTCAACGATTCATGGCTATAGGCGTTACTGGGGCCTCCAAAAGACTCCAAAGGTTTAGACCTTATGGGCCTGGGGACCTATATGAGGTTAGTGATATGAAAACCGACTACATTAAATCACATCAGAGTTTCGAGAGGAACTTTAGAGTAAGATTTCCACGAAGAGATCTGTGGTCCATCGAGAGGAATAGTGAGCGTGAAAGTCTTTGCAGATGGATCAAAGTTCAGTGGAGGAGTAGGCGCGGACATTTATATATCGACCTATGACATACAACAATGCTTAAAACTTCCCGATAAATCTTCAGTTTTTCAACCTGAACTCAAAGCAATACAACACGCAGCGGAAATTTTGAATGATTTAGCCGTAAATGCAGACTTCTTTGTTGCCAGTCAGGCAGCTCTTGAAGCTTTGAAAGGGTTAGCTAGGAACTCTGGAACAGTGGGAGAGTGCCACGAAATGAGGAAAGGGTCGGACGTATGCCATAACCTAACCTAACCTAAACCGTTCGCGACTTGCTGTTGAAAAAAAACAAATTAAGCATTTTTTTGAAGCGTAGCAGGTGATGAAAACTGAATCCCATGCGATAGTTTGGTTGGTCTGAAATCGATGAAGGTTCAAGAACACTGTCAAAGCAAGGATAGACGACAAGGAGGGTGCTATATGATTGATGCCACTACAAGAGTATCATCCATTAAAAGCTACTATCGTCTGGCCAAATGATTGATTCGAATCTCTACTGTCTGTAATTAATGCGGTTAAAGCAATAAATTGATAAAAGATACCGAAATTCATCAATAGAAAAGGTGTTGCGTTGTCATCATGACAACGGGCAGCGGGTGGCAGCGGGCCACACATATTTTGCTGATCTGGCAAAAACTAAGGGACTTTGGCTGAGAAGTTTTGATGCATAAACCGTATAGTTCTGACATTGCATCCCGAGTATCATTTGTTCAGATTTTTAAAAACCATCTCTCTGAGAAATTTTTCCCTCAAAAGTGGACTGTAGATAAAAACCCCGAGTTCTGCAGCGAAGGAATAACGGTTCTAGTTGAAAAATGGCAGAAGGTAGTTGAAAATAATGGGCATTATTTGGAGTAATATAATGTTTTTTTGATTAAAAAATGTATATTTTTACAATTAAACTCCAAATGGTTTTTCCAAAATTCAATATTAAAAGAGACTGTACTTTGCACTTTATATGTGCTGAACCCAAGAACAAAATTTTAGGCAACAAATATGCCGGAGCAGGGAAGTATCTTATCACTTTCTTTCGTTTTTGTTGTTGTTAATAGTACCGTCAATTGTCCTGCTTTTCTGGGCAGAATCTTCTTTAATTCGCCGCTGAAATTTCTCCGGAACTCTGTGCCATTAGGCGCTGAATGCTCCTCTTTTCTCTTAGAGCTCAATGAACTCTTTGTGTCATCGGACATTGATTTTGCTATTCTTAAATCTGTCCTCCTTGAGTCACTCAATCTCGCCTTTAATTAATTAGTTGAATTTTTCTCAAAGGCTTTTACCTTAGTTCAGTGTGTAAGGACACTCTGTTATATTGTTATAGTCTGTAAGAATTCTTGTTTACAGACCGAATAGTTAAAATAAATAAATAAAGATGGTTTGAAATGGTATTGGCCAAAAAAAAAGAATCCGGTGTGCACTACTTGCTGAACAATAGAATAGATGTTGTTCATTGTTTTTATATCTTGAAAATGATCGCCAACATGATTGGGTCCATAAGAAGTGCATTCTGTCCTCCAGAGACCAAACTTTTTGCTTTCTGCGAATTTTCATTGCACATTTTCCTTAATTCTTACGTATGTACAATGTTCATTTAAAATGTGTATACGAATTTTTAGCCTATAAGAATTTTTATTGTATTCATTGGCTAACTTAAACTAAAATAAAATAAAATAAAATAAAATAAAATAAAATAAAATAAAATAAAATAAAATAAAATAAAATAAAATAAAATAAAATAAAATAAAATAAAATAAAATAAAATAAAATAAAATAAAATCAAATCAAATCAAATCAAATCAAATCAAATCAAATCAAATAAAATCAAATAAAATCAAATCAAATCAAATCAAATCAAATCAAATAAAATAAAATAAAATAAAATAAAATAAAATAAAATAAAATAAAAACAAAATAAAATAAAATAAAGTAAAATAAAATAAAATAAAATAAAATAATAAAATAAAATAAATTAAAATAAAATAAAATAAAATAAAATAACATGAAATAAAATAAAATAAAAATAAAGTAAACAATTTATTGCAAAGAGCCCTGCTAAACTTTTGCTTGTTGCTCGAAAAGTAGTCGATTTTATTTGTAAACTGTAGTAGGATTGAAATTGGCTGCGGCGGTAAGTCGCACAAGTTTAAATTACTCGCATTTCTGCAAAAACAGCGACCAGATATGCTCAAAGAGTACAAAATAAATGTTCACACTGAAAACAAAAGCAACAGCAAATCACTCGCATACCACATAAATAAGCAAATATTTCACTTTCCGTATGGGAAAAGTTGATTGTGTGTAATTTGTGCAGTGCGAGTACTTTTTGAAGCTAAGTAATGACCAAAAAGTTTAATGGCTCGTTGGAGAAATGGCGCTTAAAAATAAATCAAATGAACTGCCAGCTGACTGGCAGCTGAAGTGGCAAGTCCACAAAAGTGAAATTATAATCGAGAGCGAGGCAAAAAACGTTGCACTCGGGCCGTTGTGGCCGTGTGATGAATGTGCAAAATATCGCAAATAGCAGCAAATAAATAAACAAAACTCAGCACCAACATTAGTCTTCGGGCGCGTAAATGCGGCTTCAGAGGTGACAGCCACTAAGACCGGCCGGCAGGCAAACACAATGACACGGCTCGGATAACGAGCGCAAAATCAATAAAATATTAGTCACAATGCTGAATGAATGAAATTGCTAACAATTTGATTTGCATATTTGGCCATTTGGCGGTTGTTGCTTTTTTTTGTTTTGTTTTGTTGCGAACATGCGAAGGCGGCAAAGTGAGGCGAGCTAATGTTTGTATTGAATTGATGGACTTTGCATTCTTCGATTGTTTTGAAGAGTGTTTTTTTGTTGCTGTTCAATAAATATCTTCTTGATTTTCTGTCAATTATAAACTGATGGCGATTAAAAATGTGTTTCGAGTACTTTTGCTTGGCGGAACAATGTTGAGTAAAGTTGAGTTACGATGTAAATGGATCACTGCGAACAAGCTCGAATACGGCAAGGACAGCGTTCTTATGACAGGATCTGTGAGTAGAAATAAATATCAAAAATTTTGTTGCCTCAGAAATTTTTGTTCATCTAGAGATCAGATTCTAAATAAATAAATAAAAATAATTAATTAATGGTTTCATTGGAACAATTTGATCGGCTCGCCGACACAATGCGACTCTAGACCATGTTCCTAAAAACCGGGCTATATGGCAACCCTGTACTTTGTGAAATCTCTGAAATCTTACCGAGTTCCCCCATCGCGAGTGACAGCAGCCCACTGACTAAAATTTCGAGTTTATAACGAAAGCATTGCTTGCCTGACACGAAAGTGGCCTTTGGGAAAAAAAACCTGAAATTTAAAATTGGTTCGTTTTGGATGTTTTGCACGTTGTTGCTCCGCTGGTGTGTTGACGTGCGTAAATTAAAAACGTTTTGTTTGCACGCGCCGGCAGATGCTCGCCAAAGTGCGCGCAGCCAATGCTGGCAAAAGTACAAAACGAAAATCCCCACCGAAATGCAAAGTAAATGAAAGAACATTTTCAATTTTCTGCTGCATTATGACACTTGCCTAAGTGACAGGTTGCTGGCATTTTGCGTTATATTCTTTCGGCTTGGTGCGCATCCAGGCGCTTGTCATTCTCGCCGCCAGTGTTGGTGTGTTGCGCTTTGATGTCAGCCAGACGAAACGCTGCGAAATATTAAATTCCTGTCAGGCTGCAGCGGCAATTTGACGTTTCGGGGCAATGCTGGTGCGCTGATGCGCTCGCTGCAGCAGATAGCGCGACATTTAGCGGTGGCATTGCTGAGACGAAAATCATAAAAACGACACACACGCACACACACACATACACACTCACTTGCAAATAACAAACCGTAAATGCAGTGACACAAAAGCGCACGTGACATGTTCATTGTGTGGGTTGTGCAGCAGTTGGCAGGTGGCAAGCGAAATCCGAAATATTAAATAACAATTCAATACAGTTTACAGTGCATGAAGGTGAATGGAATGGCGCGAAAGGGGGAGGGATGGTCGTTGTTATGCATTTATTGAAATTTCAAAGTGGAAGACCATCTAAGGGACTTTCCTTTTAAGTGAAGCAAAGTATGAGAAACTATGAAAGAGAAACTTACACAAAAATGAGGGAAAGAAACATGGAAGTACAAAGAAGTAATAACAAGAAAGAAACAAAAGAAATAAAAAATAAATCAAGTTAAACATGAAAATGTGTAGAAATTCTGAAAAATGCTAAAATCAAAGGAAACGAGACATGGAACCATGGAATTTTTCATAGTAAAATTACTATGAATATTTTTTCTCAGAAAAATATTAATGCAACACAAAAATTCATTTATTTATTTACTTTAGTTTTTATGAAAAAACAAATTAATCAATTCAATATTACCTGCAATAGAAACTGTGCGACTTTCCGAGGAACTTTTTAAAGCGCCAATCGATCACTTTGACATTCAAATCTAAATTGCAATGAAATGCAGCAAACTTTGTCAGAGTGCAAAGTGATTCGACTCCATACAACCGCGGGACAAAATTAGAAAGAGTGGTCTGTTCTTAATAAAATTTGGTTGCTTGTTAATCATGGTCTGCTAAATTGAAATCTCCATTTTGATTTTTTTAACTTTTGTAGTTTGAGACTTAAATTTGCAATTTTTGTCATTTTTGGTAATTTGAAATTTAATCCACAATTTAATCAATCAATTTAATTACGTCAACATTGATAATTGCAAAGAGTAACAGAAATTGTATAGGGATCCTTTAGTTTTGCAATAAAAATTATAATAATAGATGTATGTTTTGAATTTGTGTAGTTTTTTTTTCATTTTTCTTGTTGATTGGATGTGGATGAGTTTTTTAATACTTTGCAAATTTTATATATGAAATAATTCTTAAAATTTCTTTGACAATTTTGTATTTATTTTTTTTACTATCTTTGTAATATTTGAGTATTGCTGTTTCTTATTATTTAGGATTCAAGATTTTATGTTTTCATTTGTTGTGGCATCTTTACCTAAAACGGTTTTTTAATATTTTTTAAATTTTATACATGGGATTATTTTTAAAAATTCTTTTACAATTTTGTATTTATTTATTTATATTTACTATTTTTCATTCTTTTGTTTTTTAAATGTTTGTATCTATTGTTGTTTCTTATTATTTATTATTTATTATTTAAAATTTAAGATTTTAATATTTTTCATTTTTTGATGATGCTTGTTACTTGAAATGAGTTTTTTAATATTTTTCAAAATTTATATATGAGGTTATTTAGAAAATTTCTTTTACAATTTTGTATTTATTTATTTATTTTTTTACTATTTTTTATTTTTTTGTAATATTTGAGTATTGTTGTTTCTTATTATTTAAGGTTTTTTTTAAATTACTTTTTTTCTGAGATCGAAAGATATAAAAGGATGTGTTTACATTATTCGACAGAGAAAGAATGATTCTTAAAATACATAAAAATCCAGGAACATACTTTTACATACTTTTTAGATGTTTTCCTCTAAGTTTTGCCAATTTTCAGATTTTTAGTTTTGAAAAAAATTTTAATTTAAATGTAAATGTAAAGTAGAAGCCTCAGCTTTGCAAATTTGTTAGAAAACATTACAAGCGAAAATGCCCACATCAATTCTTAATCTATATTGAAAGTATTGGCAACTTCTTGGTAACCATGAATTTTTAAGTTTTTTTTACTCAATAGACTAAAAAACAAAAAACATGTGTTTACATTTATTTGTGAAAAAGTTTCGACTTTGGACAGCTCTTGTTCACACACTAATTAATTATTTGCACAGAGTTTTTGGGGTTTACTTTGTGGGAGTTTTACATTTCAAATGACATCAAAATCGTTCAATTCTGAGACTTCAAATTTTTTGAATTTAGTCTTTGGAACGAATTACTGTGGATTGGTGTAATTTACCCGTAAATTACAAATTAGTGCACAGGATTTTGTTTAGAAGGGCGGGGTTCCGTAGGCAACTTTTTAGGTCAACGCCGTTTGAAACCATATTTTTCGCCTATAATTTTTGGTAACACACAGATATTTGGAAGGGTTTTGAACATCAACATCCCCCTTGCGTGAGCCACTACCACAAATGTAATATATTGTTACGAAAATTAGTTTGGCTTCCTAACGGAAGTGTAATCGTTTCACTGGATTGTGCTCAAAAATAAAACACTCTGAAATCCTGCAATCCTTCATTTACAGTTTTACACTTTACTGTCTCAACACATGTAACTCTTGCTGCTGCTTACCAAAACAAAACTCTTCTTCTGTGCTGTACCCGCCTGCCTTTTATACTTATTTGCTTGTCCGTTTTCGAACATTCCAGTATTGCCACGAGTTATCTTTGCAATTGTTTCATCGAAATTACCATGCCCCTAAAAGTATGCCATGCTCGGAGCGCAACTCGTTCTCAAATATCCCAGTATTGCCTTGCAATTGCTCAGTGACGACGAGCATCACAATATTCTTATTTGTCACAATATTCTTATTTAAAACATTTTCAAATAACATTTATTGGAGAGAATGTATTGATCGCTTGTAATTGATTGAGGGTTAAATGAGACGAATGGGCAAAAATATTTAAGGAAGAATTTGATTTTCACATAGCTTAAGTCATCACTATTAATTTTGTGCGGTGAAAACTTTAAAACAAAACCATGTTACTTTTTTTTGTTATTTCCAAACAGAGCTTGAAATTAATAAATTTGTAATTGCAACAATCTCCAGTAAAAAGCTGCAGCGAAAGAATTAAAAGATTTTCAGAAATACTCACAAGTTCGAATTTAACAAGAAATATCACTTTAATTTCCAATCAAATAGTTCAGTTATAAATAATTTTTATTCTATTATTTGCTTTGATTTAACGCTTTTATAATTTCCTTTTTGCTTTTACAACCATTTAGTGGCTGAGTAGCAGCCATTTACATAAAATTTAAGTTAATGTAAATCTCCCGACTAAACTGCACAATCGGCGAGGAAAGTGCACGCTGCTAGAAAATGTGCTCTGTGATTTATTTTTTTACATTTTGCAGTGCAAGTGCAAGAAATCGAATTTGTGCATTCAGCGCACTGGCAGACAGCATTTGCGATATTTCAAAGTGAAAATTTCATCGCAGCAGCATCATCATTGTTCATCGTTCGACGCTCAAAGCTCAACGCTTATTGCTTATTTCTGCAATTTTTCCTCCGCTCCTCTACTTGTCGTCAATCATTTTCGTGGGCGCTGGTTGTATGTGTGTGTGTGTGTTTGTCTGTTGGTGCTGTCATTCATTCATTCATTCAGGAATCAGAATGCATTTATCGAGTGCAGACAATTTTTGGTGATATTCACCGAATTCCAATTCAATTCGCGTACGTGCCGCAGCGCAAGGAAACGTATTGAAAAAGTGTGCTGTAGTGAATTATGGAAAGAAGGCGCGCACAAAACAAAATCAGCGACGTCACGAACGTGCACACAACCAGATCGACCCAATTGCGTCTGATGAATTGCGTGTTGGCGGATTCGGTGCAACTGATTTGCGCATATTTCGTCCGCAGCGAAGGTCTCCCATTCAGCATTCTGCTCTGTTTAGTTTAGTTGTCTATGTGTCTATGTATGTGTGTGGTTTTTTTCTCATGTACTCGTACTATATTTGGCAAAAGGGGTCACGCCACGCAATGGTCCGCGGCAGCGCACAAATGCGAAAAAAACAACAACTAGAAAAAATACAAGAAATCACCAAATCGCTTTCCTTCGCTTGCCAAAGTTTCTAATTTGAGTGGAAGCGCCGGAATACATTTTTTTCCGCTCCACGACCGATGGACCGTGTAATTCGACTTTGGAAAATGCCAAAATCGTGCGCGCTGCAAATGCGTTCTTCAAGTGGTCCAATATCGGCAAAGAGCAAGAAAATCGCAAAGAAGTGCGGCAAATATTTGCAGAAAACAAAAATGCCGTTATTGTTGCAGTGTGTTGGTGCATATGCGAAACTTTTGCGGGCCCTTACACGAAGGAAAATGTGCAAAGCCGAGCGCGGCAATGCATTTCACAATGAAAAGTGAACAGCTCAGTGCCGCAGCAGAGCTAAAAATCAAACGAGAACTGTGACAGAGTGCATTGGGTGCAACACGCTTCGGCCGACGACGAAGTGCACAGCGACGCTGCGCTTTACGTCTGCGACAGACGCGCGCAACTGGCAGGACCAACTTTAAGAATAGGACTAACGAAAAGGCTTTCACTTCACGCTAATGTACATATGTACTCGCATGTATGTGCAAAGTTTTCATATGTGCTATATGCTCGAAATATCAACAGAACACACATCCATTGATGTATGTATGTGCATATCTATTTTGCTGCAGACGGCCGCAGACGTTGCAGAACCAGTGTCAGACGAACGACGACTGACGAAAAGTTTCAGCAAACGTATTACGCGCCCAACCCTCGGTGCCGTTTCGGCTTGCCGGTGTGCGCTTGTTTGTCATTGTTGGCGGCTTGCATTAATATAAGAAGTTGCGCATACGTACTGTTGAACGCATGTGGCTGTCTACATTCAGATGCATACCAATTTTTTGGCACAAGAACAACGTTGAAATAATAAGGTTTGTGTTGACAGCGCGGCAGGTGGCAAAAACGAAAGTTTAACACACTGCAGCTGCTGGCGGCACGCTTCGCTCCAACGCCGCACTGCATGGCGTATACGTAACCTGGCGTTGTAAGCCATGCAAGCACACAAGCGCGACACAATTTGCCGCATAGCGAAAAGTGGCACACGGCATACATATCTATGTATGTATGTACGAGTATGTAAATGCAATAAAGTTAAGTATGTACTGAAGTTTATTCTTGAAAATTGCTTTGTAAATCTATTTTCTGTTTTTAATCGAAATTTAGTTTAAATCGTAGCAACACAATGCCTTTAAGTGCTTTTGCTAACAATAGAACTGTGAGAAAATCTATCAATTCATCATTCAATTTCAATTCAAGTGCCAACAATCATAACAGAAAGCATTTAAAGGCGTATTTTAGTACAGGGGAGGGAAATTATTTTATTGTTTTTTTATTTCATTTTTATGAGGTTTTTGTAGGGAAACTACATGTTTGTTTTTATTATATTTTAATAACATCTCTATGCTATTTTTAGCTAAGAAAAGTTAGCAAAACAACAAGTCAATGCATGTCATCCCAACGACAAAAAGCTCGCAAAAGTGTACACTTTAAAGCTGTTGTCTTATCGAAAACAAATTAATCAAAATTGTAATACGATTAGTATGAAAAAGAAATGTGAAAAAATATTGGTTCCTTTTAACTGTGACCAAAAATATTTAGCCAGATATCAGCGTATTTGTTAGTTATGTTTGGTTTATGTCAATAAAAAACACCTTGGTTGAAAATTCGCTCAAACAGGCCACGGAATCGGACCCCTTTTCGTTCTCTCGACGAAAGGGATAAGTGGTCCTGTAGACTGTAGACCTCACTCTATGCCACATCATCCACATTCTGATGCTTAACCCTTTCGCTACAGCTTTTTACTGGGGAAAGATAAAATTTTGAATTTTACGTTTTAAGCTTCTATGTGGTTATATTAGCAACAATCCATAAGAAATTTTTTAATTTTTATACTCAGACCCTGTATTTTAGAGTGTTTTCCTATGAGAGCACCCACATCGTTGTGGCTGTAATAATTACTTAAACATAAAACTTTTTATGCATAACGAAAATTTGAATATTTCTTCATTTACTTCAGCCAAAATTTAAAAACAAAAAGTATCTAAATTGAAAGAAAACGTCAAATTAAAAAAGTTATCTAATTTTTTCTGCTTCTTCTTCCTTTACTATTTCAAAATATACCATTATAAAAACGTGTATACTTCTCTTCTCTAAACTTAATTATTCAGTTTATTAATTTCGCATTTTTCCTAAAACTTCAAACTATTCTAAGGAACTACAAAAAAATTTATTCTTGCAACCATAGAGGATGCAGATGTCCACAAAGTATCATGTTGCCATATGGCAACAAAATGGCGAAAGGGTTAATGGTCCATAACATTATCCTGCATGGCTGTTTGTTCCCAACTTCACTTTGTCCTACTCGTCTAAGCCGTCTAACCGAGACAGCATCTTCGAGGCATAGCTTACAAATTTAATTCTCAATGAGATATAGTTGTGTGAGCTGACACCTGAATATCCCATGTCCTGTTATAATTGAAGTCAGCCCTCTCAGACCTTTCAGGTCTAACCAAAGAACCCATCAAGTCTCACTGTCCAAAGGCTTTTAGTCCTAAATCTCTCAATCTTGTCAATCTTGTTGCTAACTATTCTTTTCTTAGTTGAACTGCTGAGCCCAACCCGAAGTCATTGCCAGACCTTTTGATCAGGACATCCTATAGCTCAATCTGTTTTGTTCCAATGTGTCATTTGTTCCACATCAGAGTCACTTTAGGTGTCCAATTCGAGTTTCGCGTTACATTCATGTATCAGTTTCGATTTTATTGTTGCTGCTTTTGATCACTGCTTGACTGTGCATTTTGAATTATCAGATTTTGCAATTTATATTGGTCTCACTGGCAGAGCCGAAAAGGCAAAGCCAAAGTCTTAACCCTTTACACGGTACAGTTGCATATCTGCAACCAACTGTAAAATTGCCTGTAATTTCGGAAGTAATTATCAAAACGACTCTTTTTTGCTATGTGACAACTATGCAAGGTTCCTTTTTTGAAATACTGGCATTAATAGTGGGGAAAAGTAACTAAATTTTACTTGACAGCACTTATTTTATCGTTTTTGAGAAAATTTGCACGCATTTATTTTAGTGAAACAAAAGTGATTAAAACTTATTAATAAAAAACACACAAACACTTTGCGAAAAATGCGGAGTAGGACTATGCTACAATAAACGCATTAATTGCTTTAAAAATTTTCATTTAAAACTAAACATATTCAAATAAAAAAACAAGTTTTAATGCTTTTTGCCTTACAAAATTAAAGTATATTAAAAAATAAAAAATACGTGTTTTTTAAAATTTAGGTTTATATCTAAAAACCAACATTTGATGAAAAAATTCGCTGTTGCCGTGTAAAGGGTTAAGGCTCATACTCACCAACTATGATATTTTCAATATATCATTAAATGCATTTTTTTACCTAAAGATGGAAAGAAGAGACTAGAACTGCAGCTGCTTTCATAAATAATCAGTATGATTGTATAATCAAAAGTAATTTTAAGCTGCTGTAGGTTTCCTATTTATCGCTAGCAAAATTCCAAAACGCTTTCTGCCATCGTACAACATTAAGCAAATACAACAACGATGTGTGTTTATGCTTATCCGTTGTAAGGTCAACAACTAAGAAATCGAAACGAATCAATTATGTATGTGTATTTATTTTAGAAGAAGCACTAACACGTCTCGCACTGCAAATTGTAATTCCAGCGCACTTGAAACAAACAAACAAACAAACAAATAAAAAAACAAACAAACAAATTTCATTTTCCTCGCTTGACTACTTTGGTTCTGCACACACTCCCCCTCCAGCCCAACCAACTTACATTATTCCCCATCATTTCCACTTATCAATATTCGATCCATACATTATTCAACCGAAAAATTCATAGCTTTGTGCTGTCGCTTCGTACTCGGCACCGTCGGCACGTTCTCATCCTTCGTCACTTTCAATATTACTGAAAAATGTCAAACTCATCCTTATGGAAATGCGGCAGACGTTTTTGTGACACTGTTTTCGCATTTACTACCTTCTCCCCGCGTTTAAATGCCTTCATTGTTGCGTGTGCAGTGTTGCACGTTTGTCTGTCTGCCGCTGCGACTGTCTGACAGTCTGTCGTCGTTGGCTTCTTTATTCATTGGTGTGTGTGTGTGTGTGTGTGTGTATGCATAATGCGCGTCTTCGAATTGTGACTTTCGTAAGTGACAGTTAATGGACTGTGAGAAATGAAATTAACGCAAGTTCGTGCACTGAGAATGGGTGCAAGTTTTATTAATGATTTTCGCTGATTTTTCATTATTCCTTCTGGCTGCCTGGTTCGCTTGGTTTGGTCGTAATGGCAGTAACGAGAATGGATGACGTTGCATGTATTAAGCAGCCATTGAGAGCTGTTAAAGTGCTGCACTTGAGGAAGCAACTTGGTCAGTATGTTTAAAATTTATTTATGTATATATTCGTACCTGCCATTAAAACGACGCGTCATTCGCGTGTGAGCATTTACAGTGCGCATCAAAACAAAGGGAACACGCCAACAGTGTTGCCAGATGCCTGAAATGACTTTCTCCCAAATCTTAAAAAAATACTGAAATTTCCTCCCAAAAGTTAAAAAAATCTCCTAAAACTTTTTTAATATTTTTTAAAGGAATTAAACTTCTCATAAAAAATAAAAATATATAGTATACATATAATTTTTTTTATTGCAGCCTTTTTTATTCATCCTTAGCTTAACAACAAAAACTTAACAAAAACAAAACATATAACAAATGAATTAATAAAAAGTGTTCTTTTGACGGGATTGCATTGTGATAGTAATAAGTGAGAACGAGATAGAACGAGCTAACATTTTGTAAGCTCAAAAATATTAAACACAATAGGATGCTTTAACCCTTTCGTTATTTTGTTGCCATATGGCAACATGGTACTTTGTGGACGTCTGCATCCTCTATGGTTGCAAGAATAAATTTTTTTATTGGTCTTTAGAATAGTTTGAAGTTTTAGGAAAAATACGAAATTAATAAACTGAATATTTAAGTTTAAAGAAGAGAAGTATATACGTTTTTTTAATGGTATATCTTGACATAGTAAAGGAAGAAGAAGCAGAAAAAATGAGAGAACTTTTTAATTTGACGTTTTCTTTCAATTTAGATACTTTTTTTTTAATTTTGGCTGAAGTAAGTGAAGAAATATTCAAATTTTCGTTATGCGTAAAAAGTTTAATGTTTAAGTACTTATTACAGCCGCAACGATGTGGTTGCTCCCATAGAAAAACACTCTTAAAATACAGGGTCCGAGTATAAAAATTAAAAATTTTTTTATGGAATATTGCTGATATAACCACATAGAAGCCTAAGACGTAAAATTTAAAATTTTAACTTTCCCCAGTAAAAACCTGTAGCGAAAGGGTAACTATGAAAACATCATAGTATAATACATCATACTTCGTTATCCAAAAATCTCCCAAAACTCCACGAAAAATCAACTAACATAAAATATGAATCTCCTAAACTTTCTCCTAAACAATTCTTCCTCCTAAAAAATTCCTAAACGGTCAAGAATAAAAAAAATTTAATATCCTAAAAAAATAAATTTAAAATTATCCTAAAATTTAGGAGGAAATCTCCTGATCTGGCAACACTGCACGTCAATACACTTGAACAATAAGACTGATTTGTACAATCACTTTGGGGAAAAGTATTGAAGGCTCGATAAATGCATATGGAGGGGTTAAAAATATACACAAATATGAAACGAAATCTAAATATTGAATGGCATATTGAGTGTTGAAGACTTCGTTCAAACAATAATTGCAGCTGGTGTCCTTAAGAGGGAGTGCAAGGACCATGACTTTAGTAACTTTATATATAGATGGATAAAAAGTTAAAAGTATAAATATTAAAGGAAATCTAATCTTTTGAATGACACAACTATTGTGTGCTCCAAAGTTTGTTCAAAATATTAGTAGCGATTGCAAGGGTCATAACATCAGAATTTTTGGCAGGAATGGCAGGAATAAATCTGACTTTCAATAAACTTCTGTAGAAGCTGTTGAGACAAGAAAGAAGAGGAGATAATCCTTCACCTTCTCTTTACCTGTTCGGCTCGTTGCCAGAAACGTAAAGAACATTTAGGTTTCTTCTATTTAGGAAACCTATCCAACATCTCTAGCTAAGCATCGCCTATGTGTGTCTCCAGTCATCAACGGGGGCTGCCTTTTCTACGTACTTACCTATGTTATCTACATCTAACTTTAGAAGGATATGTTTCTGTATTTTAATAGACTGTCAGGTATCTATTGGGTCGATCTGTAGGTTGACTGTTTTGTAGGTTAGAAGGAATATTTGGACAGGGAAACATTAGACAGCAGTTGAACCACCTAAAGGGCACCGGAAATGGACTCCCATTGACCCGAACCTAGGATTGATTTGAGTAATTTAACAGTCAAAGATCTGGTCTATAATTAAATAAATTCGAGACACTAAGCCCGGTGGAACTATCAACTGTAGACAGTCCCGATTGGCTTTAAAGAAGCTATTTGCTAAGAAGCCAAGAAGTATTCAAGTTTAAAGCGGTTCTTACTTTGAACTTTGAGATGGCTGATTGCATGCATTGCTCAGCATGAAAACTTCAAACACCTAATACGACTCAAGGTTGCTGAGGAAGCTACCTGTAGACTTTGCCTAGAAGACGATAAGACAGCTGCACAGTATCAGTGTAGATATATGTAGAAGATATATGTAGAAGGATTATATATAATAGAACACTTACATAAATAAATTACGTACTCTATAAGTTCCGTTCAATGGTATCCATGAAGAGTTCCACCTCTTGTGAAAAAATACAACCATTGAATAAAAGTCTTCATTAATGAAGGACCGCATAAAATTGCATTTACAAAAAGTCAAAAACCAAAAATTGTTGTATGTTTTCTTTTGACACTATCTGTATTGCAATTTCAGAATTACTTTAAGCCGACTACGTTTTATTTGCAGGAGAAAATTATTTCCGGAAATGTGGAAGCACCGACTGCGACTGCTGCACTGCGAAAGCACTGGACATGCTGCAATATGACTTCGGCCACAGTTCGTTGAACATAAGCACAGCCAGATTGCAATAACTGAAATAATATACGCACATACATACAACTCATACAACTCATTTGCGCGAGAACGTCAGGGTCAGGCAGTCGAGAGCTGCATTTACGGCCGAGTTAAATAATTTGCAAATTAATTGGTTTGTTGCAACAATGCGTTGCCCATAATTGAATAGTCAAACGCGTTTTATTTATTCAGCACTAGCTGTGGTTATGTACGTATTTGAATTTCATAAATTAAATTATTTATTTGCTATTAATGTTAAATAAGCTTATCCACATTTAGTTCGTTCGGCATCAAATTTATTTTGTCGGTGTCGAGTAGAATTTTGCAATCAAATACTCGCACCGATGCAATTTAGCTTTCAAATTACATCATTTCAAAAGTTATTACGATTAAAAGTACTTTACAGGGGGAATTTAGACATTTTCTGCTGATGAGTTTTGGTATTTTAAAGTGGAGTTGTGGTGGTGCGCGAAAGTAGATGTGAATATTTTTAACAAGCGAATGCCGACGATATCGTTGCATTGTAATGGGATCAATGTCAGTGTGGTAATTTTTCATAATTTTCATATTTTTTGTTTATTTCTAAATTATGAAAACAAAAAAGAAATTATAATAACACCGTGCGACAGTAATTTTGATCCATCCAAAAGATTATATAAACGTAAAACTAGAGGTCCTTCGTAGTAACATGGCATACCAATTTTTTCATTTTCTGATCCGTTGTCCTTTTAAAAGGGCTTTAAAGTTCAAGGACATGCACAATTCAAAGAGTTTTTTAAAAATATTTGCGATTGCGCAATGATGAAGGTATGAAAGTACCAAATGAAAGAAAACATTTATCACTTTGTCACACTGACTAAATTTTCTAATTTGAACTCTCAAGACCAAAATATGTCAGTAAGTAATATGTAGTATAATACCTCAAAATTGTATTTTTCTATCTAATTTCGTAGACAAAAAATTATTGCGTATTCCATACAAAATTTTGAGGTATTATACTACATACCAAGATCCATAACATATAATTTTTCCAAAAAAATTCGTTAGAAAACTTGAAGGATATCGATGGATACATCTTTCAAAGGACCTTACTGACATATTTTAGTCTTGAAAGTTAAAAATAAGAAATATAGTCTAAAAACGACACTTTTCTTCGTCCATTTGATATCCATATCCAACCCTTCCTCATACCCTTCGTTGACGCAGTCAGATTTTCATTTTAGAAAAAATAAAAAACACGTGTCAAATTATTTCGATTTTCAAAAAATTAAAAAACAAGTATTGAATTATTTCGCATATTAAATGATTTCACCAAACTGACTGCTTTAAAGTCAAAAGGCCCATAAAACCTTGTTTCATCATAGACATTTTTAACCAATTGTTGACCCTGTTAGATTTTGGTTTTCGAAGAAATAAAAAAACACTTATCGAATTATTTCTCACTAAGAGTACTTTTACCAGATTTGAAGTCAATATGCCAATCGATTCAAGGTTTTTTTGTTGTCTTCTCGTAAACAAACCATAACCCATTGTTGGCCCAGTTAAATTTTGATTTTCGAAAAATTTTAAAATACGTGTCGAATTATTTTTAATTTGGAGTATTTTTACCAAGTTTGAAATCAATGGGTCCATTAAATCACTTTTCTTCATACAACACCTTAACCCATGTTGTGCCCTTTTAGACCTCGAATTTCAAAAAATCCGGTCTTGGCGGTCTTCAAATTTCATATTTGTAGCTTTAGCGGTTTGGACTGAGCGATGATGAATCAGTCAGTCAGTCAGCCAGGACAAACAATTATATGAATGGAGAAGATAGATTTGACACTCACTAAACATTACTGCAGGCTTCCACCCACTTGACTGTTTGTTGTGCAACTTCAAAAGAAATATTGCCAAGCTGGCACTTTTTATTTGTTAAAAATTCATTTCGTAATGCCAACTAAGCAAACTTTTGTTAAGCCCTCCGTATGCGAAACCTTATCATACAATATTTATTTGATTTGTTGTTTTCTGACAACAATAACATACATCTACATGCTTGAATAAAAGCCCATTCAACAACAATGCGAGTTGTCTATGCCCTCACCTCAGCTGCACGAAAGTGGACGAGTTTCTATGGTATTCATCAATTTTCTGAACCTTTGTTTTTGTCCATAAAGAAATAGTCATCTCATTCGTGATCCTAAAGCATTGTATGTGTTAATGCGTTGACTATAAAATAGACCTTTGTCTGTGTGTCGAAAATGTTCCCAACCGAAAGGGCCGACTCATTATGCGACAGCGCCGAGTGTTTGAATACTTAACCTACAAACTTTGTATGAAAATATTTGACGTAAAGTCGATTAAATTGCCGATGAGTCGACCAAGTAACCGTCAAATCACCTAAAATCACACCACATTAGCAGCAATTTTCCAGGTGCACAGTGCGATGGCAGCAAATATTGTGCGATGTCGCCTATCGCGCCGCATGTGACCTCATCCGCCAAACGACCAAACGACGCCTCAGAGCAGAGCTGCTACTTTGTGATCTAATTATAACGCTTTATATTGCCACTTCCACACCGCGCACGGCCTGCAACAACAATGCGGCACAGTCCCAGCGGACGCCCAAATGACAGACAGCCAACGTAGCGCAGACACTGTGACAGCTCCGTTTTTTTCCGGCTCCCAGTATTGCTTTCGTTGTTGTCGCTGCGAGTGGCGGCGGTGTCGGTTTCGTCGGTAGGCATACAACGCGTCGCGTGCGGCGGGCGATGTGCTGTGGCGAGGCGGCATTGGTGATTGCAGGCATTACTGTCACAGTGTCCCCGCATAATGTGCCTTCGTTGTTGTTGCTGCTGCAGTACTGCCGGTGACGCATTTAGACGTCAGTGTCGGTGTGTGTCGCTCGAGCCGAGCGATATTTAGATACCAGCGTAGCTTTGTGATGTCAGTTGCCGGACGGGTATAAAATTAAAATCGGACGTGACATCCGTCGCTCGCACGAGCCAGCGACCCGGCCAACCGGCAGCCGGCCAACAGCGCCAACAAGTGGTATTAATTTGCATGCGAATGAGTGCTGGAAAATCATTATCATCACCGATGGCATGGAAATTGTAATGAGATGAAAGTGTGCCACAACAATGATGGAGCATGACTGGAGTGTTGGCGATGGCCTTTAATCTGCTCGAGCGCCAGTTGTGGGCGAATTGAGGTCCATCGAAGTGTGTGTGTGTGTGTGTGTGTGGGACTGGCTTAAGCGCACCTTCAAGTATGCTTTAATAAATGTAACGAACAAACGTCGATGTCGTTGTCGTTGTCCTTTTGCATCGCAACTCATAAAACTGAATGTTCGGTCGAATGGCCTCTGCCCTCTGAAGGGTTACTCAAAAGGCTTTAAGTGCCGCCGGTCCTTGTGCTCTCGGGAGAACAAGTCTTTTGTGTCAATTGAAAAGTCTGCACTTTCACTTTACGTTCGATTTCATTTTGAACTCGAAACACAAATATTCATTTGCATATTTGCCGCAGACGAACGTAGGTCGAACGCGTCGAAGTGATGGCGCAGCGCAAATGTGTGCGTCCACTCGGTTTTGCCTGCATGTGTGGGTGTATTTACATATAAAATATTCAAAATGCCCATTCCATTATGCGTCGGTGCGTATGGCCACCTCGTGCGCCGGCGTCATCGATGAATGTCCATGAATAATAAACTTCCGGTCACGCTTATAAATTTCTGACTTTCGCGTTGCTCCGCAACGCGTTGGGCTCGTGCGAGTGCAAGCCACAAACGCCAGCCATAATCGTTTCCTGCATGAAAGTCAGCACATATGCATAAAAGTCAAAATTAAAATTCATAAAACCTTTTGTGCAGCTCGCACTTTGACATCGCCCCGCACTCGCCACGGCTCTGCTGCGGCGGGCGCTCTTGTTCTCGCTTCACTTGAAGCCCTGCACGAGCAGCTGTGCTTATTTCCGGCGAAGCACAGCAGCGCGCCACCATCTCACCACCCCACCAGCGCACACTTTGTCCTCAGTTGCTTTGCGATTCGTTGGCTCTGCTGTTGTTGCCACATCCGTTGCTCTCGTTCGCATTTGCAATATTTCGGTTCGACATATTCGCCCGCAAAATAGGAAAGCCAGACGCATGCGGCTGCAGCTGCAAACAATCGCACACACACACACACCTCCACTCTTGATACAAGCATAAATAGATATTTTACATACATACATACATATGTATGCATATGAGTCGATGACTTCAGCACTCAGACAATGTGGCACGTTGGCTAGCCACACTCGTGCTTCCTTATTGTTTGGGGCGACCGCTTGGGGCGAGGATGTGTGTGTGTGTGCCGTTTCTATTATTGAACCGATTAATCGGCATCGGTATCGGCTATTATTTGCCAAGAAATTCATAATCAATATATCTTTGTTTTATAGAGAGAAGTATTGCATTTTTAAGAGAAGTATTACATTCTTAAAGTAATAAAGTTAGAAGGACGAAATTCAAGGATATGGTAGTGTACATATTAGTCCTTAAAATATATATATATTTTTTAAAACTATTGGAAATTTCCAAGGATATTCAAGGATAAATTTTAAAAGGACATTTTCAAAACCTGTTCGTCCTTGTGCACCAAAACATTACATTTTCCAAGATTCTAAGGATTTTTCTCTTTCATTTGATACCCATATTGTTATTCTACAATGCGCTCAATTTTTAAAATAATTTTTTTAAATAAACATGTCCTTGAAATTTCAAAGTCCTTTTAAAAAATCCTGACGTCAGAGAGAAAAACTAAAAACACAGTTGTACTACATTTGTCCCCTAGTTTCGCGAGTATATAGATTTTTTGGTGTGTTTTGAAATTTTTTGATTTTTGTCAAAAAATGTCCCAATTTTATTAAACTTTTTTCCAGAACCGAGTTCAAAAAGTCAAATACTTTATCAGTTAACAATTTTTTTTTTTCATAAAACTTAAATGAAAATAATTGTTTTATGCTCTTGCATCAATTGTGCATTTAACTTAATTTATTTTACTAAAATTTATCAGATTAGTTTAATTCGATTGTTTTAATTGTTGTTTATGTTTAATTCATTCAAAAAATATTTGCAAAATTTGTGTGTCAAATGAAAAGTGAGTGAAAGTTAGCCGCAGATGCTTCTTGAATAGAAAAGTGAAATAACAAAGTCAACTAAGTATGGATTTTGAAAAATGTTATCTCTTCTAAAACGTTAGTTAGTTCTACACTAATGAAGAATATATATATTTTAAACGTAATTGGAAATGAACATTTAAAAATATATGTATTCGACTTATTATTCCATTATTTGTTAATGCACCGTGCAACAGTACTTTTGACCCATCCAAAAAATTATATAGGGGTGAAACTTGAAATTATTCGTAGTAACCTGGCATACTCAGTTTTTAATTTTCCGAACCGATGTCCTTTTAAAAGGAGTTTTAAATTTTAAAGACATACACATTTCAATGATTTTTTTAACATTTGCGGCTATGTAGTGTTAAAGATGTGGAATTAAATGAAAGAGGAAGCTTGTCGCTTTCTGACTAAAAATTCTTTTTTGAACTTTAAGGACCAAAATATGTAAAAAAATCGAAATTTTATTTTTCAATCGAACTTTATAGACAAAAATTAATGCATATTTCATACTAAATCCTTCCTTATGGATGGAAATTAAATATTTGTTGATGATGGATAGAAGATCGATACAATTTTAACAGATCGAGATCCAAAACATATATTTTTTTCAAAAGGATTCGTTAAAAAACTTTAAAAATATTTTTTAGTCAGTAAGTTCCTATGTATATTTGACTAATAAATAAAATCAAATCATATTTGAAAGGACTTTTCCGACATATTTTAGTCCTGAAAGCTCAAAATAGGAAATTTAATCTAAAGGCGTAAATTTTCTTCTTTCATTTGATACCCATTTTTTATCATTGCCCAGTAAAAAATATTTAAATAAATTCTTTAAAATATATATGTCCTTAAAATTTGAATATCCTTTTAAAAGGTTATCAGATTAGAAATTTAAAAACTGAGTATGCCATTTTACTATGACTGATTTCTAGTTTCACGCCTATATAATCTATTGAAAGAGTTTCAACAAAAGTGTTTTTTTGTCTCAAGGTGTTATAATAAAGATTATGTTTGGTTAGGTTAAAGTGACAGCCTTTTTATGAAAGTTCACATATGTACAATAAGATGGCTCATTGTCATTGAACCATGAGTATTCCCATTATCCCATTTAAGCTTTGCTATCTTCTTAACGTTTAGAGGGAGCAGTAAAGTAGGATTAGTAAAGGAGCCTTGAATTGGTAATCTTTTCCTGACCATGAACGAATATTGACACATAAAGTGTATAATCAAAGCTTAAGGAATACTTGGCCAATAACAACAACAACAATTCAACCACCCTTTATTGTTTCATACACCATTTTCTGATCAACACTTTCTTTTGTCTGTACTTCCTAGAAAGCTTTCGCTCTCTCACAGCTTCTCATTTTGCACTCCCAATTGGGAGACTAAACGAGCAGTGACGCACGCAAGAGGCTTTTGGGGTTCAAACCCTCGAAATAACTGTTTGTTACAAACATTTTGAAATCGTAATTGCGCCAAAGGTATCTATATATATTTATCTATTTTATATTTAGATATTTAGTCAGTAAATTCCTGTGTATATTTGACTAATAAATCAAACGAAAGTAGGTTTTCTTATAAATCCTACATCGATTTTGGCTGCAAAAAAGTGTAGTATGGCTGTGGTTCATCTTTTTCTGTTAGTAATTCTGTGTCTTCTACGTCTTTAGATTGATAACCACAACTGAAGTCGTTGTATTGCAAACCTAATCTTTTATTTTGAATGACTGTCCATTGGGCAATGCCTTGGTTGAGTAGCTTCTTGAATCGCTTTCAGTTTAGTGAGAGCCAGGTTTGTGTGGCAATATTGCAGGTGTGTTCTTTTGACCAAAAACTGTTAACGTCTTTAACATAATTTAACAATAGAAGTTTATGTCTTTAACATAATTCAACAATAAATATACAATTTTTATTTTGTTTCATTTCAGTTGCATTGTTTCTTTTTATCTTCTTTGATACAAGGAAACTGAATTCCTTTTTTTTGCACTTTATTTTAATAAACACATCTGCATTAAATTGAAGAATTTTGTATTTGCTAGTCGGCATCGACTACAGTATTCACCGATACTTATGAATCGGCAGCGGCTAAACGCTACGCGCTTCGTTTGTTTAGTATTGTTGGCTATGTTTTCTCTCTGTTCATTGCCCTATAACGCTTTGCTGGCTTGTTTGCTTGTGTGCGTACGCGTGTGTTTGTATTTGTGTGTAAATAATTATTTATTTATGTGCATAAACATTTATACATTCAGATGGTACGCAATTTGGTATTTATTTTTTGTATTTGTAGCTTCATGTGTACGATGATTGTGTTGACCGCTGTGGTTTAGGACACAATTGGCAACGAGTTTTATATTTTGAAAGCATTCAAATCATGACAAATCGAATGGCTTAGTATTTGTTAGAAAGTATTTCTTATAAATTAGGCGCTGAGAAGAGAATTTGTATATGTTCTCATGGTTAGTAATTTGAATGCTTAGTTTCAAAGTACTTTGTGCTGATGCGTTATCTATGAATTTACAGAATCATCTGAAGTTTAGTTAACAAACAGTTTTGCATAAGCAACTTATAATTCACCAAAGTAAGACGCCGATTTAAATATGCTAATCATTTCTATATCAACGTAGACTCTGCAATGCCCAACCAAATTGGTTTCAGATTGATATTCCGTGACTAACTGACGAATACCGCGGAATACAGCGGAAAAGTACCTGCTTTGGCACTTTGTTGTTGTTGGCCTTGTTGTTGTTTCCTAAATTATTGCCAATTTATTTAGATTGTCACCCCAACCCGTTGTTGCATTTTGCGTGAACTTTGCACAGGTTTCTTTCGCTTTCGCCGTCTTTCGACACTCAGTTCGTGACAACGCCAGCGACAGTGACAGTGCTTTTAGGTTATGTCACTTGACGCATGGAATGAGCATCGCGTTGAGTGCTGGCCTCTGCTTCTCAGTTGTCAATTTCAGCCAGTTATTTATTAAATGTGACCATGAACGTCCACACCAAAATGTCAACGGAAGCTCTATGATTGGTGGCTATTTTAAGACTTGTGCCTGTTTATAGATTGATGCTCGTTTATGGATTTCGCCACCTTTCGCTTTCGCTTGTCATATCGTGCACGTCTGTGTTTTTAGCGTTGCTTCTTGATTTTGTTGTTGTTGTTGTTGTTGTAAGTACTTACGCAATATTAAACAGACATTGGTGTAAGCACACAAAAGTGGCCGTTTGCAGCCATCAAAAGTGGGCGAAACTTTGACAAGTGCCCAACTTTTTCCCAAGTTTCGACAGCTGTTATTTTGTTTGTGGGTTTGTGTGTGTGTGTGTGTGTGTTCTAACTTAAATGACAGCATCATTTGCACTCGTTGCGCGCTTCTACATCGAATTCATCGCTGAATGAAACTTTATCCCATTCAACTTGAACAGAAATCTTAAAGTTGTGGTAAAGTGACGGTTGCAACTGCTGGCACTTGTGTCAATTGACCGATGCTGAATAAATATTTATTGTGATGCGGCATTGCGGGCCGCAACTTGTGCGCTAGAAAATTGCACTGCTTAACGTCACTTAACCACCCTCACCTCCTCGTCAGTCGCCTCACCTTCCAACGAGCATGCATAATGCCGCCGCGAAGCCGGTTCGAAGATGTTGGCTTTCTGATGGTCAAATGGATTACTTCTCATCTTCGGCCAAGTGAACTTAAGCCTCGCCTTGCTGCCTTTGCCTTATTTTGCACTGTGTTAAAAACAAATTTCCAACAAATTTTAAACAGCAAATTTCAGCTTAAAACTTTTATCTCGCAGACCATCGCACAAACAGCTGCATCTATGCGGCTCTGTGTATGTGTGTGTGTGTGTGAGTGCGAGTGTAGTGGTGTTGGCGGTTAAAGTTGCGAGCAGCGCAGTTCGTACGGCAGCCAGTGAGGGGGAAGAACAATAAAAACGAATGCCACAAATAAGTGAAACACAAATAAAAAGGCCAACAAGTTTTGTACGGCCGGCCCCTTGGGGAGAGACGCGCCGCACAGCGCGCCGCCACTAGTCGACTAGAGACGGTAATGAATTGGCGTTTTGCTTCGCAGAACCCAAACGGAGCAGCACACAGCAACAAAAACGAAGACACAAGCAGGGAAAATAGGAAAACGAGTTCCTTAGTTGGCGACTTTGCTGTCGTGGCCGACGACAGGCGGCGCGCGGCAAACGGATATGGCGAAAATAAATATCAGTCGCACAATTAAAGAACTTCCTGCGCTTGGCCTCAACGTTTGAACATTTGACATTTGCCGGAATGTGCCCGAACGCCAAAATGTGCCCGAGCGAAACATTGTGAGCTATGGGCACTGTTGACCGCAATGTGGGGTTGTCGGGGGTTAAAGCTGAGTTTGACATTTGCCTGAGAAGGCTAAGAGAATTGCTAGTGAAATTAAATATATTTTTTTATATTATTATTTTTTTTTAATGTATTATGGTTACCATTCTGAATCATAAAAAACATATTAAAGACCATAGCCGGATAAGGAAGGGCAAAGTGCATCCCGGCCAGTTTTGATTGTTATATTTTTTTAATACTAGTATTAAAATAGGTAACCATTGCCCAAAGTTTTAGTCCATAATAGTTAATCCCCGATCTGCCAGAATTAATATAGTAAATAAAAATAAAACTTGATAACTTTCTAAGTAGTTATCCGATTTAGATGATATTGAGACATATTACAGATATCACTTAGACGCATCACCAGAAAAATCGGTCGAACTCAAAAGTGAATATAACCTCAAAAAACATTTTTTTTATCAAGTTAAAATTTTGGTACAATCACAAAATTTTTTCAATATATTTCTCAAATAATGTTTAACAACATATATTTTCCACATTTCTTTCCACCTGCGTGACACTTAAAAAATATTTTTTTATTTAAAAAAAATTTTATATTTAAAACAATTTTTTTCAAGTTAGAATTTTGGTACAGTCACCAAATTTTTTTAATATATTTCTCATATAATGTTTAACAACATATATTTTTTCCACATTTTTTTCCACCTGCGTGACACTTAAAAAAAATAAAAAAATCTTCTTCATTAGCCATAAAAAGTAATGAATGCTTAAAAAGGACTTAACTTTAAACACGCTTTGAAAATTTTTTCGCTACATGATTGAAAAATTAGTTTCAGACCCATGTTCAGAACACAAAAATTACCTTTGAATGCTTTGAATGTTAAAATAGAAAAAATAGGTCTTTTGCAAGTTCCTTATGAAAAAAAATAACTAAATGGTCGGACTCAACACGAGACACTGAGCTGGAATGTCTCAGTTGGTTAGAGCATTTCACTGCAATTGTCAAGCAATGCTCAACTCCAAATTTCAGTCCCCAGCACCAAATTACAGAAAAACTAATTTATCTTTCATCAGTTGTACTGTAAACGAAAATGGGACTTAAAGAGTAAAATTACCTATGAGAAACTTATCCATACGTCTTTCAGAATCTGCCAAGGCGGTAGGTTCTTTTCTATTCTGCAAATTCCTACAAACAACACGAATGGTGCTCTAAGCTCGACTTAAGTGACGTAATCGAGCTGTTGTGTCACTTATGTATTTAGGTGCAGTCCATAAGGCCAACATGCGATTAACTCGGGCTTCATAGAGTATCTCCACTGCGCATACAGTCTTGACGAAACATACCAACTTTGCTTTGGACTTTATCCATTACTCCATTACTAAACTTTAATTGATCTCCTGAGAAAGGTAAAAGTGTTCTAAGGTGTGTTTCATAACTATAAGACACATCTTTCTTGCAGGAAATCTAGTATGAACAGTTTGAACCGCACCCTGTAAAAATAAATGAAAATATGAAAAAGTACCGTTATCCCTCCTAGCTTTCATAGATCGATTTTATTAAAAACTTGTACAGAAGTAAGTTTTCATTCTCTAACCTTACTTAAACAAAAGTAAAACACTCTTTAAAAGAGTCACAATGACTTTATTATTTTATGGCTTTCTGAAAGAAAATCTTCCGTGTCTTTTTTTACTATTCTATGTTAAACTAAATACTGAAAATTTTATTTAAAAACCCTATTTCGTAACATAATTTTAAATGGAACTTAAGATTGGCCGGACATTGCAGTGTTCACATTTAATAGAAATAGTCTAGAAATTCAAAAATATAATGCTTAATATAAAATATACTTATATACCTTTAAGTGACAACAAGTGTTATAAATATGTATAAGTGACGACCTCCCGTGTGGAGTTGCCTGATCTCTCCTATCGGGCACGTTCCCAGTTGGCGGATAGGGGAACAATTCGAACTTGTGCGAGCGCATTTTTCACTTGTCACGAGTGCTTCAACCGAATTGGAAGATGTGCTTCGGCCATTTGTGACATGTGTTTAGAGAACGATAGCAGTCTCACTCTCTCATGTTAGTGGATGCACAGCTTTCGGACGTTCCAGGTACATGGACTTCGGCGAGATAACTCAAATGGGGAATGAGCTACTGGAACTCGAGTTGCCTGACGTCCTTCGCTTTCAAAAGCTATGGACCGTCTAAATGAGATTCGGAGGTTCTAAGATATTTGATGTAATGGGCTGCTCATTAAAGGCCACCGAATCAACAACGGTGGGACTGGCCTAATCTACTTCAAGTATTTTGTTTTGAACACGGACAATTGCCCGTCAAGCAGGAAGGAAATAACTGTGGTACACTGCACAACAATCTCTACGTGCCTGTGTCCATGGACATTTACAATAATACTTATTTAACAATAATAACGTTAATAATAAAGTTATGACCTCTTAGTTTGATAGTTTAACTCGCAATTTTCATTTGAATATGTCAGCATTAAAGTATAAATCAGTCAGCCTAAAAGTATACATACATGTGTTTAGGTTAGGTTAGGTTACAGAAGGGATGTGCGCGACAAGCACTTCCACTCGCAGACCCTTTTGGGCTCATTGTGATTCACTTCATTTTGGATCCGATGTGCTTTTCTATCTGTTGGGTTTCATGTAGATGCAGACGGGAGTTCTTGGAAATTTTGTAGATCAGTATCAGTAGATCTGTGCTTCAGCTTTTCTGCAAATCTATCGATGAACCTGGCCCCAACAGTCCGAAGCCGATGTTCCTGTAATGATGGACAGTGGCATAGGAGATGCTCTATTGATTCCAGTAATCTGCAGCTTCTGCATAAATAGTCGGTGACTAGTCGCCATTTCCTTAGCGTAATTTAGGGCTAATCTATATACAAATATTTTTTTAATTGTACGTATTTCTCAACGTATGTCCCTGGATTTGTCCCTACAAAAAATATTCTGTTTTATCAATTTTCACTTTAATTGCTTTTAAATAAATGAAAAAAAAAACAATTAAATTGAAAATATATAAGCAGAATATTCATTCATTCATTCAGTCCATTTTGGACCATTGTACTATAAAATAATTTAGAGGCTAATCTATATACAATTATTTTTTTTAATTGTACATATTTATCAATGTATGTCCCTACAAAAAATATTTGGTTTTATAAATTTTCACGTTAATTGTTATTAAATAAATGAAAAACGGTTTTTGGTCTACGCTACTGTCCTCTAAATATATACTTACAAGTTTCACCAAACCGAAAGTTCGGAGCTGGGAAAGCGCACTCGGTCACTCTCACAGGGAATCCAAGAAAAATGGCGCATCTTTTGAGTTCGGGACGAAAGAAGCAAACGCCAAAGGACAAACGACTTAAGGCAGTGTGCCTTTACTGCCTGCGTTGGTAAACAAATACAGCAGCTTCACATCCACATCCACGACAGCTAAGTGAAGCCAACACAAAGTGCCGAGGGGAAGCGGAGGCAAACGTGAAATTATGGAGCAGCGGCAGCGAGACGAAATTAATGGCATGGCCGCACTGCCATATCCAATCTTCATCGCAGCGACGTGCGTAATTGTGCCAGCTCCCAGAGGTTGTCATGGAAAGTGGGACAATGCTAGCAATGACAACAAGAACAACACCAATATCAACACCAACACCAACACCGACGAACACCAACGACATTCGCAGCGAGCGGATGCGGAAATTGTTTATGATGTAATCAGGTTATCGGTGGGCGCGCCCGCAACACCGCAGCTGCGACCTGGTTCCACCTAGAGCCGCCCACATCCGCCGCACGCCACGACCGCCGCTTCGGCGTGTCTGCCGCTGTCTATTTGCTCAGCCAAATTGCGGCTGCTATCAAAATTGTTTGCAATTGTCGGCAGTTGCTGGCGTTAAGGTATTTGCTGTTGCTTTGCCTATTTGGTTTATGTTATGGTGTATTTAATGTTTTTCTGTTTGTTGTTGTTGTTGTTGTTGTGGCAAATTAATGATGGAAATTTGCTAATTTGTTGCTGATGTGGAAATTAAATAAAGATGCTTGATTACACTGAGCTCGCTGGGAAATGTCAACGATGCGCATCAACACGTCGCGTCCGTTAGCCAATCAGCAAATGCGAACATTCGGTTCTTTTTTTTGGCCACGCGTACTCGTTCTTGTGCCGCTGATTCAGCATATTTGACAGGCGCTTAGTCAGATTTGTTCAGCGTTGTTTGCATTTGGGTGAGTGAGTGTGTGTGTGTGTGCTGTGCCTGAGCGAATTCGGGTCACGGGCAGAAAACCAACAGACGATGGCGTTGATGGCGGCAAAAATGGACGGTTTCCATGTCAACGAAATGCACAAAAAAACTGTGTAATTTCTAGTAAAAAATGTGTTGACGAGTAAACCGCACCGAATGTTACGAGTAATCGAAATAGAATATAAACCGATGGGCGGCTTGCGAATGGATTCTGCGAACTTTGAAAAACAAAACAGGGTGAAATTGAAAGAGAAAAAAAATGTTTGCGTGTGAAAAATGTTCAGAATTGCAACCAATTTCTGACACTCTGAATTGCAGTCAATTTCACACCGATGGTTGCTGGCTTCTGCAATCTTTAAACTGTTGTAGTCGTCTAAAATTGTGTAAATTGCATTGTGAGTTCTAAGTGTTTTGGATGGTTGAATCTTATTGGTGTAGAATCACAACGTAAATTGGTTATTTTTTTTTTAATTTGACAGACCAAACCATTTTCAAAAGCTTGAACTTAGTTTAATACGATTTACTTAGACAAATTGAAAACCAATTTTAACTCTAAAAGAATCAAAATTTCTCTCTCAATATCGCTCACACCTCCGCCGTCGTCACGGCCAAATTGGTCGCATTAGGCTACGAACAGCTGCCCCATCCACCGTATTCTCCAGATTTGGCCCCGTGTGACTTCTTTTTGTTTCCAAACTTGAAAAAGTCACTCGCCGAGCAGAAATTTGAGTCGAATGAGGAGGTTATCGCCGCCACGGAGGCCTACTTTGCAGACCTCCAGAAAACGTATTTTTCAGACGGGTTAAAGAAGTTGGAGCATCGCTGGGTCAAGTGTATCGAGTTGAAAGGAGACTACGTTGAGAAATAAATCGCCACTTTTCCAACATTTTCGTTTTTCTTTTGTAGGCTAAGTACTTATCGGACCACTCACGTAAAGGTTAGACGAGTTTTATTGTGCTTGGCTAATTTTTGCTATCGAAAAATTTGATCAAAGAATTGTTATTAAATTTTGTGTTAAAAATAAAATTAAATGCTCCAGCGGACTTTAAATGTTGACTGCGCCATTTGACTGGTCTACTTTGAGCAAAAGAAAAAATTATTAAGAGTGCCTTAGCAACCGACAAAACTGTTGAAGCAATGAGGGAACTTGTTATGCAAAATCGTCGAATCCTTATTAAAAAAGTTGCTGAGTATGCTGGCATATCGGGTAGTTCATGCCATGCAATTTCGTAGGATGTTTTGTGGCATTTAACGTGTGGCAAAGTTTATTCCGAAAATGTTCAATTTAAACTAAGAGAACCTTCACATGAGCATCGTTCGGGAGCTGATGAATGACGTCAACGACGAGCCAGATTTGCAAAAATGGGTCACAATAAAATATTCATAAATGGTTATGACGTCGAAAGCCCAATTATCCGAATGAAAGCTGCTAAAAGAGCCAAGACCGAAAAAGCACGCCAAATTCATTCAAATGTGAAAGTTTTACTTACTATTTTCTTCGATACAATGCAATGACAACAAATTGCCGTATTTTTAGCAAATGGCTTTTGCATGAATCTTGTCACGTATTGTTGCATGTTCATGATTTTTTGGCCAACAACAACATCATAATAATGTCACAGCCAGCATATTTACAGGGATTGGTGGAATTGAGTCTTTTTCCTGTTCCCAATACTGAAAATGCCCAGGAAAGGATAGAAACATGCCTCGATTGAGGAGATAAAGACCGCATTGCTGGAAGAGCTCAAATCCATACGAAAACACATATCTTAGAAATGCTTCGAGAATTGAAAAACTCGTTGGTCAAAGTGTATTATATCTGAAGGGGAAAGGGACCAAATAGATACAAATTGACGAATAAATAAATATTTTTAGAGACAAGAAAAAAGTCAACTTTTTTTAACAGACCTGGTATATATGTTAACTGCATAGGGGAGACTGGGTGTTCTTTATTTGTCATTATTTAAAACCAAAACATAACAGAAATATTGCAATCCTGAGGCTTTTGTGTACAATGTGTGAACTTCAAATAAAGCGTTGAAAATTGAAACAAAAACCTAATGAAGTAACCTCGGGGTAGATTCGGCATTTCAAATTGGGGCACATTCGTCCATGGCATTAAGATGTGAAATAGAATTGCAGCTCCCAAGACCCTCAAAGTCGCTTTCAACGTCTCGAAGCCACATAAAAATTATATTTGGGTTCAATCTCATTTAATTAAAAATAATATTTAAAATACTTTTATATGTATCGTTGTGCCTCTTAGGTAATACCTTTTTCTTTTTTTAAAGCTTCTGAATATTGATTTTTTATTTTTGTCATACAACACCTAATAAAAATTAGTTATGTAGCCATGAATTATGAGTTATGTAGCAAATTTTTTTATCACTCCATGGTGTCAAGACGAATGTGTATGCGAATATGACTTTTTTTAATCATCAATAAAAAAAATTATCAATAGAACTTCTGAGAGAAACTTCGGGTAAACATTTTATTATTAAATAATTACGTATTGTACTGAGATCATCGACTTTTCAATACGATGAGTATCTTCTGAAATTTAGGTCTTTAAACAAAAAGCGCCAAATGTACCCCAGTCTCTCCTAAGTAGTTTAACTTAAACATAATAATTTAGTTTTTAAGTAATATTTATCCATTCAAAATTATTTGTTGTCTTTGATGGTTCACTGAATGATTTTCTTAGTTAAAAAAATTAATTTTATTTTAATTTTGAATCTTAAAGTCTGAAAAACCGAAAAAGTCGTTACATTTCGCTCGATCTATACAAATCTATAACGCCTGTCCTTGAGTGATTTCTGCCTCTGGTCGGGTGATCCTTGCTAAAAATTTTAATAGTTTAAATATTACTTCAACTAAATTCTGAATTCCAAGCGTGCAAACTCCACACTGTTCACGCTTTGTTTCGGACGTTGCAAACTCCCTACGAAAGCAAACATACCTTGGGACTCCAGTGTAGGGCGCACACAAATTCATTAACAGAATTTTGCCGCAAAAATAGATCAACTCGCAAAATTTCACGCACAAATAATTATAACTATTCCATTTTCCAATTTCTCACATTAATTGCATGAAAAATGTATATTTCATTCAAATACAAATACAACTTTTTACCAAAAAAGTACGCAAAAAAGAAGATATTTTCCATTTCATTTTATTTTATTTACCATATAAATACTCCAATGGAAATGGGAAAAGTGTCTACACAAAACAGCGATAAATTAAGGAAATGCATGAAATTAAATTGTTGCAATTAAAATGTAATTAATGAAATATTTACATTGACAAAATGTGTGTGTGTATGGGGATTTAGTGATGCAAGTGAGTGAGGTATAAAAGTAAATTTGACAATTCATAAATCGTGAGAGTAACTCTAAATAACATAAGTAATCAATGTATATACCGCTGTGAGTTTATGTGTGTGTGTGTGTAATGATGGACAGTGGCGCAATAAAGCATTTTGGAGCCTACACAATACTCGTAACACTGTATAAATATACATACATACGATTTAATTGTAAGCTTAAAACATTAGACTGCAATTAAATGCGATTACAAATACGAGTACAAGTATTGAATACCAGCTTAAGTCTAGTGGGAGTTATTTACTGTATTCGGTATGAATTAGTTTAACTACCATAATTTCTTTTAACTTAATTTAATTAATTTTAATTATTATTGTTTTTAATATTATTTATTTTAAAATGATTTTTATTAATTATTGATTTTTTTATTATTTTGTATATTTACTATTTGTAATTTTTTTATATTATTTCTTATTTGTTTAAATTTAATTTTTAATTTTTTTTATTTATAATTTGTTTTGTTATTATTTTTGATAATTTTGTATTAATTAGTTATTACGTTATTTTTCATTTTTATTTGTTATCTATTTTTTATAATTGAATAATTATTATTTTATTTTTTTACTATGTTTTATGTATTGTTATATTTTATTATATTTATTATTTATTATTCATCATTATTTTTTTTTATTTAAGGTTTATTTTGTATTATATTTTATTTATAATAGATTTTTTTAGTATTTGTAATTTATCGGTTATTTTTTATTACTTATTATTTATTATATATTTATTGTTTAACATTTATTATTTTGTTTTATGATTTTGTATGTATTATTTATTTTTTTTATTTGTTATTTAATATTTGTTTCTTGTTGGATTTTATTTATTATTTGTTAACTATTTAATTTATTATATTTCATTTATTAACTATTATTATTATTATTATTATTATTTAGTATCAGTTATTTACTAGTTATTTTTATTACTTATTATTTATTTTGAATGTTTATTTATTATTTATCATTTATCATTTACTATTTATAATTTTGTTTATTACTTCTAATGCATTATTTATGATTTATTATTTTGTATTTAGTACTTATTTAGTATTACTTTTTATTTATTTTTAATATTTATTGTTTAATATTTCTTTTTTATTATTTTGTATTTTGTACTTATTTAGTATTACTTTTTATTTATTTTTAATATTTATTGTTTAGTATTTATTGTTTAATATTTATTATTTTGTTTTATTATTTTTTTACGTATTATTTATTTTTTTATTCATAATTTAATTTGGATTTCTTGTTGGATTTTATTTAATATTTGTCATTTAATTTATTATATTTAATTTATTAGCTATTATTTAGTATCAGTTTTCTATTAGTTATTTTTCATTACTTATTAATTATTATTGAATGTTTATTTATTATTTATTGTTTATAATTTTGTTTATTACTTTTAACGTATTATTTATGATTTATTATTTGTTTTTGTATTTATTATTTAGTATTTATTATTTATTATATAATTTATTTTATTTATTACTTATTTTGTTTTATTATTTTTTATGTGTCTAATATATTTTATTTTTTATTTTTTATTTTCTATTGATTTTTTATTAGAGTTTATTTATTATTTTTTATTTATTAATTATTATTCATCATTTATTATTTAATATTTATTATCTATTATTTAATATTTCTTTTTATAATTTTTTATGTATTATTTATTATTTGTTTTTTATTATTTATTATTATTTCTTATATATTATTTATTCAATACTATTTATTTATTATTTATTTTTTGTTTATTGTTGATTTCTTTTTAGAGTTTATTTATTATTTATTAATTATTATTCATCATTTATTATTTAATATTTTTGATCTATTATTTATTATTTCTTTTTATAATTTTTTATGCATTATTAATTATTAATTATTTGTTTTTATTATTATTTCTTATTTATTATTTATTCAATACTATTTATTAATTTCTTTTAATTATTTATTTTTAAAATTGTTCTTATAACTTACATATCATTTAAAAGATTTTGTTTATTAATAGTTAGATATTTTTTCATATTATTTGTTTTATTATTTGTTATGTAATATTTCCCATTTGCTGTTTTTTATATTTTGTTTATTATTTTGTATTTATTATTTACTAGTTGTTATTTATTCTTTAATTATTTATAGTTAATTATTTTTAATTATTACTTCTTATTAATTTATTTTTATCTAATTAAATTATTATAAATTAGTATCTTGTTTTATTTTTTATTTCTGTTTTAATTGGATTTTTAATTTGCTTTACTTTGTTTAGTATTGTTTTGTTTTAATTTTTTTAGTTTGTTTTATTTATGTTGGTTTATTTACTTTGTTTATATTCAAATTAATTTTATTATTTTGTTTTGCATAATTTATTGTTGGTATTGGTGGATATTTATGTCTAACACGTATTGTATGGTAGGTCTTTAGTTGTTTTAGGTATGCTGAATTTTATATTTGGTACCGATGTTGTTTACACTCTTTATTTCGTTTTGTATTGGTTTCTGTTACAACAAATTATTGTTTTTGTTTTGTTTGTTTTGTAATTTACTTTGATACTCTTTGGCATTATTTTGCAGATATTTCTTTATTTATTTCCATTTGTATAGCATAGCTTACGGGGCATGCTGCATGTGGACTATGAGTTGTGGGTTTAAGATCCTTAGGCTGACTTCGGCATTGCGAATTTATATTTTCGTCATTGTACAAGCACATAATTTGTGTGTGAGCTGTGCTGCTCACTTGTTGAGGCTATAAACTGATAACCGACCGATAAAAGCAAGCGATAAATGCTCATATTAAATTACAATACATTTACAATTACATTCAAGACACTACATACAAACATTATATTACATTACATTGAAAGAGTGGTTGCGTTGGGCCTTTTCCATTTTATAGCTTTAGAGAGGGTGGAGAGTTGCATGTAGAGTGACCCCAATGAGTTTTTAAAACTGCCACACATACGTACACACCTTTGTATGTATAGCGCTGTGTGATACGTAACGCCATAATTTGGGCAATTTTTGTACATTAACTTTTTTCGGCCGCTTTCATGTGTCGACGACAAGTGTCGGCGGCCACATTTACAAAAGCCTCAAAGCCTTCGGCTGCCTAGACGCCCACTTGAATGGTTTCGCATTGTTCGCACTACTCCTGACTGCGGTACTTTAACGTTATTCACTTATTATTTGTCTGCATGGCCTTAAGCTAGACTTACGCGCTACGCTTAACCTGAATGCAATGCTGCCCCACGGCTGATATGCACTCGCACCGCACTCGCGCGTCTACTCATCGCTAAACTCAAACTTAAAACTAAATAGACAGAATCAAATCAAATGCAGTTTTCGTCGCTCGCTGCCACGCTGCCGTCATACTCACTAAACGCGACTGCACTTTGCAGCTACTTATTCCACTGTGCACCGCAAAGTGGGTCGGCGCATTAGGTTCATAAATTGAAGCACTTGCCGCACGTTAATCGCAAACTGTATAAAATGCTCTAAAAAAACGCGATTGCAAAAAGTTTGCTGAGTGCAAATTCGTGCGCTTTTCCATTTGTTATGTTTTTAATTTAATTTTAGACTTAACTTTTTTCGCCGCACGGCAATCGTCCGGGCAGTGGCATTTTCGTTGCATGGATTACAGCGTAGTTTCCATACCAAGATGGATTCTCATTATTTTATTGAAATTTTTTTGTAGCAGCAATTTTCATACTGGCTGCAGCCAAGTGCAAGTTGTGGACCATAAGTTGCGAAATAGGTCAACGCAGACGCATAATGCGAGGGGCCGCATGCTGCACGCTGCGCAAATGTTGCTGCGGCGAATTGCAGCTGAAGTGCTCAGTGAGTGCGCGGAATGCATGAAATCCATCTAAAGGATATACAATAAACATTTTCATACAATGGAAAGCGGGCAGTTTTTCTCAAATGCACAACAAACAGTGCGCTGACTAATTTGATTTTCATTCAAATGCCGAAAGAGATTCACGTCCCTGCTCAGAGCGAAATGATAAAGTAAAGCGAGCACTTTTGGGCCGAGTGTTGGGCAAATGAAACCTTCAAGTGGCCACATGAAATTCTAATCTGCTTGAAGTTGAAATAATTTGAGCGAATTTGTGCACAAAACTAATATTCTGTATTGTTGAGAGTCGAATGACTTTTTAGCAAGCAAACAGTTCATCTTTGCATATTTGCTTTAACAAAAGTTAAAAAATTCAGTAACATAATTTAGCATAATTTGCTGCTTTGAATCATTCGCTTCAAGTTGAAAGACTCTACACAAAAAGTATTAAGTACAGCCACAGGTTGGTTGCTGCACATGTCTGATGTTTCAAAGCAAAACATTACTTGAAGCCAGAAAACTGCGTTACAACACTTTTCATCCATAAGGTTTCTGCATAAATGTACAAACTCTAATAATTCAAGCTTTTTTGTTTTTTCTTTTTCCTTTCTATTTGAATTACGCAGACAAAAGAAGGAATTTGCATTTTATGTTAATTGAATTTTCTGTGCAATGTGCCGCTTAAGTCGATTGAAATCGAATCAGAAACTCATTAACCGCTCACACTGATAATCAACACTTCGAAACCCATTGGGAGCATTAATTTACTATGGGTTTGTGCAGCTGTGAGGGGAAGTAAACAATTTAAGAAGTTTGCATGAAAATGAGAGTTAAATTTTTGTTCAATCTCTTAAAGACTCAGTTCGTTTTTCATTTCCTAACTTCAACTTTCATAATGGAATCAATTTGGTTCTCAGCGCAGTGGTATCACAATGAGCCATAATTTGTGCTTAAGTGAGCTTTTAGAATGTAGAAGGCTGCCACTGCAACCTAACCTAACTTTAAATTTCAATGCGGAGTTTGCTCACATTTTTTCTTATAAAAGAAAAGTTTTTCAATTTCCTTTAAGATCCCTAATATTTATTTAAATCGACTTCGGTGCGGAAGCGGTGTTTTGTGGAGCATTTATTCGTTTTGGTGGTTGAGTAACGAGTATACAAGGAAGAACAGTAAACATTGGACGATTGAAACGGAGAGCCCAAATAGGGGAACATAAGTACGGAAGGAAAGAATGGGATTAGCTAATGGAATTGACAGATCACTAGAGACAGCACTCATTTAGTCAACATTTATAAAATGTTCAGTGAAATTTTTGAAACTAATTTCAATAATAAAAAAAGATTCGGGAAAATAAGTTTGACGAAAACAAAGTTTGAGCCTCAAGTTTGATGCCTTTAAAAGCCCCACAAACTCAAGAGAAATGAACGAAAGTATGCAGTTTTATCTTCGAAGGATGACATACAACGTCTAAGTTGTTCTGTTGTGATTCTGTAGTGATTTTTTATAATAAATAATAATAATAATAATTGACTGGCACGACAGCCCGCTTACGCGAGACTAAGGCCTAGCTTCCCGCAACCACCCGTGTTGTGCGTGTGAATTTGTACGCGGGTGGAAGGGACCTACAGTTTTATGCCGGTTCCGAACGGCAGGTTGGGAGCTGTTTCATAAGCAATTTTTACTCTCAGAGGTTTGCCATTTCCAGCTGAGAGGACAGCCACCGAAAGAGAAAACGAGTTTTCCCGTTATTTTTTTTAGGTGTTATTACAGGCAGTATTTGAACCTGAGGTTGCTGCCTTCGACTCGCGGTCCAACGCACTAACCAACTGAGCCACGGCGGCTGCAATTATAATAATAAAAGTAGTTTGATTTATAAAAATCAAATGTGCAGCCAAGAGGGGCGGATTCAGAAAAATATGTTTCAAAAAGTAATTCTTTAATATTCATAAAATGCCAAAAAATTCCTTTTAATGTGTATGTAGTTTTGAAATCGATTCTAATATTTGGGGGGGTTTCAACCCCCAAAGCCCTTCCCCTCCTGAATCCGCCACTGGCAGCGTATACTTTGTAAATTCATATAATTTTGTTTGAAACACAAACAGTTCTGATTTGATAAAAGTTAAAAGTTATCTCAGCAGCTGGCAGCATGAGCGACTTTATACGAAAACTGCTTCTACATCTAAGTACTTAATTTTTTTTTAATATAAAAAAAGTGTATTGAATGTTTGCGACTTGAATCTGAACTGAAATTCAAACTCAAATTCTCCATCTAATCTTGTGAATACCTCAAGTTTTGTGCCAATATTACTTATACATTATGATATTTCCTACAACTACTGAGCTCCAATTGAATTTGCCTATGAAACAATGAAATCCTCGCCACTTATTTACAACAATCACTAAGTGCTAAATTATTCAATAGACGGTACACCTAACGTTTGTATGAGCACGTAGTAACTTTGGACTAAATACTTAGTTATGGACGCTTATTGTGAGCACTGACGTTCTCCAGTTCAGTGCGTTCATTCAATGTGCATGAACGCATTGAAGGCGCAGCGGACTGTTGGCGAATCGACTGCGCGTATCCGATCGGCATTGGCTGTGTATTTACAAAGTGGGGCCGGCCGCCTTCACGCACGCACTGCACTTCAAACTACAGTAGGTATGGCTATGGTGGTTCTAACTCTAGCAAGCTTATTGCCAGCTGTGATTCTACAGTCGCGCCGCGGCAGCAAACGCCGCTGGCCGCGACTGGGCCGTCGCCAGCGGCGTCGCCGCTTCCGCGTTCGCCACTGTCAGCTTGCTAGACGCAATTGTCGTCGGCGTCGTCGTGGACGCTGCTAGCGATGCCGATGTCGCTGCTGCCGGCGTCGCCGCCTCCGTGTCTGCGTCGTGGAAGGGCCGCGCCTCGGCAGCAACAACATACGCGTAGGCAGCGGCGCACGCTGCTGCCGGCTGGCGCTTGATTAGCATTTGACTTGATTTCACGGCAATCCACTCGTTGCGCGCCGCATCGAACCACGTCAAGCCCAGATTGTAGCGGCCGTTCAGATTGGCGTGCTGACAATGAGAGAACCACCACCCACCCTCATAGTTAGCAGCACAGTGCGTCTGTGAGATGTCGCGGTCGTCGTCGATCGCCGAGAACTGCATGCCCTGCTGGTAGTCGAGCGCGTCGGACGCGTTGCCGCTGTAGGCGCCGGTGCGCAGCCGGTAGCCGTCGGCGCGCGACGATATGTAGAAGTGGCCGTACTGCGCCAGCCACACGTTGTCGTAGATGTCCTGCATCAGCACGCGCAGCTGGGTGCAGTTGTTGCGCGTCAGATGGTGCAGCTGCTCGTTGCCCACCCAGAACTCGCCGCCGGGCGCTCCAAAGCCGGCGGCGTAGTCCTCCCACGAGCGATTGAAGTCGGCGCTGCCGTCGAAGCGGCGCTGCACGGTGGTCCAGCCGTCGGCGGTGCAGTGCACCAGGCGCGGTCGCTGCTGGCCGGCGGGCGAAATCATGAAGAGGCCATCGGCGGCGCCCGCCGACACGTCGCTGCAGTCCTGCGGCAGATTGTGTACGATGGACTCGTACGCTTCCTCGACGTTCTCCAGTTTGGCAACGAGTGCCTCCGCGCGCTTGGACGCCGCTTGTTCGGTGGTGGAGTTGCTGCCATGGGCGGCGTTGTGATGGTGTGTGCGATGCTGTTGTGGCGACGAGTGTGCCTGCAAATAGGAAAGAGAAAAGCGTAACATTAGTGAGTGTGTGAAGAAAAACGGGAAGGAGGACTTATATGAACTTTTATATCCAACCATATCTTTGTTCCCTTTCATATCTACAAAATCATTCACAACTTCAATTTCAAAGTAGATACACAAATTGCTTATTGTGCCCTAAGTATTAGTAAAAGCATTTGTTGAACAATGCAATTTTCTTTGTTATTTTCTTTTAACAGTTTTGCCAATTTATCAAATTCGCAGCTCAATCAATTTTTCAGACAATACTTGGAAAATTTTCATTTCATTTTCATTATTTGTTAAATTGCTGCACGCATTCACCCATACATGAAAAAAATAGATTAAATTTTATTCAAAGGAATATTAAACTTTTGTGATTCAGTGCGTAAAAGTGATTTTGATTCAACAACTACTGAAGTGCTGCCACTTCCAGGAAATTCTTTGAATACAAACTGAAAATATGAAACTGGCTGGAGGGTTGTTGTTATGAGCAGAAAATTTGTGCTAAAATTAACTGAAATGCAAGCACGAAACTCCTTAACTCTTTTCGGAAATTCGTACAATTTCTTCTAAGAATTTTTACTTGACAGCGAACGCACTTTTTATGAAACGGTGGGTACACAGTTTAAGTGAGTTTTGTAAGCAGCTCTTTGCAAGAGTTTGAAAAACCTACAAGTTTTATTTATTTTAGTTTTAGTTTATGGCAGCAAAAAAATTTCAAAGCTTAAATCTCAGTTGATTTATATATAAAACTAAAAAAATTTCAAATCTTTTGCGTTGAAAAATTTTTTTCGAGTCTTTCAAAAAATTGTGCGATATATCGTACAATCGGAAGGCAAATATTGCAATTATTTATATTTGATTTTTTTTAATTATTGCTTCGGTAATAGAATTTTTGGGTTTGCTTATCTGCCACGCCCATCTGTAAGCTGCGTGACTAATAAAACTCGACTATTCTGCAAATATCAGTTAAAATATAGAGTTACCAGACGATAAAAAAATAAAATAAAAATAATAAAATAAGTAAAATAAAATAAAATAAAATAAAATAAAATAAAATAAAGTTAAATAATATAAAATAATATAAAATAAAATAAAATAAAATTGTAGTATAGTAGTTTAAGTTATCTTTACTCCTAAGAATATAGTTGGTAACTCTAATTGAGCTAAAGCTCGTTTGTAAGCACATGGATAGAAGCTTTCGCTCCAAAGCTGTAAAAGCTCTATCCTGCGCAAGTATAAAAGAGCGATCCTTACGAGTTGACGAGTCACTTTGCGATTGGCTCCTGCTCGGAAGGTTTAGAATCTGCGAAAAAGGAAATCTTTCTACAAAATCAAATAACTAATAAAACTCGACTATTCTGCAAATATCAGTTAAGAAATAGAGATAAAATATACAAAATTAATAAAAAAAAGTAAAATAAAATAAAATTAAATAAAATCAATGAATTGGTCGTAAAACTAAGAAAACAATACAAAAGTTGTATGCATTTTTACTCCAGTGTATGGTATATCGTACAAAATTAACTGAGCTGTAATTTTCAACCCGAATGTGCTTTTTTATTACGTTGAATTTTATTGCTTAAGTGTTCAAAGAGAGTCAATATTTTGAACGATTAATTTCCGCAATTCTTGAGAAAATTGATAGGGTTAAGGTGTCATTAAATAGCGACTTAATGTGGTATATGCTAGAATCAAAATTATGAAAAGTTATCCAGGTGACTCCAGCGACTGTGGCCTTAGAAATTTTACTGATCACGATTGAATTGAACAACTTCACTTCAAGTCTTTGGGAGATTTACCCACAAGATTTACCCAGTTGTGTATACGAGTGTATACGCTCTCTCTTTCGCTTCATTCCTCAATTCCTTTACATGCATTGTGGTCCCTTCAGATACCAATAGAGGCTTGTTTGCTCTACAATGATGAGTTTAAAAGTGGAATATGAGTCCAATCCTGGTAGGTCTATGATAATAAAGCTAAATGTAAACTGCTCCCTCTTTCTTTCGTTTGATTTGTAGTTCCACAAGATACCAATGAAGTCTTGTTTGCTCCACAATGATCAATTCAAAAGCCCGTAACATGTCGAATATGAGTCAATCCTTGCATCATGATTGCACTTTTAAATAAGTGATATGAGTTGTTTACTCCTCGCACCATTCTCAGAATCTTTACAGCAAGGATTAGCTACACAGTGCTTTAAGCCCTTCGAACAAAAAACAAAAACTTTTAACTAATAACCCTTAACGACAGTTTTACTTGAATAATTTTTCGCTTTACACTTTTGCGTTCGCTTGAAATTCGAAAAGTTGTTGAGAGTTTTAGACGAAAAAGTTTTCATTGCGAATCAGTTCGGATGGTTCGAAAAAAAATGTTTTATATTGTTTGCAGGCGTAAATCACTATAAAGGAAAAGTAAGTAGTGAAATGTTTCATTCGAAATGTTGATGACGTGAAACTTCCAATAAGGGTGAATATTTGCACTTGATGAATATTAAAAATCATTGAAAAAGTTCTACCAGAAATTGAAACCAGATGCATTAATAGTCTGAATAGATTTTGTTTGCCTAAATTTAGTCTAAAGGATTAAATTGGGTCTTATGTAGCTCAGAGGAATTTTAGTCAACTAAATTGAAAAAAAAACTGTTCTCAGAGCCAACTGTACAGTCCAGTACAAGAGTGAGCTGCACAATCCACACAATGAAAATATTAGAAATCATGGTTTTTCCAGAAACATTTCCACACAATTTCCGCCATTTGTGTCCGAGTTCATCTTGTCCAGCCGGTCGTAGACAACTAATGTCCTTCACGTGTTTGAAGTTTTCCATTTCGGTTATTACTAGCACCGTTTCCGCTCGCAGTCACGTGACACTGAACGCAAACCGGCCGCATCAGGCTGGCCGCAAATGTCGCCTGCTGGCATGAATTTTGCGCGCGGAAGTGAGCAAGAAAACAGTGGCCAACGCAACGGATATAATAAAGCGTACACGACGGTAAAGTTGCTGTCACACCGGCAACTCAGTCGCCGACGCAACGACGGACACTTGTCGCCGTTGTCCACAATTAGACGCACTGCGATGTGAGGGAATGCGAAAATGTGGCGAGAGCAAGTGGCGAAAAATGTAGGAAATCATTTTGTGTCAGCTTTATGCCGGAAACAGAATTTGAGTGCGGTTCGTTTGGCGAACGTGATAGTCCTGTGGGGAGCGCATGGCGCGTGTGGCATTTTTGCAGCGAACTTGCAGCCGGCATGCGGAAAAAACCCAACCGAAGGAGACTGCGAAGGAATTGTTGCAGAAACGACAAAGAACAAAATAAGAGAAATGCTTTTGTGTGTGTTGTTTTTTTTGTGGAAACTAAAAGGACGAAAATGTTACAAATGCATGCGGAAATCAGAGCAGCAGCGACTGCAGCAGCGGAAACGAAAGCGGCGCTGGACATGGAGACGACAGCGAACGTGCATGGACGCACGAGATTCCGGCTGAGCGGCAACGGCAGCCAACTAAACCGAGTGCGGGGAAAGGTCACGCGTCGGTGACTGTCGCAAATTGCTGGCATTTAAGCGCAAATATGCCGCACTTTCTACGCGTAGTGCGAGTGGAATTGTATGTAGTTGTGATTGCCGCTACCGAACTTTCGCTTTGCTGCATATTTACTCTCAATTCTCGAGCACAGGGCACAGCCGAAAAGGAAATAATCCGGCATATTTCCGGCCATTAAAAGGTTGCATGTGCAAAGGATAACGCAGATAATTGACTGTCCTATTCAAATATGTTTCCAAGCTACAAAGTGATTTATATAATAATGAAGAGTATTGCTAACCCAAGTATACAAATATTTTTATATAAAAAATTAAAGACTTTCATTAGTTAGACCCAGTCGCACCGTAAAAAAGGAAAGCTGGATATACGATTTTTGTTTTAAAAAAAGGGGAAAGAATTAAAATGTAACTGTTGAGTGTTGAGTGCACAGTCAAAATTTTCGAAACAAAAGGCGATGTAAACAGTTCCAGCGTTATAATGGACACAGTGGGATTAAAAATTTGTAGAAATGTCTCAATCTGGATCTAAATTTCTTCCTGGTGATTTAAAATCAGTACTGAACCCTTGGAATGCGGTCGAACTTTCTTCTAACGAACTTCTGTACTGCCTTTCTGTCTTCTGTACTGGTCTCCTTGTTATGAATTGATTTCAAATATATTACTTTTTCGTTCTACTTTTAGTGTGTTTTTATTTCCATATTACAAATATGGCAATTTTTCAATATAATGAACAAGTTTTTTAGCTAAAAATGGAACTTGCATACGTTTTTTATTTAAATTTTGTATTTCTTTCTTGTAACGAACTTCTACACTTCTACGAACTTCTAAACAATTTTTTAACTGAAAATTGAACTCTCATACGTTGTTGATCTCTCTACCATATAACGAATTTTTTCAAATCATTTTTTATTTCTTTCTTATAACAAACTTCTATGTACAATGAAAATTTTGTTTAACTGAAAATTTAACTCCCATACGTTTTTGATCTTCATACCATATACCGAAATAATTTTTGTTATGCATAAATGGCATGGCATACATTTTTTAACAGTTTAAATATTACGATTTGAAGCTTTCTGGAGATGAGGAGCAACGTTTCGACTATTGTATTTGCTTCTAAATAAATTAGAATATTTTGTTGCTAAAGAAAAGTGAAATAGTAAATGTAGTTTCATATAAAATTGTTGACTACTTTAAATAAAATTTAAAAAAAATTATAATTTCAGCATAGCACAAAGAGGTTCAAGAAAGTTTGTCTGTGTATAGCACAAACGCAATCATTTTCATGGTTTGGAAGTTTGAAATTTTCCTTTTTTAAAAATTACTGAACACTTCTTGAAGCAAAACGGGCGGCTATAGCAGGAGTCCTTCACTGTAGCCGGAGCACACAAGGAGAAAAATAAAATTTGTACTGTCTTTGGGTTGTGCCTTCATACAGCAACTCGTCAGAGCAGTCACTCGTTAAATTACTCTTTTCATAAGTTAAAACGATGCAAGCGATCTATTTCCCTCCAAGAATGGCAACATTATACTAAATAGTCAAAATGCAGGGAATCAGATTCATTAAGAAGTTGAAGTGGTTTTTACCCTAAGAACAAAGCAATACAAATTTTTAAATCGCCTACGACCTTCTCAATCTAATCACATATAACCACATCTCAATCGGAAAATTTTGGTATTGTGCCAGTAGTTTCAACTTGCTTATTTACCTATTTGCAAATTTTTAGATTTTATCAAATAACTTTTAAAATTTGTACCTTAAAACAAACCAAAAGCCCTGCTCCAATTTTATGTAACATAATAATTGTATTATTTTTTCCTACTCATAAAGAAATACATGAAAAATTCATTTTGAAATTGAACACCATTCGAAAGTAATGAATGCCGTCTTCCTTAAAAATTCCATTAATACTTGAAAAGCGCCAATTTCACGCTACGACTCACCCTGTGTTCGCCGGCACGCCGACGATGCATCAGCGCCCGCTGTGCGTCCTGCATCATGCTCTGCAAACGATCCACGTTGCCCTGCAATTGGGCAACGGTCGCTTGCATTTGCCTAATGCCGTCACGTTCGTCTTGCAAAGTGCTCACGCTAACTGCCATCGCCTGCACGGAGCGTGCCACGTTCTTGCCCTCCTCGCGCACCAAACTCTGCTCGGACGTGAGTTGGGCATTGGAGAATTCCAGCTTGGAGATTTCGTGCCGCAAGTCGGGTATGCTTTTGTCCATTTTCGTCTGCAGGCTCTCGACGTCCTCGAGCAGCTCCAGCATGGAGGTGTGCAGCTTGTCCAGCGAGGCTATCTGGCGGCTGAGATTGAAATTGGCATCGGCAATGCGATGCTGTTCGATTTCAATGTTGCGCACGCGTTCGCCTATTCGATGATACTTTAGTTCGTTCAGTTGCGCCCGGAGGCTGCGCTGGGCGAGTTGTAGTTCGTGGATTTGCTGGCGCTGAAAGCGACAGTGGCGACGCTTGTGATCGGCCAATGGTTCGCTGTTGAGCTGTAAATAGAAAAAGCAAAAAGAAACAAACACACACATTAATCATTGTGGAATTTAGCGCTTCAAGTTTATGTGGCAACAAAGAAAATGCAATTTTAATAAATGTTGCAAGTTGATAAATGTCATAAGTTGGCGACACTATGAAAACTGCATTGGCAGAGCACTCTACACAAACAGACACACACACACGTACACTGCCGTATTCATAGCTGAGTTGCCACTCAACCAAAAATGTGTTAACCAGATTTTTCTAGAAAAGAAACAAATTTTCTGAAGTTCTTTCTTTTCTCATCTGATGACACAGTTTAGTTTTGATTGGGCGAAATGTTTAAGCACAAACAAATAAACCATAACCATTACAACAAAACTAAAACTAATAAATTCACATTGTCCCTCAGGATCGGTTTGTGTCTCCCTCTCGAAAAATATGCGCGCAAAAAAAGTTATTAGCACTAGAATTCCCTTGCAAAAAGTCACCAAAGACAAATAAAAATAAACAAGTAACCAAGCCCAAAAAAAATTAACTCATTTGGTTTAATGTAACCAACTATGGAACTTTGTTTGCAATGTGAGTCACAGTACGTATGCAGTCTTAGAGTTGCCAAATTGTTTAAGAGACAACAGGAATGTAACTAATTTAAACTTTTTAAGGCTGGATCTAGCTTTGTTTTGATCAATTAGCATCAAAATTTGAGATGTGCGTTTTTAACAGATTTTTTTTCAATTAAAGTGAACTTAACTTCGAAGTGAAGTAAAATAGTGAAATTACTTATTTCCAAAAATATGACTACATAGAATTTAGTGTTTGAATATAATTTGGGGTATGTGAGCGTCGCGGCTGGCGCGTGGGTGTTGTAATTTCCAGGCCCAAGTTTCGACCACTTTTTCAAGCAATGGGGACCGTAACTCGATAACACTGTGCTACAGTACTTTTGATCAATCCACATGTTGATATAGGCTTGAAACTAGAGATCCATCGTAGTAACCTGGCATACTTAGTTGTTCGTTTTCTGATACGTTGTCCTTTTAAAAGGACTTTAAAGTTTTTTATAATAGTTCAAACAATGTTGTTTTCCAAGGCGTCTAAAATTTTCAGTTTGCTTGTTTAACCAAATGTTTCCATGCACAGCCACGACCCAATTTTTACACTTACTTCCTCTACTTTCAACTTTCATTTTCTCTACTTTTCGACAAATATACCTATAAACGAAGAATTCTGTTTCTGCAGCCTTTTTCTAACATAATTATTTATAATTATATTTTAATTATTTTTATTTTTTTTAAATTATTTTTATTTTATTTTATTTGAAATTTCTAAATATTGTTTATCTCATTTTGATAAAAAAAATATGTAAAGAGACACATTAAAGGATTAAAAAAAATTAATACAAATCACCCCGAATTTTAAAAAACCAGCACATTTGATCACTGATTTCACTTTCAAAAATCAGCTCGTCTGGCATCTCTAGCAGCGCTTTTTGACGCACACGACTACATCGCGTGCCGGCATCCTTAAGGTGTCATAAAATATTTAGAGTTTGTGCTTTTTGGCGCACTTTGCGTTTCTGGAGCTTGAGGCGCGGCCCGCACAAGTTGGTGTCTTTGTGTTGGTATTCGTGTGACTGTGTCGGTGCATGATCCCCGAACAGTTGTACGCGCACACATGGCGCCACAACAATTGCACCGCATGCAATCCGCCCGCATTAGCCGACAAGGAGATATGGAAAAACATGTTTATTATTTGTAGCTGAAGCTCTTTAATCCGACTGGCGCTGCCGTTTCCCAAGGTGTGGCCGGGGGGAGTTCCCCCCGGACAATGGCGTCTGCCGTAAGTAACAGGCAAGGAACAAGACTGGCAACATCATTGCAACAACAACGCCTCACCAGAAGTGCACCAGAAGCAGCAGAAATTCAATTCATGCTCTTCGAAACGAATGCAATTCCGTTAAGTAAAATCCAATGTGCGGCACGCTGCCGAGCTACTCGTATGCAAAGTGCCACTGGAAAGGGGATCGGGGCAGTTTCGCTTTGAATGGGCGACAGCGGAAACAAGCACTTGGTGCCTAGTATACATATATGTAGATATATATTTATATGTACGAGTATGTAGATATGTATGAATGTGTGCAGCGCATGTGACCCACTTGCAATTGTGTTTGCATTTGTGTGCGTGTCTCTGCGCTTTCGAACGTTCGTATGTCTCGCTTGTGGTGTTAGCGGCTCTGTTTTATTTAACTTATTTATTCGTTGCAGCATTTTAATTTATGTTGTTGCCGGCTCGAATGCACATTCCGGCGGAATTATGGCTGCGAATTGAAATTTATAAGCGCACACCCCCACTCCCCACTCCCCTCTTCAACTCGGTTGCAACAAATACCAAAATAAGCTTGCGATTTGCTGGTTGTGGTTGAATTGCAATGGCAGCAATAGCCGCCATGATGGAGAATTGTGAAATAAATACTTACATTTATATCATATTTTATCTGAACTCGTATTTGTATCTGTCGGCTGACAATGAAAAATGACAGAACTTCAAATGAATAGAAATAAGTGCAATACGATGGTTTTCGCCCACGCAAAGTTTATAGTGTTGTGTGATTCTGCTATAACGAAAAGGAGTCGACTATAGGTTGCTAGGGGCGAGGGGTGGTTAGACACTTGCTTCAGGTTCATTCACAAATCATATTGGCTTGAGTGCAGAAATCTAAAGGTTTTGAAGTTTAGTTCATGGACACTAAAATTTCACTGGTTTCACTGGAGAAACTATTTCTATACAATTTTAATAAAAACTATTGAAAAACTTTACTTTTTTCTTTACGATTTCAATACAATATTGAAAAATTTCAAAAGAGAAAAACTATTTGAAAATAATTTTAATTGTGTAAAATCTTGTTTTTTTAACAAAATACAATCTTCTAAATTTAAAATTCTAAATTCTAAGTTGCTTTGAATTTTAATTGCAGTTCAGACAATTTTATGTCAGAAAACATTTTGGTCGAAGTTTTTGACGTTCAATTTTGTACCGAATAGGGTTGATGAATATCAGTGGCGGATTGACGGGGGTTGGGGGTTGAAACAACCCGAAATATTAAGGTCGATTTTAACACTACACACAAATTAAAAGGCATTTTATGAATATTAAAGAATTACTTTTTGAAACACCCCAAAATATTTTTCTGAATCCCCCCCTGATGAATACATACATAAGTCTTTCTTTACGCTTTCGATACATACGTTTTGAAAATTGAAAAACATTAATTTATATGAAAAAAATTGGGATTGAGTAAAATATTGGTTTTTTAACAAAATAGAATCTTTTCAATTTGCTTTAAATTTTGATTGCAGTTTTCAAAAGTTCAGACAATTTTATGTCAGAAAAGTTTTTGACGTTCGATTTTGTACTGAATATGGTTAATGAATACATACATAAGTCTTTCTTTACACTTTCGATACATAAGTTTTGAAAATTAAAAACACTAATTTATATGAAAAAATTTTAATTGAGTAAAATCTTGCTTTTTCTTAAAAAAAAAAATACAATCTCTTCAATTTGCTTTTCGCTTTCGCTTTCGATACCTAAGTTATGAAAAATTGAAAAACGATAAACACTAATTTATATGAAAAAAATTTTAATTGAGTAAAATCTTGTTTTTTGTTTAAAAAAATACAATCTCTTCAATTTGCCTTTCGATTTTATACCGAATAGGATTGGTGAAAAAAGTGATGAAAAACCTTCCATTCAAGCGGTAATGAGTTGAAATGGACAACCTGCGTTAATTTTTTTTAACAGTTTTTAGTTAAAGCCATGACAGATCCATAGCAAATTTTGTTTCTACATCAATTTGAGCTAACGAATTCATCGAGGAATAGACAAACAGACCCACATTACTGGACTTTATGTCCTGTTCAAATCAGTATATTCGAAAAAATTTTAACAATTAAGAAAAAGTCAGTAGAAAGCTTAGCCGACTTTGATAGTCCAGCGCGTTGGCTTTTTACACCAGAGATTCTAGGTTCGATTCGTAGTTCGGACTAGTTAAACATTTGTTTACTTCCATCGCTATCCAGAATAAATAGATTACAATTGTAAGCAAAGTACAAGTGTGCTTTTTGTAGGTAATAACAAAACCTTCAAATGTGAAAAAACACTTCGTTCCGGTTCCGTTTAAAATGTGTGTTATAAAACATGTTGAAAAAATAAGCAAGCAGATTTCAAACAGGTGGAATTTGTATCAAAACGAACCCATAGAGAGGCCTAAGTGAGTCTCATACAGAGGCAACCATCTTAAACTAACCTAACCTAGTAGATAGTATGGGATGACTAGGCTTACATTCTGCTCAAACAGCCAAATAAATTGAGTCAATTTAGTTTTAAATTGAGTTATCGCTTTTGCTGTTCACACACACTTAATTTAGCTTACTCTGTTATCGAAAATATTATTGAACCTGTTTTTGTTTTGGCGGACTAAATTATTTTTTCTGTTTATATTTAAAAAACATTCTTGAAAACATTTGTTGAATTTAGAAATATTGATTGAAATTTATTGATTTAGAAATATTTAGGTACACAATTTTTCAAACGAATTTTAAAAGTCAACAAATGTTAAAATAGTCTTTCGCTTTTGTCAGTCTTTCAAAATCGTTTTGGGTTCGTAAATTGTAAATGCATTTTTTTATCGATAACAGATTTTTCTATCTCAAATTGAGTTCAAATTGAAAAAATTTCTTAGTTAAGACTTTGCTGACCGGTCACGAGTTAACTCGTGTTTTCGTGGTCACGAGTAAACATGTGATAAGCTTGATTGTTGATTTGTGATGGTGATTGTTATACTTTTTATCATACGAAAAAGACATATTAAGAGTTGAATAAGAAATAAAATTTATTAAAGTTTATATTGTTTTACTTCCACATCCGCTTTCAAAACAATAGCCGGGCACATGAGGTAAATTTCAGAAAAGTTGCCGGTCATCAATGTGTTAAGCAATTTATCTGGCTGTCTGAATTGAGCATTACTAGATTTTATTCCATAAGGATGTATGTAAGCATTTTCTTTTTTATTAAAAATTAAACATCATATTTTCATATGACCGCCTCTTTTGGCCTTTTAAAACTTTCACACTACACTTTGAAGCAAAAATTATGTAAATTATGTAATTTTACTTCTAACCCATTAAGGTTTAAGTGCCAAAAAATATCATAATTTTTTCTTTGTTGTTCTCTGGATAGTTTTAAAAATTTAGGTTGATGCAGTAATGCGCTGTTAGGTCAGTGAATATACTTTAATATTGCAGTGTAGGTTGTAAAAACAAGAGAACAATTTACCCATTTTACTTTTTCCTGCTTACACATTATTTATTAGAAAATTCGCATTGTGCAGAAAATAAAACAGAGAAAAGTTAACCGAAACCAGTGTTTCCTTCCTGCCAAATGTTGTTGTGCAGCATTTATGGCCGCCATTAAAGCGCCATTGGAATGTTACAACTCACTTTAAGCGACTTGATGCAAATTAGCACAATTCGCACAAGTTAAAGTGACCCGCTTCAAGCAGCTGCCACAGTTGGCGGAAACTTTTACGCCCCTTCTATGTCGCTTCCCAAGCAGACTAATTAGCATTCTTTACATGAACTCGAAAAACAACCATTTAAATTCGTAATGACTTGCGAAAAAAAATCATATTGCACATTTTTAACTGAAACGTTGGGCTTTTACTATTTAAGAATAGTGAATGACTTTGCATTTTACCCGATCTACATTGCAATAATGGCTGCAATATAAAATAATGACGAACAATTTTAAATAATGCTGTGCATTGAATTTCAAAGGACTACGTATATATGTAACAGCTTTGTCAAATGTCCTCGATTTATTTATACGCTTTGAATTTCTGATGTTAAATTAAGAGTGTTTTACTGGAAAACTTTTAATAAATAGTTTTGCATGTAACTATAAAAGTTATTGGTGCAGTGATGTACCTGACACCCATTAAAAACAGAACATTCCAGAGCAGAGTAGAAAATTAAACTATTTTAAGTACAGTAGGCCGAAAGTAGGACTACCAGATGATAATATAAAAAGAAAAAGAGGACATATACTTCTCTTTAAAAACTTCTCTTCTTTACCAACCAATGTTCTCCCTTTTTGCATTTTTGAAACTTCAAAGTTGAAATTTTGTAAATTGTGCCACCTTTACCTTCATATCCCACAAAGGAGGAATGGGGGCACACAGATGTGATGAGAGACGCTTCCAGCACCATTTTCACAGACGGCTCCAAGATGGATGAAAGTCTCAGGGACCCAAAGATCATTATGAGTGCTGGATCTCTGCAGTAATTTTCAAGTGGAGATCTTTACAAATCTACTGAACTAATCCGTGGCAATTTTTCATGGATAGTCGAATCAGTTGTAGTGAAATCGAAGGTAGTTCAGAGTTGTCATACCGGACTTCAAGGCATAGAACATCACCGGGTCACTCTTTGCTTAGTTCCGAACCAGTCGAGAGAGGCAGGGAACGAAGCAGCGGACGAGAGGCCAAGAAAAGGGTTTGACTTGCCCACCACCGAAGTGGATAGCTCTGTGCTTTCACTGATGTCTGCCATGTTGATCAAAAATTACATTGAGTCCTGATGTCGTAGCAGGACCGATTGCAACACCTGCCAGGCACTATGGCCCTCTTTTTTCTTAAGGAAAACGTGATTTCTACTCTCCCTAAGTAGTCCCCACACACAGCTCATTGGAGTCATCACCCGGACACTATCCTATTGGATCGGAGCTTATCTAATGGCGCCTCTTGTCCAGTGATGCCTACAAAAGCTTCAGGGATGAAGAAGCGGTAGAAACGATAGAAAACTTTCTGTGCCAGTGCTCTGCTCTGCAGGAACGTCAACTCCGTACACTGAAGTCAAGATTCCTGTCGGACCTGGTTAATAAATTCTTGGATCTGCTCTCCTATATTAAGGAGTCGAATTGGTTTGCCTCGGACTGAGACTGTTGGTTAGCTTCAGAGGAAAACACGAAAGGATTCAAAACCTAACTGAGATAAGTATATAACTTTGACATGTTTAACCCTTTCGCTACAGGTTTTTAAAATTTAAAATTTTACGTCTTAGGCTTCTATGTGGTTATATTAGCAATATTCCATAAGAAATTTTTTAATTTTTATACTCGGACCCTGTATTTTAGAGTGTTTTTCTATGAGAGCAACCACATCGTTGTGGCTGTAATAATTACTTAAACATTAAACTTTTTACGCATAACGAAAATTTGAATATTTCTTCATTTACTTCAGCCAAAATTAAAAAAAAAGTACCTAATTTGAAAGAAAACGTCAAATTAAAAAGTTCTCTAATTTTTTCTGCTCCTTCTTCCTTTACTATGTCAAGATATACCTTACAAAAAAGTGTATACTTCTCTTCTTTAAACTTAAATATTCAGTTTATTAATTTCGTATTTTTCCTGAAACTTCAAACTATTCTAAAGACCAACAAAAAAAATGTATTCTTGCAACCATAGAGGATGTAGACGTCCACAAAGTAACATGTTGCCATATGGCAACAAAATAGCGAAAGGGTTAACATTCACCTTTAACCCGTTATGAACCGTATTAACCAATTTTTGTATTTATAAAACTTTTCTTGTGTGTATTGTTTATCTATTTTCATACATTGTACATAAGAAAAGAATCAAAAGTGGGCCCCCATTATTCCAATGCCCAATTTATATCAAACAAGACCATCCGAAAAACTCTTTCTCCTATTTTTACAAATATCACAGTAAAAAAACACTGCTGTAATTTTTGCGTCTTATGTGTAAGTCGGCATTAAGCTTGTTGAATGCATCAAGATAGAATTTAAAAAAATAATTAAAAACAACTTTTGATTCCTGCGAGCCAAGTAAACCTCGTTAATTATGATAATGAACCGACGTGCATTATGCAATGGCAACAACAACAACAAAAACAACAACAACAGCAACAGTCACGCGGCTAGCTGCAGCGCGTGCAGCAAAAGTTTTCGCGCAGCAGCTGGGCAGCCGGCGACAAGCGAACGCGCAAACAAAGTATCAACTTTAATGCTGCAGATGAAATCTTTTTGGGCCAATTTTGTTCCAAGACACTTTATTACATATATTTTCAAGCGTACACGGCTGAGGAGCGGATAACGCGAGCGCAAGGCGACGTCGAAGACGATGCGCCCAGCCGCCAAGTGTTGCGCGATTAGTTAAAGTTGCTTCAAAGGCGCCGAATAATAAAGTTAAGTTGAAAACAATGCGAGCAGAGTGTTAATAACAGATGAAGCGGCAAGCGGTAGGAGGGCCAAAGCATTAAACGCGCAAAGCGCAACTAAAATAAGTTAAAGTTGTCCGAGTGGCAAACTTAAGGAATGTCTGATGTCTGCGCGAAAGGGCACCGCACAAAAAGTCAAAGTCAAAGTGTAGTTGGGGCTAATGCTGCTCGCCCGCTGCCAGCCGGCACTGAGGCCACTTCTCCGGGCGCATTGTGAATGCTTTTCACGTAATTCGTGTTTTTTTCTGTGGCCGCCCCCATGCCGCGCGCGGTAAGCGGTGCGCCGAGCGCCGCCGCCAAATAGGCTGACAAAGTTTTTCCGTGTTTTTCTTTGCCGACATTTTTCAGTGTGCTGACATTTTTTGTTGCCAATGGGCCATTATCTCGTGCCGCGTTTTTCCTACTTCCTCTTCCGTTGTCGTTGTAGTTGTAGTTGCCGTTTCCGTTTCGATTGTCCGAGCAACGAGATGGAGAACGAGGCAGCTGGTTGAGAGTGGAAGTTAGCGGCCAGTTAGCAGCGCCAGCGACGTTTGAATTGAATGCAGCAACAATGACGCTTTGTTGCAGCAACAGCAGCAACGGCATCGGCGCTGCATCGCATAGAAGATGAATTTAATGAAATAAACTTTCGCTCGAGCATTCCGCATTGGTCTCGTTTGCTCGCATTTGCTTGCACTCATTGAGCGTAATTTGCAATTCTGCAACTGGCTGTTTGCTGCGTGCAAGGGTTAAGATGCAACTAAATTGCATTGCTGCAGATAAGTGAACATTCAAATGGCAGCGGATGATAAATTTCATGAAAAATTGTTTCAACCCGCGCAGCGCCCGACAGAGCCGCAGAGCACAGCGCAATAAAATGGCGGAAACAAAATGCGAACAAAATAAGTCAAAGTGGAAAATTTAATGAAAAATTCGAAAGTAAAAGTTTGAGACATTTTGCAAGTGGTCTGACAAAAAGGCTGTAATAAATAATGCAGCGCGCCAGTTAGACGAGAAAGAGAGATAGAGATAGAAAGTGGCTGGCAGAAAGGAAGCTGTTGGAGAAACTGCGCCGTCGTTGCTGCGTTCAAGTGTGTGCAGCACTGAAATCATTTCATTTTGGCTTATTAAATCAATTTAATTAAATATAGCAACATGCAAGTATCAACAAATCTTCCCAGAATTAAATGAAAGTCGAAAGTAATTAAATGAACAAAAAGTATAAAACGATTGAGACAAAATATGAACAAACATGAATGAGTAAACATTTTAAAAAACTGATCAAAAATATTCAAATCTTTCAAAACTTAAAATAAAATAAATAAAACAAATAAGAGGAATTTACTTGTAGGAAGAAAAAGAGAAGGAGATAAAAAGAATTAAAAAAAGTCCTTGAAAATTTGAAGGTGAAGAAGGGAATAAAAGGAAACTAAGGAAAGGATAGGAAGGGAAGGGAAAAATGGGAAGGAAAAGGAAGGAAGGGAAGAAATGGAAAGGAAGAGAAATGGAAAGAGGGAGAAGAGAGAGAAGAGAGAAAACATTAAAGAGAAAAGAGGGAAAATAGAAAAGAGAAAAGAAAAGAACAGAACAGAACAGAAAAGAAAAGAAAAGAAAAGAAAAGACAAGAAAATTGGAAAAAAAAAGAAAGGAAGAGTGAGTATCGGAAGCTGATTTCAATTCTAAAAAAGTTGAAGAAAAACTAGACCCAGAAGAAAGGGAAAGCTAGTTAAAGAACCTGACTCAATGCGACGGGAAACCAGGAAAAGGAAAGTAATTGTCTGATAAAACTGAAAAATAAAGGAAAAGTAAGAACATATGAAAAACAATATTTGTACCATGTGAGAATTTAAGGATAAAATTATAAAAAAAAACGACTAATTATGATCGGGTGACTAAAAAAATAATTACGAGAGAAGATCAGGTCAGGTAATTTGTTATGTTTTATATGAGTGCTCCTTGCGAATGTGACAGACTACAATTTGGTTGTATTTAGGCTACTCACTGTGATAACTTTGAAGAAAACAGTTTTTTAACACAAGAAATTAACTTAAATGAAATTGAAATCTAAAATCTATTCAAATGTAAATTTAAATTAAAATAAATAAATAAATGGCTATAAATTCAAATGCAAATTTAAAGTCAAATAAAAAAGGATACATCGCTGTGTGATATTTCCTTCGTAATAAAATCCAATGCGCAGGGCATGAATTATAAAAAAATAAGACCAGCTGCGACTGGGCCAATTCATTTTTTGGGTTTGTTTGGCTTCACAGTGCATTTGCCTAACATGGAATTAAATGCATTTAAAAGTGGAAAACAACTTTGCACGACGGCAAATTAGGTTCCATTGCCTGAAAGGTTTATTTTAAATCAAAGCAAAAATTTCATTAAGGCTGCAGCAAGTGTGCTCATATGTTCATAAACATAAATAATTAAGTATGCGGTATTATTTGAATATGTATGTGTGTTTGTGTGGGAGCGGTGTATGGAAACTTTTCTGCTTAAGCAAAGTACACAACGTCTACAGGAGGAGTGTTTGGCGCATTCTTGTTGGCAAAACACAGACACAGACGAGCGCGCATATGTTTGTCACAGCTAACAGACACACCCGCACCTAACCGCCCATCTCCCAAGAACTGAGTTCATTGCATTTTTGTGGCACTTTGCAGAATTTCATATTTGAACAAGTCAAATGTTCGCGTGGGTGTGAGCACGGCGAGACGCAATGTAATGAAAACATAAATTACCGCTAAAGACGTCTGGCAAAAGCGCTTTCTGTGCACTTGTCGTCTGCTGTGCGCCTTTTGGCAATTTGCGTTGTCAGGGCAAATGTGCCACATGCCGTTTGCCGCACTCGGCATTCGGCATTCAACTGGCAACTGGCAATTTTTGGCTGCTCATTTCCTGCGCTTCCACAGCCACTTTTGCGAATCGCACTCAAACTTTTGCGTCTGCCTAGAAAATGGTTGTTGTGTGTGTGTGGGAGTTTTTCTTTTGTGAATTTGCGTGTGCAGCATAAAAACTTTTCTAATGCCTTAATTACTTTGTAAGCCACATAAATTCATTAAAATTGTGCTGCACACATTCGCATGCAAACATGCTGCATGCAACATGCGTCATTATCGACACAATGTCAGAAACATTAGAAACATAATATAAAAATGTCAAAAGCGAAATAAAGCATGCAATGCTGCGGTCAAGCTGCCAAATGCCACCCGCAGCGGCCACAATGGGACAGCGACAGTTTATTAAATTCAATTCCATGAATATTCGATTTTGTGCGGCTGCTGCAAATTGCTGCAGCTGTCTACAGCAACCAGTCAACCGAGGACATTTTCATGTAACGCTAAATGAACCAATATGAATGCAGTGAATTACAGAAGCAAATCGACGCTCGTAAGTAACTAAACGCAACGACTGTCACGGAACGCGCTGCAAAATCGCATAGTTCATAGAATGTGGCAACAGAGTTTGTCGTTCTACTTAAAGTAATCGCATAATATTTGGCAACATTACTTAAAGTATTTAGTAATAATATTGCCTAAGCATAAATTGTAATTTTCGTTATTTTAGGATTTGTTCAAAACGCTTAGAAACGTTCAAAAAACTCAATTAGCAATATTTGCGATTCAGTGTTTAGTGCAAAATAATATTTGTGTGGAATCAAAATTGTAATAGTTTAAGCTTGCAAATGCAATATTCTAACTACAACAAGTTAACTTCCGGAATAAATTCCTTCAAGTTCAATCTGAAGCAGCGACAAGTTGTTCGAACACCTTTCGATACAAAAGTTCTGTTTGGGTACGAATATTTTGTATGTTGTTTGTGTACGCTAAATTTTTTGCAAAGAGAGAAAAACTGAGAGCGTGAAGTGAGTTTATTTTTTAAGAACTTGCAAGTTTTTACTAGAGAAATTTTTGCCAGTAACTTCCAGACAGTTAGAAGAAGAACAAAAAAACATGATTGAATGCCAAGACAAATAATTTTTGAAACATTTGGAGACAAATGGAACCACCAAAGAAACTGCTGATCCACAACTGTCTTGCTCAGCTTTATCTGCTGCATTTTCCATTTCCACCATTTTCCCTTTGCATTAAAAGTCTGATTTAACTTATGTTATCAAAATGAAACTTTTAAATCAACTGTTTCTTTCTTTAACTCTCCTGCTTACACTCATTTTTCCTGATTGTTTTTCCTGTGTATTGTGAATGTGCCAAGTCTCACTGATGTGAACAAGAGTTAAAAACCGTCAAGTTTTTTTAAAATTTGTGTTTCTTTACTTTTTTGGATAGTTTCATTTTTGGGAGCAAAAGCTTGCTTACTCTCATAATATTTTTTACTGGATAATTTTTATTGGAAAAGTTTCCAAGCAGACCTAATAATAGTGGGAGTGTTTAAATTGGTTATGTACTCCTATTCATACTCAACATCTAAGAAACTAAATTTCCCTATGGGTCAAACTACTCCCATTTCAGTAGAGCCTTCTGTCTATTTTATCCCTTTCTAACGAAAAAACTGGTAACAACTATAAATTCGAAACATTTTAATGCACATGAAAAAAACTGTACATACATAGTACTTCTAAAACTTGAGGCCAAAAGTAGTAGAACTGCATTTAAAGTTTTTTCTCTGGAACAACTTTAGTTTTTTTTCAAATTTTTTTCTAGTTTTCTTTAGTAAAAATTTGTATTTAAGGATTACAAGGATTCAAATACGTTTAATTCAAATATTATAGATCTTTGATACTATAGATAATGAATGAATGATAATGACATTTTTGAAATGAATCGCAAGTTATATGGTCTGCATGAGATGAATTAAAAAAGTCCAATGAAAAAGCTTCTGGAAGAGAATTTTCACAACAATAACGAGGGGGAAATCACAAAATGTTTGGTCTGCATGAGATGAACCAAAAATGTCCAGTGAAGTGGTTTCTGACATGGAATTTTCATCACAATAACGAGAGAAAAGACAGTGTTTCAATTTTACCACCGAACATTAATGCCTTTTGGTGCACTAAAGTAGTCACGAGGGAAATTCAAGCAACTGGGAAAACACATTCTCAGGAAACTACGAATGGTACCCAATAAAAATGCATGAATTAAAATTTTTCGGCATTTTTTCTGTTCAAGTGACAGCTATGAAATTAAATAGCTTTCCTCTACCATTGTTTCTATTATTAAAAATGGAACTCTACACAAAGGAAGAACGCGTTATGATTGTGAAAACAATCCACTTATTGGAACAACGATTTCCGAATCATCTTCCGAACTTGAGATGCCAACTTGCTGCCAGGATTGTAAAATTTAATTATATGCGATTTTTTTTATGGAGTTTTGTGAAATCTCTGGTCTATTCAAATAAAGCACAAACATATTCTCAGCTCAAAGCGTCACCGGTGAGATGTAGCCACATCTGTGTTAAAATGTCATCGAAAATCAAGAAAGAGTAAGAGGGCCATTTGCCGAATATTTGATTCCATATTTAATCGAAACATGTCTTCTTTACAATGCATTATGCAATATTCCCACTCGCTCAATAGACACTCGTTTTATTTTTAAATTAAATCAAGCTCTTTTATTGGGACATTTTGCATGTAAATATTTAAACACTTGACACAACAACGGAGTCGAAGGACTTGTGCTGAGTTATCAATCATCTTGTGACTTTCTATCATGAATAGAAGAGTTCTGCAATTTTATATTAATATGAAAAACGAATTGGGAGCTTTTTGATAAACCATTTTCACGCCCAAATGTTTGTGATTTGCGAAACACCAGTTTGGTGTTTCGTGGCGTATGTGCAACATTTTTAGTGTGTTTAGCAGACATTTTCGTCAATGCATTTTCTACGCTTTGAATATGTTTAAACACTAACATTTTGTTTGATGATAAACATAAATAGCCAAAATTACTATATATATAATTTGCTCATATTTTTCTCGCTCTTCTTTGAGTTTTCTCTTCGAGTTTTCTCTCCAACCCACGGCTCAAGTTATTTCTAACGCAACACTTTATCCACTCAGTAGCAAAGGTCCAAGCACTAACTTTACATATTTAAAATGTTAATCAAAGAAATTGAACTCTTTCGGTACCCATTATTCTGATACACAAAGAATTTTATTGGCTCCTCATCAATGTTTGAGCTACTCATTTTATTAATGGATTTATCCAAAGACTTAAACAATCACAATTGCCTCATAAGTACACACTCATGAAATTGAATGATACAAAACGCTTACAAGTGCAAAGCATCTGAAAAATGCTCAAAAACTTAGCAAACTTCATGCAGTTTAACTTTAAAAATAAAACTGATTTTTTTTGCTGGCTTTGTTGCCAGCGATGCTTTTGTTGCTCTCGTTACTCGTTGAACATTTTCATATTAGCACGGCTCGGTGAGTGTTCAGTGATTTCGTTAGATCTCGTACGGCGCACACACACACACACGCAAGCAGACAACGCCGCAGCCACTCTGCATCCTTTCGAACTGGCTGGCGCGCGCAAATGAATATTGAACAGGTAACAATCGAAGCGCAAACTTTTTGCTGCATACAAAAACAAAAAAAAATTATTAAAAAAAAAAAAATCATTTGGCAACTTGCTGCAGCTGAGTGAGTGTTGTTGCACATCAGATATTGCTGCAGCGCATTAGTAAATTGGTGCCAGCAGTGAGGCTGGCAACTAGTAGAAAATCGCAAAATATTCGAGGCACATGTAGGTTTTGAGAATATTTCGCTTAGCCGGGCAGCGATAATGTACCTGTAGCACGCCACTCAAAGTAATTGTTTAAATTTCATGTTTCCTGCTAACGCTGTGTGCTAATAGCAAAAGTCAACATTAACAAAATCCTTTTGTAAACATTTTATTAAATTCCCGTGAAAACTAACAGCCGACGTAAACATTTGCGGTCGCAACTGTACTGATACTTGGGCGTTTTAAAGGCCTTACAAATTGAAACATTAAACAAAAAAATGAAATTGAACATTAAATCAGTGGTTATACAACATTCAAATCATATAATTAATGTCAGGCACGCCAATTTTTGGCGAGAATCAGCTGCTTTGGTAATCTTGTAGTTTGTTTAATTTTATTTTTTTTCGATAAAGGATAACCAACTCCCATAACACTAATTCGGGTTTTATGATCTTTATTTGAACCACTAGAATTGTCAGAAATTAGTTTTCTACTAAACAAAATAAACATTGAGGAACAAACATTCAAGAACCAACTGACTGCATTGATGAAATAGAAACTTTATATGGAATATCTGGAGTAGGACTCCAACATTTTGAGAATACCCCTAATTATTATTGACTGAGAACAATTTGGTTGAACATGCATCGAGATAGGTAGGAGTGCGGAGCACACTTAGGCCATGAAACCCCAATTAACCAGCGAGGCAAGGACCAACATCTTTGTGAGAAAACTCATGAAAGAAGCGCCAGCTACGAATCCCGCTGGATCCTGTGTGTTCGACTTGATCAGACTAAATAACTTAACCGGAACTGATTGGTTGTTATTATGTTTGTAATGCGAAAATTTAAAGCAAAAAGTTATCACGTTAAAGGCGACAGCAAAGATTCAAGTTTTTTGGCAGAGGACTAAAATGTTATCTTTAATAGTTATTTTCTCTTTAATTGTTATCTTTTTTTATTGCATATAGTTTTCTCTTTTAGACAGTAAGTCCCTGTGCACATTTGTCTAATAAATTAAATCAAATAAAAAAACCTTTGACGAATGGTTTTGTACTAAAAAAATATATATATACATAGAATTGAAAAGGTCGGTCATAATTGTGAACGCTTAATAAGCATGGAGCAAGCATAAGAGAATCGTTTTAGCAATGTCTGTCCATTTCATTAAAGCGTTTTTATTTATTTTCAAATAAACAATTCACAACTTTATTCAAAAATTTATTCAAATGATTTGTTAATAATTAACAAAAATCAAATTCAGCGTGGCATTAAAAATTGCTTGAATGGCTAAAAAGTCACCGACAGTTGAACCAAAAATAAATGCTGAACTCCAGCAAGCTGCAGTGACAGCTGTCAGCCAAAAACTGCAACAATTCTAATTTATGACTCGCTGATAAAAAAAAACCTGCATAAATTCGCGTCTATTCGAGTAGAACAATTGATGGGCAGCCAAACAGTTTTGCATTCAAATGGTTGCCAACGGCGTTTTTGCAAAAAAAGAGGAAACTCTGATGGAATAGTTGCGCCCGCGGTTGGTAAAAATAGTTGAAATGAATTCACAGGAAACAGAACGACGCCTACAGTAATGTTTGGTGATGGGAGAAGGACTACTGAAAAAATATAGAATATCATGTGATCGCGTAGCTTTGTGACGACACAAATTTTTTGAACATTTCAAACGCCACACAGAAGAATAACTTGACAGTTTAAGTGCTTAACAAATTGACTTATTTCTTTTGTTGCCGATGGCTTTTTGCTTTGTCTCCATGTCACTGACGCTGGCCTCGACAGCTGAGGCTGTCAGCGACGGCCAACGTTAAGCAAAGCAGAAATGGCTTCATTCTCGTGGTTTGACATATTTACACTCGTTTGGGAATTTTGTGTAAATAGGCTGATGTGCTGATTTACTGATAGAAGTAAATGCATCAATATTAGTTTTTCTCAAAACAAGAAAATGGGTTAAGTTGGTGCAAAAATTTGTAAAAGGAGCTTGAAATATGTTTAAATATATTTCTTGCAACAGACTTTAACAAATTTCAGTAAAGCAAGAAAGCATTTCTGGTGGTTTTTAATAAAATTATGTACTTAAAAATTTTTTTTTTAATTTTAAAAATTTATAAATTATTTCTTTATATTTTTTCAAGTATGAATATTTCACCGATGACACATAGTAGTAGTAGTTTTTGTAGTTTTTAATAAAATTAGGTACTTAAGAAATTTTAAGTAATTTCTCTATATTTTTTTTAATAGAATATCTCACCGATGACATATTGAATCTCGGCCTTGAAGAGAGAGAGAAATCGCACGATATTAAATTACAAAATCTGCGTAGTTGACATTGGTATTTCGGGAGTTGATTCGGCCCGGAAATCGTTGCTCCAATAAATCTAATATTTCACTATGATAACCCGTTCTTTTTTGTCCAGTGCTCCATTTTAAATAAAATCGAAAACATCGTATCCCTTAATCAGACAGCTAGCTAAATTGCACAATTTAGAAATTGTCTCAATTTATCCTTAATTTAGATCTAAATTGAGCTCAATTTGTCATACAAAAATTTAAATTTAGCTAATTGCAATTAGCACTAAATTGACCATAAATTGAGTTCGATTCGCCATGCAACCCTGTGTTGTGCCTTTATCGATAAACAAATTCATTCACAATTGACCGAACCAAATCAAAAATAAGAAACCGACAGCAGCGAAAGACATTTGTTAACATTTGTCTGCTTTGAAATTCGTTTAAAAAAATTTTGTTTATCAGTAGGAATATTGAATAAATTAAATAATGATATTATATTTTAAATAATAATTATAAATATTACGAAATGTTCAATACATGTTTTTAAGAACGTTTTTTAATCATGAACAAATAATCGTTTCTTCCGTCAAAACAAAAACATGTTCGATAACATTTTCGATTACATTTTCGATGACAGCTAAATTGAGGTGTAAGCTAAATTGAGGTGTGTGAATAGCAAAAGCAATAAATTCAATTCAAAACTAAATTGCCTCAATTTATTTGGCTGCCTGAACAGGACATTAAATCACACGATCTGCCTATTTGACATTGGAATTTCGGAAGGTGACTGTCTGGAAATTATTGCTTCAATAAATCAAATGTTTAGTACTCCAGTATTCTATTTTAATAATCCGATTATTCTTAGACGAAAGCTGTAAAATTTCATAGATGCCACTTGAACCAAACAAAATGTCACACAATTCAAATTGTGCACATTTATTGGGACATCCTTTATATTGATTTTTCACTCTGTATTAGATGTCATTGTAAGCGTCAATTTTAAATTGAACTTTATTCAAATATTGCTCCAAATAATGGTGAGATGTGTGAAAATTACTGAAATTTTCACCCACAATCCAAATTTCGTCGGTGTTCTGGTACGCATTTTGTTCAATGTAGCACAGTGTTGTTGAACGGCATTCAACAACTGGTTTCAGTGTTTTTCACACTATTCAAAAAGCAATAAGCGCCTACGAATACGCAATTCCAATGACAATTAAGCCAAATAAAAAATTCACTTCATAAAGCAAATCGATTCGCTTTCACAAAGTATTCGCTGTAATAATCGTCATGCACCACAAAGCCACACACAATTCCGCTAATTATGAAATTCACAATAAAAGGGGCGAAACAATAAAACGAAACAACAAACGAGCGCCGCAAACAATTAACTGTGTGTCCTTTCATGGACGCGCAGTTCAATTCGCAGGCGCCGCCGCACAACAACAGCGGCCATACGAATGGAATAATGGCCGCTCGTTGTTAATGTAATAAGTTTCAGCCATTGTGGGCTCGCGAAATTAATTTGCGGCCGTTAAAAAGCGCAGCCGTGAGTGATGGATGCGTGAATAAAGTGTGCGCAAAGATGAAAAGGTTAACATTTTGTCAAATAGAGCAGTGCGAGTAGATGAGTGAATGTATGAATGGCGAACGAAGCAAGCTCGACGGGCGAAGGTGAAATGCGCACAATGCGTACAAAGCGCATGCGAGGACAACAAGGACAGCGAGGACATTCTGAATTAATTTTATGATACCAGCACACACACACACACACACATTGCCCATTGAACACACACAGCGCCAGCGAAAGCAAAAGTCGAGCAATAGAAAAGCAGCGAAAGCAAAACAAAAAATCCGTAACTGAAAAACAAGGATTCGCTATTAATGGCACTGATGCCGCAGTTGTAGGAAAGTCATAAAAAATTTAATGGCAACTCGCGTAGGCGGCCGCGACTATGAAATGAACAAGAAAATCACAAAGGGTTCTTGCTTTAATGAGGAAAAAGTGCTGCGGACAGCGGCGGCGAACGCGTTGCGTGTCGTGTCGCGCCATGTCGCCTCCTCGTGTCGTGGGTGGATGGGGTTGCGCGCTGCGTGTGGCAACAACAAGCAGCAACAAACGCGGCAACTGGCAGCTGGCAGCCCAGCGTGCGTGGCATAGGCATTGCATTAATTAAATTGCGCCAAGGCTGCGGACCGGGCCGCAGTCGAAGGCGTGTAAGATGGCGCGCGCGTAATTACATAATCAAAATGTGTGGAGCGCGCTCGAGAGCGTTCGACGCTGCGTCGTTTGGAAAGTGCTTGTGCAATTTTTAATTGCTCACCGACACTCGTCGCAGTGCATTTGCTACGAGTCGACAATTGTGCGGCGGCGATTTTCCGAAAATTTTCGTGCGCCTAACTACAGTTGTCAACGTGGCCACTCGCTGCTTCAAGTATCCATTGCGGCATATTTGCGGTTCACCTGAAGCTGTGTGCAATGCTCTTCAACGTTCTGCGCCGACTGCATTGGTCTCAGTGTCCGAGCGAGATCGAATGTTTCGATGAACCCAAATCCGAGACTCGGTTTTTTAATACATATATTCGTACTATAGGTATATACATTCATACATAGTTTTAAAAGTACAACCCTGCCATTTGACAACTGCCAAATATAAGTTTAAACAAAAGCGGGATTTGTTGTGAGATTTTACAACATAAAATTGACCGCAGAAATTTTAAAAACCTTTTGCAAAACTAATGATTTTCATGTTTTCATATAATAAACCGATCCTAGAAACGAAATCGATTACCGATGCATTGTAAGGTTCGATACGGTTACTGAATTTTTAGGTTAGGTTAGGCTATGGTGGCTGCCTCTTTGAGAGACACACTCGGCTCATAGTGATACCATATATTCGACCCATTTCTGAAGTGTGTATGCAACACTGTTTTTTTCAACATGTATTACAACACACATTTCAAACGGATGGCGGAAAAGGGGAGGAGCCCTACAGTTTAACGCCGAGTCCGAACGGCAGTTGGCAGTGCTGCTGCTTCAAGTGGATAGCGATAGAAATAGACGAGTGTTTTACCAGCCCAAGCTAAGATAGATAATAGAACCTAGGGCCTCGGTATGAGAAGCCAGTGCGCTACCCACTGGACTATCGAGGCCGGCTCGATGAACTGTAACTGATGATAACATTTTATTTATTTGTATCTTATTTCACGGCATATTCCACCTTTTTTAATGCAGGAGGTAGAAATTATTCAAGAAAACCTAATCGACTCGAGTCCACCAATCTAAGCAAACCACATAGTGGGTGCCTCTCAGAGCACCCCATTTGTAACCTAACATTACCACACGAAGTTAGATCGTCCACATGAAGTTTGCTCTTAGTTATGCAGAGGTCTACGATAGTCATCAATCTCCCTCGTAATCACTATGTCAGACATTACCCCTTAAAGATTTCTGTGACTAATGGTCCATAACTCATTTTTTTTATGGTGTTCCGCAATCATGCTTTCTTTACGGGTCATTACGAACTGAAATTGTTGAAATAAATCTGGAAAATTTGTGGTTCCAACAAGACGTCACCACAAGCCACACAAATCCCTTGCTACATGTAATTTCAAGATTCGGCGGCCTCTAAGACAACTCGATGTGACACTGTTGGGCTTTTTTGTGGCACTCTTTTACAACACAAAAGAATTTGTCTCTGTGGACAATTCACTCAATCTGGAACAATAAAAATAAAAGTCATAAAGAAAGTCATAAAACGCATTTTCGTAGTCATTGAACAATATACCAACCGAAATGTGCCAAAAAGTCATGGAAATTATATCAAAAGAATGGAGTCTCCAAAGAGTCTCATGTTGGTCATTAAAATGATGTTTTATACCAAACATAGCAACATATTTGTAATAAAATTTGATCGAAATCTGACTTGCAAATGTATGATTTTCTTTCGTTTTTGTTATTCTTTCTGAATAGTGAATAGTTGCTGGCTAACAATTATAGATGAGGAGTAGAGAAATAATTATTTACAAAAAAATTAAATTTTTAGATTTTCATTAAATGCAACAACAACTATTTTTTATAGCATTTCAAACAATTTTTGCCAAAACCAAATCGAACCCGCACAATCAAAACTGCGATCGAATTCTTTCTTCATGGAACAATTGCTTGGACACTTATTTACCTTCAATGGCCATTGGATTCGACAGCCAAATGTTGCGCGTCAACCACAACAACAAAAAAAAAACAACCACAGAGGAATGCGCCCCTTTTCACATTTGTCCGCTCGGGTTGGCACCTCCCACATTCCAGTAAAGTAAACATTTGTCACCGCACTTGTGTCAACAGAATTGATTTGTTGTCGACCGTTGTCATAGACAAACAAGTAAACAATTATAATAATAACAATATTCGAGTTAAACCAAAGCAAACTGCAACTCCCGCTGCGTGTCGCAGTTGCTGACTTTGTTTGCTAAAACGAATTAAATAATTCCTAATTCATGTCGAACATTGAAATGGAATATTGGACTTGACTGATTTTGCAACTTGTGTGCGGAGAAAACCAGTCCACACCAGCAGGCACCGAAACCTGCACCATTCACAGCTCTGGCTGCTTAACTGACTGACTGACTGACCGGCTGTCTGGCAACTTGATTGGCGGGACGCGCAGAAGGTGCAGAGTTGCCTCGAGGCAAAATTCGCAAGTTATTACTCGGCAAAACGGTGAATTTATTTGCCCAGGGTTGAGAAATTACTTGCAATCAGCCAAAGCCTCAGCTATGCTCTCAAAATAAATGCTCAACATTAGATTCGCAACACTTGTGCCACACAAAGCTGAGCAAATTTCGATTGGTATTCAAATGTGCTAATGAACTGTTAATGATGATAAGTAATGTGTGTGTGTGTGTGTTTCAGAATATTTAACAAATGTAATTATGTATGTGCCAAGTGGTAGAAAAGTAATTGATGTGATGTCAAAAATGGATTTAATATTTTGGTAAAGTAGATATTATTTAATATGTTGGTGGCAGCTGGGCCTTGTCTGGTTAGAGCACTGTAACGCGAGTCTAAAGCCAATTCGCTGTTCGTAATCTGATGGAAGGACTGTAGGTCCTTTTTATCTGTCTACGAATTCACACGCAACACAGATGACTGCTGAGTGCCCCGGATTCGTAGTTGAGTAAGTTTTCAACACAAGTGGGTAATAAATACTTTATGAACTGCGTACATTATCAGTGACTTCTAAAAAATGTAACTCGTGTATAAATATTTGAAACGCTTTAAGCCTGAAAATAGGAACATTTCACAAATTCGAAGCAAATTCAATACACACATACAATAAACACTCAACACATATATGTACAAGCTTTATGGTGCAAATACAATTTGAGAACAACGTTCACTCCTTGGCCTGCTTGTTCTGACTATAGACAACATTTTTGATGAGCATTGAGGCTTGGCAGCGGACTCGTGGGAGTCGAGCATTAAAAAATCGTAATTTCAAAGCACAACTCGAAGGGGTCCCCTGGGTATACGGCGGCTGACTGCTGGAATTGTACAATGCCAAGAAGTTTCGAAAAAGTCAAAATGAAATTTAAATCAACAACAAACAGCGTCGCCAACATCAAAAAGGCCTCTGCTGCCAACAGTACCAGCAGTTAAATGACAGCCGGAATGGCGCAAACACAACGGAGCAGTGAACGCATGAACGATTAGAGATGGAACGAAAGCGGATAGGGATGTGATGAATTGTTCTAAGCGGATGTGGATTTTCAATGCAGCGGCAATTGCGAATGGGTTTCGAATCCATATAAAGGTTGATTTGTAGATTTTATTTCAACTTTTATTAGTTCGCTATACCGAAACACACTTTTGCACACTGATTCGTTCCATAGACAAAATTAAAAAAATGTATAGTCTCAAAATTTAACGCTTTTGATGTAATTTGAAAGGAAAAATTCGAACTAAGAAAACATGCTGGGGTGAAATATTTCATTTATTGCTAGCAGAGCCCGGCGGAATTTTATGATTTCATTGAAATAATCTTTATTCGGTTTAAGATGCTTTCCTAAATTATGGTTCTTCACATATAGTCTTAACATATTTTTTACCCCCTCAGATGTTCATTTCGAATATTGAAAAACATGGGTTGTCAGTAGATCCAATAAATCATGGTTATCTTAACCCTTAAACGCTAGAAATGTGTGTTGTAATACATGTTGGAAAAAAAACGTGTTGCATACACATTTCAAAAAGCGGGTGAAATATGTGGTATCACAATGGGCCTTTCAGGCCTCCGAGTGTTTTCCTTACAGAGGCAGCCACCATAACCTAACCAAGTTTTGCTCACCGCGTCAGATTTTGATTAAAAAAAATTACAAAATAGACAACTTTTTGCAATTTTTTTTTTATTTATTTTATTTCTAATTTGAAGAGTTTTCATCATATTTGAACTCAATAAGTCTATTAAATCATGTTTCTCCATAAAAACTGTTAATTCAATTTTGATTGCCAAAAAAGTGAAAAAGACGTGTATAATTATTTTCCATTTCAAATGTCTTCACCAATTTTGATCAATTTTGTCAATATGCCATATTTTTTCATAAGCTCCTGTCTACAAACCTTAAGACATCATTGATCCCTTCATATTTTCATTTAAAAAAAATTTCGAAAATACGTGTCGAATTAGATTTGATTGAAAATTGGTGAATTTCACCAAATTTAAAGTCAAAAGGCCCATTAGTTCAAGTTTTTTCGCAATCTCTCCATTCAAACTTTAACGCATCGTTGACCCCATCAGATTTTGATTTTCAAAACAAGTTAAAACACGTGTCGAATTATTTTTGATTGTTAGTATTAGTAGTAGTGCTGTATTTTTGATTTAGAATATTTTAACCAAGTTTGAAATAAATAGATCCATTAAATTATACTTCATCATACAACACCTGAACCCTTCATTTGCTTCTTTAGAGACCGAATTTAAAAAAATTACGCTACGTTGCGGAGGTTTATTTCCTAAAGTTGACCGCTCATATCTCAATAATAACAAATAAATGAAAAAAAATTAAATAAATTAAAAAAAAAAATTCTGATAAAAAATACAAATCACCAAAGCAAAAGTTGACAGAAATACTAAAGAAAATACAGATATTTAATGTGGACATACAGTTCAAATTTCATATTTGTTGCTTTAGCGGTTTTGGGCTTTGCGATGGTGAATCAGTCAGTCCATATATTGTATATATGTATGTATATACTACTGTGTACAAAGAATACCCGGAATGTGTTTATAATTCAAAAAATCTTTATTTATTCTTCCAAATCAATTTCATCGCCTTCAAAGTAGTCCCCCCCCCCCCCGATGCAATGCACTTATGCCAACGGACTTTCCAATCTTCGAAGCATGCCAAATAGTCACCTTCCGGTATGGCCTTCAATGCGCGCGCCGATTCACGTTGAATCTCTTCAATCGATTCAAAACGGTGTCCTCGAAGTGGTCTTTTGAGTTTGGAGAATAGCCAGAAGTCACAAGGAGCTAAATCAGGCGAATACGGTGGCTGTGGAACGATATGAGTTTCATTTTTGGCGAAATGCTCACGAAGAACCAATGCCGTGTGAGATGGTGCATTATCGTGATGCAAAACCCAAGAGTTGTCTCTCCATAAATCCGGCCTCTTTTTGCGAAAAGCTTCACGCAAACGACGCATAACGCTCAAGTAATATTCCTTGTTGACAGTTTGGCCCGGCGGAAGGAACTCATAATGCACAGCACCACGATAATCGAAGAAATCGAATTCCGGGTATTCTTTGTACACAGTAGTATATATATATAGATTACAGTCAATGTTCATGTTCGTATTTGACGCGATATTCAAACACCCTGCGCATTACAAAGAGAGAGAGAGAGAGAGTTTCTGGCAAGAACAGTGCAATTGTGGAGTGGTCTCTATGGGAAAGTTTTCCACAGAACTTATGGTCTTGATGGATTTAAGTCAAGTGCCCATAAGTAATGACATCAAAACCCTATCTCCTGACCTTTGTATATCTTCACAACCAGAGCAATGCTTTTCATTAACACTAGAAAGACTGCAAGTTTTGAATACTTGCAAAGACTACATATCATATCCGCTCATATCTCGAAAAGTACACATCGGATTTGGTTAATTTTTTACAAATAATAACACATAAATTAAAAAAAAAATAAAAAAATGTTCCTGATAAAAAATAGAAATCACCAAAGCAAAAGTTGATAAATAGAAATACTAAAAAAAATACAGATATTTAAAAATTAAAAACCGTCAAAATGACCACAATGGTCTTTCTAGTGTTAATAGGGATTTTCCCTGTCCGCTGACTCTTATAAACAAAATCGGCAAAGTTTTTAAAAACAAAGTGAAAATTTGTTCTCATATTCATTGAACAATTAAACAAATAATATACGATTGAATGATATACAAGTACGTTGGTAAGTTCGCTTGAAAAATATGGACCTACAAGCAGAGTTAAATCTACCGCAACACAAATGCGGATGAGAAATTCCTTATGCGAAGACGAATAACAATGCGGATCTTTGAAAAATGTTGAGCACATCCCTAGCACCGAGCACCAACAACTTTGCAGTGTTTTTCTGCTGTATTTTTTGCCAGGTCACGCCGCTCTTCTTCTTCTTCTTCAACTTATCCACTTATTTTTCTGGAGCAGCCGGAGCGACGCACTGTGGGAGAAGGGGAGCGCATAAAACACCAATGTTGCTCACTTGATTGTTTTCGTAGCGTTGCGACTTGCGACTTTGTTGTGTTGTTGCTGGTGATTTTCACTTGCTCCCCACTTGGCGGCTGCTAGCAACAATTCATTCATGAGTGTGTGCGTGTGTGTGTGTGTGAGAGTGTTTCGTTCGCATGCGTATGTGCGTGTGTATGTCAGTATGTCTCTGTATTGATGTGTAAGCGCGCTTGTCACTCTTGCAATTGTCAAAGATAATCATTGATTGTTGGCATTGTTCGTTGCTATGTTGCCACCACTGTTGCCACCGCTGTTGCCGTTGTGTTATTGTTGGCAATTGACGGGAGATTGATGTTCATTATTTCATGTTGCAAATGCAATAAATTCATTTTTTGTTGTTTTTCTCCTCGCCGTGTTCACCACTCGTTGGCGCTTCGCTTTTATTTACGCCCTGGCAACATTTGTATCTCATTTCGAAGTGAATTGCTTGCTGGAGCGCGCAATGCTTCGGCCCCCCCTTGAGCGCATTGATTCGAGTACGTTTTGCGAAACGCTATCGTGGGAATTGGCATTGAGAGTGGCGCGGCTGTTTTTGTTGTTGTTTGCTGGTTTGTTTTTTATGCTTGTTGATTTTCTGCTCATTTGCCTGACGCACACCGCGTGCCCACAGGGCCCAATAAAGCATTTATTTAAGTGTCTTCTCATGTACTCGAGAATTACGCCACACGCGACACGTTGGCAGTGAAAACCTAATGAAAACCATTATGACATTCGATTGACAGGCGTGCAAAGACGGCCGCTGTCAGTGCCACCGATGTTTGACAGTAACGAGTGCCACGCTTCCGCTGCTCCTGCCGCGGTGAAGTGTTAATTTTGTCGTGCGTTCGCACTCTGTGCACTCGGGCCAGGACTCCATGCGGGCAAAAGCGCGGCAACTACATACGTGCACGTGTGCTTAAGTGCGCCGTAGCAATTAAAAGTGCAACGTGCATAGTCGGCAACATAGTTGGCCCAAGTGCGCGGCGCACTCAGTGCAACATGTGGAAATGACAAGTGGTGCCAACTTTGCCACTCCGCCTGCAGTGGCGGTGACGCGCCGTGTGGTGCGGCGTTAAACGAAATTGCACCGTTTAAAAGTGTTTAAGCAATGCAATTACGCCAGCAGCTGGTGCGGATTTCGACTGCTTGCAACGGCTATGACCTTCGGTTCAGTGAATTGAGGACGTTTCAGATTAACCTAAAACTTGTTCACACATAAAAAAGCGGCAAGTCTTAATTTCAAATACCTATTTGGAAGTCATAAAAAATGCGTCATAAAAATGTCTCCTGGCTTGAATAAACTTGTAAACCCTTTTGCATTAAAAAGTAAATTCGATTGTACTGCTTAGCCTTTAAATGCATAAATTATTTTCTCGTATGTTAACCCTTTCGCTACAGGTTTTTACTGGGGAAAGTTAAAATTTTAAATTTTACGTCTTAGGCTTCTTTGTGGTTATGTTAGCAACATTCCATAAGAAATTTTTTAATTTTTATACTCGGACCCTGTATTTCAGAGTGTTTTTCTATGAGAGCAACCACATCGTTGTGGCTGTAATAATTACTTAAACATAAAAATTTTTACGCATAACGAAAATTTGAATATTTCTTAATTTACTTCAGTAAAAATTAAAAACAAAAAGTATCTAAATTGAAAGAAAACGTCAAATTAAAAAGTTCTCTAATTTTTTCTGATTCTTCTTCCTTTACTATGTCAAGATATACCATTAAAAAAACGTGTATGCTTCTCTTCTTTAAACTTAAATATTCAGTTTATTAATTTCGTATTTTTCCTAAAACTTCAAACTATTCTAAAGACCAACAAAAAATGTATTCTTGAAACCACAGAGGGTTCAGACGTCCACAAAGTAGCATGTTGCCATATGGCAACAAAATAGCGAAAGGGTTAAATAATCATGGTTTGTCTTTCTAACGGTAAGTACTAAAAGAAAACCACTTTGACGAAAACCACACACATTGGATTTGGCTGATTGTAATTGTAAAACCCTAATTGTAGAACTAATAGTAGAACCCAATAAAAAATTATCAGAGCAAAAGTTGATAGAAACACTAAAGAAAATACAGATATTTAAAAATAAAAAACCGTCAAAATGAACGCAATGGTCGTTCTAGTTTTAAGTATCAGGAAAAAGGCTTTGGATTCAGTTGGTCGTTTCAAAAAAGTATATGGAGGTTTAGGACTTAAGGCGGACCTATGCATGTGAGGAATTACTTGCTGCTATATTAGTTGTGTTTTCTTTTTCTACAAACATTTATTTTGTTATAATTGGTTACTTTTTACAGCCATAGAGCCACAAACTATGGCTTGAGGTGATGTATGAAATCAAATATTGACCATACTAGCCCCCAGGTGAATTTGAAGAACTCGATTACATACTTAACCCTTTACACGGTACAGTTGCATATCTGCAACCAACCGAAAAATTGCCCGTAATTTTAGAAGTAATTATCAAAACGACTCTTTTTTGCTATTTTACAAATATGCAACGTTCCTTTTTTGAAATACTGGCATTAATAGTGGGGAAAAGTAGCTAAATTTTACTTGACAGCACTTATTCTACCGTTTTTGCGAAAAGTTGCACGCATTTATTTTAGTGAAACTAAAGTGATCAAAAATTATTAATAAAAAACTTGAAACACTTTCTAATTACGATATTATACTAGGTAATTACATTATCTTATATTCTTAATTTATGTAATCAAAGAAAATTGTAATTAATTTGTAAATAATCTGCGATTTTTCTTGGTTGCAGAAGTGCAATAAAGTTCCTTTAGAACAAAAAAATTATAATGCATCTGGTTGGAGAAATGCAACAAAGCGCCTCGGCGGCAACAAATTTTCGCCAATATGGCAAAGTTTTTGTCAGGAGATGAAATCGTAAATTTTTATTGGAAAGTGAAGATAATTTGAACTTTTTAAGCAATGATTATGAACATGATCCAATATTTGACCCCAATCCTGGGTTGTCTGAAAGTTTATCAAAAAAGGACCAAATTGAAAAGGAAGTAAGCTTTGGAATATCACCCAAAATCGGTAATAACTCGAAGGTAAAGGACAAAATCAAACTCACTTGGAGAAAGAGAAATCCAAATTTTGGATGGGTGCGATAAAAGAATAAAATGCAATGTTCCAAAATACACTGGTTTCACACAAACACTTTGCGAAAAATGCGGAGTAGGACTAAGTATGTTACAACAAACGCATTAATTGCTTTACAAATTTTCATTTAAAATTAAACAAATTAAAATAAAAAAACAAGTTTTAATGCTTTGTTGCAGATATGCAACCAAATGTTTTTTACAAAAAAAACTTACAAAATTAAAGAATATTAAAAAATAAAAAAATACGCTACGAAAAAATTCGCTGTTGCCGTGTAAAGAACTTTCCAGATTCCGCATACAAAGATTCTACAACACCATTGCAAATGGAACATAACTAAATCTCTGTCAGAGGTTTAACCGTCCGGACGAGAGGAGGGTCCAGCGGTTTAAAGTTCCGCATTGACCTGAGGCCTTCGATGCCTTCTTCCTACTTCTACTAAATACTCTGTGTCAGGCAAACGAGTAACAGAGGGATCTCCTGATATAACACAGAAAAACTGTGATCAGCTGAAATGCCTTATCATGCCATTCATATATGGCCTGATCACAGAAATATCCTGGAGAATTGCATAGCAAATGAACTAATTGGACAAAGCAAGTAGTAAAAGCATGAAACGGCTTCTAAGACTGTCAATGCAGTTAAGCATAGCTGACCAAAATGTTCTTTTCATCTCTTTGCTATTTGCTTTAGAGCATCTCTTTCTGCATCTCTGTCTCAGAGTATCTCTTTTACTGGTTCCAACTGAGATTTCCGCGAACAACCCAAGCAGCAAAATTAAAGTTCCAGGAAACAGCACACTTCGTTTCTGAGTCATACAACACCTTTGTGAAACAATTCTTTGACCCTACGAACATTTTTCCTGCCACTTTTGACACAGAGATCCTGTGGTGCCACAATGGGCCTCTTAACCCCAAATGTGAGTCATCTATCTTTCCAAAGCAAACAGCTCCAAGTTCACAATTCTTTTTCGACCGAGTTGCATTTCTTTTGTATGCAAACCGTAGTAATTTTGAAGCCCTCAATTTCAAATTTAAATGCATACAACGAACAGCATTTCGTTGTAGGTATTTCAATGACATCTGATGCCTCTCTCGCTCACTTCATTGTTTCATTATTTGGTTTCCAACGCAGATGCACATTGTCTCAGCCTTTTTCCAATTTGTAGTTTGCTCACTGCGTCAATGCAGCACCACACATAATGTTGCCATCGGGCCTTGTACCGTAAATGAGCTGCAATCGTGTGCAAGCGTTTTTTCCGCACACCACATTCACATCAGGTGGCACACGCACACTTGCACAACTCGCACACGGCAATGAGGCCAACAATTTCGGTCCGTTGTGCAAAAGAAAGCAAATACAATTTTTAAGCACAACAACTGACAGTAGCATTGTCAATAACAACAACAACAACGCCCATTCGTACCTGCAGCAGAGCAGAGAGCAGAATTGCGGCAGCCACCGCAGCAGATGAAGCTGAAAATGTTGAATGACTATTTGCGCAGTGAACTTGATGCCAATGCTGTTGTTGTTGTTGCTATTATGTACTGTTGTTGTTGCTGTCGTAGTTGCTGCTTTGTGTTTTAATGCTGTTTGAGGCGTTGCGAAGCGAAATGACTGCCACAAAGGATAATGCCAAACCAGAATAACAACAGCAGCGCGAAACAGCTGCTGCAACAACAACAACAACAACACCGACAACAAAACCAACACAAGACAGGAAGCAGCGACAGATGTTGCGTGTTGACGACTAAATTGCCATAGAAATTGCCGTGCACAGCTGGCAAAGCGGGCGGACATTTAATGTTGCTTTAAATTTTTATTTTAGTTGAACACGACGCTGGCGGCAAATGTGCCAAAAGTGTGAAAAATGTGCGAAGCTGTGGCACAGGTGATGCTAAAGAGGAAATAATACGCACTTGGGTGATGCAGCAGGAAGGGGGAGAACTTGCCGGACGGCGACAATTGTTTTAAGCAGCGCATGTGATGACGTGGCATTCGTTTAATGTGGATACTTTAAAGTTGAAATAGTTTCGCGTACGGAAAATTTAATTCAATTTCTAGTTTTAGCCTTTACGTAACTTCATATAATATGTAGGTATGTGTTTGTGTGCTGTATATACAGTAGTCTACTCGTACGATTGTAGAGAAGTTCTGAATTTTGGCACTAAACATTTTACTACTAACCACAATAATCTTTCAAAGGTGGGTTTTGAAGGGTTTCGCAAGAGTTTGAAGGGATTTGGATTTTATGTTTTCATGGCACTAATATAATCCTGAGAGAAAGATAACTCATTAAATACCAAAAATCCTTTTGTGTTTCTTACGCTGAAAAGCTGCCGAGAGAGAACTGAAAAGCAAAAATTTTCAATCGAAAAGGTCAAAGAAATTGGTTATCGTCGTTTTTTCAAGATCTCCCAACAGCCGGTTGCGAAAAAGAAATTATCAATCGGAAAGTTCAAACTAGATACGACAGTTGTTTAGTTTTTCCATGATTTCTCTATAGTTGGGCTGCTTAATGTTAGTGTGAATCAATCTGAAGGTCAAATTAAATTAAATTTTTCAAGATTTTCCTAAGCTGATTGATCGATATGAAATTTTATATAGCCACATTAATATTTGCAGCGAAGAAAACCATAGATTGCATTCTTGACATGAAAAATTTCTTCCAAACACCATTGAAAAAATATCTCAAAGAGAGAACAGTGGCAAATCTACCAAAGATAGTAGTAGATTCTCTACCCGGAAGGGCCCAGGTGCTCGGATCCCTCACCTTAACCCTTTCGGGAGTACTGGGGTTATAATAAAATATTTATTCGAATTCTTCTTTTTTATGTACTCGTAAGAAGAGTCTCATGCAACTCACTGCCTTTCCAGTGCTTAGATTTTCTCTTCACCGCGCTGCCTTCAACTCTTGAACTTCGATAATTCACCCATGTAGCACTCTCTCTTTTGCACTCTCGATGGCGCCTATAGCCGGGTATTACTGTACCACTGCAGCACCCACACACACATACACGCACATAATTGCTTTTTGGGTGCAGTACATTTTGGGGCCGAAACTTGTACAATTACATTTCGTTTGCGTTTTCATTCGCGCACCGCAGCGAAACCGTGCAGACACACCGCAAACGCAAACTTTCACACACAATTTCAGCTGCAAACTTTTCGGTTAGCTGGCTACAATAACAACCGCCACAGCAACAGCAGTGGCAGCAACAACAACTGCGCCGGCTGCGGTTTTGACAACTGCGAACTTTTCTATGTTATATTTTTGTCCAACTTTTCGCTGTTTTCGCTTGTTTTGTTGTTATGTTTGGTGCACAAGGTGGCAACGCTCACGCAGCGTCAAAGCGCGCCATTTCGCAGTGGCACACGTACATGTGAAATGCCCACAAAAAACAAAAACGGAAAGTTGAAAATTTTCACTTAGCTATGCTTGTGGTGAAGTGTTGACGGCAAAAGAATGCGTCGAGCTGTTAAAGCCGGAGAAATTCATTAAAAATCGCAGGTGAAAAGCAAAGCACAAATTTGTTGCATGCCGAAATTGGATGCTAAACATGCTGACAGATGTTTTTGGCATAAAATATTAATGCGCAGATTTTGTCATAAATTCTTACGGACATTTCGAGCATGGCGAAATTTTTAATGAAATTTTAGATTGTATGGAAAATTGAAAAAGTAAAACAAAAGCGACTTATGAACATGTTGAACCGCACTTAAACTTTGTTGAAAGCCACATTTGCTGCGCAACCGTTGAGACTTAATCAATTTTCTGCAATGTCCACAAACGGTCATTCATGGCATTTTGCAGCAACAGTGCTAAAACAAATTTTGAAAGTTCAATAATAGAACCATCAACATCAGCTTCAAACCATTAATTGGTGCCATGCAGCGTGAACACAACTCAATGGAACTGAAGCTGACAGTTGCTGAGTGAAGCTTTCAAAAGTTGAAAATTACTTACACAAAATCTGGCCATAACATTGCGCCTAGCACTTCAAGTCACAGGTGGAGGGGTTTCTTGCGGGAGATAAAAAAGGTTTTCCAAGAATAAAGGGGTTTTCAACGCACAACGCATTAAAGAAAGAAAAACGTCCATGGAATGGGATTCTTGTGGACATTTAAATGTTAGATACTTGATGACAAGGGCTTCCTACTGAAGGCCACAGTATCACCCAAAGGTGGGGCTGGCCAGATCTACTTCAAGTAGTTGCAAACCCGGGCACTTGCTAGTCAAAGATGAAGGCAATACCTGGAATACAATGGACAGCAATGACTACGTGCCTGTCAGTGTTGCCAGATTAGGAAACTTCCTCCTAGATTTAGGAGATTCTTGGCCTTTTAGGAGAATTTTTAGGAGGAAGAATTGCTTAGACGAAAGTTAAGGAGATCTTGATGGTGATATATTTGACATCATTAGTGGCACTAAAGCCTTGAATATTGAAAAATAAAGTGTCTCATTGAATTTTATGTTTCAAAGTGCATAATTTATGCAATGAATAAATGAAGTTTACAATAGCAAATTTCATACCGATCTAATTTTTTATATGTTTTGTTTGTGTTAAAAAAAACTTAATATATATTTATTTTTTTATGGGGATTTTAATTCTTTAGTTTATAATGAAACATTTTTTTTTTATTTTTAGGAGATTTTTTAAATTTTTGTGAGGAAATGTCAGCTTTTTTAAGATTGATGGGAAAGGCACTTCAGGTATCTGGCAACAGTGGTGCCTGTGTCCATAGACACTCTCAGCAATATTTTATAACAAAAAAAATGTTAGACACTGTAAAATCTGTGAAAAATTCAAGCTGTGTGTAGCTCAAAAGTTCAAATTTCAATGTATTTGCATGAAGTTTAGGATCCATGGGTGTATAAGTTTCTTCAAGTAGAGATATATGTACGATTTCGATACAACAATATTGAAAGAAAAAGTTTCCAATGAAATAATAATGTATTTTGTTTAATAAATATGACTTCACGTTTTCAATTCACATTTTTATGAAAAGAAATGCACAATTTTTCGAAAATGCAGAAAATTTCAGGACGGAAAACATTTTGACCGATTTTTTTGGCGTTTGATGACGTAGCGAAAAGAGTCGATAAAAAAAAGATTGATTTTGAATGTTCAAACCTTACAAATATCTGTTTCTGCCAAAATTGTTGGGTGCTAAATATGATTTCAAATGGTATTGGCCTCAAAACTTATGTATGGAAAGTCCAGACACTGGTAAGGTGGGTCACAACCTATTGAAGGACATCGCCTATACCACTGCAGCCTTTTTTCCATGATTCTGAGCGATTACTTCCGGTTTGTGGAGCCTAATAATTTCATGTAGCTCGGGTAAAGGTGAAAGTAAAAGTTCAGCTATTTCCTTTTCGGCCTCCGATGTAAATTCTAAGTAATATTTTCCTTTTGCAAAAGCCACCGTTTTCCCTGGCTTACTCCTCTCGGGAGCATAGACAGTGCCTTGTCTTGGTTACGTTAATCTGTTGTATTTTACTGCCAGGGCTGCCATCTATTGCCGCTTAGGAACGAAACCTCCGATGTTGTGAGCTACCGCTCATAGCGCCATTTGTTGTGCAGGATGGTTGGGGACTTCGCTAAGATCGGTTTGATGCGCTGTTTCGCTAGAAGCAACTTAAATGAATCTAATTTCCAAACACTTTACTCACTTGTCTCACTTAGAACAAAAAGCAAACAAGTCTATGATCGTTTGGTGCCATCAGATGGAAAAGACGCAAGCAAAAGAGAGGCACATGAAAATAAGTTTTTAGGCAGACCAAAATATGAATAGTTATGCCGAGTTAGGTAATTATAAATGGGCGCATCCACCACTGGACATACATATATTCAAGCCCTCAAAGCGACAGCTTACTAAGTATTCACACAAATATCATTAAATTTCAATACGGGTCCATGTACTCGAAAATCTTCAGGTGGAGGATTTTGAGTTTCTTCAAGACTATGGAAAGATATTTCTACTAGACTTAGTTACTACTTAGGTAGGTAAAGAACGTTACTCCGAAGGAACCTCACTTAGACCTATTGTGATACTACAATTTAAGGCATTCAGATCTCTTTACTCAGAGCTCAATTTAAGCTTTTAGTAAGGCTGCTTATCGGATAGGTCGGCCTTTTCAAAGAAGAAGTGAGTCCCTTTCTACTAGAGTGAAAGTCCCTTTCTACTAGAGAGATCTTAAAAGACAGACCTGCAACTTTCAAATATATAACTCATAAAAAAATCCTGAAAGCTTTGAATTCGAAGTAAAAACCGTTTTGAAAATAGTTTCAGGTAATTAAAAATACCAATACAACCTGTAGACTCCTGTAGAAGCCCCAAAAAATGGAACAAACCTAAAGTGTTTCACTTAAGCGACCTTAATACGACAAAGGTCATGAGAGTTCAAGTATTTAGATGAAATATTTAATCTTCCCTGCCCTAAAAGCTCCGGTCAGTCATACGTTATGTTTTTACGTTTTGAGGCATTTATTTTCCGACGATACTTCAACTTAATTTGTAATGATGCAAGCATTTACTGAATGTTCGTAAAGTTGCGCTCATTTAATTATTCAATAATAACAAAATGGTTCGTCGACGCCATGGGAAAACCCTACTAAAAGCATTAAGCATACCCTGAACGATCGTAAAATTAATTTCCATACTGCCAATGCAATTCATCACATATAACAACAAATGCCAGCTTATGAAAAATATTATGCAGCAACAAAGCTGAAAGCTTTCAATGAACACACAACAACACATTCAGTCAATTCATAACCAATGCTACCAACGCGATTTGCCGCCCTCGCAGCTGCAAATACTCACTGTTGCAAGTATTTTACTGTGCCGCAAATAACAACAACAACGACAACAAAGTCATTAGGCAGAAAGGCGACACAACAGTCTAGCAACCGTTTTTCAATTGAAATGGTTGAAAATTAAATTAATTGATTGAGCTATAAAAAGCAAAAAAAATAAATAAATTTTTTTTTAAAATTAATGAGCTTTGTATTACAACTTAATTGATGCTGCACAAAAGGCAACAAAAACCAATACTTAATCTCTCAAATTGCACATTGAAATTCAACCAATACTTTTCCACTTGGCCTATGCCGCCGGGAAAGCCCACACAGACCCAAACAAATTCAATTAAACTGCTGAAACGGTTCTTAGTTAATTCGGAGCTTGCGTTTTTTAGCAACTAATTGTTGTTATTGTTGTCAGGCATAACCCAAAATGCGAGAGTTTTGTTTTTTTTTATTCCTTTAATGAGACCTTTTTCAAATTTTTTACAGCGCTCCAGCTGCACAAATTAAAATCTTATTCGATTACGCACACACAATTTCATTCGATTACGTTCAAAAGCAACAACAACAACAACCGCAAGAGCCAAGGACGCAGCGCACCATCGAGCACACATCAAAGTGAATTAAAAATACAACTTTTACTTTGGCGCCAGGTGGCCATCAGCGTCTGTACACATCTCACCAGCGCCGACCCCAGCAGCGGCCCAACCAACGCCCACGCATTGGACGCTCGGCAACAGCATCGAATCAATTATTGCGCATTGCGTTAAGTACTTTGCAAGATGGCGAAAGTGCGTCAAGTGATCTGCTCGTCTTGGCCATAATAATCGACAGCAGCTGTGCCGACAGACCGCAAAAACACTGAACACTGAACACAAAACACTAAACCGAAAACCTTCGAAAGATTTCATGAAAAGTGTTACGACTGCAGTGCGGTGTGCGCGGCGCGTAGACAATTTCAAAACTGCTCCAACTGTTCATCATCATCCCCCACATTGTGCCGCTCATCCGTGTCGGCGTCATCATTATCGTTTCGGTTATCGGCTTTTCCCATCGCCAGCAACGCCATCGTCAGCCGCATCATCGCCTCCATTATCCGCTTTGGCTCGAGAAGGCTGCGGCAAAAAAGCGCTCCACGTTTACCTGGCGTCGTGTTCTACGGGTTGTGGCATGTTTTATTCTCGGCTGCCAATACTTAATTCCCTTTTATTTATGGGAGCGGCGCGGCGTGGCGCAACGCGACTTGGGCCGCCGCCTGCAAGATGTGCCGACCAGAATAAGGCAAATTTGCGGTTGGCTTTTGTTGTGCCCAACTGCTTGGGCGTCTCAAAATTGTCTCACCCTACCGACATTAAGTCGGGTATATAGTTTTTATTGTGCAGAAGTTTCAAAAGCGCTTAAAGGTGTTTAACTCCACCTACAGCTACTAGAAGATCTGAGTTTGATGTATTTGTGAGGAGCCACAAAAGTTCCAGGTCATTCAAGTATATCAAATTTAATCTAAGCAAGAAGTTTCTAAAGAATGAGGAATGCTCCACTTTCATAGAAAAGGAGAGTATTTATTTTTACACTTGTCTGCATGTAAAGGTGGATATAAAATATTTAAATTATTATGATTTTTTTCAAAGATATTTTTATGATGTGAGAACCCATAAAATATGATTTATTTTGTTTCGCTTAAATCTTTGGGTTGTTATGAGTTGAATACAACTTATATTAAAATAAATTAAAGATGATTTAATTGAATGTTCAATCGATATGTTTAACATTAGAATGACGAATGGAGTAAAAAATTAATTCATTGAGGTCTTTTAATACTAGAAACACCATTGCGTTCATTTTGACGGCTTTTCATTTTTAAATATCTGTATTTTCTTTAGTAATTCTATCAACTTTTGTAACTTTCGTAACTTGTAGTTTTTATGGTGAAAAATTTTAGATTTAAAAAAATTTATTTTGTGAGAAATTAACCAAATCCGATGTGTACTTTTCAAGATATCAGCGGATGTGATATGTAGTCATGTAGTCTTTGTAGGTATATGAAACTTGCGGTGTTAACTTTCTAGTGTTAATATTTTATTGCATCGTTTTTTGAATCGTTCATAACATTTGGGACTACATTTTAAATATTGTCCAAAACAATTGTTAACACTATTTCAAAACATGATTTCATATGGACTTTTTAGTTTGAATTATAGTATTAAGCATTGTAAAAGAATTCTTAATAATTAGTTTTAACAAAGAACATAGAATAAAATTTTTTTAAATTTATTCTACCTCAGAAAATTTCAGAAAATATTGTCAAGTCAACTTGAGACGGTAGAGTGGGCTTCAGATTATCGAGTTTAAATTTTAAAAATAGCCAAGAAAAAGAGTAAATTAAGAAACAGCTGCTCAGTAGTTGCCTTTAACGAGATAAAACATAATACCAACCCTTAATAATTTGTGTTTCCAAACATCTTTTTCCGAATATGTAGACTTGACGTCTGTTTCTAACCCTAAAGAGAATCACTACAAAATTATTTTTTTCTTTTTACGAAATGGGTTCCCACTGCTTCCATGTTGCTTCTAGAGAATAGAAATCCTACCATCCATTTGAATTCTCTGTCAACTAGTGTTTGAATTTATTCAAACGACTTTTTACAACCGTTGACGAAGAAAAATATAAATAAATAAATAAATATATTTTCGGAAATAAGCTTCCCATTGCTACCAAATTGGCTCCATAGAGTTTAAATGTTAAACTAAAACATTTAACGAGACTTTTTACATATATAAAAGTATTGATTTTCCTGAAATAAGCTTTCAGTTAGTTCTAAAATGTGCTTCTTAAATGTAAAACCAGTTTCAAAGAGCCAAAATGTGAGATGGAATCCTATTTCTTTGTTCGGTCAACGAATTTTTTCAAACATACTCCCATACTTTTTTAAACTTATTCAACGCTTAACGAGTTTCCCATACAAAATTAAAGACTTTTCTGAAATGTTTTCTACTTTTTCCGTCAGGTTTGCTTCAAAAGGCTCTAATGTGTCTCGGGTTGCTATATATTTTCACTTTCAAACATTTTCCTGAACAGAGTATAAAATTATTTCCAACACTTAAAGTGGCTTTAATACATAATTGAACATTTTTATAAAATGAAGTTCTTTAGACGTATGGAAAGGAATTAAGTACTTAACTGACTTAAACGACTCGTTTACTGTTTTACAAAATTATTTAATATTTTTAACTCATCATTAGAGGGTCACTACTCTACAAGCAACATAGGATTAATCGACATCGGGTTCTTACTAGGGAAAATAAATTTTATTAATATGGTCTAACAATGCAACACTAGAGAGACCGCAAGTTGTCCATACCTACAAAGACTACATATTATATGCGCTGATATCTTGAAAAGTACACATCGGATTTGGCTGATTGTAATTGTAGAACTAATTGTAGAACCCGATGAAAGAATAAAAGTCACTAAAGCAAAAGTTGATAGAAATACTAAAGAAAATGCAGATATTTAAAAATGAAAAACCGTCAAAATATTCGCAATGGTCTTTCTAGTGTTAATACAGCGAATTAGTACTTTTGATGAACAGCTCTGAGAAGGTAAATGGAATTGCTTAAAACCCTAAACATATCTTCTGGTGCTAAGTCAATGAAATATATTAGTCTATGAAATAGTTTAAGGTTTCAAAAACTGAAGAATGTTATCCAATCGTGATTTGTAATTTTCATTCTATACGAAATGACATGTAGAGAGAGAGGAAATCTTCGAAGAACAAACCCTAATCCTATTCCAAAAGTCCGGTGGAGTCAGTTATTTATTTATTTCAGTCTACTGACATCTCCTTCTTAAAGACCATAACTTTAGCTGATAACAAGTTCGTTGCAGACCAACACTTTAATTTCTTGCTCGTTTAATTCTAATATAATTCTTTTTTCCCATCTGTAAATGATGGCGAAAATGTTGCGGTATCTGTTGTACGAAACGGACGATTCTTCGCGGAATTCATCCGGTCAGGTTGGACAGGCAGTTGAGATGCACGTATACGGTATCCAAATATCTTTGTTGTTGCACAGGTTGCTGGTGCTCCAAAAAGTTTTTACATTTCATATTAACAGCAACATTCGCACACAGCTGCTGGCAGCTGTTTAAGCCATCTTGGGTTTACTTAAATGTGCCGGCGAAGGCAGTAAGCGCCGTTCTTGGCCTGCTCAATGTTGGCCATGTTTTTGGCGCTTTGACTTGCCCTTTTTTTTTTGTTCTCAGATAATATTCAATTTTGTTGTTGCCGCTCGATGCCAAACTGAATGTTGCGTGTTCCCAGAGCAGCAACGAAAGCATTGCAATGAAAATAAAAAAGGAAACGATTTTCTCCATTTTTTTTATGTTGAGGCAAAACAGACTTAAAAAGCCTTTACGTAAAATGGTAAAAACTAGTTCGAAATACGAGTGCGAGCGCGCCGATACTTTGCCACATGTTGTTTCAAGCAGTTGAGGCGCAATTTTTGCGCGTTGCTTTCAAGTAGCGGTTTTTTTTTTGTTGTTGGCGACTCTACTTTTTAGCTCTCTACTTTTGCTGAATTCTCAGTCAACTCAGTTGCAATATTGAGATGAGATTTTAATCAGAAGTTCAGACACTGTTGTGTTGTTCAGCAACAGTGACAGCAGAAGCGGCGTTGGTGCAATTCAGTGTTGCCAGATACCTGAAAAGACTTTCTCCTAAATCTTAAAAAAATACTGAAATTTCCTCCCAAAAGTTAAAAAAATCTACAAAATTTTTTTATAATTTGCGTAATTTTAAAGAAATTAAACTTCTTATAAAAAAATAAAAATATATACATATATTTTTGTTTAATTCAGCCTTTTTTATTCATCTTCAGCTTAACAACAAAAACTTAACAAAAACAAAACATATAACAAATGAATTAAACAAAAAGTGCCATTTATGGCGGGATTTCATTGTGACAGCAATAAGTGAGAACGAGATAGAACGAGCTTACATTTTGCAAGCCTACAAATTTTTAACACAATAGGATGCTTTGGCTATTAAAATAGTTGCCAAGTTCCCATTTTGTTGCCAGTATTCCCAATACATCATACTTCGTTATTCAAAAATCTCCCAAAAATCCACAAGTATCCGAAAAATCTCCTAGCATAAAATATAAATCTCCTAAACTTTCTCCTTAACAATTCTTCCTCCTAAAAATTCTCCTAAAAGGCCAAGAATCTCCTCAATTTAGGAGGAAATCTCCTGATCTGGCAACACTGGTGCAATTTAAAACATAATTAGGCTCGAATGAAGAACACAAATAAATATTGAAAAAAGGTACAGCAGTGGCCTTGGCGTTTTTGTTTAAAACGATTCGCAATTTCTTTTTTTCCGCAAGTGCGCATTTAATCACACACACAGCACACATAAAGTGGATTTTATTGTACTAAAAAAATAACCGCCAAAAATCTCTTAATATGACAGCTTCGCGCCCGCAGCCCCATCAAGTTGAAATATTAAATCTGTCAACGCACGTGTGAGAAATTTTCATTGTCATTTGATGACACTGGCAGCACTTTCATGGCGCGCATAATGCACCATGCCGCCGCACCTCCGCTTACCCCACTCACACAAACACACACACACCGCAGCAGCCCGCACCGGGCCGCCATGTGTGCGACATGCGGCCGAAATGGCCCGAAATGGCAAGCGGTGCACGTGTTGGCTCGCAAGGAAAAATCATAAAATTTGATTATCTGCAGTGTGAAAACAAATAAAAAGGATCTTCTTTTGATTGCGTCTGCCGCGAACGTGTACAACGCTAAGCACACGCAAATCTGTCCAACATGGGCCGACCGTGTTTTGTTTTATGTGTGCACTCACTGCCACTCACACACACACACACACACAGCCAGACGCACACTCGAATTCGCATCCGGTTTGGTGTGCACAGTGTGGCGCATAAAAGTTTATGCGCTTTAAAATCGCTCAATAGATGATAGAAATGGACGGAATCGCGCCAGTCGAATCGTCGCGCACCAACTGTCAGAGCACGAGATGGCTGGTTGGTATGCGGCACAGTGGCTGCATGCCATAAATACTTAACGAGGGTCTTGCATAAATGGGCACGAATGAGCGGACGCTGGCTGTCACTTTATTCAATTGAATTGAAAACTAATTAAATATTGAAGGCAATAAGCGTAAAAAAGTCCAGTTTATGTTTATGTGAATGAAATAAATGCAACAATAAAAGAAGGTGCCAAGGATTCAATTCATTTGAGATCACAAAGAAATCGTAAAATGTACAAACTGTATAATATTGGTTTTGGAGTATTGTAGATTTGTATATGTGTAGGTGTGTGTGTAATTCATGTTGAAAACAGAGAGTACGGTTTGTGCTTTTTTAATTAAAATCAAAAATTGATTTTTATTTATTTTCAGCTCAAATAAAAGTTATGGAAATTAAATGGAAATAAAATTATTGATGAAATTATTGGTGAAAGGGTACAGATAGAAAACAGATAAAGGACACTGCAGTTACGGGATTGTAAAACGGTCACAAGGAGACGTGGACAATATGAAAAATTGTTTATATGTATAGATGATGAAAAATTGAAAGTTATGTTTTGACTTTTATTTGTTTTCAGCTCAAATAAAAATTATGGAAGTGATACATTATTGAAATTATTGATGAAATTGGACAAATAAGGGACACCGCACTTACGGAAGTGTATAACGGTCACAAGGAGACGTGGACAATATGGATAAGTGTTTATATAGATGATTAGGATGACCAGTAGAATTGACCGAGAAACGCCAATCGGCTGTTTGTCCCAATACTTCTTGAACGAGAAAAGATAACAAGACGAAACAAGACGAAAAGAATGCACAATGGGTTCTACTTTGGTAAATTCTCGGACAGGGGTAGTTACTAGTGGTAAAAATAGTCAGTAGATTTGGGTCTACCAGTTTCTATGAAAATTTTCTGTCTCCCGAACAAAAAAGTGATATTGTAATTAAAATTAGTTTAGATATTGATGGAGTTCCAGCTATGATCTGATACCTGAATCTCCAGAATCGTCAGGTAAATCGATTAGCAATGCCCGCCCGTTAGTTGGTTAACTCTTCTCAAGCCAGTGAAGATATTTGTATGAAAATGAATTTTTTTGATATTCCTGGAACTGGCACAACTGTGAGCTGACACCCATATGGGCTGTTTGAGTTATTTTTAAATAAGGGTTACCATATAAAAGTTATATATGAAATAGTTATCTGTCAGTTTATAGATATAAATGACTGAAAATCGGTGTGATCCTTAATGAACCAAGTTAAGAATTTGATTTCTTCATGAAATTGTTGATTGAAATATGATTTATTTTGCACTGTAAAATGGAAAAAAATATAGTGTCAACTCAATCACTGATATTGCATCCAGTCATCAACACAATACACAGACTCTGTCGAAATCAATGTGGCTTTTAATGCATATTTATGCACCAAATCAATCGATTCTGCGGTGTGTGAAGCATTTTTCTTGTCCTAAAATTTCTATGTAAATGAAATGTTTGAAAAAAAGGCAAAACAGAACAGCTGCAGAAAACCCCAAAGTACGTACAGATTGTACAGGAACGGCGCTCTTTATGAAGCAGGAGCTTATGTAGGTCCTAAATCGTTTCGAATATCGCTTTACTGTCTTCGGCAAGTTTGTAGATATTTTAACGACCAAAAAATTTGCTTAAGACACCAATCCAAAAAAAATACATTCAAACTGTGTAATTGCGATATGTGCATTTTTTTGTCATTTAATTATAACACTCAACGTGGCGTATGACACTCATACGCCACGTTGCGCTGCGCAAACAAATACACATATCGCAATTACACAGTTTGAATGTATTTTTTTTTATTGGTGTCTTAAGCAAATTTGTTGGTCGTTAAAATATCTACAAACTTGCCGAAGACAGTAAAGCGATATTCGGAACGATTTAGGACCTATTATGTATTTTGTATTTTTTTTGGATTGGTGTCTTAAGCAAATTTGTTGGTCGTTAAAATATCTACAAACTTGCCGAAGACAGTAAAGCGATATTCGGAACGATTTAGGACCTATTAGCATTTAAACGTTCGAAGACTTAAGCGACAAACTTGACGAAAATAACCAAACTTCAAAGTCGGATTTCTCATAAACTAGAGCCAATCTTACCAAACGGCTGGTGGATCTCAACTCAGTATACCTATAGGAAACTCACCCAGTAGGTCCCCCCCATGTCTAAATTTTGGACTTGCACAGTGTAATTAATTTAATTTAATTTAATCTTTAATTTAGTTTTAATTTAATTTAATTTTATCTTTAATTTAATTTGAATTGAATCAGATAATGTACAGAGCCGCAAATCTGAAGCGAAGCTTAATCCCCGGTTTTATTCCCTTTCGTAGGCAACAGCAAAAACTGAGCAAAAGAATAATTTTTCTTTTGGTATCGGTCCTCTCAACAAGAAACGACAAATCTCTGAGAAAAAAATTTAGATAAAAAAGCTTCCAACTCGATGTAAGGTTCTTTCTATCTGTGCAAGAGGCTTAGTATATTGCAAAAAGCTAGACCTGAGTCTTGATATCGGACCAGTGCACAGTGATTCGACTCCATACAACCGCGGGACAAAATTAGAAGGAGTGGTCCATTCTTCATAAAATTTGGTATACTAATAATATATTATAAGTATAATAAGTTAATCATGGTCTGGTGAATTGAAATCTCCATTTTGTTTTTCTTAAACTTTTGTAGTTTGGCAATGTCTGGGACTTAAATTTGCAATTTTCGTCATTTTTGATGAGCTGTAGCTTAAGACCCTTTAGTTTTGCAATAAAAGCGATAATAATAGACGTATGTTTTGCTTTTTTGCAGTTTTCTCAATTTTTCATGCTGATTGCATACTTTTATGATGAGAATGAAAAAAATAAATTTTGTCGAAAAATAGGTGTTTAGACCACTTTTCAAATAGAATTATTTTCTGAGATCGGAAGATATCGGAGGATGTAATTACATTATCCGACAAAGAAAGAATGCTGCTTAAAATTAAAAAAATCCAGGAACATACTTTCATATACTTTTTAGATATTTACCTCTAAGTTTTTCCAATTTTCAGATTTTTAATTTAGAAAAATATTTTGAATTGAAGAGAAAACATTAAAAGCGAAAATGGCCACATCATTTCTTAATCCATATTGAAAGTAACTTCTTGGTAACCATGTATTTTTAAAATTGTTTTTACTCAATAGACTAAAAAACATAAAATATGTGTTTACATTTTTTTGTGAAAAAAGTTTCAACTTTGAGCTGCTTTTGCACGCACACTAATTTTTTACACAGATTTTTTGGGGTTTTCTTAGTTTGAGTTTTACCTTTCAAATGGCATCAAAATCGTTAAATTCTGAGACTATACATTTTTTTGAACTTTGTCTATGGAACGAAGTCATGAATGGCATTGATATTCACAAGAAACTGTACTAGTCGCACCTCCACTGGGAGACCTGCAAAAAGGCCCATTGTGAATATTTTCATGAAGACAGATGAAGACAGAGTCGCACACAGGATTCCTTTTTGGGGGTTTTTCGTAAAATTTTTTAGCTCCATACCATTTGAAACCATATTTCGAAACATCCAACCATCTTAATCCAAAATTCAATCAATAAACCAATTAGACTTCTAGCTTGAAGCTCGTAAGTTCAACTTGTGCCACCTTGCTCAAAACAGAAAAGAACTTAGATCCTAAAAAGCTGATTAACAACTGAGAATTTCTTCTACTTAGTATGAATTTCATTATTGTAAAAGACTCAAATCAATAATCAATTTTATGCTCGTCTTTCGATTCTATCATTGACAAATTATGTACAGAGTTTCGATTCAAATGCCCTAATGATTTGTAATGGATATTTTGTTTCAATCCTATTCATTGCATTCCAGCGAAAATGTGATCATTGAAGTCGATAATATTTCAATTCAATTTCATTAAGCGTTGGAATTTGGCAGCACTGAACAATGAAATTCAGTAGGCATCATTATTATTATTATTGTTATTATGATTGTGACAATGGTTGATTTTAGTAAAAATTACTATCGATTTTGCTGTCACACTTAATAGCACAAATGCCAAAATCGGTCGAGTGCGCGTTTTCGGACTGAAATTGCGGAGCGTTTTACGTGATTTGATTCGCTGTGATTGCATTGTTAAAAGTAATTCACTAAAAGTTATTACACGACAAATGCGACAGAAAAATGTATGCGTGCGCGCGTTTATATGCAACGATGTACTGTATGCACACACATACACACTCAAATGCCCATCACGCCTGCAAATGGGACCATTTGGCGCGAAATGAGAAATTTGTACGCCACCCCATCGTCGCCTCACACAATACTGCACTGCAAATGTAAAAACAACATACGCTTTATTATTGTGTGTTTATGTTAGTGTTGCTGTAGCTGTAGTAGTACTAATGTTGTTGTTCTTGTTGTTGGTGTTGCTGTTTTGGCTTTTGAAATATTTATGCTACGAAATGGCACAATGAAAGCAAAGAAAGAGGAAGTCAAAGTCGAAGAAAACGCTGGCGATTTGCGAGGCTGCTGCTCTATGTGTATGTCTGTTTGTCTGTCTGTCGGACAGACCATCTGTTTGCCGCTCAACTGTCTTATCGCCCGTTTCGGCTGACTGTACGTACGAGTTGGCAAGTATTTGTATGCAGGTATGTTTGTATTCGAGCGCTACATAAGTTTACTTGACTTTGTCATCATCACCAACGTTACCGTCGTCGTTGTTGTTGTGCCGTTTTCGTAGTTGTTGTCGCTGTTAAAATAACGAGAAAATGTGTTGCTTCATTTACGAAACGACAGAGTCTTCCTGCCGTGCGCCGGCACTTCCGGCGACCAGTGGGCGTGTCGGTGGCGTTGTGTGAAATTTCGCATTTGCTTGAGTGTGTGGGTGCCGTGACGGCAGCTCTTTATAAATTCTAAACATGAGCGTTGCCTGCAAAGACGAAACCCGGTGAAATATGCCCAAATAATTTGCCAAGCACGAGTTGAGGCTGCACAGCGGACTGTGGCCGCACTCGCGTTGGCGTTGGCCAAATGACTCGCTGCTATTCAATAAAGCCAACTAATATGACATGCGAAATCCACTTTTATCAGACTTTTTGCCATGTCAGGCAAACAAGAAAAAAATACAAAATTCAAAACTAACAAAAATACTCAAATGTTGTGATTGCAAGCGCTCAACTTATGTGAACCTATGTGCTCAGAATTTTTCCTGTTAAACATTGAATGAGAAAAGATTTAAATCAATTTAACACAAATCTAGGATTTATATTTTCTATGTGAGGCGAGTTCATTTGCGGTTGTTTGTTATATATTTTTAGAAATAAAAATTCATACTACACACTTTGCCCGCAGATGTTGGCAATAGTTGCCAATTGTAGTCGCATATTCCGATAGTCTTATGACACCTGCCTTTAATATGGGCCACTTCTGCCTGCGAGTCAACACACACACACACACACAAACACACTTCACATGCACAGTCATTAGTATCTTAGACAATAATTTCGCATGCGTTGCACATTTGCGAGACGTGACAATAAATATGAATGAGTTCCGACCCACATACGCAAATATTTATTTAGTACTCGTATGTGCATGTGTGTGCGTGCCTATTAAACACAAAATATGTACATACATACATATACGAGTATGTATGTGAAATGCAAATAAGCTCATGAGCCGAGTCAGACAAATTTTGGGCTGCTTTAAAATTTCTTATTGATTTATTTGCACAATTTCGACGGCGTTACGATTCACGCACTTGTACGCCGCGCCGCCGATAATCCAATCGATAGGATTTCTGCCAAATTTCGATTGCAGAGCCCTCTAAGCAACACTGGCTTATTTGGGGCTATGCGTGGAAACAGCTTCGATAAGCGCGTACAAATGTCTAAGCAGAAGCGATGAAATTTGCTGCTCAAAGGATTTCTGCGGCAATGACTTTGTACGGAATTGAAGATAAATAAATGCGGTTTCGATTTCGTTGGCCGTATTGAAAGTTCGTCGTATGATTACTTAACGAAATATTTACTGCATTAAAGCCAATAATTTATTATGAGAATGATTTATGGTTAATGGAAATGCTTGCGAGAAGAGTTTTTTTAAGGTATTTTGAAGCTGATGCGGATTTCATGTTTCGAAAGTTGGTCGCATGAACGAAATGCTTACTGCATTAAAGCCAATAAATCGTTCTGAGAATAATTTCTATTTTATTGAAAAGCTTACGAAAAGGGGGCTCAAGTTATTATTCTGAAACTGCTAGATGCAAATTTCTTGTAATAGAATATCTTCAAAGAAATACGAGTAAATCTGTTGGGTTTGAAAGGAAATAAGCATAAATATAGGAAAGTTGTTTAAAGTATTTAACCCTTTTAGTAGATTGTTGTCGTATGGCAACAGTTCACTATGTAGGTGCCTGAGCAGTCTATGAAAGCAGGAATTAATGCTTAGATTGGTATTTGGCCTCTTGAATAAGCTTGAATGTATATTTATTTGTTGATATGAGCTTTTTCTCAGTTTGCATTGATACTTCTGAAAGGACTTAAAGGTCACTACACGTTTCGTTAGCAGTTCACTGAACTTTTTAGGGATTTACAAAATGCTAAAATTTAAATGTCTTTTTGGTCATTGTGAAAGTGAAAAGTTTAAAGTGTGTTTTAAAATTAATAAAAACATCTGCTAGTAGGAGGTCAAGGAAAAAATGTCTATATTTTATTATATTTTAGAACACTTAAAAACCATTTTTAAGGTTTTACAAAATGCTGAAATTTAAATGTCTCTTTGGTCATTGTGAAAGTGTAAAGTTTAAAGAGTGTTTTAAAATTAATAAAAAACTGTTAGTAGGAGGTTTTCATACTCCAGAATGTCAAGGAAAAAATTTATATATTTTATTATATTTTAGAACACTTAAAAACCATTTGGCAACATTGCTTATCGCAAACCAAGAAACCCAGCTAGTGACTTTAGACTGCTGGCAATACATTTAATTATCTAAAGATCCCTTTTAGCAAATAAATGAAAAGCAAACAAAACTTGCCTTTACCTATCTAAATTAAAGACGTCCTTGTTAAAACATTTCTTTTACATTTTGAAATTTCATTTAATGCTGTGCATGTATTATTTTAATTAGCCTCAGACCCAATGCTGAGTTAAAGACCTTTTTAATATTTAAAATTGTACAGCAGCCATTCGGTAGTAAAAAGGGTTCAGGAATTATTTATGTGTAGCAAAAAACCGCACCCATTTTTGGGCTGTGCTATCTTTTAGTATTGCCTCAACAACAAAAACAATTAATAAAATAACAGAAATGGTGCACAACATGTTGCACGGGATGCGAGCAACGCTGGGGAAATGAAAAATTGCCGCGCTGATTGATATTAAATAATCTAGACAAAGCGACCATAAAGCAGAAAATAATTTATTACCACAACACAACCCACTGCGATAGCGGCGAAAGGAGCATTTGAGGTACAGAACGGAAGGAAAATAAAAAATGGCAAAAAGGATAAACGTGCGAAAACTAAGCAGTAGCAGCGAACGTGGAGTTTAGCTGCACATGCGAGTTCAGTGGAAGGAGAGTAAAGGCTTCGTATGGGCAAATATATACTGAATCCAAGTCTGTTCATATAGAATGACAGCAACAAATGGACAGCTCATAGCAACTGCCACAGCTTTGCCAGAATTCGAGTAGTCCTATCAAGTTGTATTGTTATTGCTAATGATGCCTTTATCGCAATCGAATACAAAAACATAAAACACGCCAAACGCAGCAACAAACGAAACGCCAAAGCAGAGTCACGAAATGCCGCACCGCAGACGCAACAGAAATCACTCAAAATCGCAGCGGGAGCGAAGTATCGAAGTCGCTTAGACGCTAAACGAAACTGTTTAGCCAATGAATGAGTGAATGAATGAACGAATGAATGGGCGAGTAAATGGTGTAAGCCAGCAGACAGGCAGCAGCTATCGCGGAACGGGCGTGCGAACAGACCAGGACAAACGAACCACTTGGCTGTGAATGAAGGAAAGTTCGATACAGCTCACGCCACGGCCGCATCCAACTGCCCCGCAACTAAGTAATGGCAGCCGCGCCCGAATAGGTGCGAGCTTATCGAAAACTCCGCCCGGACTGGCGCTGATGAAGTGTTGCGTTAATAGACTTTTGCCGCAGTTACACAGCGCCTGGCTGTCGACTGTCGACTGTCGGCTGAGTGCTGTCGCTTTCGCCGCTGACAGCTGAATGCCAAACTTCAGCATCGACCGTGCAACTGATTGAAGTGAATAGTGTGTTGTGCGCTCTTGTTGTGGTGTCCGCTTGCCATCGCTTTGCTGTTGCTGCTGGCGTTGTTGTTGGGGCCAGAACGCGGGCGCCCAAGTAAATCGGTTTGTTGGTGCGTGCATTCGAAGTTCAACTCAACTCAAAAGTATCGGCAAAGTGCCACACTCACTTAAACCAGCCTCGACTCGCACATTTTATTGCGGCTGTACGTAGTGTTGTTGAACGAAATTGCTACTGTTTCTGTTGTTGTTTTTGTTGTTGCTATTGCTACGGTTTAAAATACTTCCGTTTCTTGACGGGCTGGCATATAATTTTCAACTGCATTTAGTCGTCGCGTAGTTGGAGAACGTGTAGGCGTGTTTAAGGCCGCCGCACTTAAGCATTCAGCCCACACACACAAACACACACACACACACACCGTATGTATACATTTAAATTGGAGCAAATTGAAGTTAAGCAAAATTAATTCAGTTCGTTAACAGGTCCCCGAAGGATGACTGGCACTGCCGCTTACGGGCCGGCAGCATTGGCTGGCGCTCGCAGGGTCGTTTTCGTCCTGTAACGTTTATTAGGGAATTCTTAATTGCGCCGAGTTAATATACGCAGCACATTAGTCGACGGTACGTGTAGGTATTTATATTTTTTTAATAAAAGTGCAAAAAAACGCACATTTTAGCATCGAATTTCGCCAGAAAGCAATTCACTTTTAACAATTTCAAAGGAATTTACAATTATTTGTTGTATTTTTGTGGAAATGATAATATTTTTGCAAAGTACTTTGAGTAGAAGATTCCCATTGCTGTTGATGTAAGCAAGAAGGGATTTTAATGGGATTTCAAGTGGAGACTGTAAAGTCATTCGGATTTTGTTGTAAGCTGCAATAACATAATTAACTCTTTGCATAGAAGCAAATACAAAATTGAAAGTATTTAAATATTTGAATATTGAGAAAGAAAAAATTTAAAATTTATAAATATTTTGCAACATTTGAATATATAGAAATGAGGAAAAAAATATTTAAAATTTATAAATATTTTGCAACATTTGAATATTTAGAAATGAGGAAAAAAATATTTAAAATTTATAAATATTTTGCAACATTTGAATATTTAGAAATGAGGAAAAAAATATTTAAAATTTATAAATATTTTACAAAGCAAACTACTTTGAGGAAAAGTCTCGCATTTGATCTCAGTGAGGTCAGCCAAAAACAGCAGGGAGCCTATTTAACCTTAGAACAGTCCTTAAATTTTTCGTATTTTCCTTTGATAGGGAACTGTACATCCCACTGTTTGTTGTCTAAAATTATCAGCACAATGAATAAATAAATCTTTGAAAAATTTATGAAAGTTAATACATTGGTTAATTGATCTTTGAAAATCGTTAGGGTAGCCCAACACCCTCCAAGACGATTCCAAGGTTAACATTTTTATAAAAGTCTATAATTAAGGGTTAGAGATAAGCAATACGCCCAAGTCCTCAATAAAGAGTTAGACATAAGCAATACTCATATTCGAAAGAAGTTTTTAACTACTTAGGAGTTAGAAAATAACATGAAAAGCAAAGTGGAGGCCTGGTGATGGAACTTAAGCATCTGCAGAACTGCAAATGTTAGGAAGGAAAAATTGGAATATCTCGTTCAGACTGCAGATAGACGTCATAGGCATACTTACGGGGCACTGGTTCCTAGCGGTTCAGGTGCATATAATGGATTTAGCCAACGACCATATAACTCTGGTCTTATATGTTATTATATATACTCTTGAGTTATATAGTCTTTGGTGCAGCAGACAGGAAACATCGCAGAATGTGCAAGGAAAACGAAGCTTTAGAGACATTAGAGCATGTTTTCTGCTTCCGCCCCGCCAACTCGAGACAAGGATTGACAATCTTGGGGGCGCGTTTACTGAAGTTTGCTAAAAGGCTGCCACTCGCATTCTAACAGATCACTCATAAACGGATCTAGCTAGTTATACCTATCTACCTAAAGGTAAAAGATGGAGAAAACTTATGATCGAAGGAAATGTTTAACAGTCCCTCATTAAAGATTAGAGACAAGGAACATTTATGTTCGAAAGAATTTTTCAACAGTTTACCGTTGCAGCAACTGAAACCAATTAATATTTTATTTCATGCAAATTATCAGATTCGATCGAAATCCGTTTAAGAAATAAATAGATATGATTGAATTGAATTGAATAATAGATATATGATTGAATATAAATTTTCAAAGAGGAAATAATTAAGGATTGGTTCTTACACTTGACAGTTTGGGAAGCAAACTGATAGCAGTGGGTGCCGATTTAATAAAAACGCTCATCTATATACAATGCGTTTCATAATTATAAGACACTTTACAAATTTTACTTTGTGAACATATAAAAATCTTGGTAAGCCCACTGTGTAAGTTTCCTGTACCCAGATCCATTCATCACGTAGTCCTATCTTTAAAGTATCGTTTATTTGTTGGAATTTGGCGATGCCAGAATAGTACCGTTAACTTTATGTCGTTCATTCGGTTTTTTGCTAAATTTTTGTCGTTTCATAATTATAAGACATCAGTACCAAAATAGCATTTGACAAGAGTGAATCAATTAATAATATTTATTTTTTATTACATCTGTTATCCAATTGATTATTTACAATAATGCCGCGCGGAATTGCGTTATCTGATGAAGAAAGGGGTAAAATGTTGGCATACAACGATAGTGGTCTTACTTTAAGTGAAATTTCGAAAAAGATCAACAGAAGTCGATGTGTAATCCGAAATTTTTTGAAAGATCCTAAAAATTATAACCAACTAAAATGATCTGGTAGAAAACAGGTACTGTCAAGCCGCGAGCAGAGGCTTATTTTAAAAAATGCATCAAATTCGACTGCATCATGCATCCAGTTAGCTGCATTACTGCGTACCAAAGTTTCAAAAACTACAGTCTGGCGCACGCTGAGGCGCTGCCCGCACATTGCACAAGCAAAAATGATAAAGGCACCTAAACTTTTGCCTCGCCACGTTCAGGCACGACTGCAATTTGCTGAGGAAAACATGAATACTAACTGGGACATGGTAAGACATAACTTTAAAGATGTAATGAGCGATGCCCAATCGATTTTTTTTAACAAGGTTATATTTTCGGACGAAAAAAATGGAACCTCGACAGTCCTGATGGTTACCATTCCTATTGGAGAGATCTGCGCAAGGAACCGTTGGTTTTTCAAGACGAAATTTTGGCGGCGGTTCCGTGATGGTGTGGGGTGCATTCACATCAAGTAGCATACTCGATATACAGTTCACAACTTCACGAATGAATAGCAGCGAGTACATGCGAGTACTGGAAAATAGTCTTTTGCCATTTCTTGAGGCAAACAGAGAAAAACCCTACATTTTTCAACAAGATAATGCTCGTATTCACGTAAGCAACGAAACCAAGCGCTATCTAACTCAATGTTCCGTTGAAGTTTTAAATTGGCCGGCTTGTTCTCCGGATCTAAATCCAATAGAAAATATTTGGGGAATATTGGTAAAGAAAGTATACGCTTATAATCGGCCATTTAACAGTATTGTAGAGTTACAATCTGCCATAGTGTCTGAATGGGCTAATCTCGAAGTTGGCTTATTAAACATGTTAGCCCGATCAATGCAAAAAAGGCTGTTTGCTGTTGCGAAAGCTGGTGGAGGTTCTACAAAATATTAATAATGTTTCTTGTATTAAAATTTTTTACTTACAATCGTTTTTTTTTTAGTTTTACTTAAAAAAATCAAAAGTGTCTTATAACTATGAAACGGTCGAAAACCAATTTTTGTACACAAAATTTTCTTTTCATTGAATAAATTGCTATTTTAAGTTTAAAAAGTAGTTTTGTTTGTGTTGTAGGTCATTTGTGTAAAATTTCAGATTCCCAGTACTATTTTTTGTGAAAATATACACAAAAATGTTAGTGTCTTATAATTATGAAACGCACTGTATATACAAATAAATGTTTGTTTGTTTGTTTGTTGATCACACGACACTAAAACTCAAAAACTAAACGGCCGATTGAGCTGAATCTTTCACAGAATATTCCTCTTGACTAAATCTCGGTAAATCTTATAGTGGCACCTCCCATACAACCTGAATTTTTAATATGAAATATCTTCGGAATTATAGGTCGGATAGCATTCAAATTTGGTATAGGACCACCGTTTGGATGTGTCGTTTCACTGGTAAAACTTAATAATCGTTTGACAAGGGGCGTGGCACTTCTCAAGCGACCTAAATGTTTTGAATAACATTGGATCTACAGGTTACACATCAATGACATTTGGCACAGGCTGCCGATTTTGACGTGCCCTTCGTAGGAAGGAATGAGGTAAGTATTGGACGAGGGGGCATGGCACCGCCCATACAATCCAAATTTTACCTGTGGAATAGCTTCGGAATTATAAGTCGGATAGCATTGAAATTTTGTATACCGTCGTACCATAGATGTGTCTTTCTACTGGTAATTTGATGGGCGTTGGAAACGAAGCATGACAAATTTTGTTTGAATCAATTTCTCCGCGTTACTTTGGAACTGTAAGTTGCACATCAATGAAGATGGGTCACACCCTTCAACTGGCGGAATGGACTGGGCATTGCATGAAAAGGGCGTGGCACCGCCCATACAGTGTTGTATGAAGAAACTTGATTTATTGGGCCCATTGATTTTAAACTTGCATGCAAAGTCGCGGGGCCCTGCTAGTTTTCTACAAGACCTACCTTAACATTTGGTGAAATGATAGGCAAAAATGCTTAGAAGAAAAGTTTTTAGGAGTCAATTTTGCGTTTTATTTTGCTAGGAGTAATTTTCTCATAATCTGAGCTCATCTCATCTGATCTAATCTCATAATTTGTTTTTGTTGAACCGCGCATTTCTTGAACCCAACCAATCATCCAAATTTGTCTACAAACCTTTAACCCTTTCGCTATTTTGTTGCCATATGGCAACATGCTACTTTGTGGACGTCTGAATCCTCTTTGGTTGCAAGAATACATTTTTTGTTGGTCTTTAGAATAGTTTGAAGTTTTAGGAAAAATACGAAATTAATAAACTGAATATTTAAGTTTAAAGAAGAGAAGTATACAGGTTTTTTTAATGGTATATCTTGACATAGTAAAGGAAGAAGAAGCAGAAAAATTTAGAGAACTTTTTAATTTGACGTTTTCTTTCAATTTAGATACTTTTTTTTTTTTAATTTTGGCTAAAGTAAATGAAGAAATATTCAAATTTTCGTTATGCGCAAACAGTTTTATGTTTAAGTAATTATTACAGCCACAACGATGTGGTTGCTCTCATAGAGAAACACTCTAAAATACAGGGTCCGAGTATAAAAATTAAAAAATTTCTTATGGAATGTTGCTAATATACCCACATAGAAGCCTAAGACCTAAAATTTAAAATTTTAACTTTCCCCAGTAAAAACCTGTAGCGAAAGGGTTAACATTTGGAGAAATGATAGGCAAAAATGCTTAGAAGACAAGTTTTTAGGAGTCAATTTTACTTTTTATTTTGCTAGAAGTAATTTTCTCATAATCTGAGCACATCTCGTCTGATCTAATCTCATAATTTGTTGATTTTCCGCGCATTTCTTGAACCCAACCAATCATCCAAATTTGTCTACAAACCTTTTAATGAATTTGAAATTTAAGCATTCAAAAGTCTGAATAATAAAAAAAATTGCAAAAATCTATCTTTTCGTTGCTGTGCATAGCTGAAAATTCGATGCAGATAGCCAAAAATTGCATCGATTTTACTGCGAACTGAGCGCCAAATATGTTAACAAGGTTTTCATTAACTTGTCTGCTCGAACAGCTCGAACCGCTTCGCAGCGAGACTACTTGCGTGCGCAACGCTATTTGTCGAGCACTTCAACAAACAGCCTTCAGCAAATAGTATTGATTTCAGCACGTACCGACTCACGCGCGCAGTTTGTTTACGAGGGACTCGTGTTTCTCAACAACAAATAAATATGCGATCTGCGCGTCGGCCGCTTGGCAAGTCAATTTCGCGTCTGAGTAATTCCAGCAGCAGTGCTTTCAAGTTGTTCGCACTGCGCGCCAAACGTGCAACCTTTGAACTTGGCCTTTACGATAACAACTACAACAACAACAGCAGGTGTATCACCTTTTCCCATTTGACCTTTCGGCTCAAGTGAGTGCGCGCCAATTTCGCCAGCCAATTTGATTTTCCGCCGCTGCGTGTGCAGCTGCACACACTTTCACATCACTCACCTCGATGTTTGTGTTTGAGTTGGCGTCAGGCGCCTCCTCGCTGCTCGCGTCCAGCAGCTGCGTCGTCGCTTCCTTCTGTATGGTGTGCGGCTTTTCGGCGCCGTGCAGCAGCATCAGGTGCCGCCGATAGTCCTCCTCCTGCTGCAGCGCCTCCTCGCGCAGCTCCCGCACGTACACGTCGCTCTGCTGCTGGCGCTCCTTGAGCGCGGCCACGTCCAGTTTCAGCTGCTGAAAGTCGTTGCGAATGGTGGCCAGGTCCTCGTAGCTCTGGGCGCGATGATTTATGCTTTTGCTCGTATCGGCGGCGATTTGCTGCAGTTCGACAAGTTGCTTGCGCAGCTCCGCTATCGACTGCTGCAGCCACTCGACCGTGAGGCGCTCCTTGTTGCCGTTCAGCAGGTGCCCGTCGCGCAGTGTGGCCACTTCGTGCCTGCAATAAAACAAACAACAACAAAGAACTGTAGATAACAAGAAGCAAAAAAGTGAAGTTGAAAATTATCACAAAATTTGGGTTGCTTGCGGAAATCGAAAGCGCAGCGCAGTGCGCCACCCACCCACCCACTCACGTGTGTGCGTGTTTTTTTCATAAAAATATTGTTTTGATATTTTCCATAATTCCATTTGGCGTAAGCGGAAGTGCACACAGCCCGCAAATTGTTTACCGAGTCTCCGGGCGCGTGTGCTCGCGTCTCTGCTGGCGACGTGTCGGTAGCTCAGGTTTAAATTGAGTGCAAGGCGCACCGCGCCCCCACTCCACTGCCATTGCGTCAGTCGCACAGCTTACCATTTCGCTATCGAATGGCGACGCTATTTGCGCGCCTGGCGTTTGCTTTGACTTTGCCGCTTCGCCTCACAGCGAAAATTGAAAAGGCCCTCAATGTACACAGCGACCGAGCACACTGCCACAAATCCCGCCACCGCCACTCGAGTGTTCCATACAACAAACGCAAACAAAAACACACTCACACACACACACAGAGACACACTGCGGTTCTCAATCTGTAATTTTCACTTTGCTTACTCGAGGTAAACTTTGACTATGCTTTTTTAGCGTCTCTGCTTTTTGTTTGTTTGCTGTGCCGCTCACTGCTCCGCGCGCCGCGTGCGTGCCACTTGTTGGCTCTAAGCCTGCGTCCTCATAATTGCTTCTTCTGGCTACTTGTCTGCATTCGAGCCGTCGGTGGGGCAACGCGTGCGTAGGTTCTTTGTCGCTTTTTTCCCAACTCCAATTTTGGTTTTGCATTCTGCTGGAAAGTATGACGCGTGCGTAGCTTAGCAACGCCCATGGCCCGCCGCACGTTCCGCGCACAACGTTTGCCTGGCAGCAATTAAAATTCGATTAAGATAAGTAATTGGTAAAACAATACGGCAATTTCCGGCCATGGCGACAAATTGCAAACCAAAACAAGTCCGAGTCAGACGCCAGCCAATGCAGCCACGAGTCACGTGTGACTTGTGTGGATTTTAATTGGATTACGCAGAGTACTGGGAAGTCGACTATCACATCCTGTGTACTTGGCTGTGTGGTTGGCAGGGATTTGTTTTTGCGCGCTACACTGATCAATATACATTTTTAGTGGCAGTTTGCTTTTTACATTTCGTTCACATTACTGATTACAAAAAAGAATTGTTTCACCTGTAAAAATTTACTTTCCAAACGGTCAACATGAAACTTCTGACTTCTTCTTTACAAATTAACTTCTACAATGCATTTAAATTTGTTTTATTATATAGTTAAAACTTAATAATTTGGATTCATGCATTTGTTTTCATAAGAAATAAAAAAAGAAAGCAATAATCTAGAATCTAATCTAATCTCTAATTCTTCTGTGAAAAGTCAAAGTAAGCTCAGAAAATTTAATTTACCAGAATAAAAATTAGAATTAAAAATTACATTAGAATTACAAAATCGAATTTACCAGAAAAAAAAATTAAAGCTTATACCGTAGTTTATTCTTGCTTGTAGAGAAAACTCATTTCTTTACTCTGAACCAAAAAATATTTGATTGAAAAATAAAATTTGAAGCTGATTAATAAAGTCTGAGATCCCAAAGACATATTTCTTTCCAAGGATTCGTTTAATATATTTTATATTATTTTTGCCCCCAAAGAGTTCGTAAATAGGCTTCAATGAAATTATTGGAAGATACATTTTTGAAAGCACATTACTGGCATATTTTTGTCTTGAAAATTAAAAAAAAATAATTTATTCAAAAGGCGGTAATGATACGAGCTCAAGTATTTAAATAATTTGAAACAATTAACTAAATAATTAAAAAAAAACAAAAACTTATTTGAATAAACAATTAACTAAATCATTTATAAAAATTTAATAATTTATTTTAAAAAACAAGATTACATTTTGTGGTGGGGGCGGTTTGCGTACAACTTTTGACCCGAATACCGTTCAAAACCACATGAATGATCCCTAGTTTCCCTTCTAAATCGAATTTTGTATGAGTCAAAGTACTGTCGCATGGTGTATTTAATAATAATAATCATACAATGTTTTTAAGTTAATAAGTTTGAAGTCTCCAGATTTTCGAAATTTCCCAAAAGTATTTAAAATAAATATTTGTGTTACGTATTGCTAGATAGTTGTTGCTTTAAATTAATTTCTTATCATCATGGTTGCTTCCTGGAATCTCAAATAGATCATACGACATCGACCACACCTTCGCGGTACCAGCGCGATTCTTGACCACTGCTTCTAACTATTTTCAAATTAAAGCCAGGTTGAGAAGCTCTTACAGTCGACTATCTTAACAAAGACTCGTCAGGCCTCTTCCTCTGTCAACAAGTGGTCTTCTCTTCAAAGCCTTCTTTGAAATGCTACCGTTGTCTTTGAGGAAAGTGTCCACTACACACTTCAATCTTTGCCTTCAGATTCAGCCAGCCAAAGGCTCTATGTATTTATTTCTACTTTTTTAAGCAACTCTTCATTTGAGATTTTCTTATGGCAAAAGATTCTGAGTACCTACAAGTATTAGTCACTTACAGACTTGACCTGTTGTCACTCACAGACAATGCTTTTCGAAAACTTGAAAACGCCTGATTTAGTTATTTTCCTGGCAGAACTAACGTACAGCAGTATTGAGTGCACTTTGAACTTGAAGTGCCTAACTTTTAAGCTGGAGCTCAGTTTGTTTTTCATCACACCACATCAAAGACTCTGGTTTTTGTGATTCCATAAACAATACCTTCATCAGTTCCGTCAACTGGGTCAACATTACTGCCAAGGTATGTGAATTTTTCCACTGAATTGAGGGTATAATCATACATTTTTACTCTGCCACTCAATTTTGCTGTCAAACTAAGAACTTGGGTTTTCTTAACCAAGCGTGAATGGGGTGAGAAATTGTTACACCAGCTATGAGGCGGGTAGGAGATACCCAACATTTTGATGTTCAATTTTTGATACTATGATTGTATAATTAGCATTTATGCTTGAGATGTATCAGGTGTACAACTTTGCTTCCGCCGTTTTCCGATAGGTGGCTGTACCGGCTGAGGCTGGTTGAAATACATAGATGGTAATGCCTTTAAAGTGAGTGTGGACAGTGCCTAACGAATTTTCATCGCCGTTTCAGTGACAGTTGTTCTTGTTTTCGTATTATTCACGCTCGAAAATGTCCGTTTATGTGCCCAATTCTCGCCATTTGCGGGAAGTTTTACTTTTCTGTTACAATTCGCAAAAAAATGCAGCTGAAGCGCATCGAATGCTTTCAGAAACTTACGGTGATGCTGCTCTGAGTGAAAGAACGTGTCGGGAGTGGTTTCAACGTTTTAAAAATGGTGATTTCGATGTCGAAGACAAACATGGTGGTGGAAGAGAAAAAAGAGAAAAAGCTCGGTGTGATTTACTACGAGCTCTTAAAACCGGGTGAAACCATCACAGGAGATCGCTACCGAACGCAACTGATGCGCCTTAGTCGCGCGCTAAAAGAAAAGCGGCCACAATATCAAGAGCGACATGACAAAGTCATCCTCCAACACGACAATGCTCGGCCTCACGTCGCAAAAGTGGTCAAAAAGTACCTGGAAACGCTGAAATGGGAAGTCTTCTGACTTCCACCTATTCCGTTCGATGGCACACGGCCTGGCAGATCAACATTTTCAATCCTTCGAAGAATTGGAAAAATGGATTGCTTCATGGATAGCGTCAAAAGAGGACTCCTTTTTTCGAGCCGGGATCCGAAAATTGCCGGAAAGATGGGAGAAAGTTGTCGCTAGCGACGGACAATACTTTGAATAATACATCTGTAAGCACTTTTTCGCAATAAAGCTTTTAATTTTGGAAAAAAACGGCGGAAGCAAAGTTGTACACCTGATATTAATAATAGTATCCATTCAACAAGATTAGTAAATAAAATACCAGCATTAATTACAAAAAGCGTTATTTTTTTATTGAAATTACAAAGTATCTAACTTAAATAATCTGCGTTTTAAAACTTCTCGGGTATGACATACCCGACCTCACTCACGCCGGGTTAATAATAGAAAGACCAAAATTTTTCCATAACTACAAAGACTACCTATTATATCCGCTGATATCTCGAAAAGTACACATTGAATTTGGCTAATTGTAATTGTAGAACCCTAATTCTAGAACTAATTGTAGAAACCGATAAAAAAATAAAAGTCAATAGAGCAAAAGTTGATAGAAATACTAAAGAAAATATAAAAATTTTCAAATGAAAAACCGTCAAAATGACCGCAAGGGTATTTCTAGTATTAAAGTTGATCTTAAGTACAGCTAAACCAGGCTGATTGAATAATGCAATGATTGGTGTGGCACACTAAAATGATCAAAAAACTATAAACCCTATAAGGTCTTATTTTGCGGTAAACATATCTGTGGTCAAAACCGACTTAAGACATCATTGAATTAATTGTGCTTGTTCCTTTAAAACATACTGCTTGAAATAGTTATGGACTTGAGCGATTATTACTTTTGAGATATAACAATTGTTTTCAGAGTTTAAATTTTCGAGTTTGCATATTGAAGTAGTCTTCTCTTGAACCTTTTCAACTCCTCTTGAAAGCGTTATTATTATTATTTTACAAGAAAACCAACCAGAAACCTTGAAAATACCAAATTTTTTTTCATGAAACCAACTTGAATATTAATGAAATTATAATAGGCTTCAATGATTTTACTTTACACACCTACTTAGTACACACCTAACTACATACTTATTTATGCACACAGCAACCCTTAATTCATTCAAATTTGAGTGGCAGTCATGAAATATTGCCTTCCTTGCATTTAAGGCGCAAAGCATCCTCCAATTAGGTGTCCTAGTCAGCTGCGTTCGCAAATATATAAATAAATAAATATCTACCTATCTACCAGCAGCTTCCTGCCCTCGTTCCCATATTTATTATTATTATTTGTATGACGTAAAAGACGCTCAACGCCCTTAATCAGCGCTAAATGTGCGGTAATTCCTAATGGTTTGCCGAACATCGATGCCGATGCCGGGAACGTCGTATCCGCAAATGGTTGGCTGTGACCCTTTGGCTGGTGTGTTTCAGCTTTATTTAGCACCAAGGCGGCGGCACGTGTTGATTTTGTTGGGCTGAATTCATTTGCATTTGGAATTTGCGGCATGTCACATTACCCAAGCTGACAGGCTCGCCCAAGCAATGATTACACACACTCAAGTGGCAGCTTTTTGTGGCAGAGGATGTTTAACCTCGAATGCAGATGTGCGAATATATCTGCATATGTTGAAGTGTGATTGGCATTTTGACATTTTGTTTGCTTTTTGGCACATGCTAACTTGTGTATGTGTGTGTGAGTGTGCTATCAGAATTGGGTTGGAGATTATTTTAATTTGCGGAATCAAAAGTTCCAATAACCAAGAAGTTTGGGAGGCAGGCGTGGCGGAAATTGGCAAGCGACATATGCGACTTAAAGCTGGGTTTACAATGTTAAATTGTAAGAGAGCAATTTTAAAGTCCTAACTAGCGAGTTCTGTACATAATTACTTCGGTGAGATGCTCGTCTAGCGTGAGTGGGCGAGTCAATTGTCCACATGCAATCAACTAGAAATAGAGATTCTGCTTTGTTTTGAAAACGAAGGTGTACACTAACTGAGGTGGGTGACAAAACCTATAGCAGAGTGTGACGCAAGTGGAGGTAGACTGCTTTGTGGCACTTTGTGGCTTAAAGTATTTATAAAATGATAATTTGTTATGCCATCTTAGCTCTGGTGATGTGGCAAAGTGCTTTGTCAACCTCTACCTACACCAAAAACAGTATTAGTCTGTAGATTAAACAGAGATTAATAGATGTTTGGACTCAGTAGACAATTGAGGCATAAAGGACCTGTTTCCAACAACAAAGCTCTTGCTTTACAAAATGTTTATCATGCACTTCCAACTATACCAAACGACAAAAATTTAAAAACAAAAAATGAACAAAACCCACATTCGAAAGTTAAAAATTTATGATATCCAAATACATCAAAAGAAATAATAAAAGAGACCAAAAGAAATATTAAAAAAATATCATAATTATGTTTTGTCAAAATTAGATTTCTCGTCATTTCTAAACTGTACTGCCACCTTAAATCTAGAAAGTATTTCTAAATTTAAAAATCTTTGCACTGGTATTCATCGAGTACTCGAAGCTGTAACACTCTCTCCTATATCTGGCAGCCTACACACTGTTTATATGCGAATGTATTGCATACCTTAAGGCGTCTGCTGCAAAGTCATTAGTGTGGCCTTTATTGCAACCGCCATTGTTGTTGTTGTTGGTCATATGTGCAACTTTTTAATTGCAACTTTGGCCACAGCCACAGCCATCGCAGTCTCTGTTGTAGTTGTTGTTGTTATTGTTGTTGCCACCGCATTCTCTGCTTCTGCTATAACCGTAGTCGGTGGCTGCCACTGCTGCTGCCACACATGGCTAAAGATGATTTTAACTGCTGCAGGTGGTTTTAATGCAGCCTTCTGTATGCTTTCTTCTATTTTCATTATCCTTGCGGTTGATTTCAGTGTGTGCGTGTATGTGAGTGCCTATGTTGTTGCTGATGTTTATTTTTTTGCTCTTGCACATTATTTGCAGTGCCATTTGTTGCAGTCACTTCGTGTGTATGTATCACTGTACTGTCTGCCAAAGCCAGTGCACAATAACAACAGCAGAAGCCGTTGTTATTGTAGCCATGCATGGCTACGGATGTTTGTTTGTGTGCGTGTTTGCGAGAATGCGTGCGTGAGTTCTATACATTATTGGCATTGCACAATTATTTGCAGAACATTTGTAATTTTCGTTAATTTCGAATTTAAGTTGCTAATTTACTTTTCCGCCAGCGAACACACAACCAAATAACATCCTTTGACGCCGGTTTCGATTAAAGCTCATTTCATTGCAACTTTCTAATTGAAAAGTGCACTTTTCGAAAAATATTTGAAATACGACATAAACAATTAAACTGTTGTCCGTTTGTGTTCTGACTGAAATAACTTTTCTGCACATTAGATTGGAATTGGTATGCGAGTAAAAAGTGGGGCAAATAAAAGGCAAACTACAAACTCGTTCAGCAATTTGAGGTTTTTAAGAATTTAAATATAAAAATTCTATTAAAACTTTTTCAGTTAATAAATACATTGAGGCTTTTAGATTTAGCAGAGATTATTGAAATTAAAGGTTCTAAAATTACCATATCTACTGAAATATATAAAAAAATTATATACCTTCAATTCTGTTCTTGATTTTTGTCTATTTTTATTAATTCAGGAATACCTTCTTAAAATCTTCTGGTTTAGCAGAAGTTTTTCAAACAAAAAATGTTGCAAACTATGCCATGTCTTTTAAAATTTATTAAAAAAAACAACAATCAAACTTGTATCCGTTCATTGGCCAACGCGCCAGTTCAAAAACAAGGGACCTATGCTTCAAATCGCAGTTCGAACAACACGATTACATGATAACATAGCGTAAAGGTAAGTTTTGAGTGCAAAATATTGTCTACGGTGCTACAGTAGAAGAATTAGTTTTGGCCTTTTTATGTAACTTCGCAAAAGTTTGGAAAGCGAAAAATAAACTGTTCTGTACTTTGTATGTTCATAAAGTAAAGTACCCATTTTAAATTTTGTTTTGATTTACTTAAAAAGTTCGTCTCAAGTTTGTGTGTGTGTGTGTGTTTTCATAATCATATCAAACTTTTTTATTTCTGGTTTTGAAACGAGAATGGCCAAAGGGTGAATGTCATCGTGAATTGTATGGCATGGACCTGAACGCTATGTGGTTTCTACAAAACATGTGACACATCGGGCTTTATTATGAAGTTCTGGCAAGAAAAGCTTAACGCTCGTGAATTATTGTCGTTCGACTTTTCTTCTATAACCATGTTCAGTCGATGGTTTATGGCAAAAAGCAGACACAACAACCAACTGGAGAAAATATTCAAACCATTGCACAGTGATTCGTTCCATAGGCAAAATTCAAATAATTTATAGTCTCAGAATTTAACGATTTTGATGTCATTTATAAGATAGAACTCCAGCTAAGAAAACCTCAACAAGTCTATGGAAAAAATTAATTAGTGTGTGTGCGAACGCTGCTCAAAGACGGATCTTTTTCCACAAAAAAATCAAATATGTAAATGTTTTCTGTTTTTTAGTCTATTGAATAAAAAAATCGTAATAATATATGGTTAGCCAGAAGTTGGTAAAACTTTCAACATAGATGAGAAATTGTTATGGGCATTTTCGCTTTAAATGTTTTCTCAACATTTTCTAATTTGAGGCTTCTACTTCACTTTTAGTTTAAAATATTTTTCAAAATTTAAAACCTGAAAATTAGCAAAACTTAGGGGAAATATCTAAAAAGTATGTGAACGTATGTTCCTGAAGTTTTTGTATTTTAAGAAGCGTTCTTTCTAATAATAATGTAAACACATGCTTCGATATCTTCCGATCTCAGAAAAAATCAATTTGAAAAGTGGTCTATTTTTCGACTAAATGTATTTGCATACTTTCAACATAAAAAATTAAAAAAAAATTTACTATTATCATTTTTATTGCAAAAGTAAGGAGTCTCGATACATTTTCTGTTACTCTTTGCAATTCTCAATGTTGACATAACTGGTTAAATATAAAATCTGAAAAATATAGCCAACACACTTGCGGCTATAAATAACCAAAAATTACGAAAATTGCAAATTTAAGAAAAACATAATGGAGATTTGAATTCAGCAGACCATGATTAACTAGAAAAGATACCAAATTTTATTAAGAACAAACCACTCCTTCTAATTCTGTCGCGCGGTTATAAGGAGTCGAATCACTGTGCATTAGTGGAATCCAGGCTGATTTATAAAACACTCATATACTCTCGGATCGAGACATATTGGCATTGAATGCACCTTTAATCAGCAATAAAAGTATTCGTCATATCTCACACAGAAGTCTTCTAGAAACGCTCAATGAAAACCCATTTATAACCACCGTATAAAAAAAAATTTTCGACTTAATTTTCACTATATATATGTGAAAGTTCGTTACATAACAAATAAAAATAAAATTGTACTTTTCAACAAAACTATTCAAAAAATGTTATGTAATTGCCAGCAGCAGGTTACATTGTTGTAATAAAAAAATACAATTGGTTGAGTTTTTTTGAAAGCAGCAGCACAACTGAAAATTTGAAAATTAATTAAATATATTAAAAATTTTTCACTCGCTCAACAGTTTGCGGTTTTAATTACTCGCAAAACGTCCTGCGGTTGCGATATAAACTTTCAAAGCGAAACCTTGTGCCGCGTCAAGTTGCAGCGAACGTTCGGCACATTTAATTACGGATTTCGAAAGCGAACTCGGCGGCGGTCTTTGCAACCACAAAAGCGAGATTCCCAGATATATGAAATATTAAATTGTTCTAAAAATAAAACAAATCACTACATAAACTTTTACGGCAGACTTATGAAATATTGCCAGCGTAAAGGAGAAATAATGCCCTGCACAATGATGCCGACATTTAGATCTTTCAATTATTTGACAGTGTTGCCGGGTTCATTAAAAATTCATACTTTTTTTCACGACGCTTTGAAGCGATACGTGCAAATAATAACTTGAAGGGTGAGATTTTGTGCTAGAAGCGCTTCGGCCTGTCTGCACATTGACGAGCTCGCACGCAGACACAAACACAAACACAAACATAGAAAATAAATACACACAAATGAAAGGAAAACGGAAATGACACCCGCACTCACACACACAAACACACACACGCGCATATTAACATCGCAGGATATCAGTTGCATCCGCCAGATCTAAATGCGGACATTACGTTGAATGATGGCGTAGCGTGAAAACTAGCGCAAGGCGGGCGTGAAGGTTGGAAGGCAGCAGCAGCAGTAGCAGATGGCTAAATCGAGAACGTTCAAGTGGGCAGAATCTTCATGCGTGCCTGTGTCTGTGTGTGTGTGCACGTGCGTGCGTGTTTGTGCTGAATTTTATTATATTTTATTGCGTTTATTTTCATTCACAGCAAACGTCACAATTGTGCTTACTGGGTCATGATTTTTTAATACGGTTAAATATTTTAATGTCTAGTCGTGTGTGTGTGTGTGTGCAAGTTTTGTTTTGCGGCATTGGTGTTTATTTGCATTGGTGTACAACAACAAAATTACGCTGGAAGCGGACGCGCACTTCAACACAGATGCGGCGTTGTTGTGGCGCAGCGTAAAGTGAATTATTGAAATGTAATAACTTTGCGGCCAAAACGATATAATAAATGGTGGCATTGCTCAAATATTGCACAAATACAATACTTAAATAAAATTAAAATGTGTTCAATTTTGGTATACAAAACAGTTTAAAAATTGCTTGTCTGTCGTTGAATGCTTTACGGTTCTGTTTTTGTTTGTTTCTTTGTTTGGACAATAAAAAAATAAATCAGTTTTCAAGTTGGGTTGTTGTGATGTGAAAATTTTCTGTTGTCTGTTGTTTATTAAAAAACACAATTTAAAATGGGTGTTTGAGATTAGTGAGATGTGTTTAATAAGTGAGATTTTCAAGTAAAATAATGAGAAAAGTACATTTTTTTATATTTGGCTGGCAATAAAGTCATTGCGGGTTGCTGGTATGAAATAAAAATCAATTTTTTTTTTCAACTCTGAATGAACTCCAATCAAAGAATCGAGTAATGTATAAAGCAAAACTGTACAATAGGTCGGGCAAGGAAGTAATTTCCATTTTTTAGTGTGAAATAATTTTTTTTTTAATACAACCAATGAATTTCAATCCAAGAGTCGAGTATTGTATAAAGCAAAATTTTATATATTGGGCCGGCAAGAAGTAATTTCGGTTTGCTGATATGAAATAAAAATCAATTTTTTTACAATGGGTCTGGAAAAAAGTAAATTTGGTTTTGTAGTGTGAAGTATTTTTTTGTTTTTAATACAACAAATGTAGTCATTTCAATAAAATAGTCAAGTAAGATATAAAGCAAAAATTCGAATGTTGGACTGGCAAGGAAGTAATTTCGGTTTTGTAGTGTGAAATAAAACCATTTTTTTAATACAACAAATGAATTTCAATGAAAGAGTCAAATAAGGTACAAAGCAAAAATTCAAATATAGTATTGGGCTGGCAAGAAAGTAGTTTGGTTTTTTTTCTCATACAACAAATAAATTTTTCTAATCAAAGATGTATTCTTCCTTTTTTGTATGTTTTCTTGACAACTTTATGACTTCGCACTTATAGAATTGCTGATCCTTAACACCAAAAAACTGAACCGATGAACTGAACTGAACAAAAAACTGAACTGAACCAAGTCTGATTCTAGATCGTCATCAGTAGGGAAAGTGTTACCATTCAAAGAGTTTTAGAAACTTTGGAATAAATAGTAATCTGATGGTGCAAGGTCACGGCTTTAAAGTAGATGTGACATTAATTTCCAATACAGCAAGAAAAAATTGTCTACAAGTCACCAAAGTTGTGTGAGGCCTTGTATTATTGTGATGGCTAATTCCGAAAATATTACATATTATAAAAGATTGAAACCCACTTGTCTTACGACAGTCTGAACTCTGATCAAGTAAGAATTTAAAAGTCAAACAGACTAAAAATTTAGGCGCCTACACTTAAAATTTTAACTTAATCCAACACTGAGGTCGCAATATTTTTTTATGGATTTGCCAATTCGAGCTTTTTTCTTTAATTACTTTGTACAAAAAAAGTTTGATTCCTTTGAAAACCTTAGAATACAGAACACCTTTGCAATCTCATCAAATTGTTTTTGATATAATTCAAGTTTCCCTGTGGTTTGTGCTGGTTCATGATGCTTAAACCATGATCTCTTTTGTTTCATGTTTTTAAAACGACCCATTTTCATCACCAGCAATGATTCGTTTCAAAAAAGAATCGACTTCATTGCATTTGAGTTGCATATAGCAAACATTGATATGTTGTGTTAAATATATTTTTTAACAATTTATTTATTATTTATTTGCAGTTCACTTCTTCACAAGTCCAAAACTTTTTAACACTAGAATGCCCAAGGTAGTCATTTTGACTACATTGAGGTCTTTTACTGCAAATAACTTTTGTTGCATCGCTTTCTAAAAAAATATCTTACGTGACTTTTATAAATTTTTAAAGCTAAATGGAATAAATAAATTAAAAATATTGTAAAAAATTTGTTTACCTCAATTTTGCAAAATTTAATTACCTTAAATGCCCAAAAGTATTCATATTTGCTACTTAAAAACCAATAAAAATAAAAAAAAAGTCAGTAAACAATAATGTAGTCAAAATTACTACATATGAGCATTTTAGGTATGTTAGATTGTCGAGCATTCTAGTGTTCAATGATTTTAAATTATTGTTTGTGATAACCTCACTGCCAACTCCTGCACAGTTACAAAACGATCCAACTTAATTATGATTTTAATTTGGTTATCATCAACTTTAGTAGGTCGTCTTGTACAAAACACCTCCAGAACAGAATTTTTTAAACCAATACTAAAGCAATTAACATCATAAACTTCATATATGTTTTCTTTTCTTTGTGAGTCTCAGCGGCTTTCTTGTCTGTATGACAAAAAAGAGTAACATATATCAAGTAAAGTATTCATTTTTTGCATTATATTTTCAAATTTACACTGAATTTACAGCTGGAAGCAAAATTGCACGCAGTTTGCTTCTTAGATAAGCTGCAAGTTACAACAATAAAATGTCAAAAAGAAAAAATTATAACCTTCACATTGAAGACCTCCCAATCAAACCTTTCGCTGTCTATTTGTGAAAACAGAAATTACTTTCTTGACAACCCAATATTTATCTGACTTTCGACTAACTTCAATGATTGATTTTGAATGAATTTGATGGAAATTATTACACCAAAATTTAATGAAAAGCCTAATCCAGAGTTCTTATCAGAGTGAACAGAGTCAAAATCTATAAAGCATTCTGATGCACAAATAAGCATTTTTGTATTTATTTTAGTCTGCTGAGAAAATGTCTTACAGACTTTAATAATAGCATACAACTAAACATAATAACACATAATTTAAATTAACTAGAAATTGAACTGAAGTTCTTCACTAACACATTGAAATGATTTCTAGCATTCAGACATATTTGATAAATTCGTTACTTAGTTCCTAATGCCAATACACAAATATCAATAAAAACATGAATATTCATCCATTTCTTAATATTAAATTCCAATTTATTAAATACTCGTACCATGCGAAAAATAATCTGATGCAACGCTGAAATAGATTTTCTAATAAAACCATAAGGAACGTGTTTTCGTACGTAATTTTGCTCGCTCGCGCACAGCCATTCGCGTCTAGGACGCGTCGGCCTGCACCGCAGAAACAATCAAATATGCTTTAGCAAATACACATATATCATATCACACACACACACACACACTCATACACATTCATGTCTCAATGTTGTTTTGTCAATTCAGAAAGCAGAAAAGCAACACATAGAGATATGAACTCAAGTATGAATGTTTATGCCAGCGCCTCATTCCAACTCACAATAAGTTTAAGGACTCTGCACACACACACGCACACACACACACAGAGACGCACACACGCGAAACATGGAGCAAAGTTGTGTCAAATAAAACGCAATAAGAATGGCGCGACGCGGCAATAGACGATAGACAGACGGAGAGACAACAACCAACGGCTGCGGAACAATGGCCGCGTAAGAGTACGTGGCAGCGTCGCTTTGTGCCCGGAATACTCGTAGCGTCCACGTCAACATGAATGTCTGCGCATGAGCAACGGGGACGCAGCGAGCGCAGATGTGTGCGAAGTTGCAATTTGCTTGTGCGCCGCTGGCGTTTGGTTTTGTTTGTCTGTTGATAATGATTATTTGTGGAGTGTTGTGCGACGCATGCATTGTTATGTTTTTCCTATCTATTTGCGTTGGTGGCATTGTCGTTGTCATTGTTGTTGTTGTTGCTGCTAGATGGTTTGCTGTTTTCGTTTCCTGCCAGCCACAAACTAGAGTGGAAACATTAAAAGTTAAAAGTCGCTTATCAAAAGGCACGATTTCAGGCTTTTACAGCCAGTAAACAATAACAAATCAACACAACAACAATACCCACTTGGCAGCTAAATGAGGGAAAATGTTTTTTTTTTACTTTGCAGAATTGAAAGCTTGGCATTTTTAATTTACTTTTGTTTTCCGCAAGCAATTTTAAATATGCGCCAAATGGTGACCTCGGTCTCGGGCCAAGTCGGATGTGCAAACAAGTGAAAAATGGCCGCACATTTGCGTAACACACACACAAGTGTACTAACTAAGCCAGCGGGGGTTGGGTTGGGTTGGGTTGGGTTGGGTTGGGTTGGGGGCGCATGCACCTGCAAACATGCGCCGACTGTTATTAACTCTTGAATACTTTTGAAAAATGCAAACACTCATAAATGTGTTGCCGCGGGGTTAAGTTTGTGGGCTGCAGCAGAGGCGGGCCGTGGGTGGATGGTACGAGGACACGCTCACGCAGACGTCTCATGTTATGTCTTGCGATGCGTGCACGCTCACTGTTGCTGCTGCTGTGACTACATATGTAAATAAGTATGAATGTACTTATGTATGTATTTATGTATGTATGTATATTGGCGACAAAAGAACTATAGACATGTTTTAGCAAATCCCACCGACAGTTGTTTTTTTATTTTTGCAAATCAGTCAGTTTTGGCAATCGTCCTCAAATGGCAATGTGCGTTTGCAACTTGTGTACTCTTCACCGCAAATCCTTACATATGTACGTAAGTACACACGCTTCAACTGATATGTGCACACAGAAGCGTAATCAAGGGGATGAAAGGATTTTGGGTATGAAAACCGCCAAGTCTAGTTTGCACTTAGTTGAAGCTACTAACATGAAACTTGTTTTATTTTATTAATAAATTATTATTATTATATATTATTCAATTATAACTTTGTAATTGTTGTTGAAAATGTGCAACAAAAAAATACTTTTATCGAAACCCATTGAACTAGAGGTCATACTCAGTTTTTAATTTTCTGAGCCGATGTCCTTTCAAAAGTATTTTAGAATTTTACGGACATACATATTTTAAAGAATTTATTTAAATGTTTGTGGTTGTGCTATGATGAAAACATGGGTATCAAATGAAAGAAGAAAATTGTCGCCTTTAAACTAAATTTCTTATTTTGATCTTTCAGGACCAAAATATGTCAGTAAGGTCCTTTCAAATATCCTTCGATATTCTTGAAGTTTTTTAACAAATCCTTTCGTAAGAAATGTATGTTTTGGATCTCGGACTATAGTATAACACCACAACATTTTATTCTTCTATTTTTATTGGTTTACAGTAAAAAAAAATAAGTTTCCATTCATGGGAGTAAATTTAGTATGGACTTAGATAGAAAATTAAAATGTTGAGGTATTATTTATTACATATTTTGGTCCTGAAAGTTCAAAATTGAAAATTTAGTCAAAAAGCTACAAGTTTCCTCTTTCATTTGATATCAGTTTTTTCATCATTCACTAACATATTGAAATGTTTTCCACCATTCAGACATATTTGAAGTACATATTTGCAAATTTAAATCCACTCGCATAGTTTCGTTGCGTAGTTCCTAATGCCAATACACAAATATATCAAAATTCCTTTTAAAAGTTCAGAAAATTGAAAACAGAGTATGATTTCTAGTTAGTTCTTTTACATAGGTCAAAAGTACTGTCGCACGGTGTTTGAGAAAACTGCCCTAAACCTATTCGATGCCCTAAACCTATTCGATCATCCTGAGAAACTCTTGACCCTCGGATTGCTTATTAGGGCCTGAATCTTTTCATTTTCATTGTAAAATACACAAAAAAACCGAATCCACAATATTTTGCATTATCTGCAAGATACTGTCATATATTTTTTATAATCAAATACCTCCCTAGAATTTTCCTAGAACAATGTGCGATTTGCGCATTTTTTGTTTTAAAAAATAACTAACTGTTCTAATTAATATAAATAACGATTTTGTTGAAAAATTACCGATGTTGCTTTGGGGTTTTTCTTACGAACAAATCTAACGCATTGGATTGGTTTGGAAAAGAAAGTGTGGTTGGAGTTTAGAACTTTATAGAACTAGCGGATAGATTAAAAAAATACGAATACGTAATGTGTATGATACGAATGTTTAAGTTGTTGCGCTATTTTATTAAACATTTAAACATTTAGTTTCTTCAGAAGATGCATGCATTAAGTTAAATCGATTGAAGAATAAATAGATTATGTTATCCACTGTGATTTCCTTCATTTTTAAATTCGGTGCGCTCTCTATCTGTTAAGTTCCCTGTAGATCCAGATGGGATCTATACGGGATATAGATTACTTTCAGATAAAAATTGGAGGAGTGCCCTACTTCAATTTATCGAGATTATAAGTGCTATTCGCAACTATTTAGTTAAAAATGTTTAAAAAACAGCACTATAAGAAATTATTTCATGTACTATTAACTTTTTACAAGTAAGTACTTAAATTCCAAAGTATGTATGAATATTAAATAAAACTCTTCTTTTCCCCCATTTAATGCAATTCTAACTACGTCCCTGAGTGCATGCATACTGCTTGTGGAATCAAGTGGAATCATTAGGAGGCTTCAAGGTACTCATGTATTTTCGCAACATATTTGCGTGTCCCTGGGCAAATGTCGAGTAAGCGCCAAGTAAACGCCTCCTTGCACGTGGCTAGTCGAGGCGTGTTTTCCCCTCCTATCTGTCGCATATTTATTAGCAACAATTTAAAAGGGGCTTTTCACTTATTCGATGACACATGCGTTCTTCCTTGCTTCCTTCATATTATTAATGCTATGAGATTTATTTTTGGATACAAGGCAAATTCTGTAGTCTGTAGGAACCTATGTTCCTAGACTTAAGCAAACAAATAAATAAATAAATTCTTTAAGCTTGATATATTTATTTAACCCAGATTTCACACACACACACACGTAAAGCAGATGAGTGCACACAAGCGAAAAGGTGGATTACATGTCGACGGTGGCAGTGAGTGAACGCAAGTTTTGACGAGTGAAAATTTTGCACTCTTGTGACTTGATGGATTGCAGTGCGGCACGTTAAGCACTTAAAGCGTTGTTCAAGTGGCCAAACCTACTTAATGCGAAATTGTGAAGAATGTGTCTTTTAAATTTTGAAAATATTAATAATAAGTTCTAACCAGCATTTCCTCAATGAATCAAACTTAGTGCATGCCAATGAATGTTTATCGTCGTAGAGGGACACACAAAAAAACTAGAAAAATATTGTCTCTTTTTTATTGTACCTATTTGATATATTTTTGTGTGATACACAACAACACAAATTGCACAAAAATTTCAATAAAATTCAAGCAATATTTTCTTAGACAGCATAGAATTTGCATAGAAAGCATGAACTGAATGCACTCTGGGTTCTGTCTATTTGCTTTGGAGAGTGGTGTTTCCCATTTATGTAAAAAGCAGACTTCGGTTTTCTTACACCATCTTGGTTTATGTAAACTATTCCTCTTTGGAAAATGTCAATAAATGTAAGACTTACAATAGTAAGTAATCAATTCTTAAAAGAATCGGTGGTATTTGATTTTTAAATGGGATGGTTCTGAGTAGTGAAAATTACTCAGAATTAGATACTTTTTAAGTAATTCTTGTTTTTCTTATGGAGATAATTTGAAGTTGAGAATCAAAAACTGCGATTTGCATTTTGACGGGTTTTCATTTTTTAAAATCTGTATTTTCTTTAGTATTTCTATCAACTTTTGCTTTGGTGACATTTGTTTGTTTTATCGTGAAAAATTTTATATATTTTTTTAATTTATTTTGTGAAAAATTAGCCAAATATGATGTGTACTTTTCGAGATATCAACGGATATGATATGTAGTCTTTGTTGGTATGGAAAACTTGCGGCCTTTCTAGTGTTAAGTAGGTTTCGAATTATTTTCTGTTATTGGAAATGTAGACTTTACTGTCACCAGCTTTTTTGCCAAACTATTCGAATCATTGCAAAAGACTGGTTCTGTCAGATCAGTGTTGCTAGATCAGGAGATTTCCTTCTAGATTTAGGAGATTCTGCATTTTTGGGATAAAAAATTTTTTAGTAGAAAATTTAGGAAATTTTAATGGTAATACATTTGGCATCATTAGTGGCACTGAACCCTTGAAAATTGAGAGCTAAAGCATCTAATATAATTTAATTAAATTGTATGCTTTAAAGTGTAAATTTATGCAATGAATGAAGGAAGTTTACAAAAGCGAATTTCATGGCGATCTCATTTTTCATATGTTTTGTTTGTGTTAAGTTGTTGTTAAGCTGAAGCTGAATGAATAAAGAGTCTACATAAAAAACTAAATATATTTTTATTTTTTATGAGAGGATTAATTCTAAGGAATTTATAATAACAAATATTATAAAAAAATATATATTTTAAGATTTAGGAGAAAGTAATTTCAGGTATCTGGCAACACTGTGTCAGATCACGGCAGCTTTAGGAACTGAACCGACTTTTGGTGGCAAAATTTATATTGGCAATGAAATTTGGAACTTTGGAAAAAACTTTGATTTTTTGTTGTGACAGTCAGACAATGGGTATCTTTGAAAATTACAAGCTTTGTTGTGTTCAGTTCTTGAAATATTGAAGCTTATAAAAATATATATAAACCTCACATCTCACAACTCGATTCATTCCCTCTGATGGAAAATTTCATGGTAATGGCAACACTGAGCACAGTTCAACATACTCCGACTACGTCAAGCGCCAATCAAATCAAAGAGAACCCAACTGATTAGTATTTCAATTAATTTCACATTTAGCCACAACAGGAAGCACGCAAATCCGCTTGAAGCCTTGAACCAGCCTGTCGCCCGACCCACCACAACACACAGCTGGATGCCGCCATGTAGCAACCGAGAATCACACATCAAACGACTGGCAATGTTTGGCAGTTGCAGCCAACTCACCTCAACTGTTTCAGCTCGTTGCGTATATCCGAGTCGTTGGTGGCCGCATCGGTGGTAGTCCGCAAGGTTTTGCGCAAATTATGCTCCAGCAGCGCGTAATCCTCGCGGCGCCGCAGCATTAGCGCGTTCAGTTGTTTCGACAGCAGCTGCACTTGATCCGGCAGCGAGAGCGTCTCGGACGCGAGCTGCTCCTTTGATGCGGTCGCGGGCGTCAGTTGCTGACGCAACAGCGCCGCATCGGCGGCATCGTCGACGAACCGCAACAGTTCCACACTGGATTCCGTTTCCAGACGATTGTCGCTGTCGTCGTCGTTGTCGTCGACGTCGCCATCGCTGCTATCTGCATTGTTGTTGGCATCGCTTTGCAGCATCTGGGACGGCAGATGGCCCTTTCTGCTGTCCGCGTTGTTGCTGCGCGGCAGCCGGGCATTTGTTGCGGCCACATCGCGCAGCATGTTATCCAAATTGGCAGCGCTGCCGTGCAGCAGCACACTTGCGCCGGCCGCGTCGAGGCGCGTGCACGCAGCAATCCAAAAAATTAACGACGCGCACAGCAGCGCGCAGCCGTTACGCGTACAAGACGCTGACATGGCGTTGTTGTTTTTTTGGGGGTTTTTAATGTTGAAACACTTTTCTTAAAGAAAAACTTATTTCCGTTGTATTTCAAATGTGGCGCAAGTTGTGCAAAAACAAAAATGAACACTGCGTGCTTGAACGCCGCGTTAGAAATTGACGAAAGTTTATTACACGGCGGCAGAATTTTTCACGCTTCACTTGCTTCCTTTTTTATTTCTATTGTTTAGTATTTATTTTTGTGAATTTTTACTATTTTCCGCTCAATGTTTACTTCAGCTGTGCGCTGCACTCGCACACAGTCGCAGCAACGAAAACAAACACACTTCACTTGGCACTCGGTGCTCCTCACTGGAGCTGTTATTCCTTCTTAGTAGTGTCTCACGCCGCTGTTCACGCTCCGTTTCCGCACACGCTGACAACACGCAACATGACTGCTAGGACGAGAACTAAACGCCGCGCACGCTTGCTCGTCCTTTTATACCTTCGCGCCAGTGCGAGAGTGTTGGCACTCGCTTCGGCATTTGGTCGAGAGAGAGCCGCTGCATGTGCGACAGCAGTTGGCAAACAGGTTGTTGCGCACTGGGCCAGTGGCCGAAGTTTGTACTAAAATCTCTCGAGCGTTGGCCATGTGGCGGCCAAATTCTCTCCGCTCCGCTGGACCAGCACAATTTAAGAGCGCAGCGCAACACATGCAACAAATGACAGATGTTCGAAAATTGCAGGCAGCCAAACAAAGCGCCGCGTGCAAAATACCGGCACCAACAAACAGACAGGCGGACAGACGGACAGACAGCGCAACATGCAGCCGCCAACCGTCAACAACGGCTGTTGGCAGCCGGTGTCACCAATACTAATGTGCCGCATCGTTCTTGTTGACAATGCTTTTACCCTCCCTGTGAGCGTGTATGTGTGTATGCAAATGTGTGCGTGTGTTTGTTCAGTTTTGCCGCTTTTTTGCCGCTCTTGCCAATTCAGTTTGCCTCCTGCTGCACGCAAACACAACCCTCGCGCACCCCTTTTGTTTTGCAATTTCGTCGCGTTCGCATTGCTTTGGCTTTTTGTTTTTGTTGCTGTTTTATTCTTAATTTGTATTTCAATATAGCGTTATTGTTGTTGTTGCCGCCTCTGCTATTGCACTTGTGGTTATATTAGTTCGGTTGGCATTAAGCACGCTCGACTGGGCACATTGTGTCCCCGCATCGGGCAATTGGGTGCAATGGAGCTAACTGTTGCACGCTACTCGCGGTATACGAGACATCGTAGCCACATCTGCACTATTTATTGTTGTCCAGAATCGAGGTATGAAAAAGTTATATTAGCATAGGGTTGTCATATCGCTCCGTCGCACAGTGGGGTAATATACAAGTAAAGTGCCGATTAATTCAAAAACTAAAAATAAAGATACAAATATGTTTTTAGTACCGGGTTAAAGTGGATAAAATTCTGCATCACTACGCGAAAAAGTTGTTGCAAAATAGTTAACCGTTTTCCCGCAAAGCACTCTGAAAGTTGACATTTATTTTCAGTTTTTGTGCGAACAGCGATAAACGCGTTTTTTCCTTTACTTCAAAACGATTTCTTTTTGTGAATTTCAAAAAGTATTTAAAAATTAATTATGCAACCTTCATGTTCAGGTATTTCAGTAATGCAGTGTGTATTTTTTTTTGTTTAAAAATTTTTATAAGTATTTTATTTGATTTTTTGTTTAAAGGCTTAATAATTATTCAATTTTGGATCTTTTCATAGACATATAGTTGTGAGTCTTGTGACATTGAGCAAAACTTTTTTCATTAGCGTATAGCTTAGATATTTCAGTAACATTTTATGAAAAAAAAAGTTGCGCGAATGTTGCGCACTTTTCCAGCATTTTGATTTTTGTATGCGAATTCATGGGCCAAATGAGCCATGTATGGGAACAAATATAAATGTCCAAATAATTTTTTTTTTATTATTTATTTTTTAGATGAAAACAAATCAGCAAAAGGTTTTATTGTTGTTTTTATTGTTTTTTCAAAATGCAGAAATATCTGCATCAATAATAGAAATCGATGTAGACTTGAATAAAAACATTCACACCAGTTTATGGTTGTTACTAGTGAACAACAAATCGAAATAGAAAATTTTCGCAGCTATGGATTAAAAACTGTAAAATATTTTTTAAAATGCTATTCCTTGTAAAATATGCCCACAATTTTCCACAAATAGTTTTTGTATCGACCGCAAATCATATCGCATGCTTTATTGCCAATCGGCCAACCTTCGGAAGAAGCACGGAATAACAATTTCAAGTGTTGCAGAATTTTTTACGAAAGAATTTTTTACGAAAGTGGACTGAAAAGATACCATTGAAAACATTTGTAATAGATTTTTTTTTTAATTCTGACCCCATTGTATCAAGTATGGGAAAATTGCCACAAAAAAGTGCATCGTATGTATATTATGGCCAAAGTTGATAACTATGGAGTTGATACTATTGAGGAATGATGATAATGGTGATGGTGAGGCTTATAATGTTGATGATGAAGATTATAATAATGATAATCATCATCATAATGATGATATTGAATTGGCTGCAAGAGGTGGCGATGAAATGTTTCAATTAAACTGTTCAACTTAACTTTCATTAGAATAGTGCAAGATTTATCTTTTGTAACTATTTTAGTTTTATAAAAAAAAATGTCCACTGAAGTATACCCAAAAACATTTGTTTTTTACTTTCTAATGTTCGATTAACTAAACGTAATAGTTATTTCATATCTAAATAGCCTGGGTGAATTAATCGGCATTTTCGGCATCAATTACCCCACTGTGCGTCGTTGCGAGAACGTCATAACTCAAAACTACTTACATTATTTTTTCAAAATTGCATTTTAAAATTAGTCAGCACAAGCACTTCAGTGTGCATTAAATATGATTTAGTGTTGTATAAAGAATCTTAATAATGGGTTCTCGATGCTGAAGAACCTCTAATTTTGTTGCGGTTCGGTGAAAAAATGCATCAGCCAAAAAATTGTGAGGCTACGCTGGGGTTGAATGGCGTCGCATCGAGGCCAAACTTCACAAAAAAGCTGAGTAATTCAACAAATTGCTCCACAACTGGTTAGAAGTTGCTCTTAGACTGACCCCCACTAGTTTTCTCTACTGAACATTTCTTTCAAACATATTTATACCCCATCTCCAACCCTTAATGGGGCTTCCCTACAAAATGATCGTTTTTTATAAAATAGGCTCCAACTGCTCCCAAGTTGGCCCCAAGTGCGTCAAATGCAAGACCAACACCCATTTATTTTCTCTTCCGAATGTTTTTTTCATACAAACCTAATCGCTATCTTCAACTTTTAAGGACGCTGCCATACGAAACTGGCCATTTCTTTACTCAGCCTGTAAAGAACACGTTATACATTTTTTTACAATAATTTTGTTGTAACCTTGATGAATACAATTCTGGGATAATATTTTCTTCCAGTAAAACCCATGTATTATGTTTCCATGACATAAAAAGTCTACTCAATATTTTTAATTCAATTAAAACGAGGGCGCAGTGATATCTCTATTAATGGTGCTGAAAGAATGCAAAGGTTAGTCGGCTGGGTTTTGAATGAAGAAGTTAAAAATCTCCGCAGGAAAGTCATTCCACGATTGCACAGTACGAACCGGAAACAAAGTGCTCTGTAATCTAAACTAAATAAATCTAAACTAAATAAATAAATAAATAAAAAAAATAATGCGTAGTGCACTGATGCATCTTACCTCAAAGAATAAATAGAAAAGTCAAAGTAATTGTTATTCCATTCCCCGCACTGTTGTCTCTTAAATAGAACAGTGAAGTATGAACTGAACTGAAACACTGAAACATCGAATCATTTATCTTACCTCAAAGAATAAATTGAAAAGTTCAAAAGTTCAATTGCTATTCCTTTTCACACACTGTTGTGTCTTAAGTAGAACACTGAAGTATGAGTAGAGCTTTGAGTTTTGTTATTACCTTTTAAGTATTTTATGATGAACACATCTTATCGTATTTTTGTTTTGGTTTCTGCATTGATTATGTTCTGTTTGAAAACAATACCTTTTTAATTTTTTTAAGGATTTATTAAAACGAACCATTTTTGAAACAAATATACAGTCCAAGTCCATTATAAATTATTATAGTAGTCCTATTTTAAATAAAGCTTGTACTCTTTGAGTCACTCAGCTCATGCATTCTTTTTATAATGACTGAAAATTGTCTGTTCTCTGAGCATTTACGAGTAATTATATTTCGTAAGATTTTGCATCTCAGGCAACGAGCTGTAAGAGCTGATCGAAAAATGAACTATGATCAGCGAATTAACATCTATCGACAGCGATAGACCAATTGGAAAATTTTGGGTGATAACAGAAAGAAAACTGCTAAAAAGAAAACAAGTTGCCAAAAACGAAAGCTTAAAGGATTAATACGACAACACCATATTCATGGTTCCAACTTAAAGCTATGATCCTTCACATATATCTTCATCAAATTGGGAAATGTGCTTATTTTTCTAAAGTGCTGGTCGCAAGATTTCAGAAAATACATGATTTACCTTTTTCTGTTAATAAATATGGATTTGACTGCAGCTTCTTCCTGACTACTTTTTTCGTATATAAACTTCAATAAATACATTTTATACAAATTCTCCTATAGGGTGATTTGTCAACCCATCGCTATTTTTCCCCCATATGGAAACACACAACTTTGTGGACTCCTTGTGGATTTCCACGGTTCCAGAAATCACATTTCTTTCTGGTCTATTACTTTAAGGTATGAAAAGTATTTGGGGATAACAAAATTATTAGTGTCCGACCGAAACCGCTTTTTTGGGCCGAAACCGGCGTTTTTGGGCGTTTTTTATACTATCTTTCCTCTAACTAATTACTTAAAAAATGGGATTTTTTTCATTTTTAACTTCAATTCAAATTTTAAATCTTCAATCTTTAAAAACAATTTAATACAATTTTTTTGTTATGTCTCAAACAAAGATTTTGGAATCCGAATTTCGGAATACAAAAGTTAGCAAACATTTTATTTTGGTTGATAAATTAATGCCAGCCATTCACTTTCAAACGATTTACTTACCTTACTTTTTAAAGATCCATGCGTGAAGTCCAATTTGGAACTACTTTTTCAAGCATATCAGCTGATATCTCGCTGTTTTCCATGGCTGTAACTGATGCTGGTTTATTGGCACTTCATTCCTGACTTTGACACATGTGAAGAATCAAAGCAGAACCATCAGAAATTCGACACTCAAAACCCAAATAGCAATAAAAGCAGCCTTTAGTAGCGCCCGCGCCAAGCGACTCTGACCGCAATCGGTTTTACCGTCAATTTCGTCAGTTAGTAATTCTGACAGCCACGGCCCAATGCGCATTCATGGCTACTACGGCAAGTGGGGTGTTTTTTTTTTGCACATTTTTTTCCGCCGTGGCAAAAATGAAGTTGCAGGGGGTGTGAGCCAAATGCTTTTTGCGTCGAGTCGCAATTTCAGTTAACAATTGCATTTTATTAGTGAGCTTCACATGTTGGTCTCACTTTATGACATTTGCATATTTAAATTTTATTGTTGAACACGGTTTTTTTTTGGGCTTAGTTTTTTCTGTTTTTTTTTGCGGTGCGGCTTCCGACATGCCGAGCATTTTATGGTCAGTTGCCGGACACTTTTTGGTGGGGAGAGAGGGTAATGGCGCGGAAAGTTGGCTGCCGTGCGGCGCAGGTACATTTCCTGCCAGTTGTGCCCACTCGAATGGACACTTGCACATATATGAAGAAATATTTTAATTATTTTATTGAATCATGAAATTAATAGAAACACAAACTCAATTGTCAACACACCGAATAAATTGTTGCCTTTAGCAGTGAAATTGCGAATGTGTGCCAAAGTCGATGCCGAAGTGCAGTTGTGCTGCTGTGCAGCTGTCATGCGGGTCAAGGAAAATCACACTCCTGCAGTAATAAATTTAGACAACACAAACGAGGACATCACGGTGCATAAAGCAGGATGTGTGCTGGCATCCTGATGTGCACATTCGCCATTCCGAACGCGTCCGTACGTGGAGAACAAAGCAATAAGTTGCTGTCTCAGTGCTGCCATGCAAATGTTGCAGCAGGAGCTGTTGCTGCTTTTACTTTTGCATTTGTTGTTGCCGTTGCTATGAATGTGAAGATATGTGTGTGTGTGTGTGTGTGTTGTATGGAGCATTTCACGTTTCACTAGTTTAGCCAAAGAGGGGGAAAACATACTCGCATTTTCACATTTCATTGATTTCACATAAAACGCTAACAATCCGACTAAAGCGTTGCCAACTCTTTCAATTGCATTGCATTGCAACACAAAATAAATCAATGTGGTATCTATTCACTAAACACACTTTACTGAACTTTTCTCGACCAAATTCAATTAAGTTGGTTGGAATGTTGCCATATCGTGGAGTCGATAAGAAAAAAGGAAACGCCACATGTTTGAATGTTGTTCCTACAATGAAAATACTTGCATATATGTTTTGAAATGTTCATGGGTTCTTTAATATTTTTTGTTGTATTAGTATAAGTTATTCCTCGCTTTTACTGCACTGCGACGCAGTGATCACAAATGAGACAAAATTCATTTACAAGTTCGAGTACTAAGGGGCTTAACCCTTTCGCTATTTTGTTGCCATATGGCAACATGCTACTTTGTGGACATCTGCATCCTCTATGGTTGCAAGAATAAATTTGTTTGTTGGTCTTGAGAATAGTGTGAAGTTTTAGGAAAAATACGAAATTAATAAACTGAATATTTAAGTTTAAAGAAGAGAAGTATACACGTTTTTTTAATGGTATATCTTGACATAGTAAAGGAAGAAGAAGCAGAACAAATTAGAGAACTTTTTAATTTGACGTTTTCTTTCAATTTAGATACTTTTTTTTTAATTTTGGCTGAAGTAAATGAAGAAATATTCAAATTTTCGTTATGCGTAAAAAGTTCAATGTTTAAGTAATTATTGCAGCCACAACGATGTGGTTGCTCTCATAGAAAAACACTCTAAAATACAGGGTCCGAGTATAAAAACTAAAAAATGTCTTATGGAATGTTGCTAAAATAACCACATAGAAGCCTAAGACGTAAAATTTAACATTTTAACTTTCCCCAGTAAAAACCTGTAGCGAAAGGGTTAAACTCTGTAGATGGCTCGATGAATCAGAAATGCGATTGAGCCAAATGTTTATCTAATCTTTAGGTTATCGAAAGAAACTAGAAATTGTTTGATTTTAGATGAAGGTGGTTTTTAGAAAAGACTTGGGCCACTTGGGCCGAAAGAAGACTGAACTTTAAAAACATATTTTGAAAGTACAGCAAAAATGAAAGGATTTTTACAGAAATTAGAGATTTAGACTTACACTTAGATTTGACATACATATTAAAAAAAAAAATGTTTGTTATAATTTAAATGCGAAATTGAGGCCACAGAACCAATTCTTTAAATCTTTTTTTTATAAAACAAAAAATGGATTTGTTATAAAATACAACACCTGGAACTCAAAACCAAGCATAAATTTAATCTCTGTCAGTGCCTCAAAATTAAAACGGAATAAGTCAATTAATAAGTTACAGATGAAAATTATTAAATCAAATGTTCGAAATAACAAACTTTTTTATGTATTAAAAAAACAAAACAATTGACGAGAAAGCTAAACTCAACAAAAACTAAGCCAAACCAAAAATATATTTTTAATTTTCCATTCATAAAAGAATGAAATGTGTAAATGAAAATAAATCAAAGTTGATATGACTCAACAGTAAATTCATATAAAAACAATGCAAGAATATTGAACGCAATATACTTAAATTTAGTAATTGGGTGGAAGGGACTTTTTTTCCATAACCGTTTTCGTACACTTGGACATTGTTTCCATCAGTTTGGAATAATAAAATGTATCGATTTTGGCCCACTGTTTGATTAAATCGAATGTTCTCCTTTGTTAGATTTTTCAACCCTCTGCAGCTGACAGACACCGGAAAACAATACTTCGTGCCTAACTTTACTATTTCTTCTTATAAATAATACTCGTAAAGGCCTAATAAATGAAAAAAAGAACTTCAGAAAAATAATTTAGTTTGTTTCGGCACATCAGTAATATTCTTAAAATTAGAGCACTTCAGTTACAGAGGGTTAAAGAAATTGCATGGCTTTAAATTGTTCATCTTAATTACTCCACAAATGCTCAATGTTATTCATATCAGAAGACTAAGCACGTGCTTTCAGCACATTTGGACACTTGTAGAGCAACCAAGAATCGCTATTGTACACATTATACTTTGAAATAGTGACCTGGTAGTACTAAAACGTATCTTCATTACAAAGTTTGCGCATATTTTCCATCAGATATGCCTGAGATATGTCAAATGTTAAGAAACATTGTTTGGTCTATAATATCAACGATAATGAAAAGGTTCTCCGGCCCTGTAAATGATATTTTCAACCAGAGAGATCGAAGCTGTTTCTACTCTTTCACTTACTTTACTTCAATTACTCCAATTCCTCTTCTACGTTGTCATTTACTCCCTTGTATAACGTCTCTACACTTTCCTCATTCCATTTTCCAACCTTATTTTCTGATTTTCATTGGTTTTTTGTAGTTTGACACGTACTTTTTCTAGCTCCAATTCCTCTTCTACGTTGTCATTTACTTCCCTCCCGTTGAACTTTTACTAAGTCCATACACTTTCTCCAATTAGTTTTCCTACTTTTAGTACTTCTTTTCATTAGCTTTTTGTAGGTTTACACGTACTTTTTCTAACTCCCATTCCTCTTCTCCGGTGTCATTTACTTTCCTCCAATTGAACTTGTACCAAGTCCCTACACTTTCCTTATTCCATTTTCCAACTTTTACTACTTATTTTCATTGTTTCAATATTATTTGTCTTTTTCTTCTGTGCTGCAATTTGTTCTTTACTGCTTCTAGTTCTCATCACCGCTTCCTGGAATCCCAAACTTAGGACATCAACTATGCCTACTCGCCACCTACTTAGTTCGGTTTTTTGCCTCTGCCTGTTAGGCCTCCCGAAAAATCAACCTCTGGCGACTGCATGGATTTTCGTTGGTACTTGCACCACTCGATTCTAATTTTACCTAATCCATTCTTTATTCATTCAATTCAACTTGTTAGTCTTTCATTTATAAGTATTACTGACGTGACTGCTCGATTACACGACCAAGGCTTTGCTTTCCGCAAACGTGCCTATTGTGAACCAAAGTTTTATGCCATAAAAGTGTTTTCTCTCTTTTGCGTTTCCTCTTTCTCATTTAACTTTTCATTGAATTTGTTCAATTACAAATTATTTGTACTTTAACTCCAACTCTTATCACTGCCCTGACCTCACAAATCTGGCAACGCTGTGTGCACTGCCCGACCACACATTTCGTGTTAGACCAAAGATTTTTTTCTTTATATCCTTCTGGACAGCTGCCAAGCAATTCTCGATTCAAAGGCAATTCAACGCTGGCATTATTTGTTACCAACCAACACACACACACACACACACACACCCAAACACATTCACACAAAGGAATCTGCCGTCTTGCACGCGACCACTTAAATCCATTTAGTCGATTTGAGGAAATGAAGACTGAAGAAGGAAAAGTTGCAGCAACCTTGAGTGATAATATCATTGCCAACGTGCTGGCGCACCGCATGACTTGCTGCTGCATTGTTGGTGCGGCATGCGGCGTGCGCAGCGAATCGAACGCAAGCACGAACGAGCAGCGACAGTGCGCGAAAAAAACCCCAACAGAGCAAAAGGCAGAAAAATGAGATTAAATCAGGTAAAAAGGTTAGCTGAGCGGCCGATTTGCACCTGCCCCTTTTTGTTCTGCTGCTCTTCGCACCGCACACCGCTCACCGCACACTTGAATGCAACGTGCGGCTGACGACTGACTGACTGTTGTTATCGTACGAGGAGCAGCAGCAGCAGCTGTCGTTGTTTTTGTTGCTGCCGCACAAGTGATTAGTGTGCAGGACAGTTGTCCACGAAACGAAAACGCTTAAAAATATAAAAAATGTGTTTACTTATGCAGCAATCTTTTGCCTCTCGCCTTTCGGCCGCCTTCGTTGATCCACGCGAACGCCGTCTCGACTAATTTGCATGCGGCGCACAAAGTGCCACAGTGACAATTTTTTAGTAGCATTTGTCTCCCAATTGGTTTTGACAGCAACAACGGTTCAACATGTGGGTCCACGACAGATACTGTGCAAAATGATGCTAAACAGACAGACATACAATTTGCATACATACATAAATTTTTTGTAGCAATTTTTAGCACACACCGAACCTATGAAATCATGAGAACGAACTCAAAATCGGCTTTGAAGCATAAGAAAAAAATTATTAAAAATTAAAATTAAATTAAATACAAATATGTACACAACTATCTATGTATGTACATATGTGTGTATTGAGCTGCAGTGATTAGTCCATAAATCTGATCTGAAAATTGAAACCACAACAAAAAAAATGCTCGAATTCCTTCGTAAACAAACCAGTCAGCCACAGCCTCCTGTCAGCGCAAAAAATCAATCACAATCCGGCAAAAAATCGTATGTACAAAAGTGTGAGTGTCCGAGTGATTGTGATTGTGTGAGTGTGTTTTGCTGACAGCTTGCACATGCGAAAAAAAGTTGCTCACCCGAAGGTGCACTGCAGGTCGCATGGCACTCGAGCTGCTGTCGGCGCATCACGACAGATCCGCTGGGCTCAGGCAAAAAATCAAAGTTGAATTGCTTTTCGAGGTGAGTGTCCAATTATTGTCAAAAATTCAACAAGCCCGTACGGCCGAGTGCCGATGGGGCAATTGTGTTGTCGACCTGCAACGACACGCAAACGGCCGCTGCACATTTCCTCATAGTTCGCTCTCGTTGCTTTAGTTTCTGACCAACGGAATCCTTGTGGCTGACTGTCATACGTTCGCCTGCTGTGTATTGTTTGTTTTGTATTAACTCGCCTTGTTGTTGTTGCACGGCCAGGTCGAATTGTGAATTTTCAATTGTAGTGCTTGAAGTTGTTGCTGTTGGAGCTTGCAGCGAGCGTGCACGGCTGCAGCTGCAACATTTTGCCTGTTTGTGCCTAAAAACTGGTGGCAATTATTTCGGTGTACGAGTAGCTGTTCTGCATGTCTGCCAGGCTTTTCGGCTTTGTTGTGCTGCACTCGAACTTCGGTCACGCCAAATGTAAGTCTTCGCATGTCTGGTCGGCATGTTGTGTTTCCAGCTCATTGGCGACACACGCGGCCAATGCTCAGGTTCGATCATCGTTAAAGTCCCATTTGCTTAATTTCCAACCATGCAATTTATGACTTGGTGCACATTCTTTCGAAGACGAGGGCACACTTTTGCAGAATTATACTGAATAAATTTTGATAAGCTAAACGTAAATTAGTCAATAAATTGAAGGTTATTACTTATCCAACCCATAAATGCTCAGTGTGTATTTAAAAATAAAATTGTTAAGGGGTTAATTCGATGTAAAACAAGCATATTTTTGATGAGTTTTTTGGACGACACTATTCATATATATTTATTTCTATAATTAGTACCTAATAAAGTAACATTTGAAGAATATTCTATAAAACCGTCTTTAATAATTATGAACAAAGGAGGCAGAGACAGCGAATCTTAGTAGATGTCTAAAAAAACTCTCATTGCGGTGAATCTCATAACTCATCACTGGATCGTACGAAATTAAAAAACCAAATTGATTTTATTAGTTTAAAAGTTTACGCAGGTAATGCTGTCGAGTTATTGGATTTTTTTATTTTTTACAACAACAAATTTCATGTTTGTAGCTTTAGCGGTTTGGGCTGGACGATGATGAATCAGTCAGTCAATCAGTCAGGGAAAACAATGTATTTATATGAATTTGAGTTGCATAGGCGTTGTCATGCCCCTTTTATGCAATGCCCAACCCCGTCTTCCAGTCGAAGGCTGCGACCCAGTTTCATTATTGGGCGACTTACAGTTCCAAAGTTACGCGGAAATTTGAGTCACAAAAAATGTGCCACGCCCATGAAATTTTACCAGTAGAATTAAACATCTATGGGACGACGGTGAACAGAGTTTCAAGTCTGTTGGACTTATAATTCCGAAGCTTTTCCCCATTAAAAATTTGGATTGTATGGGCGGTGCCATCCACCATATTACACCTGTCGAAAGGCACGTCTAAATCGTAAGTCTGTGCCAAATGTCAATCATGTGTGACCTGTAGTTCCAAAGTTATTCAAAACATTTGGGTCGCTTGAAAAAAGCTACGCCTGAAAATTTTTCCAGTGAAACGAAACACCTAAACACAGATGGCCCTGTACCAAATTTCAATGCTGATAATTGCGAAAATATTCCATATTAAAAATTTAGGTTGTATGGGAGGTGGCACGCCCACTTGTCGGATTGTATTCGCACTATGTCGTTAACCGATATTTAGTCAAAATGAACTTTCTGTGAAAGATTCAGCTCAATCGGCCGTTTAGTTTTGGTCGTGTGACCAACAAACAAACAAACAGACATTAGTTTTTATATATATATGTATATAGATAAAGATAAAAATTTTAAAACTATTAAATTTGTTATTTAACATCTTAAAAACATAAAAATACAAGAAAACTCAGCTCAATCGGGCGTTTAGTTTTGGAGTTTTAGTGTCGTGTGACCAACAAACAAACAAACAAACAGACATTAGTTTTTATACATATATGTATATCGATAAAGATAAAAATTTGAAAACTATTAAATTAGTTATTTAACATCTTAACAACATAAAAAAATAAAACCCCTTGGAAAAGGGGTTTTTATTGTCTAAAATAATTTTAAAAAACTTATTTAAAATAGTTGGAAAGTTTACTTACCACTATAGCGCAAACGATTAGGTCGACTGAGGACATCATTGAGTTAAGGATGGAAGCATACTCCTTTAAATCGTCCTATTCAAAATAATATTACTGAGCTAACCTAACCGAACCTACTCAAGAACTCCGTTTATTTGAACTATTTTTTGTTCGATTCCTGGAAATTTTTCTTTAAAAGGCATAAAAGACGTTCGCTTAATGATCAATTTAAATACATATAGTTTATTGAAATAAACTTTGATCGACACGTAGGTCCTATGTGGCTGACTTCTCCAGCTTAACTCGTTTTTTGCCATTCGTCAATTTTTTAAAAGATCCGCCTACTTCTAGTTGCCCTTTGTCCGTTTGTCACTCACACATATACATACATACATTTTACATAAAACCCCCTTATTCCTCTTCTTACTACTTTGAACTTGACCAACAAAAAACCCACATTACCTCTGGACTTACCCCAATCAAACGATGCATGTTAAGTTTTCCTAAAAACCCAATTCAAGCTTATTGCTATTTTCGTCAAAGTAATTCCAGCTGTGCTATAAATGTATTACAGTCATAAAGCAAAACACATGTACATGTTATTTAAAATTCTTAGTATTCCTCAGCAGTCGCAGTGAATCCTGTTGGCAAGAATGCACAAAGCTCCACCTGTCGCCCACACATGGCACAATCAAAACTCAGTTTTTTCTATGAAGTTAACGATTGGCATAACAAACCACTTGCTAAACAGCTTCGCCACATTCGTAGAAACGCTGCGCTGCAGTAACGACAAATAAAGAGGATTTTTTAACCCTTAAAACTTAAAATTCAAACTTTAGTTGGAAATTGAACTTATTAATTTGTTTTTTTCGGCACCAAATTGAACATAAAAAAATTCGACTATAATTTTTCTCGACGTTAAATTATCTCAGCTTGCAAAATTTGCAATGAAATTATCATAAAAACGTGAATTAAAAATTTGTATTACAAAAACGTGATTTCTTACTAATTTGTTTCTTTCAATGTTTTTGTACAAAAATCGTAAAGAAATATTTCTAACTAGTGCAACCTATGCGTCCAAGTGCTCTAAATTTGAAAACCCTAGCGTTTTTTTCATTAGACATTAAATTATCTCAGCTGCAAAATTTGCAATCAAATTATCATAAAAATGTGTGAATTAAAATTTTGTATAAATCAAAAGTTTACTCACACATTTTACTTTATTTTACAAAAACGTGATTTCTTACTGAACAATTTGTTTCTTTCAATGTTTTTGTGCAAAAAATTGTAAAGAAATATTTCTAACTAGTGCAATCTATGCGTCCAAGTGCTCTAAATTTTAAAACCCGAGCCTTTTTTTCATTAGACACAGAAGCAAACTCATTGAATGATTAACATGGACAACGAATTTTGTACTAAAATTTTTCTTTTGTTAATTTTTCTAAACCTAAAACTACTAAACAACTAACTAATGCTACAAAATTGTAACAGAAAACAAACTTTTAGTTTCCCTATAAAAAATGCAAATGCAAAAATAGCCAAACATATTTCTAGACTGAATTCACGCCTCTAGGGTTAAATTGTTCGCTTTTTTCTTCAGCAAAGTGCTTCAAAACACTAAAACACATGTCGGCTCTCGGCCTGTTGCTGTGCGGCTGCTTCGCCTTTAAAGCGCAGCGACAGTCTTTAAAAGCAGGTGTTCGCTTCTCATTTGAACGTGGAGAAAAAATCGTCAGCCAATCATAGCAACAGCAGAGACTGCGGCCAGCTTGTGGTCACTCAAGCACAGCCAGTGTTGTTTTCGCCATAATGCAGCCATGAAAAAGCGAGCGAGAAAATAATGACATGAAGTTATAAAAGCAAAAACACAAACAGACGCACGGACGCAAGCAAATTGTCCTTAAGTTGCAAAGGACATGACTGCGTACAAGCTCAGCAACAGCAGCAATCATACAAAAAACAAGAATAACCACAGCAACGACAAGCGATAGCGCGGCATTAAAGTGCCTCACACACGCGGCGACTGAGCCACTCACAAAGGCGCGCACACGCGCACGAAGCGTTGGTTCATTTGTATGCTGCCGCATTGTTGCTGCACTCGCAGCAACTGTGCCAGCGGCCACAACGCACAGCAAGCCGATTGCATTTGCGGTGCGCTTTTCTCCCGGTGCAAACGCCCGAAATAAGTTGGCGCAACACACACACACACAACACAGACGCACACGTGCAGGATAAACGAAAAGTCTGCTGGCCGTGCTTGAAGCCGCTGCTGGCATCCGGGCAATGCGAGTAAATAAATCCCATCGGAAATGTGGTTGCCACTTTTCGTTCATTTGAACCAAAAAGAGGGCCGATTTATTTCACTTGAGCCGCTTTTGGGCCCTTTTTTTATACAAAAGTGTGTAAACAAAAAAAACAAAGACACGTTTTAAGTGCAATCGGTAAGAATTTCTATATAAAATTTATGTTTTGATTTTGTATTAAAAATCAATTTGACGAAAACATGAAATGGTCCTTTCGTTCCCATTTTGGCCCTTTTTAACCCTTTCGCTACAGGTTTTTACTGGGGAAAGTTAAAACTTTAAATTTTACGTTTTAGGCTTCTATGTGGTTATATTAGCAACATTCCATAAGAAATCGTTTAATTTTTATACTAGGACCCTGTATTTTAGAGTGTTTTTCTATGAGAGCAACCACATCGTTGTGGCTGTAATAATTACTTAAGGGGTTATATACACTTGCGTTGGTCAAAAAAATCAAAAATTTTTGTATTGCATTTTCTGAAAGTACATATCTTAGAGAATATTTTCCCCAAAAATCATAAAGATCCGAGCATTAGAACCATATTGGCAGCTATTGATAGCGCGCTATCTGCAACTACGAGTCAACGGCGTCTCTATGTTTACACGCGATTATCTCGAAACTGTTTTTTCAAAAAGTGTGGTTGCGGTGACCACGATTACTAAAGAACCGTTAACTCGATCAGTCTGAAATTTTCCAGGCTTATTAAAAACAATATTAGCCTGTTCGTGAACGAAGGATTTTCAATTTGAAGCAAAACTTTTTTTTCCTGATGTAAAAACCCGAATTTTATACGTTCAAAACTCGAACTTTTTAGAAAGACGAAATCCTTCGTTCACGAACAGCGTATAGGTGTAAACTACATAAATTTTTTTGGTTTTTGTATTTCAGATGAGCAGATCCTTCGTTATCGTGGTCACCGCGGACGATGTTGGGAAAATTGTGTTTTGGCATAATGGCTACTGTGACTAGTATTATAAATATTTTCTTTTGAAAAAATTCATGAAGCATCTCTCGAAGTGTATAAATAAATAGGCATTTAGTGTTTTAAAAATCGTAAAAATGCCTTTTTTTTCTCGCGCGCAAGTGTATATAACCCCTTAAACATAAAACTTTTTATGCATAACGATAATCTGAATATTTCTTCATTTACTTCAGCCAAAATTAAAAAAAAAGTATCTAAATTGAAAGAAAACGTCAAATTAAAAAGTTCTCTAATTTTGTCTGCTTCTTCTTCCTTTACTATGTCAAGATATACCATTAACCCTTATTCTCATACCCGGGTACCCGGGTGCCCACTGCGATGTATTTTCGTGAAAAAAACTGACAAATAATGAAAATTTTTTTTTTACCTTCCGGATCCTCGTTATTTAGGTGAAAAGCGAACAAATCATATATTTAAAAAATTTTGTTTTCTATATTGAAAACTTAAAAATTTCATGAAATGGGTACCACGTGCCAAACCACGTTAGTAAGTTTGGGTATGAGAATAAGGGTTAAAGAAACGTGTATACTTCTCTTCTTTAAACTTTAATATTCAGTTTATTCATTTCGTATTTTTCCTCAAACTTCAAACTATTCTAAGGACCAACAAAAAATGTATTCTTGAAACCACAGAGGGTTCAGACGTCCACAAAGTAGCATGTTGCCATATGGCAACAAAATAGCAAAAGGGTTAAGGAAATTTTTGGCACAAATTGTATACATTTTAGTTGAGTGGCAACCATGGTGGCAGCTGATTGTGTGCGCTTTGTTTGTTCGGGTGAACGCTCGTTGCACATTTTAATTTCGTCTCTTTGCGCACTTTGCTATTTTACACATGTAAACAAATGCATTTATGCATGTTTCGGCTGCGGCCGACATGTGCAGATGTTGCAATTATTAAACGAGCAACGTTTCCGGCAAGGAAAGTTTTTTATATATAAACCATATTATTTATATCCGATTACTTATCGCCTCGAAATGCTCATTCGCCTACTTCACTTCCTTTCTGCCACCAACGCAATGCTTTGTGTTCCTTAACCCATTTCGTACCGATTCTTTGACAAGGGTTTCATTTTAAAATTTTTGTAACAGGAGGGCGAATTAGGTGAAAAAAGACACACAATAAGTTTGAGCAAGATCGATGATGGCATTTGTCCGTAATCGCAGATTAACTTTTATTTTGTTAACACTTTCGCGCCCTCTGTTGTACATCTGAACAGATCTAAACGTTATTTATTTTAATACAAAATTACTAATTTTGTCTTTTCAATGATTGTGATTGGGTTTTGCAGAAAACGGGTTATTTTTAGTAGTTTTAAAGAATTTAAGAAAACAAGTTTTTTCAATGCCCGCCCATATTTATTAGGATAGGCATGGCAAACAAATATTTTTTTTGGAAAGCCAATAGATCTAAGTATTGTATAATATAAAACATATATATTTTAGATTACATAGGCTTATCGTAATAGGTTAGGTTAGGTTGCGGTGGCTGCCTCTGTATGAGACACACTTAGGCCTCTTAACGGGCCCGTTGTGATACCACAGATTCCACCCGTTTGAAATGCGTATGCAACACTGTTTTTTCCAACATGTCATACAACACACATTTCAAGCGGATGGGGAAAGGGAGGGGAGGGGACCTACAGTTTAACGCCGAATCCGAACGGCGTTAAACTTATGGTTCGTTAACGAATCATAAGTACGAAATGGGTTAACAGATTTCAGCAACTTTGATTATAATACAAAATTTGTGTAGCATTTTTCCTATCATTCTGATTCAGTTTTTTTATGAAAACAATTTTTATTATATATAACGTTTTCTTCAATACTCGCCCATCTACTACTGTGTACAAAGAATACCCGGAACTTGTTTATCATATAATTCAAAAAATCTTTATTTATTCTTCCAAATCAATTTCATCGCCTTCAAAGTAGTCCCCCCCCCCGATGCAATGTACTTATGCCAACGGACTTTCCAATCTTCGAAGCATGCCAAATAGTCACCTTCCGGTATGGCCTTCAATGCGCGCGGCGATTCACGTTGAATCTCTTCAATCGATTCAAAACGGTGTCCTCGAAGTGGTCTTTTGAGTTTGGAGAATAGCCAGAAGTCACAAGGAGCTAAATCAGGCGAATACGGTGGCTGTGGAACGATATGAGTTGGCGAAATGCTCACGAAGAACCAATGCCGTGTGAGATGGTGCATTATCGTGATGCAAAAACCAAGAGTTGTCTCTCCATAAATCCGGCCTCTTTTTGCGAATAGCTTCACGCAAACGACGCATAATGCTCAAGTAATATTCCTTGTTGACAGTTTGGCCCGGCGGAAGGAACTCATGCACAACACCACGATAATCGAAGAAATCGAATTCCGGGTATTCTTTGTACACAGTAGTATAATAGGATAGGCGTGGCATGGCAACCAAAAATGTTCTTAGAAAGCCAATAGATCTAAATATAATATAAAAAATATATACTATACTTTAGAATACACAAGTTTTTCGTAATTAAAAAACTGCAAACATTACTATGAACTAATTTCTATGAATCAAAGTCACGAAATAGGTTAAGCACACTGCGCTGTGATACCAGAGACCACTTTCTGCAACTTAAAATCAAATCAAAATGCGTTTAAGGTTTTAATGTTATGTCTGTATTCCAGTAAAAAAGTATGTCTGACAGAAAGACTGTACACTTCTTATAGAAGGTTTTTCAATATCTATGTCCTAACTTTGACAGCTTATTGCTCTGCTTTAAGAAATGGCAACGCTCATTCTTCGACACTTTTATTTTTTCTAAATCATCCTTGCAGATATTAACTTAACTTGAAGTTATAAACTTATTATTATTTACAGAAATTGATGATAAAAAAATTCCTGTATTTCAAAATTTCATAAAATTATTATACAAACCAAATAAAAAACAATCAAAAAATCAAAACACGCAAGTAAGATAAAGTTTTTTATTATTTACTAACAGGGCCCCGCGTCTTTTCATGCAAGTTTAAAGTTAATGGGCCCAATAAATCAAGTTTCTCTAAACCCTTTGTTGACCGCGTTAGATGTTTATGAAAAAATACTTGTCTAAATATCTAGCTTGAAGTGCTTTCACCATATTTGAAGTCAATTGACTTATTAAATCATGTTTTCCCATACAAACCCTTAACCCATCGTTGACCCAGTCAGAATTTGATTTTCGAAAAAATGAAAAACATGTGCCTAATCATTTTTGATTTCTAGTGTTTTTACCAATTTTCAAGTCAAAAGGCCCATTAAATCACAACAATTTTCACAGTTTCCCTAAACAAACTCTTAACCTGTCGTTGACCAAGTAAGATTAGGATTTTCAACAAAATAAAAAAAAAACGTATGAATTATTTCACATTTGAAATATGTTCACCAAATTCGTCAGTCAAAAAGCCCATAAAAGCTTGTTTCTGCACAAACTGTTAACCCCGTTTGATTTGGATTAAAAAAAAAGTGAAAAACACGTGTCGAATTGTTTTTCACTAAAAATACTTTCGCCAAGTTTGAAGTCAATAGGCCCATTAATTCATGTTTTTCACAGTTGTTCCATACAAACTTTCAACCCATCGTTGACCCAATTAAATTTCGATTATCGAATAAATAAAAAACACTTATCGAAATACTTCACGTTTGAAATACTTTCACCAAGTTTCAAGTTAAAAGGCCAAACAATGCATGTCTCTCCATACAAATTTTAACCCTTTGTTTACCGCTTTTAGTTTTGATTTTCACAAAAATAAAAAAACACGTTCTCACCAATTTCGAAGACAATAGGCCCATTGGTTCATGTTTTTTCGTTTTCTTCCCATACACAAACCTTAACCCAGTGCTGACCCCGTTAAATTTTGATTTTCCCAAAAATTTATTTATTTATTTGTTTAAAGTAATCCAGAAGTTTAATACAGTTCGTACAGATTACTACGAGATGTACATATGTAAGTGAAATATATAAATATCCTAGCTAATTAATTCATTCAATAGCAATTTAAAATGAGTTTCGGAATAGGAAAAATCCAAAACAAAAGAATTTGAGAGTAAGTTGATTTCTTTTAAAGCTCTAAAAATTGGGGCAAAAGAAGCGTAATTTGTTCTTACCCTCTCCAAAGCGAAAGTGGCATGATTTCTTAACGACCTTTGCGGAATAAAAAAAATTGATACGACCGAGTAGGTAAGGACAGTTAAAAATACATATGTGTCGAATTATTTTTGACTTGGAGTATTTTCATCAAGTTTGAAATCAATAAACCCATTAAATCAAGTTTCTTCATACACAACTTTAACCCATGTTTTGCCCCTTAAAACCCCGAATTTCAAAAATTCCGTCTTAGATTAGCTTCGTTTTTTTTTATGTAATGTTTTTTGTAACTTTAGCGGTTTCAGTCAGGACAAACAATTATATGTATATCTACACTTAGAAGTTAAAAAGAAGTTAAAAAGCAAAGAAAACTAGACAACAATTTTGAAAGTTTATTTCTTAAAGATCATTATTATGATTATTACTTTTAATACTCAAACTTTGAACTTTAATACAAAGATAATATTTGGCTCAAACGAAACCCGGCTGTGTGTACGAAACCCCAAATCCCTTCCCCCCACTTAATGAAATACTGTTTCCCAAGCAACAAAATCCCCACTGAGCAACGCATTGCAGTCCTTCGTAGACAACACGACAGCCGCCAACGCGTCCGCAAGTATTTCATTGCCAATGTGTAAATCAAAGTCAACACCAGACAGCGGCACACAGCACCCGCACGCAACGCTGTCCATCTTCACCATCAGTCGTCGACTTGCCTGCGTTCCATCTTGCTACCACTCCCCAACTGCTCCCAACTGCACCAACATACCGCGGCTGCATTTTCTCGCCGCTCCATGCTGTCCCCCTCATTGTTCGTCCGTCCACCGGCAGCCAAATTCAAAGCCGCATTCATAAATCAAGCGCTGCTTCCGTTGCCAAATCTGCTTTTGCTGCTCCCAGTTGGAGGAAAGTTTTGAGCAGGTGTTGTTGTTGTGGTTGTGTGGCAGTATTTATCAGCTGCCTGTGCGCGTCCGCCAGCTGACCGTGAACGTTGGCCGATTTGGTTTTTTTTTTGTGAACTGTGAAGAATTATTGCAGCTGGCAGTGGACTCGACGACTTCAACTTGGAACTGCGCGGTGCCGAGTGCACAAATCATTGCAATGTGACAAGGGATCCATTGACACTAGCGGAGGGTCTGTGATAGCTGCAACACAAGGATTCATCTTCTTTGTTAGGTTTGTGTTAATGATTATGAAAACACTTTCCGCCCACCTCAGATTACTCAGCTAACCAATTCGAAGAGTTTGAGAGTTTGTTTAGATCGAGATTTGAAAGACATCTTGAACTTCCATGATAATGATTATGGAAATATTTTACACCGATCTTATAAAATTGTAATTCAAATTCATTTTTAAGATCAAAATTTTAAAGACAATGCAAAGTTCGATGGTAATGATTATAAGAATGCTTTGTTGGTTGAGTGATTGCTACTGCAGCCAGGTTTGTGTGGATATTGACTGGTATTTTAAATCCACGTTGAGAAATCCAGGTTTAAATTATTCTGAGGTCTTTCGGAAAGGGAGTCCCGAGCGAGCGGAGCCTGCTCCTTGCTAAGTTCGGACATGTACACGGCAAGTGGGTCAATGTCTCTCTCTGATCTGGTTCCCCTCCCACAACTGTGACATTTTTTATTGAAGGGTATCCACGTGTTCATCACCTGCCAATGGTCCGTAAGAACCACAATGAGTTTTGCTGGTGTTTCCGAGAAGTTGCTTCGTCCTGTTCAGGTCATACTTTGGCCATGTTTTCTTGATGTGCTGCAAGAAGACAGCTTGCCCCATCTTTCGTTGTTGCTCCTTAGTCTGCTGAGCGGGTCTATATGCATAGTTTGCACCGACCTCAGATTCTTCAGATAAAGAATTTTTTTTAAATCAAAATCACAGTATTGAGAAGCTCTGAGATGGTTTTGGAAATACTTAGAAATACTAATTCAGATTCGTTTTTAAAATCAAAATTTTTAAAAACATTTGCAAGTTTTTATTATAATTATTTTATTATTTATTTTATTATTATTATTTTATTATATTATTTATTATAATACCTTACACAGATCTCCAACAGCCAATTCAAGGACTTTTTTAATCAAAACTCCATAGACATTTGAATGTTCTGTGATAATGGTTATGGCAATACTTTCCACTGATCTTAGAAAGCGCTTACTCCGAGGAGTTCTTCAGTTCAGAATTTAAAAGGAATTTACAATTTCTATGATAATATAAGACTTTCTGCAGACCGCAGATAGCTACTAGCTAATTCAAAGAATTTTTTCTAGATCAAAATTTAAATGAAAGGCGAATTCATACATCGAATTCAAAATTACAGCATTACTCAACCACTACTCAGAACAGTTTTGCCAAATGGATTTTAAGCAATCCCCCTAAAATAAAGTCCATTCTCCCTAAAAACTAAACTTTCCCCCCAAATTTGTAATGCACACATACAATGAATATTTCATGAAAATTGCTCATTCTATTTGGTACATGAAATTAAATAAAGACCCACTAGCTATTATATCTGAACAAGGTGTTGATGTAATAAAAAGGCAACCTGGACATTTTGAAAAGCGTAAATTAAAAATGTCTGTAAAAATGTCCCGCTAAAATATTTATCATAAAATTTCCCCCCAATCCAAACAAATAAACCCCAAATCTAGGGGAAACCCCTAATCTGGCAACACTGTCTCAGAATGTGCTTCTAAAAAGATACAATTCAAAACCAAACTGCATTAATTTCTAATTCTAAGAACTTTTCTCGAATATACAACACACGAAGGAAGAAAGAAATAAATACAGAAAATCAACAAATTCTTTGAAATTGGCTAACACTCCTCTTAAGACTGTTTTGAGCTTATTTCTTTTTCGAAGCATATTTTTTACATAAAACATTGTCCTTTAATCTCCTTTAGGGATTCAAGATTAATGCTTCAAGATTTTGGCAACAATCTGTCAAATTGCCAAAAACATTTCAAATTCAACTCTACTTCGATCGAATACTCACTGTCAAAGGAACTCATTATCATCTCCTGTCGGGCATTACAATAGAACCTGAGTGTACTGCACTGTACTCGCCGATGAGCAACAACGTCCCTTTAATTTTCTATCGTTCACTTCTTAAGGGTCTGCCATATAAATAAATGATTTTAATAAAATGAATTTCACACTCTAGGAAAATATAATTATGGTGTTCACAGTTCAGCGGTATCTAGCATTTTAAATTTCCCACCTGGCAATTTTCCCGAATTTTCCCATATGGTATCTCAATTGTTTTTGCTTTGCATGAAAAACAGAGATACCGGTAGTTTCAAAATTTGCCGCACTGCTGAACATGCTATTGAAATAGTCAAAAAACAAAGTCAAATGAATTTGTTGACACAATCTCCGGATCGAATTTTTTTGAGTACTTTATGCCACTATCGGGACGATTTTTTTATTTGATGTTCAACGCTTGTTTGCCATCTGAGCGAGGCATTTTTATTTTGAAAATTTGTCCACAATTGTTTGAACGATTTACAATGGGGTGCTCACAGTTAGATCGTTATTTTTTAGGGAAAGTTGCCCAAAATAAATTTTCCCACAAACTGTGAATACCATAATTATTTCAGATTTTTATTTTTTCAAAAAACTACCAATATGTTATTTTTTCCATAAACCATTTGTCCAGAGATTTTGTTCAAACATCTTTAACCCAATATCCACAAGACCGCAAAATCAAAAAATATATCAAGCAAAAAAAGTAAACACAAACAACCATCCACCGTTTTGTAAAAGATTCAATGAATCGAAGATAGCAACGAACCAGAAAGAAAACAAAAAGCTAAAAGTAATCACAAAGCATTAAGCATTGCCCAAACACAGATTGAGGTCAACAAGAGGGCGCGCTGCACTTTGTCGCTGAGTATTTTCTGCTTCAAAGCTTAAGTAAGCGGCAATTTTGCTTCCACGTAAATCTTACCGAATACCATCCGAAAGATGCAACTACGCTGTCATTGTTAATGCAACAACGTTTCCATTGTTGATTTTCGGTTTTTTTTTGGCAGATTCGAGTCACCAGTCAGCCCGCAACTCTTCCTCTTCAACGCTGACAAGCCTGTAGGCGCTGCCATTTGCCATTTGGCCATGTGATGACTCGGATCACGACCCCCACAAGACAGCGCCGCGCTGCAGCACCAATGTCCTTGCCGCATTTTGGCTTTTGCAATCCCTACGCCACACCACCGCATTGCTTTTAATCTTTCATTTTTCAAATTTTTTCATTCTTCTACCTTGTCTCACTTTATTACAATATTTCCTGTTCCCACAGCACGTTTCGTCCTGGCGCTGCTACATACAACCGCACCACAGGCTCTCGCCCAATTCGAATGGTTCCTGTGTAGGTGACTTATACGGCTCTGCTTCTTACCGTCACAACCCTGCTGACCAAACAGTCGTGGATGACAGCCGCATCGATGACCCATGTCGCTTACGATGTTTTTAGTGATTTGGTGGGTGAAAAATACTGTAAGTCGTCTTCAATAGAAAAAATACGAATAAAAAAATCTTAATACGAACTTTAAATTTTGAAGATGCTTTGAATCTCAGAATTCAGAAGCCTGTTTTATGTATTTTCAGGCAGAATATGAGCCGAAGCAGACACTTGTTCGGGTCAGTGTTGCCAGATTAGAAAATTTCCTCCTAGATTTCGATAACTTTAAGAAGATGAATTGAATTATGAAATTTTTATTTTTTGTCACTGCATCTTTAGTCTATTTTTGGAAAGTATTTAAATAAAATCTTATCGAATGATGTAATTTTTTGTAAGTGAAGATAAAAACTTAAGTATATGCATAGGTACTAGGGATTGCAATCCCGGATTAGTTTTGCAATCCCGGGATTTTCGGAACTAAAAATCGCAATCCCGGAATCCCGAGATTTTTTCGGGATTTTTGAAAATATTATTTAAAAAAAAAATCAGATGTCTTTTACAATCAAATACATTTTATTTTTGTATTGTGTCCTTACTTACTTTAAAACTAAGAATAAAATACTTATGACAAATAACCTAAACTTAATAACATAAAAATTCATTTAATTGTCAAACTACCTGGCATCCCTGCTTAGTTCTCTGGTTCAATACTAGTAGTATTGAAATTTCATTCAAATATTCATTCATATTCATATTTCATTCAATATTTCATTCAATATATTCAAATACTATTTGGAAGTTTTGGACAATGTTTCCGCCATTTCAAAATAAGTCAAGTTCAGTGTGGGTAATATAAATAATTCAAGTTTCTTTATAGCTTTAAACCTTAAAAAAAATTTAAATCAGCTATTTCTCTCTTTAATCCTCTTATTGATCTATTTTTCCTGTGTATTGCGAATGTGACAAGCCAAACTGGTGAAAATAAGAGGTAGAGGAAGGAAGGAAGGAAATTTTTAGAAACTTCTCCTTTATTTTTTTAAGTAAGCTAAGTATTTTTATGCTTCGACCCAGGAATCGGATTTTGTCAATTCCGGGATTTTTCGGTACTGAAATTGTCCGGGATCCTGGGATTTCGGGATTTTGGGATCCTGGGACACGTACACATACATATATTGGATGTACCTAATCCACAATATTTTTGCTCACTTACTTTTGGCATTTTCCCCTTTGACTAATTGAACACTGGTGCTAAATCAGTCGACAATGAAAAGTGGGACAAAAATTTGACAGTGTCACCAACGACCAACATGTCTGGTATCAAGTGTACAGTCGCGCATGAATGAAGTATGTCTTCCATGTCTGCATGGCCAACTGGGAAGTTCCATGCGATGTACACGGACGCAAACGGAAATCAATGAATAAGTTTTGTAGCATTTTTGCCGTTCGACGCCGTCGCTCCCGGCGCTGCCGCGTGATCCGACTAATGCATTTTGCAGTTCTCGCTATGTGTCTGCGTTATTGTACGATTTTTTTTTGGCAGTCGCTATTTTGTGCTCCGGAATGTCGTCGCATTCGATGGATGCAGATGTATCTGCAGCTACTGCACACCCAACAAATCGCACTCCATTCTTTTCCATCTTTTTTGCAGACATTCGAATTGAATTTTTATGGATTTCCTTCGTTAAAAGGAATTCCATGTTGATTTATTTCATTTCGCTGTAGTATGTGTTTTCGATTTGCACCGCTGCGTCCCGCGTCTTTGATGTTTGCCAAAATGCAAAGGTTTTCTTCATTATGCAGCAGCAGCTGCCGCCTTGCTTTCGCATCGACTCGTACTTCACGGCGTCCTTATAGCGCAAATCATGCTAATGGCTAAGGCTGCTGACGCCGGCGCTGCACATCTGCCACTCGACATTTGCAGGTGAAAGTGGCAATTTTCTCGCGATTTCCTTTTTGAGCTTATTTTATGTTTGAGAGATCAAAAGGATTCGGTGGCTGCCGTTTGCTTTGAAGGTGTATGGTTTTATTTGCTGTATGTGTAAACTTGTCGGTTACTTGAACAAATGCGGAAATATGAAAAAATGTATAAGAAAGTAAAACAATAATGAAATCACGTTAACTATAAATGAAGAGCAACAAATATGAATCTGCACTATGCACTGTGGGATTTATTTTCGTCGTTTTAAAATTACAAGGCGTTTAAAGTTATAAATCGGTGAAAATTACAAAGGAGAGGTCGGTCCGCTTGGCTCCGTGCTTCCGTTTTGAATAAAATGTCCGCCCGTCTAGAGTACTGTTCAAAGCTGTTTTCGTTCAGTCAGTGATGCCCATTTGTATACAGGTTTGTCGAGTCCAGTGATGCATGTTAGTTCAAAAAATACGTCCACTCCTGGTCGTCCTCTGTAAGTCCGTCAATCCCACATTCGGCCATCCTGATGTTTCATTCGCCTCGAATGAAGGATTCCACGGCTTCATGTATTCAGCCACCGTATGCGTTATTTTCGGCCCTTCTACGGTACCAATCTTCTGTACGACATAACGACCATGATCCTTTTTCTCTATTACTTTATATGGTCCGAGGAATTTTGGCTTAAGTTTGAGTCCTGTTCCGTACTGAGTGCGCTTAATGGCGACTAATGCCCCAGCCTCATACTCCGTTTCCATTCTGCGGGTTTTATTAAAATTTCTCATATTCTCCTCTTGCATACGACTAATATTATCTCGTGCTTCTTCTCGTATCTTGCTCCTCTCAACCTCCAACTCTTCTACAGCTGATTCTTCTAACAGCCTGCAAATGTCATGACTTGCGTTAACGCGCATATCAACACCAGTCAACAGTTTGAACGGAGAATATTTCGTGCTTCGAGTCGGCATAGAATTAATTGCTTGTTGCACCCTATCTACGTGCTTATACCACAGTGTTGGATTTTCGACGCATAGTTTCGTTAGCATTGATATGACAACTTTGTGAACTCTCTCTACTTGGCCGTTACCACGCAGTACTCCAGTCGTTATGACCAAATGCTGAATATGTTCTCCTTTGCAGTAGTTCTCAAATGCATTGGAAGTAAAACCAGTTCCCCTATCCGTTATAATCCTGACTGGGTTTCCGAACGTTGCCGCTTGCCTCTGTAACCGCTCTAAAACTTCTTCGCTGCCTGTACTCTTTGTGGGATATAGCCAAACAAATTTGGAAAATCCGTCAACGATTACTAATATGTAATTGTATCGCTTCTTCGTTTCTTCCATAGGACCCACGTGATCCAAGTGGTACGTTCCAAGAGGTTTGTCTTCTTTGTTGATCGGGTTCAGCATACCTTCCTTTTTCCCCGCTTTAGCCTCTGCAACCAAACATTCCACACAACTTTTTACTACGTTTATTACCTTCGGCGCTAAGTTGTAAATAAAGACATCTCTCTCGACCAAATCTTGTGTCTTCTTCGCAGCATAATGTCCTTGTCTGTGCGCTATTTGAATAATCTCTCGCTCCATCGATGTTGGTACTACCATAAGTTCTTTAGCGAGATCTTTATGGAGAACACCATGTTTGATGTAAAAATCATGGTAACTTTCGTGCTCTAAGACTTTTCGTCTTTCAATTGTTCTTCCTGTATCCTATGTCGTAAGCTATCTGTCATCATTAAGCAATGTATGCGACTTAACGCGTCTACGTGTCTCATCTGGCTTCCTGACCGATGTTCAATCTCATACCGATAATCTTGCAGATACATCGCCCAACGAGATACTCGTAAAGGAACATCTTGCTTCTTCATTGTAAGCGCAAAGGCATTACAATCCGTTATTATCTTAAAGTTGATACCCATAACATATACTCTCCATTTCTTCAGCGCTGATATGATTGCCAAAACCTCCAATTCGTATGAGTGATACTTCTGCTCCACCGGTGTAGTTTTCCTACTCATGTATTCGACAGGGTGTAAATGTCTATCTTGCGAGTCTCTCTGCATTAGCACTCCGCCATATCCAAACATAGATGCGTCAGTATGTATTTCTGTTTGTAGTGCTGGATCAAAAAGTTGAAGTACTGGTGGATTCACTAAAGCCATCTTTAATTGTTGAAACGCAGCTATTTGCTCATCTTGAATTCGAAACTCTGCATCCTTCTTCAGGAGATCAGTCAAAGGTTTAACTACCAATGAATAACTCGGAATGAAACGTCTAAAATATGATGTAAGACCTACGAAGCGTTGCAACAATTTCTTGCCAGTTGGTACAGGAAAATCGTTTACTGCCTGCGTCTTCTCTCGCGACGGTGTTATGGTTGACGCCTCAACGACGTAGCCTAAGAACGTAACTCGACGTTTCAAAAATTGACACTTTTCCCATTTAATCCGTAGTCCATACGACTCTGCTGTCGCTAACACACTCCTCAAACTGGCTAACCCTTCCTCCACACTCTTAGAGGGAATAATTATGTCGTCCATATAAACTATTATTGTGTTGCTCCGGATAAGTTCTCCAAAAATGGCATTGATGTATCTAGTAAAAACAGCTGGCGAATTACATATACCAAACGGAACATACAAAAACTCATATTGTCCATTATGCGTAACAAAAGCTTTTATTTACTTCAGTTGGTAAATGGTGGAGTTCAACCTGCAACTCGACACTCTCGTTGCACGCAAAATGTAGTATTTGTCCAAACTCTTTCTCTAGTTCACCGATACGATTAACCTCTTGATTCGCCACGATTTCCTCCTTAACTTCCTCAGGTTTCTCCGGGTTTTGCTCAGCAGTACTTTTCTTTCGAAACTTAACCCCTTCACCATCGATTACGACATCCACTTGTCTCAATACATCTTTGCCCAAAATTGCATCATACAAAATGTCGCGCTCTCTAGCCACATGAAACTCGATATTGACTTCTACTCCATCTAAATCTATGAGTGCGGTGAAACATCCAATAGTTTTGAACGTTTTAATCTTTGGTTGTAAATCGACGTATCCAATGTTAACTAAGGTGTCATATCTGATGGCGCAAATATCACTACCCGTATCTAACAGTGCTGAAAATGTATATCCGTTGATCTCTAAGTCTCGGAATAGACACACATCCTTTGATACTGGTTTCGCTCTTTGTTGTTCTTCACCTTCGGTAACTACATGCATCTTCTTGCTTTCGTTTTTTATTTCCGCTCGTGGTGTCACCTGGTTACACTCGTTTGCCTTGTGACCGACTTGACCACACTTAAAGCACCGAATGGCTGATTGAGTACACTGCCTGGCTATATGCCCAACTTTCCCACACTGGAAGCACTCTCTGCTGCTATGCGCTTCACTCTTAGCAACGCTTTTCTCTCTCGATGCCTGCGGAATTAACAGCCTGTTACCTACATTCTGGGATTGCCCACGACACTTCTCATATACACGCAGGTTCTCTTTGAGATCTTCTATAGTCAACGCTTGATAAAGAATTTGCTTATTCGAACGTGAATCAGGAATACCCTCAATAAAGTATTCGATGATACTCTCGTCATCCATATTGATCTGATTTGCGATCTCCATCAGTGAATATAAATATTCTCGAAAACTTTCATTTGCTCGCTTACGCCTATTCTTCAACGTACGATGTATTTCATTTGCACTCAGCTTAGCTCCAAATTCTTTCTTGAGGATGGCCTTTAACGAGTTCCAATCCTTAACTGCTCTCTGACTTCTTACAAATATCTTCGCGGCACCCTTTAGTAGCTGCTTTCCGTAGATGAACTTCTGCAAATCATTCCAGTTAACCACAGCTGCGTTGTCCTCAAACTCCTGCAACCACTGATTAACGTCGGGTTGCCCGCACCCCGAAAATGATGACAACGTATCTTCAATATCGCGTAGCGTAAAGTGGCTATGAACTGGCATTTCTTCATTTAGCGGCCTGTTTTGACAAGTGTCGTCCGACTCCAAACTTTCATCATCGGCATCCCCTCGGGACAAGCCGAAGTGGTCTAGAAGAATGTTCTGCAGTTCACGTTTTAGTCCCCTAGTTGGTAACCCCAAAGCAGTAAGTTTTTCCCTAAGCCCGTTCAGATTTAACGTGAGTATTTGGTCTACGTCCATGTCTATGTCGGTTACAATATCAAATATAATATGTAAACTTAATTCAAGTAATATATAACTTAATTCAAAGCAATTACAATGTACTAATGTGCTTAGTAATTTCTTCTTAATTTTAATTAGATTCAATTTCAATTTATCATTCCAAATTATTACCGTTTAGTAGTAGGCTGTTATAACTTAAGATAGTTTCTCCTCAAAAGCATATAATGATCTGAATCAATTCTTAACTCTTCCGCAGTTTCCATACAAAAGTATTTCGATTCGTGTCACAAAATGGTTAAACTATTGAACCTGTTCTTTAGCAAATTCTACTGCCAAAGTTTAATCCAACTCACAAATTGCTTAAATTTTAATATTGATTGATTTTACAAAACAATTTATGGCTTCAACTTCTTAGCTCAATTTCTTTTAGTTCAATTAAATTGTTAAACACCTCTGGCTTGATGGAATAAGTCTAGCTCCGATTACAATTCAACTTCTCAGAATGTTATTTATCTTTTGACACAGCACAGCATATTTATCAAAACCCGAAATTTAAATTTAGCTAGTGCAGCAAACACAATTTACGTGTCACAAGTGCAGCAACTTTACTCGAAATCAAAATAAGTATATCAACTACAATGCGGAACTTCAACTTTAAACTTTGCGCAAAATTACAAATGTTTGTTTCGCTCACGAAACTGCAATATTACCAGAAGTACAGGGTAAACTATTTCAGCTTCAACTACTTATCTGCCAATGAATCCATACAGCTGCTATCGTATTCGCCTTCATCTGCAACTTCACGGCCAACTTTGATCCTCAGTCTCTCGAACTTGTCACCAATCAAATTTGGTCCACTGCACCTTTGGCTCTCCTCAACTCGAGCCAACTGCAACTCGCTATCGAACCTCTGTCGACACAACGCTTCGCAACTCAACCTCCGTTGAATTCGAACTCGACTGCAACACACGTCGAACTCACATACAACTCCAATTAGAATTTCTCGACTCGATCTCCGTCGAACCTTGAACCCAATTTCAACCCCTAGCCAACTCGATGAATTCACTGCAACAGGTCAGCACTTGTTCGCCTTGGCTGCTTGCTATGACGTTGATGCTGATTCTCGCTGCTTTCTCTTCCTGTATGTAGTCTCCGCTGCTACTCGCTTGCACACTGCTTTTGCGCACTACTGCTTTCTGTACTTTCGCTGCTGCTGCGCACGACCTTCTGCGCGACGCCGCTGCTTCTGCGCGCTTACTTTATTGGCTGCGGCCTAACCGTCCGTTAGTACCGTTACTTTTGCTTGGCTGTACTTTGCTGGTCTCGCGTGATGTAATTTCTTGCACGCCCTCCTTCGATCCAAATATTTTATGCACAAGTTGTCGCTTTTTGCATAAAATGAAGACACGGAACTCCTCTGTTGCTCGCGGTTTCGCTGTGCTAGCTCACAATGATGTCCTCTGCCGCCAACTAACTATAATTTAATTGCTTTCCACTTTATAATTTGAAACTTTACGACGATCCCGGACGAGCCCCCAATTTGTGGGATTTATTTTCGTCGTTTTAAAATTACAAGGCGTTTAAAGTTATAAATCGGTGAAAATTACAAAGGAGAGGTCGGTCCGCTTGGCTCCGTGCTTCCGTTTTGAATAAAATGTCCGCCCGTCTAGAGTACTGTTCAAAGCTGTTTCCGTTCAGTCAGTGATGCCCATTTGTATACAGGTTTGTCGAGTACAGTGATGCATGTTAGTTCAAAAAATACGTCCACTCCTGGTCGTCCTCTGTAAGTCCGTCAATCCCACATATGTATGAGATAATTCGAAATAAACAGTCAAGTCCAGATTTTAATTATATGCCAGAAGTTGCATCTTTCAATCTGAATTATAATTGCATAGAAAATAGTTTTAGCAGCAAAATTAAATCGTCATTAAAGTCCTAAATTAACGTTCACCCTCTGAACACATCAAACATTTCAGTATAATTTTTGATAGTTATTACAAATTGCATCATAAAGCCTATGAAAAAAGTAAGTTTTAAAAAATTAATCATTTTGAATGTCCTATAAAAAAATTTGGATAGAAAAAAATAGGAAATATAATAGAAAATATATAGAAAATATATAGAAAAAATATAAAAAATTAAAAAGATAGAAAATTCGGTAAAAAGTTTCCGGCCTGATCCAGAAATAAAGCCAACAAGTCTAATTTTTGACACGTGTTGTTTAGTATTATTTCAAAAATAATTTAAGCCTAAAAAAAATCAATCAGGGTATTCACAGTTTGATGCATTTTTAATAAATCTGTGGTCAAAAGCAATAACCGCTTAAGTCGACTTAAGAAGAAATTGAGTTATGGATGCCACCATGTTCCCTTGACTGTGCTCTACGTTTGTGTAAAATCGGGGAGTTTGTAACTTTAAAATAAAAAAGGTTATTTATAAAAACCTATTCGCGCTACTACTTTTATCAAATATGCGCCTAAAACTTTAAAACGAGATTGCTCGAAACAGCAATTTTCGACATAGGCGGTTTTTGCTTTTGACCACAGAAATATTTAAAAAGTTAAAAACCTTTTACAACACATCGCCCTTGTAAATTTCCGTAGTTGGAGAACAGCTGATTCTGTTTACATTTGGGTTAGATAAGCACACGTAAATGGAGATATCGATATTTTGTGTCCTATATGACGATTTAGTCTGATATTAACAAGCAATTTCTTTTTCAAATTTATTTTAAAATATTTGAAAAAACTTATGGAAAATTTATAAAAATTAAAAAAATGGTTCGAATGATCAAATTTAACGCTTTTGAATTACAGCTGGTGTAGATAATTGAAAACATGGATAATACCCAAAAATATACAATACTGTTGTATTTTTGATATTTGTAGCAATTCAGATATGCATGTGTTTTGTTTTTGTAATTTGTAAAATTGGCTACAAATATAAAATTGATCAAAATCACACAATGCAAGACCAAATACAACACATCGTGAATACCCTGATTAATTTTTAATGCCCTTTCAAATTTCATCTTCGTATATCAAGTTAAATTTTTGTGTTTCGTGTTCTACAGTACTAGGTTAGATTAGGTTAGGGTAGGTTAGGTAGGTTAAAAAGGGGAGTGTGTGGCATGCACTTCCATCCGGAGACCCCATTGAGCCCATTGTGAATCCCTTCATTCTTTAAATACCGGTGTCCTTTCCTATCTGTTGGGTTCCCTGTAGACTGGATCTTTTGTCTTGGCGAGGAAATTGTGAGGATCAGCTATTTCTGCAAGTCTATTGAAGAGCCTAGCCCTACTGTACTTAGCGTAATAGTTTATACAATGGGTTTCAGGTAGATAGCTCTGTTAGTATATATTTGACAACTTTAGTCCAACCAATGTTTAGGCGCAAGTATTGATGAACACCCACCGAACAAAGAGCTGCTTTACGCAAAAATATTGATATATGTATGTATAATATGTCGTATGTATTCAGTTGACATCTGAGTTGAATCAACTATGTCATCAATTTTTAATGTGAAATCTTCTACCATTCGATGAATTTTCATTATCATTTCGGGAGTTGTAACCTCTTTGGGCGTCCTGAACGTAGTTCATGATCAGTGTTCGTGCGAGATTTTAATTCAGAAAACCACTGCTGCAAATATATCTTCTCTATATACATATTTTCAATATTGAATTCATATCTTGTTTGATTCAACGTGGTTTTGAACTTTTCAAATAAAAGTATTTGATAGCCGCAGCTTTTCAATATTTTTAGATTTTCACTCAAACAAGCGCGATGCCGTATTCAATGAACCCAGGACACATAGCAATTTTATACTCCGTTTACATTAAACCCAAATGCGTGATGTCAATTAAGTGATTTCAATGTGTTTACATTGCCTCATTTGCATTTGGTTTGGCAGCTAATTTTTGCTTTGGGAATCGAACTGGCTGAAGTCAGTATTGCTAGATTAGGAGATTTCCTAGATTTCTAGATTTTGGTTCTTTTGGGAATCGAAATGCTAAGTACATTTTTTTCCAGATTTGGTATAATTTCGGCCTTCTAGGAGTAATTTAAGGACGAAAAATTATTGAAGTGAAATCTTAGGAGATTTTTATTTTTTTGTTGGTGAATTTTTTGGATCTTTAGGGAAATTTTATAAATTTTTTAATAACTGTAGTAACTTTTGGGAACAAAAGTGATTTGATTGCGTAGTGAAAGAATATACGTGCGTTACGAATTATTTTAGTTTCAGAAATGAGAACATATACAAAGATGAATTTGAGCAAATAAACTTAACTTCTAAGGTCTGAATATACAGCAACTTTACAGTATTTTTGTTATCTCATCATCAATCAAATAATAAATTGGAACAGCATTGCAAATGATAAAAGTGAGTGAGGAAGATTACAAATGCTTTTTTGATAGCGAAAAGTTTGATATTAGAGAGCTTCGAGAGTCAAATTTTTACTTTCATCACAATTTCTGATTTATGCAATAAATTCGTAAAGAAGCTTACAAACAAATCAAAGCGATGTGAAATATTTGTCCTCATTACAGAACTTTGAATATGTAAATAAAATTCTTAATTGTATGGAATTGTTTGTAGCATGCTTTAATTTTTTGTTGAGTTGATTAACTTGAGTTGATTTATTGTTATGTTATTCAAAAAATCCTTGAATACTTTTTTGGGGAAAATATATTTATTTGATTTATAAAGATATATAATTAACCCTTTCGACCCCGAATTTTACTCTGTGTCTCGATATTACTTTTTGGTATTTAAATCATCAAACACTTGCCTAAGAAATGTGCTAACGACATTTGAAGTCGCCACGCCTCTTTGTTAGAGTTCTAGAGCTAGTTTACTTTAAAACAATTTTAACTTAAAACGGACTAAATAAATAAAATTTTTAATTACAGAAAAACTATTTAATATTTATGGAAAAATACAAAATTATCAATGTTTGATTTTATTTAACCATTATTAAAGAAACAGGATTTTGATCAAACGCGCCCAATTCGTAGACTTCAATTAGAACACAAACTTTCCCCGACATCGCTGCAAATTATTGGAAATGATTTTGGGGATAACAGTAAAATTTTTGTAATTTGCTTTGAATTTACTTCTAAAAATATTAATTTGTTGGTGCTTACTTAAATTAAACCAATAAATGAATCGTAGGTTTTGCTATAAGATGAAAAATAGATGACGTTGTTCTCAGGCAACTTTGGGGTCGAAAGGGTTTATAACAAAGTTTTTTTAGATTTTTTAAATTTTTCAAAGGAAATTTCAATTATTTTTTACATGTAGAAAAAAGCTTTTTCAGTTATATGGCCACACTGGTTCAAGCAGAATTCCATGTAGGCCCTCAATTTAAATCCTTTAACTTAACCTTTTCTTTTTTTGTGCTCTGTCATTCCTCTCATTCATTTTGACTTAATTAACGACTTCGCGGAATATAAATTATGCTTTGACTGCAAAATTTCATAACTACTTTGTGAAAAACGAAAATTTGTTTAAGCATTTTTTGTATTACTTTTTTACAATCTTTACGAGTTTTTCATCGCCCATTATTTTTGTAATATCCAATTAATTACGACCTTTCAACTGCCACCGAAACGTATCAGTCTTGCAATTAATATCGCAACAAAATTCTCAACTTTTGCTATGAAGTAATTTTCAAAAAGAATGAAATTCAAAAATCCCGCACAAGTAAACCCCGGAGACCTTCAAACAACGGCAGAGGCCGCTGTCGAAACCGCAAGCCGAACCGAAACAAAAACAAACACAAAACAAAAAGCCAAAAACTTTTTGCCCCACACCAGCTTTCCCAGACCCAGACAGCACTCGAAATCATTTGGAAACATTCAGCGCGCATTGTGGTGTGTTGCGAAGTTATTATCCAACGAAAATTTAATACTCGCCGAAATCGGAGTGCGGAGTGAAAGAGCGACGACGGCGGCGACGGCGGCCGGTAGGTGCTTGAGTTCTATTCAGAAAAGCGTGAAAAACCGAAACAAAGAAAGTGGCAACAAAGTGGCAACAACAAAGGCAAAACAAATAAATCACGGCAGAATGCAAAACTCCGCTCCGACGGCCGAATTTCGGCTGGAGCCGGCAGGCGGTTAGCACGCGAACCTCATATTTCACAAGTCGCAGGCGGCCCCCCGCACGCTGACTCACTGATCCGCGCCGCTTTTGTTGTTGCATGCATTGTTGTTACTGCCATTGATGTTGTTGCCATGTGCGGCCTCACCCCACAACGCGAGGGGAAACTATGGTAAAAGTTGTAAAGTGTCAGCGGCGGCGATGAGTTGCCGAGTTGCGCCAAGTTGCCGCAGCCACACGGCTGCTGTTAAGTGTCATTGCGACCGCCGCCGCTGCCGCTGCCGCCTCGGTTGCATTGCCATACACTTTGCGGCGCGTTGGGCGCAGCGTCAATAATATCGCTTTTTCCGAGCGGCAAACGGCCAGCGAGCGGCGCATAAACACTGGAACTTTTCCGACCTCGCCTTTGCTACTTTTTTTCGTAATTCTTTGTGGCAAAATTTACGATTCAAAATTTTATTGTTGCCATTTTTAATTTATAACAGTTTCTGCCTATAATTCGCCGCATGAATGCAAAAACGCGCGCAAATTTGCCAAGTTGGCGAAGTGGAGTGCGGGCCGAGGTGTGCAGGACGTAGGAAAAGTTTTCCCAGCTACTTGTGTACTTAGCACTTGACTCTAGCTGTTGTTGTTGTTATTGTTAATGTTGTATTTGTTATTGCTTAAGTCATTTGTTTTGTTGTGGTTATTGTTGTTTTTGCTGTTGTTGTTGTTGTGCTATATAGCGCAAAGGGATATCCTCATACTTGTACGATACATAAAAACACATAAATTTCTTCACAGCCGACCGTAGTCGTCGACCGCTTCGGCTCAAGTCAACTTTAACTAAATTTCCTATAAATTTCGTTTGAATTTATGGAGCGTGGCTTATTGTTGGCAAATTTTATGCAATAATAAATTTTATGGTTTTGTTGTTGCCGCTGTTATTACCACCATTATGGCATTATAATTGTTATGTGCCCATTTGGGCTCAATCGGAAGTGTGGCCTCGCACAAGCGTTTCAATAAAACGATGCAATAGAACGCAGCACTCTACCCAGGTGAGGTATGTATGTACATATGTATGTGTAGCTGTGTGTGATTGTGTGAATAAAATACAATAATGAATTTATGAGGCAATATATAAGTTGTCATTTAATAGAAAAGTAGTCGAAAAGAGCGCAAAGGTTAGAAGGTTTGTAGATGTGTGCACATTTATAGTTTTATCTATGACTAGCAGGGCCCTGCGGCTTTGCATGCAAGTTTTAAGTCAATAGAGTTTCAAGTTTCTCAAGTTTCAAGTTTCTCTTAACCCCTTGTTGACCCTATTAGATCTTACTGAAAAAATGTCTAATGTCTAAGTATGTGCTTTCTCCATATTTTTAATGAATTGACCTATTAAATCATGTTTGCCCATACAAACTCTTAACCCGTCTGACGAGGTCAACCGTCAGATTTCGATTTTTGAAAAAATGAAAAACATTTGAACTATATATTTTTGATTTCAAGTGTTTTCACCAATTGTCAAGTCAAAAGGCCCATTAAATCATGTGTTTTTACAGTTTCTCTAAACAAACAATTAACCCGTCGTTGACCCCATTATATTATGATTTTAGAAAAAAAAACACAGTATCGAATTGTTTCACATTTGAATTACTTTCACCAAGTGCAAAGTCAAAAGGCTCATCATATCTTGTTTCTTCATACAAACTGTTAACCCATTGTTTACCACATTAGATTTTGATTTTCGAAAATGTAAAAAACACGTGTCGAATTCTTTCTCACTAAAAGTACTTTCACCAAGTTTGAAGTCAAAGGCGTAAAAAAACATGTTTCTCCATACAAATTTTAACCCATCGTTAACCCGACAGATTTTGATTTTTAAAAAAAATTTAAAAAACATAAGCGAAGTTTTATGCGATTTGCTAAGTAATTTATCAAAGTACATTGAAGTTTTTTTATGCTGAATATTTGAGCAATCCCAACGTGGCAACATTTCATTCAACGATTTTTGCCGGTTGGTGAATGAAGAGAAGAAAAGGACACTTCACTCAATGTACTGACGCATTGACAAACAGAGAACTTCAAGTCTTTATAAGGCAAATATTTGAATTTTTTTAAATCCGGAAAGCGAAAAAAAGATCCCATTAAGAGACTGACGGAAGTGGATTAATTAAAAACCTTTCGACAAATCAATTACTGGAGAGAAAACCTGGTCTGGGATATACGAATGATTCCAGTGATCAAATAAAAGGAACGCAGAGGAAAATAGTTAAGCGCATAGAATACCGATTAAAAAGATAATTGAAAAAGATAATAATGGATAGAGTATAGGTTGAAAAGGATACATGATTGATGAAAGTAGCGATATCCTTTCAGATATATTTTTAAGAGAAAGATGAGTGCAAAGGGCTCACACTTTAAACTAACATAATGATTTCTATTTATTACGTGCTACGTTGTCATTGTCTGAAAAGTTAAATCGTAGCCGGCTTGGACTAAAAAACTTTAGGGGTGTGGCCCATTACGTGAAATCAACTGTTCACTGAATTGTTCTCTTAACTTCCAGGAGCTCTGTTACAAGTAGCGTCAATAACATTTTGTTGAAACCAAATGTTGTCGAGATCATGGACTTCAATTTCAGGCAGCAAATAGTTCGTTATTATGGAGTAATAACGGGCGGCATTCAAAGTTACTTTCCGAATAACCTCATTTTTGAAAAAATTTTGGCCGATGATTTCACGAGCCCATAAACCACAATAAACCGTTCTTTTGTTTGAATATAATGGCAACTCTTGAGCCCTTCGAATTGCTCTTCAGTCAAAATGTGGCAATTTTGCTTTTTAACGTAGCCATTAATCCAGTAATGGGCCAGTGTTGCCAGATCAGGAGACTGCCTCCTAGATTTAGAAGATTCTTGATCTTTTAGGAGAATTTTTACGAGGAAGAATTGTTTAGGAGAAAGTTTAGGAGATTTTGATAGTCATACATTTGACATCATTAGTAGTATTGAAGCCTTGAATATGGAAAGCTAAAGTGTCTAAATTATTTTAATGAAATTGTATGCTTCAAAGTGTATAATTTATGCAATGAATGAATGAAGCTTACAAACGCGAATTTCATACCGAACTCATTTTTTATATGTTTTGTTTGTGTTAAGTTGTTCTTAAACTGAATCTGAATGAGTAAAAAGGTTGCAGTAAAAAAAACTAAATATTTTTTGTTTTTTTTTATTCCTTAGTTTATAATGACAAATATTATAAAACAATTTTTAGGAGATGTTTTAAATTTTTGGTAGACAATTTTAGGTTTTTTAAGACTTAGGAGAAAATCATTTCAGGTATCTGGCAACACTGTAATGGGCATCGGGGAAGAGAATTTTAACCCTAATTCCCAGAAGTGAGCCTCACAGTCTCACTAAAGATTTCAAATGGTGATAAATCCAAAAGATTTCTGATTCCATTATTTTATCTAATCCTCTAATGGAAAGTTAGAGTTATAATACATTTATGAATTTAACATTTAAGACAGTTTTTGTACTTTTTAAATAAATGTCTGACAGTCTCACTTCAGGGTTTACGTTACTTTTAAAATTCTGGGAATCAGGGTTAATGAAAAACAGTGAATCTCCTTCAAGCTTTTTAAGACTGCATAATTGAAACGATGACGATTCGAAAGATCGGTCGAAAATCAACAATTTAAACAATGACACGAGTTGAATTTTGTATACTTTTCAATGCAGATGCTTAAGAAAAGTAAGCCATGTTGCTACATACGATTAGCCAAGTTTTTAAGAATGATGTTGAATTGAACCATCTGTTTAGTTGCGTAATGCAAATGGGGTTTCAAATTTTCGATGGTATAGTAAATTGTGTGTTTGATATGTCGATTATGTGAACCATTGAAGTACATTTCTCTCTTTACAGCTGAATGATTTGTAGACGCTGTGCCGGGCTAAGTCTTTCCATGAAATGTCCAACAATACTGAATAAAAATACTATGACTACTTGACACGATTCAAGTGTTATCTATCACAAAATCTAAACAGCAGAAAGTACCTCTAAATGAATCACCCCATAGTTCCACCATAGGCCACTTGGCCCTAACTTAACCCACTTACATATAGGGGGATTCACATTAAAGGGGGATACACTTTTTTTTACTCACATCGCATCAAGTTAGAATACAGCAATAAATCAGCATAGATCACATATCACCTCACGATTTCCCCGAAAAATTACAGTGTTTTTGTAGTTTCAGTAAAACCTTTAATCGCCAACAATTTCAAAAGCTTCTATTTGAATCCAGTTAAACCAGCAGCATTGCCATTTGAATGATTCGTTCATGTTGCAAGCGATGTGTTTGACACAAACACCACAACTGGAATCTGTTCACTTTACAATTTCCTCTCCATAACGCCTGCACAGATGAGCTCTCAAAGTAATTTTCATTTGTGACATTTTCTTACACGTTTTTAATGAAATTCTCACCTGTCATGACAGCAAAACTAAAAGCACAAAAGTTGCTTTGCATGTCTCCGGGGAAAACACAAATTTGATGTCACTGCCACTGTCACTGCGGCGGCGGTTGAGGCGCTCAGCCATACATGGCCAGGAATGCCTATTCTGTTGACTCACCACCTCGCACTCCCCCGGGCGGCATTCATTGCATGAGTATGAATGTATGCACGTTTATGCATGCATATGTCAGAAATTGAAACAAGAGAGCACGCAGCATTGTTGTGTGTGTTGGTTTTCATTGAATAAGTATGCGCAAATGTTGTTGTTGTTGTTGTTGTGGTTGGTTTTTGGCCACGAGGCCTAATGGTGACTCTTCTTAATTTGTTATGCCGTTCAGGTTTTATTGCAAAAGTTTCGGCCGGAGGTTAAACGTTAACTGTAACTGTTAATGTTGACATAAAAACGTAACATGGAAAATTGCCTTATCTCTTGCTGGTTGAACGGGAGTAGGGGCGAGTTGGTCAAGTTTTTGTTGCCATTGACTTTTTGTGGCGCAGGAAGAAATTATTGAAAATGTTATTGCCTGTGAAAATGACACTTGGAATAACATGTAACATGTGCGGCAATTCATCTAAAGTTTGAGTGTTTTTATTGAGGTTTTTGCGTAAAGAAATATTATCGCTTTAACACTGAAGTTGGGATACATTTTTGTTCAAATTTTTGTGGTTGAACTTGACGGCTTTTCGCACACTTTGCGTGAGTCTTTGTATATGTACAATGAGATTATTGGAGAAATTTTTGGTTGAAAGTTAATTTCGTCAGGATTAACATGACAGATGATTGAATAAATAAATGATGAAAGTAATTTATTAATTTAATTTTTGTATTAAAGACTCTTCTTGGTTTGATACTCTTCACTAAAACATATTTATAATATTATTTAACTACATTATTTATTTATTTTATTTTTACTGAAGACTCTTAAGCTGAGCAAAGACATCACAGTAGAGATTTAATATTCGTAAGTTATCATATTTTGGAATACTCGTTTCATAGTGAGTACAGAGTCATCCCAGCATATCTGTTCTAGTTATAAGATACTCATTTTTCTAATGGACCCAATACCCATACCAAAACCTAACCAAATCGAACAAAGTCATAACCGTAACATTAATTCAGTTTTAATTTAGCTGAACTAAAGCTAAATTAAAACTGAATTTAGCTATTAATCAATCATTTAACTATCATCAAGAAAAAGAATCTTTAACTCCTTTTAAACGCTGAATGCTTTTAAAACTGTTAAAGACCTGTTAACTGTTTCAAGAAAATGGAACACAAAAACTAAAATCCCAGTCTTTCTCTACTCATTGCCAATTTTTAGACACTTTGAGTAAAAATTGAAATTTCCGAAAATTTACTTTCATGCTTGCGAACCAAAAAACTGACAGCTGGTTTCATAATATTTCTACTGGATGAACTTTAAATATTGTAAAAAACTCCTAATCGCTGTTTAGACTGAAAGATAATGAATAGAATTTGTTAGAATATTTATTAAATTAAATTATTATTATAATTGGTCTCTTTTCAATAAGTTGTAAAAGTCTTTATTGCAAGAACTTGTCAGGTTTAAAAATATTTTTCAGTAATTATAATTTTAGATCACTGAACATTAAGAAGCTTTAAAGAGTTAAAATAAAAGTTGCCAACCCTAAAAATTATGTCCCAGTAAACTTATTCAGAAATTTGTTGGAGAGGTTAAGGAGTCGTGGGATTTTTGAAAATATTTTAAATGCTGAAGGAGCTTGCCTGGTTCCAAGGAAATCAAATTTAAGGTCACTGAAAAATTAAAAAAAAAACAAAAGAACTTGTCAGGTTAAAAATATTTTCCAGTAATTGTAATTTTTCAAACAAAAGTTGCCAATCCTAAAAGGAATGTCCCAGTAGACTTGTTCAGGAATTTGTTGGAGAGGTTAAGGAGTCATTTTGGAATTTTTTTTATATTTTAAATGCTAAAGAAACTTTTCCGGTTACAAGGAAATCTAATTTGAGATCACTAAAAAATTACAAAAAAAAAACAAAAAATAACTTGTCAGGTTTAAAAATATTTTCCAGTAATTGAAATTTTACATCAAAGAACATTAAAAAACTTTAAGGAGTTAAAACCAAAGTCGCCAATCTTAAAAAGAATGTCCTTATTCAGGAATTTGTTGGAGAGGTTAAAGAGCCATCTTGGATTTTTTTTAATATTTTGAATGCTAAAGAAACTTGTCCGGTTGCAAGGAAATTTAATTTAAGATCAGTAAGAAATTAAAAAAAAAACAAAAAAAAACTTATCAGGTTTAAAAATATTTTCCAGTACCTAATTGTAATTTTAGATAATTGAAATTTAAAAACTTTAAAGAGTTAACACAAAAATCGCCTAAAAAATGTCCCAGTAGACATATTCAGGAATATGTAGGAGAGGTTAAAGAGTCATCTTGGAATTTTTTTTATAAATTAAATGCTAAAGAAACTTGTCCGGTTACAAGGAAATTTAATTTAAGATCAGTAAGAAATTAAAAAAAAACTTATCAGGTTTAAAAATATTTTCCAGTAATTGTATTCCAGTAAGATTTAAAATCACTGAACATTAAAAAACTTTAAGGAGTTAAAACAAAAGTCAACAATTCTAAAAAGAATGTTCCAGTAGACTTATTCAGAAATTTGTTGGAGACATGTTCGTTTACAAGGAAGTCTAATTTAAGGTCACTGCAAAATTAAAAATAAACCAAAATCGCTAGAACGTTAAAATAACCCAGTAGACTTATTCAATAAATGTTTTGAGCGGCTTTACAATTTTCTAAGGTTTCTTCTTAAAGATGACTTAAAGGTTATGTTGAAAGATCTTTTCTGGTTAAAAAATATTTTTCAGAAAATTTATTTTTACGTTATTGAAAAATAATAAAACCTCAAAGAGACAAAACAAAATTTGTTAATTCTAAATAAAATGTTACAGTAGTTTTATTCGATAATTGTTTTTAGGATTCAAAATATTTCGCTGAGAATGTAATTTAAAGTCATTCAGCAATAAACAAAATTAAAAAACTAAAACAAAAGACGTAAACCATAGAAAGAATCAAAATAAACAAATTATTTATTTATCAAATTATTTATTTATTTCAGCTATAAAAAAACTACAAATGTTAGTTTTAAAGCCTTAAATATCCTTACCAAAGCTGCATATTTCACAACTATAACGATTTAACCCATTGTCTCCTCATTGAAGCATTAAAGTCAATTAAACACTTGAAACTTTTCTAGCATCCACAGACACACACACACACATGTATACACACATAGTAAATGCTCCATTAACTGCCAAAGCCAATAACACGCTTTGTGTGATGCTGTGTGTCGACCCCAAAAAAGGACCCAACCGACTCGACGACTGACATTTGTATGCGGCATGGCTGCGCTTGTTTGCGTCTGTGTAGCGCGAGCAGCCATTTTTGTTTACGACGGTTTTCTGTTTTATGCGCCGACAGTGGCAGTCGTATTGAAATCCTCTGTGATGAATGACTGACATTTAGAAAAGTCTGTCATAAGCGATGAATAGATACGCCGATATAAATCGCCAAAAGTGAATTACTTCACGTGGCTCGTTATTATTTACGTGCGACGCATAGCGATGAGCGCGCCGCCGATTTCACCTGTTGACGCCAACAGCAAATGACGGCAATAAAGCATTTATTTGCGTGACATTCATATTTCCGCAATGACGAAAATAATTTCATTTGCCTGTCGGTTTATCACTGTCGAACTAAATACGTAACTGCGCGCCAGCATTGCGTGAACTTTCGCCAGTTTGGCAGTTTTTGGCTGTCAATTACGAATTGCTGCCGCTGATTAAAATTTCTAGTCGAGCAGCGTTGGCCCACACCGGCCAGCGGCTGCTCATGTCGCTGGTGTGTTACTCGACGCTAACCGCTTTGTACCTGCGCGAGCTGTGGGCGGTTTGTGCGGTTGCCAAACAGGACAATTATGAGCTGTTGCACACTTTGGTAGCCTCGCCGTAACCGCCGCAGCCAAACTGGTCCACAAGCGGTGCACGTTGTGTTCGCTGTTGGCCGGACCACGTAGAAGAAACAAATTCACAAACACACTCGTACATACATAATTGCGAGAACACATTTTACTGTGGCTTTCCTGCAATATTAACGGTGCATGCAATATTTAACGGTACAATGAAAACTTCTCTAACCTTTAAAAGATATATTAATTAAAATTTAAATAGGAAAAATTTAAAATTAATGAGTTAGAACATTTTGGCTCTAAAATGGATTCCATAATTTTTGGTTTCTAATATATTTTTGGAATATTGTAGACGTTGTGGATTAGAATAGATTGAGTAAGTTTAGATTTTACTAAATTGGGTTATGTTAAATTTAAATAGGAAAAATTTAAAATTAATGAGTTAGAACATTTTGACTCTAAAGTGGATTCCATAATTTTTGGTTTCTAATATATTTTTGGAATATTGTGGGCGTTGTAGATTAGAATAGATTGAGTAAGATTCGATTTTACTAAATTGGGTTATGTTAAATTTAAATAGGAAAAATTTAAAATTAATGAGTTAGAACATTTTGGCTCCAAAGTGGATTCCATAATTTTTGGTTTCTAATATATTTTTGGAATATTGTAGGCGTTGTAGATTAGAATAGATTGAGTAAGGTTCGATTTTGCTAAATTGGGTTATGTCAAATTATGTGAGATTAGGTTTTTCTTTAATCTTTAAACGCTATCTGCATTTAAAGTATTATTATTTTTATTAGTTTATTTCCTCACTGGATGCATAAAGTTTCATTAATTACAAACATTCATTGCTTTTTATGTAGGTGAACTAAAGATTAGTCAGATTTTTTAGAAAATTACTAGTGTCCGACCGAAACATCTTTTTTGGGCCGAAGCCGAAACCGAAACCGAATTTCGGTGTTTTTTTAATATTCGGCCGAAACCGAAACATTCTAGTTAAAATAAAAATCACCATATCAAGCATTTTTTTTTTCAAGAAACGAATTTTACATTAAGTAAATAAAGAACAAATAAACAAACATAACATAAATAAATAAATGCTTATTAATAAAAACAATTTATTCATTTTTTAAAAACATAAACTTGGAAAAATCACCTTTTCGTACCTTACTCGCTAATATTCAAAATTAAATAATTTAATATTATATGCAAAAAAAAGTATATTTACATTGGTGGCATCTAAATTACTCCTCCTTTCACTATATATCTGCTACACAATAAAATGTAAAAAAATATTCTAGAAAGTTTCGGTTTCGGCCGTTCGACCATTCTTTGGCCGAAACTGAAACCGAATATTCGGTCGGACACTAAAAATTACAAATTGAAATTTTTTAGGGTACTAATTCCTCCAGTTTGAAATATGTATGCATCATTGTTTTTTTCAACATATCGTACAACACTCATTTCAAACCGATGGTTACGGTTTAACACTAGAATGCCCGACAATCTGACATACCTAAAATGCCCATATGTAGTAATTTTGACTACATTATTGTTTACTGACTTTTTTTAATCTTATTGGTTTTTAAGTAGCAAATATGAATAAATGTACACGAGATTAAACTAAAATAAGCATTTAGTTTTTATTTTTTATGGTTTACAAAGTAAATTCATTTAAATAAAATAGCGTACTTTACACATAAATGGGATAAAATGGAATGAAATTTGGAATTTGTGAATGAATTTTATGAGTGAATATTGAATTGAAAAACTTGGGAATTGTTACAGCCTACTATGATATTATTTTTTTTAAATGTTTGCAATTATTTGAAATTTTCATATTTCGCAATTGAAGATGCCTGTTTGTCTATTTATTTAAGGTAAATTTTGCAAAATTGAGGTAAAACTTTTTTTTACAATATTTTTAATTAATTTATTCCATTTAGCTTTAAAAATTAATAAAAGTCACGTAAGATATTTTTTTAGAAAGCGATGCAACAAAAGTTATTTACAATAAAAGACCTCAATGTAGTCGAAATGACTACCTTGGGCATTATAGTGTTAACTGGGAGATTTTGTCATTGCCTGCCAAGAGTGCAATTGGGCTATTCTTGTAATTCTCATCTCCTTCATATGGAAAGCGATAAACATAGACGAGTATTTCACCAGCCCGAGCTAGGAATCGAACCTAGGGCCTCTGGCGTGTGGGTACTAATATTTTAAGAAAAAAAAACTGTTAAACTTTGTCACATGTTCGTGCATCATCATTGATCTTGAACCGCTTTACGTATGATTTATCCTTGACATCCATGTCCAGTGCTTATTTATGTCATTTAGAATGACACATTTACAATTTGGAATGACACATGTGGCGAAGAAACCGAAATTTTTAAAGCAATTATCTATTGATTCTAGTGTCCGACCGAGAATTTAGATGCCACAAATGTAAATTAACTTCTTTTTTTAGAATATAATATTAAATTATTTAATTTTGAATATTAGCGAGTAAGGTGCGAAAGGGAGATTTTTTTTGTTTATGTTTTGAAAAAAATAATGAATTGTTATTATTAATAAGTATTTATTTATTTATGTTGTTTGTTTGTTCTTTATTTACTTAAAGTAAAATTCGTTTGTTGAAAAAAATGCTTGATATGGTGATTTTTATTTCAACTAGAAAGGTTCGGTTTCGGCCGGAAATTAAAAAAAAACGGAAATTCGGTTTCGGCCCAAAAAAGTGGTTTCGGTCGGACACTAATTGGTTCCAACAATTCGGCTTTCAAAAATTGTCTTTCTGCTTGAGCCAGTTGTTTATTCTATATAATCACGATATCATCTTTCGTCCATTTTCCACTTATCATAGCAACATAAATCGGGCAGCTTTTTTAGGCAGATCGGTCGATTAGTTCGTTGCCTTCCATGCCTACATGTGTCCCAGATGAATCTGATAAATGTTAGGTTAGCATAGATTAGTTTAGGTTAGATTGAGAACAATATGTGCGACGATAGTTGTATTTCAACGCAGAGGTCTTCGAGTGTCCCTTTATGAAAGATTTATTGTTTAAAACCCAAGGTTCAAACGACTTCTGTTGCAGTTTCTGATGAATGCCTGAACTCTTAGTAAAGCTAAATAGAACCGACTACTATACTCTCCCTGTGTTAACAGAATCAGTCCGAGTTCCTTGCGAGCCGCAGTGACATAGGATGTGCTGTAGACTCAAAGAAAAAATTTAAATCAAGAACAAAAGTGTCATCCGTTGGTAAATCTGTTTGGGTTGAAAACTCTTGATACGAGAATAAAACTGTTATTTTTAACATTTGTATGCGCAGGAGGTGAAAAAATCTTCATAGAAATAGTAGACCCGTATCTTCCAGCCTGTTGGATTTCTACCAACAAAACACCATCCTCCATAAAAATGTCAGTCATCGAGTTTGTTGGGTCCATTTGGCGTTCACGGCAAGTCCGCACACAGCATCACACATTAATGGATCATTTGCTCCGTGTGTTTATAAGTGTGTATACATGTGTGTGTGTGTGTGTACTTTAGCTTGACAGTCAACGAAAATGCCAGCAAAGTGTCAACTGTATGTAGTTGTTTTTGCAGCTGTAATAAAATTAAGGAAATAAATGTAAACCATTTGTTTATTGTGATTCTTTCTATGGTTTTCGACTTTTGTTTTAGTTCTTTAATAATTTTTATTGTTCAGTGAGCCTAAATTACATTGTCAGGAAAGATTTTTAGTCCTAAAAAACCATAATCGAATAAATGTACTATGTAGTACACTTGTATTGATTTAAGTTAAATCTGTTTTGTATTTTTAATTAGATTTACGTTATTGATTAGTCTGTAAGATTATTTCTGTAGACCGAATAAATAAATAAATAATCAGAATTGGCGACTTTTGGTTTAACTCTTTAAAGTATTTTATTGTTCAGTGATCTTTAATTAAATTTTTGTTAAATATTTATTAACCAGAAGAGTTCTTACTGTTGAGCCTTTTACAGCAAAATCAGCCAATCACGCAGTGGATCTCCTTTCGTCTTATTTTTAAATTAAATTTTCAAATTTTTTTTTCAATTTTTAATTAATTAAATTTATTTGTATTTTAAAATTCTTGTATTTGGAATAAAACCCCTTAATTCAAAATTATGAATTTTCAATGTAGATTGTATCTTATATGCCTGTATAATCTGTTAAATAAATAAAAATAAAAATAAAATAAATACAGGGTGGCGCAAAACTCATCACTCTGTCGGCAGATGTTACAACTTTTGCAAATGACGGCAAAAGGAAATTTTTCTTTCACATTAATTCATTCATAAATGCATTTATTCATACGTTCATTCTTTCATATATATATTCATTCATTTATTCATACATTCATTCATAAACAAATTAGAGCCAAAGGACACTGAGTGACAACTTTTGCTCCACCCTGTAGATAGATGTTGTTGGAATTGTAATGAACTGGGACCAGTATTGATCTATTGTGCCCCCTACTACTAACAGTAACAGAACGATCTAGTTTCGATCTAATGAAATTTAGTAACTCACGAGGGTTCAGGTGTATGATGTGTATGATGATCTCTTCTTCAAGCCCAGGTATTGCCTCCTGCTGCAACATTCTGCATCACAGTGTTGGTTGGTTGGTTGGTTCAAGTGGCGATGTTCCACATCCAATTAGCGCGTTATATTCCCGGTAGGTACCCTAAGGTATAATGTGTGGTCATCTGGACTTATATGTATCTATCCATACATATCCTTTATATCCAGTCCGAGAGGTTAATTAAAGAGAGTAGTGAAATTACGCTGCACTTTACTATCTCTTCGAAAGTCTGAAATATCGGGTTTTTCAGCGTTATCCATCTCCTTCTTGCTAAGGCCGGGCAGGCGCAGAGGAAATGGTGAACGGTTTCCTTCTCATCCGGATTTTCACAGCTGTGACAGCTGGTGTTGTATGGAATCCCCATTTTTGCCGTGTGCTCTCCAATGGGCCAGTGGCCAGTGATTACTGCCGTTAGTCTTGCCACATCCCGTCGGCCTTTGTTCAAGAGCTCCGCGGTCCTATTCTTGTCGTATGTTGGCCACAGTGCTCTGCGGATTTTATAGGATTCCGTCCTCTGCCATCTAGTGTTGGCTTTGGCGAGAAAGTCCTTCGAGACCTCGCTCTTGATAGAGCCCAGTGGGGCGTGACGGTTCACGCCTCGTTCTCATCAAGAGCGGAGCCTCTTCGAGCCAGCTCATCGGCTCTTTCGTTCCCGTCAATGTTATTGTGCCCTGGCACCCATATCAGGGTAACTCTGAACCGTTGAGCTAGTTCTATCAGGAGCTTCCTGCATTCCCGCACTAGTTTTGGCAACAGAATCGACGATTCCAGTGCCTTGATCGTGGATAGGCTGTCGGAAAGTATTGTAATGTGGCTTTTGTAGGATGTGTCCGTCAATGCCATCCTGCACGCTTCCCTAATAGTGAGCACTTCCGCCTGGAAAACGCTTGCTGTGTTGGGGAGGCGGAAAGACACGTTTATCTTCAGATGTTCGGAGAAAACTCCTGCTCCTACTCCGCATTCCATTTTGGAGCCATCAGTGTAGATTGTGGTATTCAGGTTATTTAGGATGTTCCCTCTCTTCCCAAAGACAATGGTAGGAATTGCATAATCCGTCGTTGTAGGCAGGCACCTTTGCCCTTGTGATAAAAGACTGCCGTGGCCATACGGCCTGTCCTTCCAGCAACCTGTTTCTCTCAGCCTAAGAGCACTAAGAGTTGCGGCTTTCATAATATGCAGATCGACGGGAAGCAGGTGCGTCAGCACGTTTAGCGCCTCTCCAGGGCAGGATCTAATCGCTCCCGTAGTTCCGGTACATCACAGTGTAGTATTCAGGGGGTTCCTCTGCTATTTTAGAGTCTACAGACGCCTTTTCTAAGTCAACTGTATGCTTGTGTTGCCTCAGTCTGCAGTTCCCAATTAGAAGCCCAGTAATTTTTCTTTATTTTCAGTTTGAGACAATTTTTACTCCATTTGGAGTTGCATTCTTTAATGAAGATTTCGAATTGCCTGAGACGCGAGGTATTAAACCAGTGATCTGAATTCCTGGTTCTTTGCTCGACTTTGTGACTACGCATGCGCAGCCTAATGAAGGGCTCCGGCCCTGGGTGGACCGTGGTTGCAAAAGTTCTAGTAAGTCTGTCCGCCTTCTCGTTTCCATCTATTCATCTGTGTTCTGCGACTCAGCGTTTTTTGACCCGGTTGCTTGTGCCCAGTTTATTCAATGCATCTATGCATTCCGGCTCTATGCACTCACCCTGAGGTTATTTGAAAGATTCTCCCTGAGTTTCTCAAAGTAAAACTGAAACAATTTTATTTCAAAGTTGTTTTGGGATTAGCTCAACATTTTTTCAGAGCATTATTTATGAAATTGTGCATTAATTTTATTATGAGCCAACAATTATAAATTTAAATTTAATTTAAATTAAATTAAATTTTAATTAAATTTAACAAAATGGGACAATCTTAAAACAATAATTTTGTCTTAAGTGTTAGATTGTCACTCTTCTCTCGCATTCATTCAGAGGCACTTCTTCAGTAGTGGTTTTGTTACAGAATGCAATAGGTTTGATTCCATGATAAATATTACCGTATTAAATTGAATTTTCTTTTGTTCTTGACGTTTTAATATTTTGTTCTGTTCTTCTCTGTTAGTGCTCCAAAATGTCTACAGTTTCAGGAACACTTTAAGTTAAATTCAACTGAATTTCTGGCAAAAGTACGCCACAAGCAAACACACAGCTACGGAAATTAATTATAGCCTACACGAAATCGCCTCCGAGTGAGCCCCAATTAGGAGAAACTAAAACAGTGAAAGAGCAAAAAAACAAAATCAACCATCAACAACAAACAACTCGACGCAACTTGACCAATTAAAGTGTTTAAAACAACGCAACGTAAAGTTAAGAACGTCCAAATGTCAATTTACGGCCCGCACAAAATCGCACATAAAATTCGAGCAATTATTAAAAATTCAGCACAACATTGTCGTTAGTCGCCCAGCGGCAGTGTAAGCGACACGACCACGCAAGGAAGGACCTGTTTGGTCATTTCATTTTTTATTAGCAGATCCTTGCCGCACGGCCTGGTGCGTTGCTGCCTCGACCCCTGTTATCGCTGTTGTTGTTGTTGTTGTTGATATTCGCTAGCTACTTATTTTTCTTTCGTACGTTTTGTGCTGTGCCATTATGGCGCGCACGCAGCTCACACTTCGTTAAGCACAGCCACGGCCGAACGAAAAGTTTGACTGAGGGGCAGCGATGGCGAGTAGTGGCTGGCAGATAGCGGCGACAGCGACAGCGGCAGGACACACACAAACCGCGCATAGAACATGAGTAGAGCGAACGCAAGCAACGAATAAAATGGCAAACTCTGGAATCAGCAAATTTTATGTGGCACGGCACGGCGCGGCGTGCAAAATGCTGCCATTATTGTTGTAGCATAGTTTTGTGTGCTGGTCACATTGAACTACTACACTAGACACACACACATAGAGGAGAGGCGGGCGCTGGTGCGCGGGAGATGGGACCTGAATGACGTGGGGCACGCTCGGTTGCGCATAGAGAAGATTATTAATTTTATTTGCCCAAACGTCGAGCAACAGGGAAACATTTTCCTGGCAGCGCTGGCCCGGTCAGCTGCCCTCTAAGCCGTTCATAGGTAATGCGAATGGCCAACGCAGATAACCACTGCACACCAATGCAGCGGGGCACAACTGACACTTGCAGCTTCCGACAAGCACTGGTGTAATATTAAAACTTTAATGGAAATTGAATCAATTCAATTCGGTGGTCTGGCGTATAAAATGTGTGTTTGTGTGTGTGTGTGTGTATGTTTGTATTGAATTTGAATGTATGTATAAGTGGATGTATGCGTTTTGGCCAGGCCACATACTAAATACTTATACGGTACAAGGTGATTCATGCTGGGCCAACTCACTTGTAAGTTTGATATATGACGGATTAAAGTACATTGGGTTGGTTGGTTAGTTCCAAAAGCGATGTAACGACATCCAATTAGCGCGTAGGTGTCGTTTTGTTATCACCAGGAAAAGGATTTTGTGGAAATTGCCTGTTTTGTTTGCCGCTAGATAGAGCATTTCTGATTGAAAATGAGCACGAATTAGGTCCTCCTGATTAGAAATATACCACTTTTATTTTGCCTTTTTTTGCCTTAAAAAGGCAGTTTGCCTTTTTCACCCATAAATGCCTTTTTTTAGTGCCTATTTTACCTATAAATGCCACAAAATTCCTTTTTCAAGATTTGTCGAGCGCCTTTTTATTTTTCTTTCGTTTTTAATATTTTCCCCCTTTTGTTTCGCTAAAATACCTTTAAACTAAAAAAAAAATTAAGTGGCAACATTGCAATTTCGTTAACCCTTAAATGCATGATTTATTCTGACCTCTTGAAAAAAATATATCTTGTGGACTTGTACATTCTAATGCAGGGAGACATAGAAAGAAATAAGTAAGTTAGTGGTATGTTGCAGTTTTACGTCAATATGCATTTAAGGGTTAACTTATCGATGTTTTTACATTGATTTGATCATTCTTAAGCCGTTATTTTCTGTTGTGCAGTGGAAAATTTAAAGAAAAAAACATGCCAAAAATAAAAAAGTTCGGTTAGCGCAAAAATTTTATTTATTTTTTTGTGATACAAGTACGGCTTTTATGCTTTGATATGAGAAGATAAAATATGAATTTAAAATATGTGCCTACATTTCAATTAAAATATCTTAGTTTTAGTTTTTAAACTATCTTTGAAAACCTTGCTGTTCCTTTTCTTTTACAAAAAACGAGGTATAAATATTGTAAGTTGCATACGTCAGATGAAATAAAATTATTAAAAAATACATACCGTTTCCCCTTTTTTAGATTTTCTAGTATTTTTTTCTTATTTTTAAATGCCTGGTTTTGCCTTTTTAACAGTTTTTAATGCCCTATTTTGCCTTTTTAGGCAGTTGTTAGTGCCTTCTTCTGCCTTTTTGGCAGTTTTTAGTGCCTTTTCGTTACTTTTTGCTATTTTATTTTGCCTTTTTTATAGGTTTCTAGGTCCTCAAAATCCTTTCCCTGGTTATCACTACTCAAGGTATATACTATTAGATACGTTGGTGTGTCGTCTTCTGGACTATATACTTAGCTTCTATATCCAGTCCAAGAGATTAATGATGGCGAGAAGAGCACTTCGTTAAAAAATCAAAATTCTAAAATGTTGCCTTGCCAAGGACTTTCCAACTCCTTCTTGATAGAGCCGGACAGGCGCAGAGAAAGTGATGAACGGTTTCCTTCTCGTTCGGGTTTTTGCAGGGAGATGCCCATTTTTGTCGCATGCTGTCGCTTAAGAGCGCAGCGGTCCTCTTTTTATCGCATGTAGGCCAAAGCGATTTGCTGATTTTGCAGGATTCCATCCACTGCCACTCAGTGTTGGCTTTGGCAAAGATGTCCTTGGAGACCTCACTCTTGATAAAGCCCAGTGGAACGTGAACCGTCGGCGCCTCACTCTTATCAAGAAGCGGAGCCTCTTGGAGTCAGGGCATCACACAGTGCTTCGACTCCATACAAAATTGGGGCAAAAATAGAAGGAGTTCTTGAAATTCGCTGAAAATTTGCAGTCTAAGTCATTTTGGGCTGCTGACTTCAAAAATTTTGTTTATTAAAAAAAAAAATATATAGTTAAAAAAAATCGAATATATATGTATAAGCAATTATTTTATCATCACTGAGCCCAATCCGCTGGAGCTATAATGAAGAAATGTGGTCAAAAGTTGTATTTTAAAGAGTCAACCCTTAAAAAGTAGCGATTTTAAAAACGTCGACCTTGAAAGGGAGTAAAGGGGGTGGTGAAGCTTATATGGACGGACATTGTTTTTGGTCGCAATGTTTTAAAATTTTGTATATGTAAATATAGTAATATATAGTATATGTATATAAAGGTGGAAAAAGGGCGATGAAGTTGCTCAAAAGGAAATAATTTGTTTGTTTGACATCCTTAGAACTTAACATGGAGATGACACAGCCATGAAGATGCAATGCAGCTCAATTTATAACGGCGAGACTATCATAGAAATTATTCTTCAAAATTAGAGCTTCTTCAAAATTAGACATTCCTCCTTTTTTTAGAATATATTAGCATTAAATCACATTTTAGTAAACTAATTCCATAATAATGAAAATATTGGATAATACTGCTCATAATGGGTTAAAAAGGCGTGCCAAACTTATTTTTATAAAAAACATTCATAATTCGCGGCATTGACTTGGCTACACATTTTGGTCGCAATTTTAACTCAAGCGATTTCTGTAAAAAAATTGAAATTGAAACATTAGTAGTTCCGAAAAAATGGAATATTTTGCAAAGACGCAAAAAGACGCAGAATTTGTTTTGCGAATTTAAGAGAGGAAAATCGATTTAAAAAATTCATAAAAAGGATTTGCGCCAGTTCACGCCATTCGATTTTAATTGTCTTTCTAAATTTGGTTACATTTCATTTTCATTGATACAAAAAAAATTGTTTTTGAAAATTCGTAAAAAAAATATTTACACTAAACAAAAAAAAACCTATCAGCAGTTCCGCTCCTATTAATGTAGTTTTAATATTAAAAGAAATTGGTGGCCTATGTACAACAATATATTTTCTACAATTTTTTTTATACAAGCATCTAAATTTCGTTTTTCACCTTCATAAATTTTTGTTAAAATATATCCGACTTTGACAAGCTAACATAGTTGGAATGATATTTTGTTCTCCATTCGCGCAATTACTGTTGATTTGTTGCCATAATCCAGCAACTTAGCGCACCATTCCACTCCAACTCTTCGGGAAATAACACATTTTAACAACAACGCAACACCCTGTATCTGCACAAACACCACACACATTTACATACGAGTATGCCAAATACACACTCAAACATACATACACACATACAAGAGTATCCGAACGTTTCTGCTTGCTACTGCTGAACGGCACATAAAAGCCATTTCCGGTCGGAGTACATCAGCAACGATCCGGAACTCCCCAACACTGCAAACAGTTTTGAGGAGTGCAAATTTTTGCCGAGCAGATACCATCGCTCAGCGGCTGGTAACTGCAGCCGTTGCACGAAACACACTGACGGCAATGACGTCGCAGCAGCAGCAGCAGCGACAAAAACCGGTCAGTTGCATAGACGCACAACCAGACTCAGACTCAGGGCTAAGTGGATGAATAAACGATGGTCGTAGGTTGGGGACGCGAGCTGGACGTTAGTGTAAGCATAAAAGTGCCAGCAGACTGTTGGCAAAATGTGCCAATTAAATGAATTTGACAAAAAAAAACCGAAGCGTTTGTTTGCGCAAACATTTAGTATGTAGTGATACCACATATGCACTCATTAATATGACGCGGCAATGTGCCGCGTCACAAAAGGAGCATAAAATTAAATTTTAAACTGCAAAATCGCACAGTACTATGCTGTGTTGTTTTTCACGCATCGCCTGAGGGGGCGAGAAATTTCGCCACATACCAACAAAAAAACACAACTCTCATCCTCAACAACAATGAACAATTTCATTGCCATTGTCGTGTGCCATAGTGAAAAGTTCAATAAACCAAAAAAAGTAGGAAAACAAACAGAAAAAACTATTTGCATTGCTTAATTATTTAGTAAAAATGCGCAAAATTTTTTATAATTTTCTATAAACAGCAATTAACTCAAACTGGTTGCTCAAAAAACCGTTATTTAGAATTCTTTATGTCACTGATTACCTTTGACCAGTTCTTTGATACGAAATATAAACATTCTGAATAAACAGAATGTGCAGACAAATTAGTACGTAAAATGAGTAAAAAATAAATAAGTAGAGGGTAAAAACGTGGTACGGAAAATGAGTAGAAAATAAATTTCATAAAAATTTGTTTCATGAATTCAAATTTTCATTAAAAAGTAAAAAAATTTTCATAAAACTTAAATAAATGTAAAGTAAAAACATTGTAACAAAATTCAATAGCTGTGACCGAACATTGATTCCTGTTTGCTCTGTCATTTCAGTTGACAACACTGTCATTCTTTAATGTTTGTGTTACGTCATAATCACCATTTTACCATCGAATGGTTAACCAACCATTAAAAAACGTGTCGAAATTGTTAAAATTGTTTATAGATACAAATTCATGTACAGTCGCGCTTAGTGAAACTCCTTTTATAAGAAAGCTGCTGTTGCTTCTTAATAAAAAACCTCGTCACGTCAGGATTTTTTTTAAAAGGACTTTGAAATTTCAAGGACATGTTTACTTCAAAAAATTATTTTTAAAATTGAGCGCAATGTAGAATAACAATATGGGTATCAAATGAAAGAGAATAATCCTTAGTAGCTTAAAAAATTTATTATTTTGGTGCAAAAGGACGAAGAGGTATTGAAAATGTTCTTTTTAAAACTTTTTTCTTGAATATCCTTGGAAATGTTCAGTAGTTTTTTTTTTAATTTTGCCTTTCTAACTTTATTATTTTAGTCTGAAGCCAAGTACACAACTTAAGTATAAACCGTCTGTCGTGTGTAGCGGGTTTTAAAAGATTTGAGGAGCGGCTTTTCGTGCAACTTTTCATTATTTTGTGAGAATAGGCTGCTGAAAATTATATTTTTACTGTTTTAATGATGATCATTGATTCCAGATTTTTGTGTCTATAATATAGTATTTATTATAGTGATTATTATAGTAATAAAAAAATTTTAAAATACCCCTAATGAAGTCAAAAGCTACAGTTTAGCGTTCTTAAAAAGTATGAAATGCATATGAAAAAATTATTTTAACTATCGTTCACCAATCGTTTGAGAAAGGAACAATTCAAATCGCACTTACAAGTATAATCTCTCTCTTATTTTTTTTCAATTCTTTCTGCTTAGTGCTTTTACAATATGAATGTTTTGAATAGTCATTGTAGTTTGTATTTTTTTTGTATGTCATCTAAGTGAATTTTTCTATATACCATTCTACAGAAAAATACATAAAAATACTCAAAGAATTATATTCGTTGGAGCTACTGAAAGATATTTGCCTGGAACTTAACTGGAAAGAACTGGCACAAGCTGGTAGGTGTTATATGTTTGAATTGATTGAGATTTTGAACTATGATCTTAATTGATTGAACTTGGATCAGCGTTGCCGTTTTCTCTTCGATCGAAGTGTTTCAATTCACAATTATGCCGAACACTTCGACACTTCCTCTTTAATTTTCAAGAAGTCAAGGAGTTTCATGTGAGTCAAACTTTATTTAAGTTTTTAAATTTAAAAAACCGTGCCCAATGATTCGACAATATTGTCGCATAGTAGCGTCGCAACAGAAAGGGTATTCTCACAAACCAAATAAATAAAAAATTCGACTAGATATAAATTAAAAGTAAGCACCTCAAAATGGGCCTTAAAATGTTCCTGTAATATTTCTAAAATATGCAGACTGAATTTGAAATCAATTTTTTGTTATTTATTACTACGCTAAAAAATATCTCTATAATATTTTTTAAAATTTTTCGTTTAGACACCAAACACTTCACTTTTACAGCCCGCTTCACTTCGCTTTAAAATTTCCGAACGGCAACGCTGATGTGAAACTGCTGAGAGCTGAGAGAGAAGGAAGAGCTGGCTGGAGCTTGCAGGTATATAAAGTTTCAACTGGTTAAGATTTTGAAATGTGATCCTAGTCGATCAAGTTGGAGTCAACATCATTATTACGAGTATAGTCACGTTAACCACGAACAAAATTTTAATTTTTTTATAATAAGTTATTCCAACATGTGGTTAAGTCACTTAGGCCATTGTGGCCCATTGTGTTATTTTCATCATGAAGTGAACGTAAAATCTTTTTTATAATTTTACTTTAATTTTAGTCATTATATATTTTTAAGGATCCATGTGGGGTAGGCGAATTTTTAAATGCTTTCGAAACAGAATTTTTCCATACATCATTTTATTCTAATTTAGTCATCTCTCATATTTTCATTAAAAAAAATAAATTTTTTTTGATTTTTTTATTTTAAAAAAATTTTTTTTATTTTTATTTATTTTTTTTCATTTAAATATAATAAATATTGGAAAACGTACTATCAAAGACTATACAAATAGAATAGTTTATATAAAATGGAATGTACCCAATAATCATTGGTGCCAGTACAAACAGTGGACGTCCAGTATAACGAACTTTCCATTTAACGAATTTTCGATTTAACGTACAGCCAAATTTTTTCCATTGATGGTTCTATATTACGAACGAAAGTGAAATTTGCTATTCGATATAACGAAAATTTTTTTTGTTTTTCACCCTCGTCAAGAAACCTTCGAATTGTTTTTATTTGAACATTCACATTCTTTACAATAACAATTAATGTTTGGTTTTATCAAGTGAACGGTACCTCAATTGTTTTTTGTTTTTGTTAAAACTTTCAAATTTACGTCAAGTTACCAGCATTTTCAACTTCTGTTTCTATGCATTGCTGATCATTTTCACAGGATTTGTTTTGCGTTCGGTCGGCTTTTTTCTTTAAAAAATTAAAACTTCAATAATCAATCAAGAAGAATTTCCATACAGTTTAGAAAAGTTTAAAGTTAGTTTATAAAAGTTTCCAAAAGTTTACTTGCGGTAAAAAGGCAATCGAGCATCGACGACTTTTTGACTGTACATACATAGCATTATTTGTATTTTAAAAGTGCTGTAATAAAACAAGATATTCATTTAAAAACTGAATATATGAAACTTATTTCTTTAAGAAAAATACTTTAAAACAACAAAAAATTTCGATCGATTTAACGAATTTTCCGATTTAACAAATTGGGGGTATGATATAAGATTCGTTATATTGGACGTCCACTGTAATTAATTAAAATATTAATCGTTGGCAAAACATTTGACATTCTTTGAATAAAAACAAAAATAAACGATGCCAAAACATTTCACATTCCTTGCATTCTTTGGACGTTTTGCACAATTTGCATCGTTTTACAAGCTGCACAGTAGCAAAGGTGAGCCGGCGCCGTGGCATTTCATGAAATTAAAATCATAAACCTGAATTTTAAAAAACCACGCAAAGGTAATGAAAAATATTAAGACCAGCGTTTTAAAGCCACCAAAATGCAAAATGATTCAAGTGGAAAAAAACTTGAACAAGTCTGAATACAATAAAGTGTTGGTTGGACGGCTGGGTGACTGGTGGTTTGGTTGGTTGGTTGCTTGCTTGCTGCTTTTTTTGGGAAAACAAAATTTAACTCTGAGCAAAAACTTTGTGCAATGGCAAAATTGAAATGCAAATAAGCTGCAATCCGCTTTTGTGCTCGCGTAACTTTTGCCAAGTAAAAAACGAACCAAATTATATTAAATTGCATTATGTGGAACCCACTCGCTGTGTTCTCTCGAGACGAGACGGACACGAAATTTCATGCATTTCTACACTGCGGTCGTCAGCAGTGATTAGCTGGATTGAGAAGAATTCTTCCATTCGTATTATTCAGTTGAATTGATTGTGTTGATAATGAGGAAAGCGGCATATTTTCAGTGGAAAAAATCGAGGGTTCGAAGACTGAGTCAATCAATATTAAAAATGGACAACGTTACTGTGAGGTTTGAAATTCAGAGAAAGGAAAGTTTGAAGTTTTCGGGTAATAGAAATAGTTCTTTCAGGAATCGTTTTAGTCAGCACGTCAGCATTCGAAGCAATTGTGATGAATTGAATTTTTATATAAATTGAGTATGAACAGCTCAGGTTGTGATTTATTAAGTTAATTGTCGTTCGTGCCCATTCATTAATTCATTATTAATCCATTTATTACTTAATTAAGTCTGTTTTGTCCAAATAAAGTTTATCATTTTTGTTATGTTTGGAAAGAGAAAGTTTGGTGAGCTAGTTTTGGACTTTTGCCGACTGCCGTTGAATTTGAAAGACATTTGGTGTAGGTTTGAAAATTTAAAATATTTACCATTCATTGGGACTAATGTCGTTTTAATTTGAGTATCTTTTTGGTTTGTTGCATGAAAATTTGCCATACAGCGCAACTAATGTCGTTTTAATTTGAGTATCTTTTTGGTTTCTACGCCGTTTGAAAGGTAAGAAAGAAAGAGCGAAAGGTGAGTGAGTATTTCTGGATTTGTTGGGGTTTTTATCGGACTTGATGGGAATTTCTTCCGAAGATGAAATTGAGGAATTTAGAAAATTTTCATACGATGGTCCAACAGTCTGTTGGGCAGTTTTCAAGGTCGCACAAGTGTGTACTTTGTTGTTTTTTAAAGTTTGTCGAATTGATCTGAGTTTTTGTCGACTTTTGATGCAAACTTGATAAGTTAAAAAATTGTATAAAAAAAATCCATAATAAGAAAAAAATCCAAAATAAGGAAATCTATAAAATGGAACACTATTGCTTTGATTTGGGTTTACGTTGGGGTCTTTTGAAAAGAAAAATTAAGAATTCTAGGGGTTTTTGGACTTCGGTTTGTGGAATGAGTTCGGCAATTTGTAATGCAAATTTGGGAAATTCAGAAAACTTACTACCAGTGCAACCAATATTATTAAAATTTGGTTATCGGTTCTGGTTTTTTTTGGATGGTTTGAAAGGTAAGGAAAATGGAATGGAACATGCCATTTTAATTTATGTTTAATTCTGGGTTTGAAGACCGTTTGAAAGGTGGAAAAATTTAGTATTTTAAGATCATTTAAGGTTTTTTCGAACTTGGTGCAAGTTTTTGGTGATTTTTGGCTCAAATTTAAAAAGTTAAGAAAATTTACTATCGGTGCAACAAATGTTGTTTTAATTTGCTTATGGGTTCTGGTTTTTCGGATCGTTTGAAAGATCAGAAAGTTGAGTATTTTGTAGATTTTTCATTTCATTTTGATGTGTGTTTTTGGCCACTTTTTTAGGAGATTTGGAGAGTTCAGAAAATTTTCCATTAACCACAACTAATGTCGCTCTGATTTGGTTGAGGTTGTGCTTTTTCCAACTTATTGTGGAAGATTTTTAGTGCAAACTTGGAACATGCAGAAAATTTACTTTGGAAATTTTAATTTGGTTATTGGTTCTGATTTTTTTGGAGTGTGAGGAAACTGGAGTATTTTGCCAATTTTTTTTACTTTTTACGTGACTGACGATTTTTAGGAATTTTTTAGAAGATTTGGAGAGTTCAGAAAATTTGCCATTAACCACAGTCAGTGGCGCACACAGGATTGGGGGGGGGAGGGGGGTTTTTAGGAAACTTTTGAGCCCAATACCATTTCAAACCATATTTTCTGATCACAACTAATGTTGCTCTGATTTGGTTGGGGTTGAGATTTTTTGGATAAAGTTTGCGCTTTTTTTTTTACTTTTTCCGATTTATTGTACAAAATTTTTAATGCAGATTTGAAAGTTCAGAAATTTTACCACCCAGCAATATTTGTGCACTTATGATTTAGGGTTTAGTTTGGCTGTGGGTTTAGGGTTCTGAACCGTTTGAAAAGTGAGAAATTGAAGTATTTTGTCGAAGTATTTTCAAGTTTTAAAAGTAAGTCAGTTATAAGTGACTTTTTGTGCAGTTTTGGAGAGCTCAACAAATGAATCATTTATACAATTCACCACTTGGTGGTTAGATGCGTCAAGCATTTTAAATGCGAAAATTGCCCGCAGCGGACATTCTCCGATAGGGTGCAGTGCGGCTGGCAGCTGCCAGCTGCGGTTTGGTGAAAGGTGTGCGGCCAACGAATGAATGGCGTATGATCGGAATATTAACGCTTTTGATTAGGACTTTAATTGCAAGCGCAAACGTTTTGGCTGGCGTGAGCCGTGCCATAATTGCACCTTTCTGTCGGCCGCAATAAAAGTGTAACGAGCGCGGCAACTTGCAGCCCGCACCGCACGACAGGCAACGCAATCCGACAGCAAACAAACCCTAATTAATGCTCAGTGATGCAACGTGCTGGTCAGTGTGGAATACAAAAGGTGCAAGTAGATTGTGATCAGGAATTATAAGCGTATCGGCTAACAAGTCAGGGCAGCTACAATGGTCAATTATAAGTCTTGTCTGTCCTAATATTTTGTTAAACTTTGTACATACTTCGCATGCATCCCTCGAGTGTCTTCAAATGAGCTGCATTCGAAATTTACATTGCGTTAAATTTACACTAAGCCAAATGTCAAAAGATATTCAATCAATTGCAATCAACATTGCGAGCTCTATTGATCAGTTAGATGACGGACAATGGAATTTTCATCGCCGCCGTCTATTGGCGCTTCATTATGCAGTCTCGCGTCTCTCCGCTAAAACGCACGTTGCCGCATAATTATGAGGATTGCACGGCGCTGAGCGGCTTTGCTCCGCCCCCGCCGATGCGTTTATCATTTGCTTGTAATTACACGGAGATTAATTGTAATTGGACAATTGAAATTAGTATTCGATGGTGCTAGTGAGTGGCCGTTTGCTACTTTGCAAATGCGGTAGGTGAGAATTTTGCCACCTGCAGCGGCATTCGAGTTACGGCAAAGCGATGAATGCACTTTGAAAATTAACCCAAAATGGATTTCATACGCCACGTTGAGCTGCAGCTGATAAAGTTTTGCTGTGTATTTAACGCACTGTGCATTAAGAATTTGCAACTGCCAACCGAATATGAGGATTTAAATCATTTTCTTAATGGGTATTCTAATCTATAGGCTCGATTTTGAGGTGTTTTTACGGGCGTAATAAAACAAAACAGTAACCATTTTTACTATCCACGTTTTTATCAGTTTTTTATTGATACTTGAAAAGTATAAAAATGTATGATAGTTGAAAACAAATTCAAAATTGAAGTCGGTGGAGGCCGGCAAAGTGGGGGCTTACAAAAAAAGGTGTCTCCTGGTTGACGTGATTCCAATCCTCCTGGTGATTTGAAACATAAAAATAGGGTTTATTCTTATTAAACATCATCATCATCATAGTTGGCCGGACAACCCTGGTCGGGTCTTCGCCTGCTGCAGTAAAAACCTCCAGTCTTTTTTATTTCTTATTAAACAAGGATGTAGAATTATCTGGACGTGGCCGATATGAAAAAAAATGTTTGCACAAAATGGCGTATTTCTGAAAATTTGTGCCTCCTTTTTTCAACTTTGGTAATTTTTTAAAAAACTGTAAAAAAAAAAATTACAAAAACCCCTACGTCGAGACAATTTTGATAGTATTTAGAAAGTCTGTTACAAATTTCAAGTAAATGGGTGCATTAGAACTTGAGATGTCAACCGTATCGAAAAAAGTAGTTTCGATAAAAACGTGTTTAAAGTTTACAGTCTCATTTCGTGCAGTCTGAGTGGCGGATCACAAAATTAACTATAACTCCGAAAATAATATAATTCGAATTTCCGTAAATCCTCTTAAATGCTTATTCTTAAAAGTCTAAACTTTCATAATGTGAAATTAAAAAAAAATCGATTTTTTCGAATTTCTAGACAGAATACATCCTTAACTGACAAATTCTAAAAATTAAAGATTTCAATTTCAATTTAATTTCAATTTAAAATTGAGCTTTTGTTTGGATTAAACAAAATTTTAGAGTCATGAAAACTATATCCAGTTGGTCCTGTAGCTAAAAAAAAATTAAGAATTCAAATTTCGGTTTTGCAGATTTTTAAAGCATTTCTCGAAACCCCTTCAATCAAATTGAGAGCACAGATTTTGACTGAGAGAGCGGTTTTTTCTCCTTATTCACTCTGTATGGATGCACAGGGTCACAACAAGGTCATTGCTTTGTCTTGATTATGTTAATCAATTGAAATTCTGCAGGAATGGGTGATGAGCCTATCGGTAGCAGTCCTGGGTGATGGGTCTGTTATCTATAGTCACCTAGGAGAGACTCATTCCGTATGGGGAACGTTGGTGACTTAGCTGAGTACTGCGTCACTTTCTGTTAGTCCGAACTGGCATCAATTGAAATTCTGTCAGAATGGCTGATGAGCTTATCGGTAGTAATCCAAGGTGATGGGTAGAGTCCGACCGATTCTCACTATTGCGGCCGATGCCGATGCCGATTCCGTAGAAAATATAAAACAAAAGGATTCAACCAAAAACAGTTTATTTTACAAAGAACAAAAACTAAGGGCTATATTAAATATACATTTGTTTCTAACATATTTCACATAAATAACACAAAAAGGAAAAAAATTAAAATTAAAAATGAAATAAAATCACTAGAGATTCCAGCGTATACGTTAACATGTATTTAAAAAATATATGATATATATCACATATTGTTCACGTGTCCACTGGGATAAACAAATATCCTGACGAAAACTCGACTTATTAATAAATATTGCATAAAAATTCAGTTTTTTCTTCAACTTAAAATGCGATGTGATCTCAGCTAAAAGAGGCCGATGTGGCATTGGCCAAAAAAGGCCGATGCCGATACCAATTTTTGTGGCCGATACTAGCCGACGCCTATGCCAATTAATCGGTCGGACTCTAGTGATGGATCTGTCATCTATAGTCCCCTAGGAGAGAGAAGTCCCCTAGGCACTGGATAGCGCAGGGGGTTCGTGTATAAGTTGAGTGCTGCATCAATTTCTGTTATTCCGAGCTGGCCCTGCTGGTGGTGTTGTTGTTGCGATTGTAACAATGGAGCGGGGAACTTGTCCGAAAGTAAAACATTTGACTGGGAAATGTTGATGGGATGGAAAAATATTAGAAGGAAAGAATAATTAGAAATTGGCTGTTTTTTATGTAATATATAATTTTCTTAACAATTTGCTGCTTATTTTTAACCAAATCCAATATCTTTTTTCAAAAGTTCAATATTTTTATAAAACTTGATTAAAAAACCAGCCTTACGTAGGCCCTTAACAAAAAACTTATTAGCTGTACATACTTCAAAGGTTCCCTAAACACAGTTCAACAGAGTTTCAATATTTCAGATTATTGCAAAAAGTATCAACAATCTATTAAAAATGCACCACAACTATGCTCATTAACGTATGAATTTTTCATTAAGATATTTATGAAATTGTGAACAAATTTAGAGCCTTTTCGTTCGGCATTCCATGCAGTTCAAAACAAGCAATAACCGTAGCTCCTTGCAGCTCCTTCAGCGGCTTGTCATCTGATACTTTCCCAGGTTATTTAACACCATTCAATACAAATTAGCTCGGCACACTTTCGGCCAACTGACGCCATATCGGCTCAATGAGCACAAACACGGCCGGCAAGTCACCAACCAACCAGCCGACCAAGCAACCAACCAGCCAACCAAGCAGCAACGACCACACACCAGACAGGACAGACACTGGCGAATGCGACACAACAAGTCAATTGAGAAGCCACTAAGCGGCAGCCAAGCATGACCACAACCGTGGTGCCACATGCGCCCAAATATCGGTAGGTCGCTGCGAATGGGTTGCACCTACCTACTTGCCGACCGGCCGGCACTGCCGCCAAAGCCGTCCGCAATATGCCGCCGCCGTCACTGTTATTGCTGCTGTTGTTGTTCTTGTTGTAATCGGCCTTGTTGTTGGCAGCAAGACATTGTGGCATTAATTGGCAATTGTAATTGATAGCCGCACATGTGGTCAGGCTCGGACTCAGACTCAGACTCAGGCACGGTGGGAATTTATTTATAATGTCGACGCGCTGTGCCACTCTGTGGCGAGGCGAACGCATGAGGCCGTTCGTGCGGTGCAGGTCGTTTGTGTAATTACAGCAAATATTGCGAATACTTAATGGGGTTAAATTCTGAGGTCCTGGAATCATGCTTTCACATGTCGCCGTGTGCATGGAACGTTGCTTCGGGGCATGATTACAATTTAATTAGCAATTATAATGAGTCCTTTGACTAAGGAATTTCAGTTAAATTCATAATTATGGAATTTTGTCTTAGCTTCAATGAGTTGGGTGAGAATAATTTTTATATTTGCTTTCTTATGAATTTGTTTTCAAATTTCACTCTGATCAATTGCAACAGAATAACTATTCGTAGTGGTTTTTAAGTGTTTTTTTTATGTTTGGAAAAAATTATTTATAGTTTAACATAAGAATGTTTGACTTCATTGCGGTTTTTTAATATTTTTTGGATGTTTTCGGGAAGTTATACATACTTAAGTAAAGATACAATACCAAAGAATTTATAGAAATTACTGCATATTTTTTATGACATATATGTTTGTTGTTGAGTCCTTCAGGTGAACTACAAAATGGACACAATCGACTATTTCATTGCAATATATCAGGCAATACAATCTCGTTGAAGGTGCTTCAAAAATAGTGATTTTATTTAAGTACTGTGAGTACTTAAGTGCTATAAGTACTGTGAGAATTAAACAAAATTTAGCGAATTTGAAGGATATCATTTTTATAGCTTAACAATGAGTAAGTCTAGTCTAGTTTCATTAAGTTGAATACGGAATGCAAGATATCATTTATTATAGATTATGTCACGTTAGTTTACTGACTGGTCCTCAGCTTCTGCCCCGCAATCTTAGGGGCACACGAGTTCGCCGGACTAGAGGTAGTGGCCAAAAGCACTCGTATTCTCACGGATTACTCTGCAACTCATAAACGAATCTACATCTGGCATCACTAAGGACCCAATAAGGACCTATATGTGGCCATTCGTGGCCTATCAGTTATGCCTACCTACCTACTGACTGTCAGATATTTCTAAAATGAGACCAAATTGGGTCTGTTATTTAAGTCCTCAAAGAACAGAATCCGAACCGACAACATCCGAACGCCACATAATTGTTTTCCCATTACTCACTGACATTTCTAAAAATAGACCAAATAGGGACCGTTGTTGAAATCCAGAAAACTATTTTCTAATGAATTTTTCAACAGCAAATAGGTAAGAGGAAACCGTAGAATAATAATAAAGATTAATAAACAAACAACTATACCACTGTCCTACGCTTGCTAACACATGCAAACTCCATCTTGAAGCTACTTCCTTGATATCCTGGGGCTGACTTTGCATGACTTACTTGGCTTTATGTGAATCTAGGAAGCTAAAATATTCAGCAGCTGAGCTGGTGATGGAAAAAATCACTTCCATATGGATGATGAAGCTTCGGAAAAACAGGTTTTCGACGCTGTAGTTGGAGGTCGACAGCGCAGAGGGAGACCGTGTCTCCGGTGGAAGGACCAAGCTGAGGAGGCCCTATCATCTTTTGATGTGAAGAGAACTTTTGCGACAGACCGAAAAGCCAGTTAAGTAAGGAAACTAACTCTAATTTGCGTATCGAGAGGAAGCAGGTCTAGCCTCCCATCATGTGACAATACAATAGGCCATACGAACCTAATTGCCACCTAACTCAACACTCTTCGGAGTCTAGAAACAAAGAGAAAAACCCTTACTTATGTTCCATTATGTTGGAGCCTTCTTAAGGAAAGTGGTGGCTATTTGTGACTACAGCGGAACTCCCCCCACAGCAAACCAACCTTACCGGCCTCAACAGTCCAGCGGGTAGCGCGCTGGCTTCTCATACCGAGGCCCTAGGTTCGAATCCTAGCTCGGGCTGCTGAAACGCTCATCTACTTCTATCGCTATCCACATGAAGGAGATGAGAATTATAAGAAGTCCAAGTGTGAACGAAAAAATTTCAACCACCGTTCGGATTCGGCGTTAAACTATGGGTCCCCCGTCCCTCCCCCCACCCGCTTGAAATGTGTGTTGTAACACATGTTGCAAAAAAATCCACATTTAAAAAAAATTTAAAATATGTGGTATCAAAATTGGCCTCAGACCGAGTGTGTCTCTTATATATGCTGTGTTTTACAGATCTTCTGACATTTAGAATAGACGGCTCACTAAAGTTACTAAGAAACGGAGAGCCTAGAATGCTAAATATTTTCCTGTCCAAAGACGGACTTTGACATATGAATTTTAGGGCGTTTTTTTTTGTTTGAGAGAAATATTAAATGTTCTACTTTTATTTCTATTTCTACTTATATTTATTTGTTTATTTCTACTTCTCTTTTTACATCCACTTCCACTTGTATTTCTACATCCACTTCTACTTCTCTTTCTTCATCCACTTCTACTTCTATTTCTACTTTTTCTAAATTTTACTTCTTTTTCTAGTTCTACTTCTATTTCCACTTCTGCTTCAACTATATATTTTTGTCTTCTTCTTCTTCAATTTCATCTTTTTCTTCTTCATCTTCACAACGCCAAAAGTCATTAAAAGACAAACCTTATCTTTCAGCATATTAACCCTTTAAGATGCGCCCGTGAGTAAAGCAACCACCCAGCTGATGAAGTTTCTTCTTAGATTGATTACACCGTGCGACAAAAATCAAAAAGTTTCAAAACACACGAAAAAATTGATATACTCGCGGAACTAGGGGCCAAATGTAGTAAAACTGCGTTTTTAGTTTTTCTCTCTGACGGCAGGATTTTTTTTAAAGGACTTTGAAATTTCAAGGACATGTTTATTTAAAAAAATTATTTTAAAAATTGAGCGCATTCTAGAATAACAATATGGGTATCAAATGTAAGAGAAAAATCCTTAGAAACTTAGAAAATTATATGTTTTGGTGCAAAAGGACGAAGAGGTATTGAAAATGTCCTTTTAAAACTTTGTCCTTGAATATCCTTGCAAGTTTCCAATAGTTTTTTTTGAACAAAATATATCTTAAGGACTAATACGTACACTACCACATCCTTGAGTTTCGTCCTTATAACTTTATACATGAGTTAATTAAATATTTTATGTTTGTCGTACGGTGCAATATATCTTTGTTTTATAGAGAGAAGTATTAAATTTGTTATATGTATCTTAAACTAATAAATAATAATAAAATTTGTTGTCGCACGGTGTTAGCAGTCAAGTTTGCCTTCTGTTTAGTGTGTTAGATAGGTTTTTCTGCCAATATTTCTAGTTTATTTTTCCGTTTAAAGTCTATTGGTGCCTTCAAAACAACGCTACCGAATTCTCTTGCTATGAAATTAACTAATGAATTGTATCATTCATACATTTTTTCTTTATATTTTCAGTGTGACGGCAACATAAACCGCGTAAAATTGCCACTCCTATTGTTGTCGCAAAGCTCGGCGCTCAATTAAAATTTATAAAGTGTTTAAAATGTGACAGCGCGCTCATCACACATGTTAATTTAACGTGCGACGCACGTTGCGGCGCTTAATCACACCGGCTGCGCTACGCAGTTCTTATTTTTGTTTATTTTATTTTTGGTATTTTTGTATTTTTTTGTTTGTTTTTTTTTTGTTGGCAAATTAAACGCACAGCCCTTGGGAAACTGGGACCAGCTCAGGCAGCAGCAGCCAGCAGCAGGCAGCCAAACAAGCGCAAACAACAGCCGTCCGCCAGGTGGATTCGGTTTTTCTTTTGTTTGCATGCAGACGCTGAAAAAATGCGTTATCGTTGTTGTTGGCTTTGTTGTTGGTGCTGTCATCACTGCGCAGCGCGTTAACACATTGCTTCTTCTTTTTTTATTGTTGTTTTCCATTCTTTTGTATTGTTTGCAATTTTATCAAATTTGGCAACATCAGCAGATGCTCAGCAAGCTCAACGTTGCGGACGCAATCAAAAAGATTGCAACACGCATTTTAGTTGAATGCGTCGCCATCGTGTTGCGTTGTCTGGTGGTTGCGAAAGCTGCAATTAACTTTTGTTAATTTTAATGAACTTTTTTTCTGCGTTTCGTTGCCTTTCGTGTCTTGTCTTCGACGGTGCTGGTTGGTTGATTGTCCTTACGAGGCGCAACACTTGCGTGAGCATTGTTTGCGTGTGTTTGTGCGCGTGTATGAGTGACGGTTGCGTGCCGTCGCACTACATGTGTTCGATATTTAAAAGCATCTGCCATGTGCGCCGGCTGCTTTATGCTCGGCTTTAATATAATCTTGTGTTATGTTAAGGAGGGAACACACAACAACAACAACAACAAAACTCGCCATCGAAAAGGATATTTGTAAGGATTCAGCGCTGTGGGCTTTTTACGCCGACAGCTGTTTTGGTTTTAGACTTGAAATGTTTTTTCTTTTCCTTTTGTTGCTGAATTTTTGTGCTTCGTAGAGTTGCATTCATAAAAACGTGCAGGACAAAGTCACAGCTGTATTTTACCACAACAATCAAATGTGTACGTTGTGTATGGAAATACGTTTGTATTGTATTTATTAATAAATAAATATGTGCTATGCATAAGATACAACCAGAGCTTTAGTGAGCATTCAATATTTAAATTATTTGTTGAAATTTTTTAACAAAAATCGTGAATACTGATTGAAGTTGATAAGTAAAAGCTGCCAAGGACCAATTGTTCAGTTTCAGTTTACATGCATACTACTGTATCCAAAACATAAGGTGACATTGTATTTATTTTGAAAATTCTTTATTTCTTCTTCCAAATCAATTTCATCCCCTTCAAAGTAATCCCCTCCCGATGCAATGGACTAATGCAACGGATTTTCCAATCTTCGAAACACTGACTGTAGTCACTTTCCGGGATGGCCTTCAGTTCCGTCTTCGCTGCGGCAAAACGGTGTCCCCGGAGCGGTCTTTTGAGCTTGCTGAACAGCCAGAAGTCGCACGGCGCCAGATTAGGTGAATGCGGTGGTTGCGGAACGATATGGGTTGAGTTTTTGGCGAAATGATCACGAATTACGAGTGCAGTATGGGATGGTGCATTATCGTGGTGTAAAAACCAAGAATTGTCTTTCCACAATTCCGACCTTTTTAGGCGGATAGCGTTACGCATACGACGCATAACGTTCAAATAATATTCCTTGTTGACTGTTGACTACAAAAAAAAATAATTCTCCAAATCCTTCGACGCGCGCAGTTTGAATTCAAATGTCACCTTATTTTTTGGACACAGTAGTATATCAATTACTCTCTGACCATCTCAGTTATTGCCTATATTTTCATATTTCTTTAAATGCCGTTAATAAACAACACTGCTGTTTTTAAAAAGTTTTTAGAAAAAGTTTCACCACAATCTATAATAAAATTCGTTACAATAACTCAACGCTTTCGAAAGTTTTCATGCACAAAACCTGATTTATAGAGGTAGACATAGAAGAATAGACGGAAAATAAAATGTTACCAAACACTTAAAATGTTACCAATTTTGATAGAAAGTGTATATCTGTGTATCTTCCATATAGTTTTGACGAGTCATCAGGCTGACTACGGCAGATCTTTGGACCACTATTCCTTTTCATATATGGAACGAAAAAGAGTTCAAGTATGTGGGAATTTTTTAACCGACGAAAATTTTAACTTAAAAGATTTTCATCCCAGTGACTGACTGACTGATTCATCATCGCCCAGCCCAAACCGCTAAAGCTACAAATATGAAATTTAAACTGTAGATACATCTTGAAAAATGAACATCCGTTAAGACAGGATTTTTTGAAATTCGGGGTCTATAGGGGCAAAACATGGGTTAAGGTATTGCATGAAGAGTCCTGATATAATTCAAACTTCATGAAAATACTCCAAATAAAAAATAATTCGATAATTCTAATTTTTTCGAAAATCAAAGGTTAAGTTTCGTATACGAAAAGACTACGAAAAAAAACCTAAACCGATTGGCCTATTGACTTATAATAATTTGACACGTGTTTCTAATTTTTTTGAAAATCAAAACTCTTAGGGGTGAACCAAGAGTTAAAAGTTTATACGCCTTTTGATTTGAAACTTGGTGAAAGTACTCTTAGTGATAAATAATTCGACACGTGTTTTTAATTTTTTCGAAAATAAAAAACTGACGGCGTCAACGGCGGGTTAAAAGTTTATATGGAGAAACTGTGAAAAACATGAATTAATGGGCCTTTTGACTTCAAACTTGATGAAAATAATTTTAGTGAAAAATAATTCGACACGTGTTTTTCATTTTTTGAAATGTAACGGGGTGAACCAAAGGTTAAAAGTTTGTATGAAGAAACCAGTAAACTTATGAATAGGTTCATTGTGCGACTGGTTATTGGAAATGTGCTTTTCCCGCCGAAGTCTTCTGGGAACATAAAACGGCAAAAGCGTCTTAAATGTCTTTTATGAAAAGAATACCATGACATTGTTTTCTATTAGAGAAGCTTTGCAGGCTCCGTAATTCGTACGATGTGTACGATCTGAACTTTTGCCAATCCGTCAGAATGTATAGCGAGGCACCCAGACTCCAATAAAGACCTAATCAGACAGAAAAATATACTTTTTTATAGTTCAAAGCGGATCACGAAAATCTTTTGAGTTTCGTTTGAGAAAACCAAATTTTGAGATCTGGCCAGGGTGATTCTGCAGCCTTCAATAAGCAGTTCTTGACATCAAGTTGCCTCGAGACTCTGAAGCTTTTTTAAATCGAACAGTGGCGGATTCAGAGGGGAGGGGGTTTTGGGGGTTGAAACCCCCCAAATATTAGGATCGCCTTTAAAACTACATACATATTAAAAGGCATTTTATGAATATTAAAGAATTACTTTTTGAAACCCCCCTAAAATATTTTCCTGAATCCGCCCCTGAAATCGAGGGATGTTCAGCAGCTCCAGTTCCAGTAGCTCATTCTATATTACACTCATCTTACCCATGTTCCCTAAATACTGTGCACAAGTGTCCGACCGAAGGTGAATTTTTGGCCGAAGCCGCAGCAGAATATTCGACATAACTAAAATATTCGGCCGGAAGCCGAATACTAATGAAAATTTATTTACGAAACAAATTGATCACATTTAGCTGTTCTTTCTTTATTCATTTCTATATTTACTTCTTCTTTTCTTAGTTAAAAAAAAAGCTAAAAACAGTCTTAGAGTTCAGTTTCTAGCATTCAGTTTCTATGACATAAATAGCTGATTAGAAATCATTTTTATAAATTGCAATCTTGATAAAAAAAAATATTAATAAAACCCAATATTTGATAAAATATATATTTGGAACTGATCACATTGACTTGCGAAAACCTTCGGCTAAAATATTCGGCTATTTTGGCCGAAGCCGTAGCTGAAGCCGAATATTTAAAGTTGGCCAAATAAGCCGAATATCGAAGCCAAAAACGAATATTCGGTCGGACACTACTGTGCACACAAAATCAGTGTGACAGCTCTTACAAATTTCGAGATATGGCAGCTTAAGAACTAATTTATTAACTTTTTTGCTGTAATGATTTATTAAATGATTTCCAGTCACCACAGTCACATTTACTCTACCAAAAAGCGCAAAAATCTCTCAACAAACTGATCCGGTCTGAAAGGGCTGCGCATCTTTGCACATCTCAAACGGCGTTAATTTCATGCCACATGTCCTTTGGATTATTTCCTCAGCAACATCCAATGCATAAATCTCGTTTGTAGTGCGCAATAAATTAGCAATTCACAGTGTACGAGTACACCCACACATAAACGGGTAAGTATGTGTGTATGTGTTTATTGCGCCTGCAAGTTGGCGAGTCGGCAGTCAGTGCTTTAAATTAAGTGCACATAAATTGCAGTTGACAAGCAGATAATGCACCGTGCAAACTGCGAAACTATGCAAAATCGAATGCCAAATTGTCATGACAGCAAATGCGACTGTGGCAAGCGCACAAATTTAGCAAACGAAACGCACATTTTCCACAAAATCAGACTTATTAATGTATTCAAAGAGTTCAAGAAAATCTAAAAGCGATTTTCATTAATGTGTTCAAGGAGTTCAAGGAAATCTAAAAGCGATTTTCAAAGAAAAGCTCACAAACGATCTGCTGTGAAATATCACAAATTAATTTTCAACAGCCGGCAACGTGCAAATGTGCGTCAGTGCGCACCGGGCAAATTGAAACTTGATGCCATTGCGCGCGTAAAGCGACGTCACGCATTCGTCGGCGCTGTGCTCGTGCATAGCACTTGATCGATTTGCCACTGCAAGAGTGCGGCGAATACGTTTCGGCTAATTTGTTTTGTCGTCGAACACGTGCCCCTAATTTATGCACTCAACTTGCCCCGCACGCTCGGCCGGAAGCAGACAGCGGCCAATTCGTGGAAGCCAACTGAGAGCCTCAAGTGACGGCATTTGCGTGCGTGCCTGCGCCAATGCCAATGTCGCCGCTAGTAGCAGCGACTGCCATCACGTCCGCCTGCAATGTGCCACCACCGCGGGGGTTGGGCGCGCCACGGCTGTGCCATTACGACTTGGCTCACTCCAGTGTCGACGCTCATTGGCCTCTGCGGCGCGTTGCCACTGCGTAAGGACACCACTGATTACAGTCATAATCTGCTTAATTTTTATTTTTACTCATAAAACCTCGCATTAACATTCCATTTAGATGAATTATAATCATTGCAACAATAAAACGACGAAAGTCACGTTGTCGCTGGCCTTTTGGCCGCTGTCTGTTGCGGCGCTAAAGTACCGACCTGGGGAAATAGAAATATTGCAACACATTGTTTGTGGCACATGCCGCAGTCACATTTGAGATATTTCTATTTGTTCTATTTATTAAAATTATGTGAAAGTTAACTGGTATTTCCGCTATTAATTCAGAGTTCAGCTGTGCATAACTTTAACATAAACGTTGCCATAAATTAAGTGCGAATTGGTTTTTTGAAATATTTATATTGTAACATATGAATGAAATGTGTAAAGGAATTATTAAAAATTCAACAAATTCTGAACGACTTTTCACACATTAAACATGACTTGAAGATGCTAAAAAGTTGACTAAAAGATGACTAAAAGATGCTTAAATATAATTACTGAAAGTAAAAAAAGCCAGAACTTTTTTCTAAAAAAGCCATGAAAAAGGGTTTTCACTATTAACATTTTTGTATAGTATGTGTTACTAGCAAGGACCCGCGGCTTTGCATGCAAGTTTTAAACCAATGCACAGTGATTCGACTCCATACAACCGCGGGACAAAATTAGAAGGAGTGGTCCGTTCTTCATAAAATTTGGTATACTAGTTAATCATGGTCTGCTGAATTGAAATCTCCATTTGGTTTTTCTTAAACTGTTGTAGTTTGGCAATGCCTGTGACTTAAATTTGCGAATTTCGCCATTTTTGGAGAGCTATAGCACAAAGTGTGTTGGCTAGATTTTTCAGATTTGACATGTAATCGGTAACGTCAACATTGATTATTCTAAAGAGTAACAGAAATTGTCTTAGGACCCTCTGGTTTTCCAATAAAAACGATAATAATAGATGTATGTTTTGCATTTTTGCAGATTTTATAATTTTTCATGCTGATTGCATACTTTTAGGCATAAATAAAATAAATTTTGTCGAAAAATACGTATTTAGACCACTTTTCAAATTGAATTATTTTCTGAGATCGGAAGATATCGGTGGATCTAATTACATTATCCGACAAAGAAAGAATGCTTGTTAAAATAAAAAAAATCCAGGAACATACTTTCACATACTTTTTAGATATTTTACTCTAAGTTTTGCCAATTTTGAGATTTTTAATTTAGAAAAATATTCTAAATCAAAAGTGAAGTAAAAGCCCACGCTTTACAAATTTTGAGAAAACATTAAAAGCGAAAAGGGCCACATCATTTCTTATTCTATCAGGTGTACAACTTTGCTTCCGCCGTTTTCCGATAGGTGGCTGTACCGGCTGAGGCTGGTTGAAATACATAGATGGTAATGCCTTTAAAGTGAGTGTGGACAGTGCCTAACGAATTGTCATCGCCGTTTCAGTGACAGTTGTTCTTGTTTTCGTATTATTCACGCTCGAAAATGTCCGTTTATGTGCCCAATTCTCGCCATTTGCGGGAAGTTTTACTTTTCTGTTACAATTCGCAAAAAAATGCAGCTGAAGCGCATCGAATGCTCTCAGAAACTTACGGTGATGCTGCTCTGAGTGAAAGAACGTGTCGGGAGTGGTTTCAACGTTTTAAAAATGGTGATTTCGATGTCGAAGACAAACATGGTGGTGGAAGAGAAAAAACCTTCAAAGATGAAGATGATTTACTACGAGCTCTTAAAACCGGGTGAAACCATCACAGGAGATCGCTACCGAACGCAACTGATGCGCCTTAGTCGCGCGCTAAAAGAAAAGCGCCCACAATATCAAGAGCGACATGACAAAGTCATCCTCCAACACGACAATGCTCGGCCTCACGTCGCAAAAGTGGTCAAAAAGTACCTGGAAACGCTGAAATGGGAAGTCTTGCCCCACCCGCCGTATTCCCCAGATGTCGCCCCTTCTGACTTCCACCTATTCCGTTCGATGGCACACGGCCTGGCAGATCAACATTTTCAATCCTTCGAAGAATTGGAAAAATGGATTGCTTCATGGATAGCGTCAAAAGAGGACTCCTTTTTTCGAGCCGGGATCCGAAAATTGCCGGAAAGATGAGAGAAAGTTGTCGCTAGCGACGGACAATACTTTGAATAATACATCTGTAAGCACTTTTTCGCAATAAAGCTTTTAATTTTGGAAAAAAACGGCGGAAGCAAAGTTGTACACCTGATATATTGAAAGTTTAAGCAGCTTCTTGGTAACCATGTATTTTGAAAAATTTTTTTACTCAATAGATTAAAAAACAGAAAATATGAGTTTCAATTTTTTTGAGAAAAAAGTTTCAACTTTGAGCCGCTTTTGCACACACACTAATTAATTTTTTCACAGATTGTTTGGAGTTTTCTTAGTTGGAGTTTTTTCTTTCAAATGACATCAAAATCGTTAAATTCAGAGACCATAAATTTTTGGAATTTTGTCTATGGAACGAATCACTGTGCAATGGGCCCAATAAATAAAGTTTCTCTTAACCCTCTATTGACCCGTTAAATTTGTATGAAGAAACACTTGTTTAATTATATTTCATTTGAAGTGCTTTCAGCATATTTTAAGTCAATTGACCCATTAAATCATGTTTCCCCCATACAAACTCTTAACCCACCGTTGACTCCATCAGATTTAGATTTTTGGAAAAATTAAAAACACGTATTGAATTCTTTTACATTTGAAATACTTTCACCAAGTTCGAATTTAAAAGGCGCAAAAAATCATATTTCTCCTTACAAACTTTTAACCCTTGGTTGATCCCGTTAGATTTCGATTTTCAAAAAAATTAAAAACAAATATCTAATTATTTTTGATTTCAAGTGTTTTCACCAGCTTTGAAGTCAAATAGGCCCATTGGTTTATTTTTTTTTTCTTAGAACCTTAACCCATTATTGACCCCGTTTAATTTTGATTTTCGAAAAATTATTAAAAAATACGTGTCAAATTATTCCGCCAATACCGTTGACGACTGTGTTTCAATCTCCGAATGGCTTTGAGAGCAATTTCTTCTCGAATGAAAACATCAAGTGGAGACGGATTCACGAGGTTAGGAAAGTTAGAGTCATGAAATTTTGACACGTGATCAAGGAGATTTTGAGTTTTAACATAGTTACTTTTCAAGAAAATTCTTTATAAATTTGCAAGGATATAAAGAATTAAAATGTTCAAAGGACCTTTTTCATATCCTGTTTTTACAAATAGATAAAAAATCAATTTTATTTAAATTCTTGAGCCTTTCCTCTTTCATTTGGTTTACATATCGCCATATTCTAACTAGGTTAAGTATTTTTTATATTTTTTTTAATTTTTTTCCCCTTCAAAATTTTGAAGTCCTTCTAAAAGGACAAAGGATGTAGAAATGAAAAACTGAGTACGCAGTAGTACTATATTTGGTCTCTAGTTTCACGCACATATGGATTTTTTCCGGTGTGAAAAATGCTGTCGCACGGTGTTATATTATTATTAAAAAATTATTAATGTAAATTAAATTATTTAATTTTGAATATTAGCGAGTAAGGTACGAAAGGGTGATTTTTTATGTTTATGTTTTTAAAAAAGAACTAATTGTTTTTATTAATAAATATTTATTTATTTAGGTTATGTTTGTTTTTTTGTTCTTTATTTACTTAAAGTAAAATTCGTTTCTTGAAAAAAATGCTCGATGTGGTGATTTTTATTTAAACTAGAAAGTTTCGGTTTCGATTAAAAAAAAATATTCGAATATATATCGAATATTAAAAAAAAACGAAATTCGGTTTCGGCCCAAAAAAGTGGTTTCGGCCGGGCACTAGTAGTGAGTAAGCAATTTCGATTCTCTCTCTCTTCCACTAAATTAAAAAATTTAAATTAACTACAGTTCAGCTAACTAATAACTTTGTTTTCACAGTCTCGCACACACTGCGCCATGTTTCTTTTCGTTTAATGACAAGTTATCAATCCATTTTATAACTTCCATAAATCCAATCTTCTGGCTGTAAAATCAATGCCTCCATCCTCGCGTTCTTGTGCTGCAGATCCGAGGCATTCGTGCAACCTTAAAGTTAACACTTCCATTAACGTATAATTTTCAATTCGAAAATCAATTTCCCGTCATTCGTCATGTCCTCCTTCACGCACACAAACAAGCGCGCACACACACACACACGAACGTTCTTATTGCCGCGACAGCAGTGCCACTTGGCCACCCGCTCGCGGCCTCTTGGCCCAGTCGACAAATGCGATAAACAACTCGAGGGCTTCTCCATTGTTCGGTCTTCGTGCACAACGTTGCGATGTTGTTTACCCCGTTGTACATCCGCCAGGCATCACTTCTTGCCCCTTCAGCTTCTTCGACTTAAGCGAATAAACTGCATACTGACTGCCCGCCACCCAGTTGGCCTTGGCTGGCTGCCCGAGGTAGCACGACAAGTGCGGCGCTCCGCTCGTGCCGCCTGCACCATTGCATTCCTATTAAGTTAATTTTAATTTTATTTTCGCTCGGCGCTGGCACTGGCACTGGCGCAGAGTGCATTTTCCGGATTATTATGTTGTTATTTTCTCAACTGCACTTATGTTGCGCCGTTGTGGGTGTGCGGGTTGAGCCTCCGAAGCGGCGCGTCGGGTGCGCGTGCACCAGTTGTCTGGATTGTTGCTAGTCTGCTATTTTCATTCTGTTGCTTACTATTGTTGTTGTTGTTGTTTTTCTATTGTAGCATCATCCTGTGTGCTTGACGTCGTTTAGCCACAATTGCGGCTGCTGACGATGTCTGTAACGATGTGATAAACTGTGTGCCGGGATGAAATAATTGCGGCTTTCTTACGGTTCGAATGCCAAAGTAAGATAAAATAAAGTTTCAGCTTGGAGAATGCATGGAATGCCTTATCTCCGGGACGGCATGGCATTTGCATCCCCGGGTTGTGGCAAACGAACGCTCAAGCCAAAGACAAGTGCGTTGATATTTCAATTAGTGCATACCAAATGAAATTCTAGGATTGCACATTATCCAAGTTGTGAGCTTTCAATTTGACAGTTTTCAAATAAAAACGCTTCAGTTCTGACTAAACGTAATAATGCTTAGAAGTAGTTGGCGTAACCAAGATTACTGAATTGGGCAGTCATTCTGCATCTGTGTCGACTAGCTTCTACGGCATTTAGAGGGCCTAATAGATTCTTCGGTGATATGATGTGAGGGTGGTCAGGAAAGCTACAAGCTTTCACTTCCATAGCACTCAGTCCATTTGGACCATTGTACCTATGCCCATGGGGCATGTTTTACAACATACTTTTCGAATGGAGAGCGATATAAGTAAATGAGTGTTTCACCAGCCCGAGCTAGGATTCGAACCTAAGGCGTCGGTATGAGAAGCTAGCGCGCTACCCACTGGACTAACGAGCCCGACAATGCTTGGGTACCCGCTACTTTAATAGACGATGCTTTGTGATGCTCCAGAGACGAAGACTTTTCAGCTCAAAAACGTAAATCTGGACCTTAGCAACAGTATTACTATGGACATCGTCCATTAAGCCATTCATTTTCCGGCTAGAAGGTGTAATAATTTCACTCCAAATATTAACCATAAAAGATATTCGCCTTCAAATAAGTATTTGAGTATGGCCCCGAATTTTGTTTTTTGCAATAAATTTAAAAGTAGGCTGACTTAAATATAGAAAAACTAGCAATTTAATGTAAATGATTAACGTTGGATTATTCCGTAATTAAAATTCAACAATTTCCATTTCAAAACGGAGGTAAAGATTATGTCGAGTACCTACTAACGAAAAATGACGCAGTGCCCATCGAAGACACCAACCCTTGTATATCAACCCCTCCTACCTCATGACCGAATTTCAATTTATTGACTAATAAGGGGATATTTATTCATTGCCAGATAAGAACAATAAAATTCGTTACTATATTTTAAAGCTACATTCATGCCATTTTTATCAAAGCGCACATCATTCAAATGGGTCGGCTCGGCTTTGCTGACAGTGTTTCAAGCGATCGTTCAAATTTTTGATAACTTGGTCCAATATGTGTGGCGTTTTTAGGGCAATGGCGTCTTGAATGTTGGCTCATTCAAAGTTGTTGGCTTGTTAGCGTAAACGTAAAATAATCGAGGAGTGTCAATTGATGCACGCTCGCCGTGAGATGACCATGTCGCCAAATTCGTTCTTCACAACTACGAACGTTGTATGGAATGTAGAACCATCTTGTTGGAACCACAGCTTGGATATCTCGATGTTGTCGACCACAGAAAGTCAGTTAACATCGCTCTATACCGAGGACCATTGGAGGTAACCATGTCTTCTTCCTCATACCAAATAATCAATCCTTGTGGATTGATGCCTGACGGAACACTTGTAGATTGTACATAGCCGCTGAGCCAAAAGTCGGCCGCGTCCGAGAAGATTAATTTCTGTTCAAAATGCCAATCTTCGCTTAACATTTCTAGCGCCCAATTTGCAAACTCACGGCGTTGTCTATGGTCGTTTGGCTTCAATACTTGCATCAGCACAACCTTAGGTATTTGTATACCAAATCCAACCGCAAAATAAACCGGGCTGACTCTCTGGTGATTGAGCTGGTCGGCGCCGAATCGACATTTCTGGGTCTTCTTCGATACAACTGAAGCGGAATTTTGATAATAATTTTTCATATTGTTACGAAAATGACTTCTCTAAGTTCGTTTTGGATTGTGCTTGAAAATAAAACTACTTCAGTTACTCAGCGCAAACGCAGTCAAAAACCAACAATCGCTTTATTTACAAATTTACACTTGTTACTACTTTACACTACTACTATTGTATGTTTCCCCTTTGCTTGCTCAACACAGACTCGACCGTCTGCACTGCACACTGCTGCCTTTTAGCCTAGGCGTATACGGAGACGCAGGCCGCGCAACACAGCACAAGGCAGCACAGCGAAAATTAAACTTTGTGAGGCAGAAAATATGTGAACTGCGTATACGAATCTCGTAAAACCAGCACACGTGTTCCGTATTCATTCCATAAACCCAGCAATACGAGTTATTTGTCTGAATTAGACTTTGAAATATAACCTATATAATATAATATGGGTGTAATATCGGCTGTTCACGCACTTTTTCAATTTGTTCTTCAATTTTGGCAAGCAATGTGTCGGCTGCGCGTAGGAAACTGTATTTCAACTACAACGCGACGCAGTTGTGCGCAGGCACGTCTCTCCGCCGCACGCGGCTATGTCGCTGTATACGCCGTTATACGGTACTGAGTTATTTACAAAAAACTAAACTGCGTTGAGTTGTGCTGCGTGTGCGGCCTGCGTCTCCGTATACGCCTAGGCTAATACTGGTTTTGTTTATCGCGCCGATGGTTCTTGCACATTCCATTACCATTCGCGAACCATCCCTGCCATATCGGCATTATAGCATGCCGGCCGTACTTCAAAGTCCATGCCTAAAAGTATGCTCGCATTCATGCATAGCACAGCGCAGAGTGCCTCATCGTTACAATATTTTGCACAAGTTCGGCAAACATAAAACGATGCATGACGAAATGGTAAACTAAACTAAATATTTTGACATTTAAACGTCATTGATATCTTTGACAGTTGCTGAGACATCCTTTTTGGAAAAACTATCTCGGCTATCTGTTCACCTTTTACATCTTTTATTTCTTCAAGGAAATGTCCAAAATATTCAGTTCAACTTTTGCGCCACTGTGGCAACACTCCAACAGAGTTTATGCCTCAAACAAAAACATGGCAGAGCGAACGTACTAACTGCTTTGTTTGTAAACAAAACCGTTGCCGGTAATGCGACTAATGTGTACGTGCATGTGTGTGTGTGTGTGTTCGCATGCCACAGGGAACAAGCCGAAATTGGGAACGTTAATAATAACAAAAGCTTTGGTGCTCTCGTGAACGTTCCGATGCCGACTACACTTTGCAGCTGCGCGCTGTGATTGTTCTCTGCAAATCTGTGCGAAATGAAAATGTTGTCATCAGTTCGCACAGATACTCGTATCGTAAATATGCAAATGACTGGGCGGCCAGTTGTTTTATCTATCATTAGTTTTTATCGTAATTGGCCTTCATGGCCTTCATTCGTTTCAACGTTATCTCTTTTGATTTTTGAATGGGTTCAGCATTCATTATTGAAGATTAACGTGATTTAGTGGTTAGTACGGACAGCAAATAATATTAAATTATAATATATTTATATGTATATCAAGATAGATCTATGGCAAGTAGGTAAGTACGAAAGTGTGACTGTGGATCTATGGTTAGTAGGTGAAACACGAATCTGAGAGTCGTGAGTTAAAATCCCGAATGATACAAAAATAATATTTAAAGAAAATTTGTCTAATCTATATAATAATTGGCTTTGATGATGCTTTCTTCCTCACTTAACTCTCTCAATTCTCTGTTTGGAATGGACAATCCCAAATTTATAATTTTTTTAGTTGTTTTAGTAAACTTGGCCTTATTCTTCCGTAGTGTTCCGTCAATCAAGGCCTTTACAAACCATGTAAATGTATATGTCAAACTTATATATTAATACATATATACTTATAATTGTATTACAAACTGTTTTCAAATTGCCTATTCACAAATATTAACAACCCGAAACGGGAGCTCCAACATATCCTTCACCTAGCAAATCACATTTTTATGAATCATAAATCGATCAAAGTCGACAATAACACTTTTTTGTACTAGAAACCTCTTCTTGGAAATCAATGTTTTAAATCAAATTTATCATCAATCAATCAAACCAAATTTATTTATCATTTATCACGATCTTAAAGTATTTTTCTTTAAAAAAAAATTAAATTGCAATGAAATGTGCTCAGTTAATCAATACCAGCAAAGCTAACAAAAAGGTTTTCCCATGTCTAAGCTACAATATTCTACCTTCTTTCATACTAAATACGTATGGCTTAAATAACAAAGCAAAAATAAATATAAAAAATAATAATATAATCTACACACCCAACCATCACAACGGCCCACTGGCAGTCTTTTTTGTTGACCGGCCTGTGTGGGTTTGCGGTTAATGTGCTCTACAAGTGCAAAACGAAACACTAATACATAGATACAAAATATGTATATTTGTATGGAGGCTGGTCGGTATGTAAGCAGGAGATTTTTTTTACTTGTATCATCAGTCGGTTGTATCTTACGTTCGTTTCTTCTAACCCATCACTAGAGTTGCCATTCGACTGCAAAGCGGTAGTCAATGTTATGTGTTGATATTGAAAAGGGATTGAAATGGATATGTGAAAACGTATCTCAGTTTATTCCCCGAATTTCATTCAGGCTTCAAAGAAAGAAAAAAGAAATTGTAAGTCTCGGCATTGAGTCTTCAGGTTAGGTTACAGAAGCGGTGAGTGTGAGGAGAGTTTGTACATAAGAAACCTGTGAGTTTGTAGGCTCTAAATCACTGATTACCATTCAGCTACTTGCAAGTTGCAGCGACGACAACGCTGTCGTGAGTAGCAGAATGGACATCACTGTTCTAATATAACAATTTTTTTTATATTATTTTCAGATTTGTAGATTTGAAGGCTTTAATAAAACAAATTATAATTTTACAAAAAACAAAATCACACAAAACACATCTCTATCCAAAACAATTTTATGCTTAAGATTATTGACAAAAATATTATATATTTTATATATACATATTATATTTTATATATTTTATTTATATTTTATATTATATTTTATAAGTCATATATTATGCTGTTCCATTGAAAAACTACCCCTTGAATACTCCTTTAAAAATTCAAAGTAACCAAGCATTCAATAACAGTCATTTTTTAAATCAATTCGAAAGCTATATTAAGAGTTACCAATATTAGCTACAGCGAGCCACAGAACTCCAGTTAACCCATTAAGCCCTGAGCGTTGCGTTTGCGCAACGTTTGGGAATTTCGCTATATTAAGTAATTCATAAAGACAAAAGACTTGAAAATGGGTAGAATTGGATTAGAATTGATCGTTTTAGATTCTGCCATACTCAAATTTCAAAATTATTTAAATATTCATACGTTTTTTTCGATCCAAAGTCAAAGGTTTTTTTTGGGGAATTTTTGAAATTCAATCAAAAATACTTATTCTTCAAACCTATCAAAATCCCTTAGTGGGCTGCATTTTGCAATGCTAAACTATTTAAAAATAAGTTTTAAACATTTTTTTTTTTATTTTTTAAACAAAAAATATGCTTTACGTTTTGTGTTGCGCGAATGCAACGTTGGGCCTAAACACTGCCAATTTTCATACAACGCAACGCGTGAAAATGTCAAAATCCAAGCAGCTGATATTTTATTGGCACATTTTATTTTCCGCAAATGTTTGATTTTGTTTATTTGTGTAATGTTTGCGAAAAACATGCCAAAAAAAAAAACATGATATGAATGTTTTGCTTGATTTTTTTTCTTGATTAGGTCAATTAATAAGATTGTGTAAAATTTTATGGAAATCGCACAAGCCTTTCTGGGGTCAGGTTTTAATGGGTTAATATCAGGTGTACAACTTTGCTTCCGCCGTTTTCCGATAGGTGGCTGTACCGGCTGAGGCTGGTTGAAATACATAGATGGTAATGCCTTTAAAGTGAGTGTGGACAGTGCCTAACGAATTGTCATCGCCGTTTCAGTGACAGTTGTTCTTGTTTTCGTATTATTCACGCTCGAAAATGTCCGTTTATGTGCCCAATTCTCGCCATTTGCGGGAAGTTTTACTTTTCTGTTACAATTCGCAAAACAATGCAGCTGAAGCGCATCGAATGCTCTCAGAAACTTACGGTGATGCTGCTCTGAGTGAAAGAACGTGTCGGGAGTGGTTTCAACGTTTTAAAAATGGTGATTTCGATGTCGAAGACAAACATGGTGGTGGAAGAGAAAAAACCTTCAAAGATGAACAACTAGAAGCATTGCTTGATGAAGATTCGTGCCAAACCCAAGAAGAGCTTGCCGAATCGTTGGGAGTGAGTTAGCAAGCCATTTCAAAACGTCTCAAAGCCCTGGGCCTTCATCCTCCATCCTTCAAGTCATCCTTCAACACGACAATGCTCGGCCTCACGTCGCAAAAGTGGTCAAAAAGTACCTGGAAACGCTGAAATGGGAAGTCTTGCCCCACCCGCCGTATTCCCCAGATGTCGCCCCTTCTGACTTCCACCTATTCCGTTCGATGGCACACGGCCTGGCAGATCAACATTTTCAATCCTTCGAAGAATTGGAAAAATGGATTGCTTCATGGATAGCGTCAAAAGAGGACTCCTTTTTTCGAGCCGGGATCCGAAAATTGCCGGAAAGATGGGAGAAAGTTGTCGCTAGCGACGGACAATACTTTGAATAATACATCTGTAAGCACTTTTTCGCAATAAAGCTTTTAATTTTGGAAAAAAACGGCGGAAGCAAAGTTGTACACCTGATAATTAAAAATGCATAAATAGTTTAAAAACAATCACAGTAAGAATAAAATAGGAATTTTCTAACTTAATCTGTTGTTTTCTGTTGCTGGAAATGGCAAACCTCTGAGAGTAAAAATTGCTTATGAAAGAGCTCCCAACCTGCGGTTCGGAACCGGCATAAAACTGTAGGTCGCTTCCACACGCGTAGAAATTCACACGCACAACACGGGTGGTTGCGGGAAGCTAGGCCTTAGTCTCGCGTAAGCGGGCTGTCGTGCCAGTCAATTCAATTCAATTAATCTGTTGTTTTCTTCGAGCGGACGAATGTTTTTAGTACAACTGAATTTTTAACAAAATATTTTTGAGTTTCGTATCGCTTTTGTACCTTTTCAACATCAAATAAAGTTATTAAATAGTTGTAAGTAAAAACCAAATATGTTTTTTCTAACTTAATCTGTTATTTTCTTCAAGAGTGTAAACATTTTTAGTACCACTGCATTTTTAACAAAATATTTTTTAGTTTCATATCAATTTGGTGCAACTTTTATAACTTGAAACCTTTTTCACACTATAAATTAATTGATTAAATAATTCTAAATAAAAACCAAATATGATCTTTTTAACTTTATCTGCTATTTACTTCGAGAGTACTGCACATTTTTAACAAAATTCTTTTGAGTTTCGTATCGATTTTGTGCAACCTTTATGAAACCTTTTCAACAATACAAATAAATTTATTAAATAGTTGTAAGAACAAAATATGGTATTTCTAACTTTTTCTTTTATTTTCTTCAAGAGTGTGAACCTCTTTAGTACAACTGTATTTTTAACAAAATATTTTTCAGTTTCTTATCAATTTGGTGCAACTTTTATGACCTGAAAAGATTGCAACACTTTTAAATTAATTAACTAAATAGTTGTAAGTAAGAACCAAATATGTTTGTTCTAACTTAATCTGTTATTTCCTTCGAAAGTACGAACATTTTTAGTACAACTGCTTTTTTTACAAAATATTTTCGAGTTTCATATCGCTTTTGCGCAACTTGTATAACTTGCAAGCTTTTCAACACTTTGAATCAATTGATTAAATAGTTGTATCTTTCTGCATTTAATTGCTTACACATTCCTAAGCCACACTTAACGCTCGCATTTTCTGTATCCATCGAAAACCAGTTTCATTCGCTGCCAATTACAGCTCCAACGACACACCATCAACTCTAAATATTTTCCACTCTCGCTAGTGGCTGGCAACCCTGTTGTATGTATCTGGCAACGAAGCACGAATGTATTCCGCGCAGCGTCGCACAACAGCCAACACCGCAGCTCCAGCCCACCTCGTATAAGAAGCACCGTGGTTGGGTCGTATGAAAGCGTTTGCGTATACGAGCGGGCGACCGTGTGGCACAGCGCTGACGCAATCGATGAGCTGGCGTTCAGTTGTGTTTCGGCGCTCCGTTGGTGCAAATTCGCTGCGACTGGCCGCGCGGCAGCCGGTTGTTTTGTGCATTGGAATATTGGAAAAGAGGGCAGAAAATTCGATAGAAAATTAGATTTTTCGCCATGGCCACGCCCGAGATTGCCGTCAAGACAGAAGTCGACTTTGACTTCATGACGAATTATCACGGCGACGAAAACACGCAGAACTCGCAAAGTTCGACCAGTTCGCGTATCTTACGGAACTCCTATTCGAATAATTCGCTGCCGCAGCCAAAACCACCACCACAAACGGCCGCAGATTCGAATACGGAGAGCGATGAGGACAATTTACAGCGGCTGCTAAAGGAGTTCGACTTGGAAATACTGTACACCACTTTAAAGTGTAAGTGCGTTGCTGACCGTTCGAAAAAAGTGCAAAAATTAGTGTTGAAATCGGCAAACTGAAAATTCTGTATACTAAATTCAAGTGTCGCGCCATGTCTATATCGCTGCGAAAAATTTCTAGTTACAAACGTACATAAATACATATGCACGGCATATGTGTGACTAAAACCTACACACACGCACGTTTACATACGGATCGGAATTTTAATGAAATAGAAAAATCGACAACGAAAAATCACATTGCCGCATAAACCTACCCACATACCATAAATACATACATACGTACATATCTATTATACAATAAATAAATACGTACATATATATTAGTGTGTGTGTGTGCTTGTCATTTTTTATTTAGTTGCACGTACATGCATACATACAGACGTCTATGTGCTTATTTGCAAAATCAAGAAAAAAAGAATAAACACTTTATTATTGTTGTTGTTACCGTTGCCAAGCAAAGTCTATGTCTGGAGGTGGGCGATTTGCACCAGCACACCGAATGTCGCCGACACTGGCCACACCGTACCGTACGTAAGGCTACGGCATCGTACCGCAGCTGCGCTGTGCAGCTCTGTGTGTGTGTATGCGCCAAGCGGCCAACAGCCGCCTCGTATTTAGGCGAGGCCGCCTAAACGGCCAGCCAGCAGCGAAGCGTTTCACCGTCCATGCTACACGACTCCCGTAGCCAGCGCACTTATCCGACGACTCGTGCGACTGTTATACGCACACTAGCGCCGCACTAAGCAGAGTGAGAGCGAGCGAACGGGAGAGTGGCCCGCTGCGTTGTGTGCGCACTCTCGGTTTTCGTTTTGACTGTTTCGTTTGTCGTTGCGTTTCGCATTGTCTGCGTCAACCGGACTATTGTTCAACGTGGCCACAATGCAGCACCAGCAGTGCTAATGCGATGCAACGCAGGGGGAGCAGAGGTTGTAATAAAATCCCGCTAAAACTTACGTATCACTCATTCATACAAAAGCAAAACGTTTGGAGCTTTGACAGCAGTTATTGGCCTCCATCGCCAGACTCAATTTTAACGATTTATTTTGCGTTCATGAAAAAAGAAAGACGATTTCTTTTCAGAGCTTTGATGTAACAAAACGTTATTATTTGTATTTAAAATTGATACGGCAGTGCCAATCTTTGAGTGGATAAATGGAACAACACAATCTCTGAGAGCATAGACTTTAGTTTAAGTAGAAATATTTTTAAGAAACTTTTTTATATCAATTTGTTATTATAATTTGTAATATTGCTTTTTATAATCTGTTAGGGCACAGCCCGGTAGATTGTCACCAACTAAATAAATAAACTAAAAACTGAAACGCCTTATAACACCGTGCAACAAAACTTAAAAAAATTTTTCACACCGGAAAAAATCCACATGGGCGTGAAACTAGAGACCAAACATAGTAATACTGCGTACTCAGTTTTTCATTTCTACATCCTTTGACCTTTTAAAAGGACTTCAAAATTTTGAAGGGGATACAAAATAAAAAAAATATAAAAAATACTTAACCTCGTTAGAATATGGCGATATGTATATCAAATGAAAGAGGAAAGGCTCAAGAATTTAAATAAAATTAATTTTTTATCTATTTGTAAAAAAAGGATATGAAAAAGGTCTTTTGAAAATTTTAATCCTTTATATCCTTAAAAATTTATACAGAATTTTCTTCAAAAGTAACTATGTTAAAACCCAAAATCTCTTTGATCACGTGTAAAAATTGCATTACTCTAACTTTATTGGTTCGAAAGTTATTAAAAAAAAGGCGGAAGCTGCAATTCTAATGAAGTAAGAACATTATAATTTATTTGAGTATTAATACTAATAGCCGCGGTGTTGAACTTCTGAAAGGATCAAATTTCCCAGCATGCGCTCAACCTTCTTCGCCTCTTTGGATTGTTGAAGCTCACATTCAAGTTTTTGGTTCACAAGGTTTTCAAACAAATAATCAGTTAAATACGTGTTTTCCAAAATTCCAGACACATACACATGTATGTTTATTTGAGAAATCAAACTTAATTTAAAACGAATTCCAGACTTGAATATGCTTCATTAATTTGGTCTCCATATTTTGGGTGACATGGTGTTAAAATTGAATTGATTGATTAAATTAGATTAATTGATTAAATGATTCCTACGATTTGCACTGCGTAATTTATGTTTTACAGATCCTATGCAAAGCTATGAATCGAGGTGCTTATTGATTAATTTAAAATCGTTGCAAAATAGGAGAACAATCCTGTCTTTGTCTCTGTTGACTGTCCCGCACTCCTCGAGAGGATTTTCCTGAATATTCCAGCCAGATCTCTTCGTTGCTCAGAGTTCTTCTGGATAAATTTAATTGAGTTCAATAGAATCTCCAAATATGTCGATATTGATTTTTGATTTAAAAAAATCGATTCATATATTCTTTAAACATTTTTTATAAATAGCATAGCTTACGTTTTTTTCAATTACGTATGTACAATGTATGTACATTTAAAATGTGTTTACCTTAGCCTATACTATACGAATTTTTAATGTATTCATTGGTTAAATTAAAAATTAAAAATTAAAAAATTAAAATTAAAAACTAAAATTAATTAATAAAGTCATTCGTCAATTCTAAACTTAATTTCCTACGCACCAATTAAGAAAATAAACACAAAAAACATAATTCTAAGTTTTTAATTATTTTTTTGTAGGGTAGAGTGGGGTGTTGTGAGACGGGTTTTGTTTTTGGGCATGAACTTTTTTGAAAATGAAAATTTGTTTAATCTGAAACTCTTCATTTGTAGCTTATCTAATAACAAATGAAAGTATAATGGCATTTGAATCAATTTAAAAAAATTTTGAAAAAATTTTTTTGTCTGAAAAAAATGTGTGTTTTTGCAACTTTCAACAATTGTGGGGTGTTGTGAGACACAACTTTAAACGGCACAAAATGGAATTTTGTCATGAAATATCTTTATTAAACTTGAAAAAAATGAAAATACAGAAAATTCTGAGGGAAAATAATGATGGAATGTATGACTCCCAATACATTTTGTTCCATTTATTCGTCTTCGGCCGCTTCGCATTGGGCGCAAGTGAAGTAACCCGTTGTCATGTTCGCGCATTTGAGGTGACCCGCTCGATCACATTCAATACAATAAATGGAGTTGTTTCGGTTGAGTTGTTTTGGCATTTTGCCGAGACAAATGATGCAGAAGTCTGGATCTTCTTCGTCTTCGGACCCAGACGAAACCATTGTATCCGGTACGGACTTTGATTTACGGACTCGTTTTGCTGGTGGCCCTTCAACGGTTGATTGCTTCTTCTTTTCGGCTTTCTTCTGCTTCTCTACCGCTTTTTTGTGGGCATTGGACACACTCTCACCATAAGTCAATATTGTAGACTTTATCGGCTTACGTCCTCGCTTCGATTTGGCTGGTGGTGCGTCAAATTTCAAAGGACTCACCTCATTTAATGCACTGCGAAATAACGAAATTTGTGGTGTGCTGGGCTTTGATGACGTGCTGGCAATTTCGGACCGTTTTTCCACCAGTTTTCTTGCTTTGCTTTGAAACAAAGTCGGTCAATTGAGCATCTGAAGCTGTTTCTGGATCCAAGTTATCCGCCTTAATTTTTGCCATGTACCGTGACAGCTTCGACTTATCGATGTTGTAGGCCGTGCTCACTGTTCTCAATGGCTTCTTGTCAATAGCAATCTCTTTTATTGCCGCCACTAATGCATCAACATTTACAACTGGCTTCAGTGCACCTTTATAAGAATTTCGTGGCATGTTGGCTGTAAAAATCATTAATTTTTTTTTAAATCACCAAAATTCGATAAAAATTCATGATAGATGTTAACTCTGGTGGACAAATGCCGAAAAATGCCAAAACATGAGTGTCTCACAACACCCCATATTTTCTGTCTCACGACACCCCATATTCGACATTTTCAAGATGGCCACCGCGTCGTCGTCACACATAAAAATTACACAAAATCACTACTGTCGTTTTAAAGACAATCACTTATCCAGTATTTCTGAATATATTTACCTTCAACTTTGGCTCGAAAATATTTTCACAATTTCACGAAATAATGATCGACTCAAAACTTTTGAGATCAAAATAGAAATAAAGATTCGGAGAGGCACGCAATGTACGTGTTGACGCGTCTAATGCCTATAGAAAGTGAGGAAAGACGCTAAAACTACTGTCGAATGTGTTGAAACGTCATCAAGTCATTCTGTCATGGCGGCGGTGACGTGACGATAACGTGACGTGTCTCACAACACCCCATGTCTCACAACACCCCACTCTACCTTACATTTTTATATTTTTTATTTAGTCATCAATATAAAATATTGTAACAAAAGTTAGGTCCGAACTAACTGCCAAGACCATAAATTCGTTCTTAATTGCATATTACATTTAAATTTTTATGTGTGTGTGTTATTTCTACATTTACTATATATATTTTTTTAAATTTTATTTATCTAGTAAACGACATAAGTTATCGCAGCCTGAAATACTTATCAACAGATGACATCAATGCCGCCATTCGTAATATCGGCTATCGCGCCGAATTTCGCGAAAAACTTTTTACTTGGCGAAGACAAAAGGTCAGACCAACGATTGTGCATTTTTTATATTTAACATTTTTCAATTAAAAATCCATCAATGCCCGCAGTTCGAAACACATGAGCCGCCACTCGTTGCCATCACACTGGCAACGGCTCAGTCCACAAACACCAGCAAGAAGCTGCCCACCACAGCAGTGGCGCCAGCAATTTCGCTACAACAACCGCCGCCAGCACCGCCACAGCACTCAACATCAGCGGTGATAACAACCACAGCGAACATAATGCCCACCACTACGGCTTCGGCAACTATAATCAAGCGCACCAGTCCCGAGGACTTTCTGAGTTTGCTGCCCGGCATAAGTGGCGCCGCAACGCGCATCAGCAGCACGCCGACAGTCATTCTGGAGCCGGCGCTCGATCTCAAGGAAGTGTTCAGCTTTATGCCGGACTCGACCAAGCAGCCGCAAACCGTTGCCAGCGCCACGTTCACAGCAACGACGCAGCAGAACCTGCTGATGCCGCAGAGCAGCAGCAGCGACGGCTACTTGCCGAAGGGTTTGCTGATAATGTCCTGCACGAAAGTGGTACGCCCTGCAAGCACACGAAACCGCGACGCAGATTTGTGTTAACGTTGCACATTTTTTTTCAGCATGTGCAAAACTTGCTCGAGAACACACACATCGGCCGCACCATTAAGCAATTCTACCACAAGAACGGCTATCTGGAGAATCAGCAGCGCAACGAGATTGTGCGTCTGATCATCGAGGAGGTGATGCAGCAGGGCGACAGCCTGAGTCCCAAGGATTTTCGCGCACTCATGAACGACATAATCACAGTGTTTCCCAACGAGAAGGCAGCAGCGGTGAGTGCAGCCTTCACAAGCAAAATGCATGTCTACATGTGTCCGCTTGCAGGACTATTACTTCATCTATAGAAGCGGCAAGGGCAACCCACTGGGACGCCTCTATCAGCGCTACTCCAACGAGAACTCCAAGCGGCGTAAGTTGACACGGCTGGCCGAGGACGAAGACGGCTCCGATGGTGGCGATCAGCATGTGGGGCTGCTGGACGACGACGACACCATGTCCACCTATCCGCAGGAGCTGCCGGGGCGCGTGCCGCGAGTGGACGAAATGACTGCGCTGGCACTGAAGCAGCTGCTCACCACCGACCACTTTAGCTGGGAGGAAGTATGCGACAAGTGGATACAGACGTGGGCGCTGAGGCAGAAGGAAATGCAACAGACAGGCCTGGCTGAGTTGCTCACCAACTGGGCCAAGTTGACCGATCCTCGAGCAGCTGAGCTGGTGGGTATTAGCATACAATGTGACTTTGCTACAGCTGGTGACTTTGCTTGATTGCAGTTCAAAATCGATTTTCGTCACGTGTTTCCTGAAAAGGAGAATCTGCTCCTTGCCAAGTGGGATGACTATTTGAAGAAGATTGCGCCGCAATTCGACAAAAAACTCAACTATGAAGACTTGAAGAAGCTGTACAAATACTGCAAAATGGGCATGGCCAGCAAAGGTACAAAGAACACGCACTCACAAATCTGTTAAATATCCATTTCATCATTTGAATTCATTTTTCTTTGCTATTTCAGACGAGAAGGACTTTGTCTTTGCTGTGGGCTTGACCGCTCTGCTGCCATCGACTGCCCGTTTCAAGGATCACACCGGCAAGTTGAAGATACGCGCCAATATTGGCGACAGCATCGACTCGTTCGTGATGCGCCTCAACACGCTGGACGCATACAAGTCGCATCTGGACCTCTACACCCGCAAATACGGACCAATCAATCGCTCCACGCATCCGTTTCTGATTGTCATTATGCCCAACGAGTACACCATCTCGAAGATCTACGTGGCGCTGGAGAACCACTTCTACTGCATGCAGTCCTTCCTGCAGGCGCTCGATCTCTGCTACAAGATCTACCACACCTGCGGTCTTAAGTACCCGACCATCTGCGAGAATGTGTGGACCTTCATTCAGCGCTACTTCTACGACATGTCGGTGCCGTGGGAGGCGCGCAACGCCAACCTGGTCTCGCTGATTGTCTCGCTGACCATGCAAGCCTAATTCTTACCGAATACGAAACCAACTCGTGTGTGATTTGGATTTGAAATTCAGTTTGAAGTGTAAATATTGTGTATAATTTGCCTCCACTGCGTCAGACGGCAACAGTGTCATTTAATTAATTTAAAATTAAAATTAAATTAATTTTCAAACATTAAAACTCTTTGTTGTTGTTGTTGGTTTTGTTTCATTGTGCGTCTCAAGCTGCTACAACTTGCGCAACGGCAGCGCCGCAGGAATTTCGCTCTGGTGCAGACTCACTGCAGGCGAGGCACATTAACGCGAACTGCACGCAGGAAACAAGTTTTCGCAGGGCACCGCCAGCGCTGCCATTGTTGCGGACACATACACACACGAGACAGGAGCTGGCCCCCGAAAAGTTGCCTCTGTGTGTTTTGAGAACGAAGTTGCAGCGTAAAGTTGCACTTTCCAAAGCATACTTTCGGCATCGCTCCGATGCTTTCAACTGCAGCTGATGTAATTTATTCCCATATCTGTGTCACATGTGCTGCTTCATGGTAACGGTGACAACAACAACAACCACTATGGCAATGAAACAAATAAAACAAGCAAATAGCAACAACAAACACGTTTACCGTAGGACTTCAGAAAGAATGAATATATGATGCCATGTGGTTGCCGTTTAGTGAAATTCGACGACATGGTGACCAGATGTGCCAAGTCTCAATACTTGAGGCCTAATAAATTTTGGTATTTTAAATTCGGTCCATTCGGTCTGGTCGATGATTTTTTTTAAGTGTCAGAGCTGTTCAATCGGTGTTATGATTCAATATCGTTTAAAGGGTTGAGAGGACAGAAAAGAAAGAAAGAAAAGCAGTGGCCAAAAGTCTAACCAGGTGACTTGTAGGCGAAACTGATGCCTTATTTTCCTTTTGGGGATTGTAAAAAGCGACAATGATGCGCTTTTGGAGGGTTAAAATAAAGACCAAAGCTTTGAACGACTGCTGACAAAAACTTAATCGTTTACATTCAGATTAAAATCGTCTGGACTAAGCATGCTCGGGATCGCGGAAGACCAGAAATCCCGAAATTTATATTCTTCAAGCGTTTCGATCGACAGATGGGCATAAATGCAGTATAGCGAATCCTCGTGAAAAAAATAAATAAGTATGCTCTTACATAGAACTTTAGCTCTAGAATCTAATGAACTACAAATTTTGCCTGGGAAACGCCCACAAAAGGCGTGGCTCAGGGTCAAAGCTCAAAGTAACTCAATCAATTCTCAATCGATTACACGATATGAGTATCAAACGAAAGGTCTTTTTCATACCTTTCTAATGATATACAACATTAGATATATAATATGTACGAATAAGAAGCAAAGAGTCCATTCATAGGACCAACAGAACATTGGTTTTAGTAAAACTAACTTGAAACGGAACATCCCTAATTGGGCTCAGAAACGCAAAGAAGAACACTGAAGCAACATGGAAGAAATATTTCACTCTAAAAGGTGCCTAACCTTTGACAGGAGCAAACAGCCATATCGGCTCTTTTTCTTCTTAACCGAAGCCACGTTAGGAGTTTATGTGGTGCTGTGATAGGTCACTTCTTCTGTAACATCCCCCTCCATAAACTGCAATGAAGATGATGAAACAATGGAACAATCATTCCCGGCCCTAACACACAGACTTGCAAAGTTTCTGGGGAAACATACATAGGTCTCGGTGAAGATGGGTCTGATTCAATATCTCAGCAAACAAAACACCGAATGATTTCCAAGGCCCAATAAACCTTTCAACATAGGTTGCAGTGCGCAAGAACCCACGTTATCATTACATTACAATACATTACAATACATTACAATATATTTCATTACACTACATTGCATTACATTAGAATACATTAAATTACATTTCATCGCATTACATTACATTACATTACATCACAATACATTACAATACATTACATTTCATTGCATTTCACTACATTTCATTACATTACATTATATTACATTACATTACATTACATTATATTACATTAAGTTTTATTGTTTTTTTAATGTTGCAGTATTTGGCGGTTTTTTTTACATTGATTTCTTTTTAATCACATCACATTACATCACATTACATCACATTACATTACATTATATTACATTACATTGCATTACATTACATTACATTACGTTACATTACATTAAATTGCATTACATCACACTAGATTACATTAGTTTACATTGGATTAGATTACATTAGATTACATTAGATTAGATTACATTGCATTACATTACATTATATTACATTCAGTTTTATTTTGTTTTTAATGTTGCGGTATTTTTAGGTTTTGTTTACATTGATTTCTTGAAAATAAATTCAAAACGTTAGTACTTATTTGTAAAAAATGTATACATACATACTTTAATTGAATCTCAGAATCGCTGGATTAGATCCGGGATGAAGTAAATGATTAATTTAATGCATTCACCTCTTTTAGAAAAAAATTCAACGTCTGAATAAACCAACACACTCACACAAATGGCCACCATAACGTTAATGTCTTTTTGGCCAGAGTTTCCTATCCGACGTTGTTGTTGTTGCGCCAACTTTAAGCATGCAAATTGAGCTTGCAGCATCAGAATTTCGACACATAATTTTTGGTTATTTTTTTTTCGCTGCAACCAACTGCGTTGATTTGTTGTTATTACCGCCTAACATTCCACCGCTGGCCACCACCGTTGCCGCTTCGAGTCCAAGTGTCCTCTGTCATAGTCGGCGCCATTCTTCTTCTTATTACTGTTACGGTAACGATTTTTCCAAGTTGAGTGCTGGCAAATGTTGCTGCAGATGCTACTCGTTCTTCTTGTTGGTGGCAATTTTACTGCATTGACCACAATTTGTGGCTGCGTATGCTCAGGGCGATTTCTTTAGTTATTGTTGTTGCCACAAGCTTGCCTATGCAGCCAACAGCAGCAGCACCACTGTTCTAACTATTGTTGTTGTTTATGTTTTTATTGCTGCTGTCGTTGTCATTCTTGGGTGCATCCGGCGAGACCCTTTGTCATAGCTGCTGCTTGGGCTGCTGGTTGTTGTTAGTGCCGCTGCTGCCGCCATTTGTTTAATCGTCGAGCTACCGCTGCACCACAATGTCGCACAACATAATCCAGCTTGCCCGACTCACTCGCCCAGCAGCGCTATCAGTGCAAAAACCTCTCTTACACACATTGCAGCAATTGTTGTTCTTGTTGTTGCTGCTGCTGCTGCGGTTGTTGGTTGCTGGTTTTCTGGTTTATAGCACAGACAATGCAGTTTTTGTATGTTTTCGGACGATGCAGTAAAGTTGTGTTAATAATTTGGGCAACATTATGCACGAGTTTAGCAAATTATTGACTTGCAAGTGAGCAGTTTTCGTTAGTGGCGAGCATTAAGTGCCCCATTTGGTGTATTTTATCTCAACGATGCGGCCAAGCGACAGATTGTTTTTTTAGATTGTGTAAAGAGTTTTTGGAATTTTGAAATTGAAATACAATGGGCGAAACCCTTTTGATAGATTGTCCCAAAGACATTGCAAGCATATAGTATTTTCAGATTATGTGAACGATGGAGCCATGGACGAAATGTTTTACATTAAAGTTGTTTGTGATGAATGCGATTAACGTTTTTCTTTATGGTTCAAAAATATATTCACACACAGCTGCCAGGAGACATGGGATAAATGAGACCTTAATTAGGTTGATCTATTTAGCTTTCTCGAAAAGACTACTAACTGCTGGTGACAGTGACGGTGATTCAGTCATGACAGAGATCGTACGAGGATCTCTTGCTGTGATGCCTCGTTGTCGACTCTCTGCTAAAAGAGATGCAGGATCTTGGAATTCATGTCCAGGCATACGCGAACAATGTCTGTGCACTAACATCAAGACGATCCCTTTGGATAGCTTGCATGAAAATACGGAAAATCCTGGATAAGACTGATGAGTGGTGTACTATTCAGAGTCTTTCCGTCAATCCTAGTAAAACGACTTTGGTTCTATTTACTGTGAAACGGAAGCTGGAAGATCCAAGACTTCCGGTACTCAAAGGCGTGACTCTTTATGTATCCGCATGAGTAAAAAATCTGGATGTAATTCTAGATAGGAAACTAACGTGGAAGACGCATGTCTTCACAAAAGTAGACCGAGCACTGATGTTTTTCCAACATTGCCTCCAAACTTTTGGCAAAACTTGAGGTCTGAAACCTGCTGTAGTCTTTTGGATCTATACTGCACTTATCAGACCTGTAATTACCTACGCACCAGTTGTCTGGTGGAGACAAACTATGGTTAGATCCACAGTTCTGAATCAGAACAAACGACAAAGAAGCGTATAAATATGCATAATGGATGCCACGAAGACTGTCTTTGGCGATGCCCTGAATACCATGCTTGACTTTCTTCCTCTAGATCTAAAAGTTTAACAGGAAGCAATGAAAGCGATACGCGGAGTGGCACGACGTCACAGAGAGCTCGGGTCACAGAGAAATCTTCAAGAGGTTGTCAGGTCAATATCCATTGAAGCTGACCCGTGAGGATTACCTAATACCTGTACTATCCTTTTGGAGAAATATGGAAATCATGAGTTCAGAGTCCATGCTAGGGGATCTAACAGACGTTTTCTTCACTGATGGTTCCAAGACCAATTTATGTACTGGAGCTAGATGGGATCTTAACGAAAGTGTCAACTGTTACTACTGGCAACCGTCTTCCAATCGGAGGTCTTCGCCATTATGACAGTAACAAAATGAATAATCGAGAAGAAATGGAAAACGTATAGGAGTTTGTGAGACAGTCAATCTGCACTTAAGACCCTGGAGAATGCGCGAGTAACTTCAAAGATTGTCCAAGAATATAAGACCAAGCTTAGGTCGGTTGTGCGAAATAGTAAGCTACAACTTATCTGCGTTCCTGGACACTGTGGTGTTCAAGATAACGAAACTGGCGATAAATTTTCTAACTATGGATCAGGGTGTATACCCTTGAAACCAGAACCAATAATTGGCACCAGTCTTACAGGTATCCTGGACTGGATCAAATCCTGTGAAAACAGCTTACACTGGGAGCGTTGGTGTAGTTTGGAAAGCTGTAGAACTGCCAAGTGTTTTGTGTTAAGCCCGAACAGGAAGGCAGCGGCATTCCCTGTGAGTATAGGGAGGAAAAATCTTCGCCGGATGGTCGGTTTAATCACAGGAAACAATCTATTGCCAATACGGGCATCATTGAGGATCCAAGAAAAAAGAATCCAGGAAATTCATGCAGAAAGACATGTAGTCCCCTTCCCTACCACTTTCTTTCATTCTCCCTTGAAAACCCACCTCACTTTCCACTATCAACCGTTTCGTTCTTTTTGAGCGTTAAGTACAATGGGCTACCTAACCTGAATGCCTTTTGTCAGTCTAGTTTTAGTCCCCAGTGCTGTTTGTGCTAAAGCATTTATCTCGATCAAAAATATAATAAAATCGTAAACATTTTTTTACAACTTCCCCCACGAATCAACTCAACAACTATGTGCCGAATATGCAATTTGATGCTTCTAGACTCTTTTTTGTTGGGTTATATAAAGCCTTGTCTATAGCAATCAATCGACATCCATTAAAGCATTTAAAAAAATAACATTACACGTGTTAGTAGCGATATACTCGTACCATCTACATATATTCAAAATTCTATATTCAAAATCGGACTTTTAACATGGTTCAACTTCAACTTGAAAAATCCTCCAAAAAAGGACAAGCGTGACATTTGTTGAACACACACAGCTAACTATTAAAATTATTCATCAACAAATTTTTTCATAAATAAACCCAAAACACTTTATCACTCCCATGGTTTTTAAATATATTTTAATGGAAATATTCAACAGTTTAAGACCACGAAAGTCTCTTTAGACACGCAAACGCTTATTTCATTTCTGTTTTACGTAAAACATTTAAAGTGCATAATTAATTGCTCTCGTAGAAGGTGCGGCACCACAAATTTAAAACATTAATTAAAATTGTTTGCAATTATGTGCTGTCATAAATATAATGCAAAAATATTGATTATCGTAATGAAACTACCACAACAACAAATTAATTAGTCTTTTCAACATTTTTACATATTTAATGCATTGATGGCAATTCAATGTGGAAATACATGAAAATAATGTCTTCCATTACTAATGAACGTACACGTGTTCCGTTAATACGATTTCAAAGTTTTGCAACTGAAAATTTGTATTGAAACCACTGAGGGAATGCAAATGGCATAAAAAAGTACAAATTGTGAAATGAAAAAATTAATAAAATAAAATATATAAAATAAAATAAAATAAAATAAAATAAAATAAAATAAAATAAAATCAAATAAAATCAAATAAAATCAAATAAACTAAAATAAAATAAGATAAAATAAAATAAAATAAAATAAAATAAAATAAAATAAAATAAAATAAAATAAAATAAAATAAACTAAAATAAAATAAGATAAAATAAAATAAAATAAAATAAAATAAAATAAAATAAAATAAAATAAAATAAAATCAAATCAAATCAAATCAAATCAAATCAAATCAAATCAAATCAAATCAAATCAAATCAAATCAAATAAAATATAATCAAATAAAATAAAATAAAATAAGATAAAATAAAATAAAATAAAATAAAATAAAATAAAATAAAATAAAATAAAATAAAATAAAATAAAATAAAATAAAATAAAACAAAATAAAATAAAATAAAATAAAATAAAATAAAATAAAATAAAATAAAATGCAAAGCTGTTGCCATGCAAATGAAAGCAAATTTCAATCAGTTATAAGCCAGTTTCAAACTGTGTTTTGGAAGCATTTCATAGAAAATATTTATTTTTTCAATTTTGTTGAAAACAATTATTTTCTTATTACTTAATTGATTAGTGATTCGAACCCTCGACCCCCTAGCCTCATGCATGGAGCTATCAACAATTATCTATCAATGGTAACTAATGTTTATTCTTGAGTGCACAACTGGGCGTATGAGTAACGCGCATACTCGCTCGCGTACACCAGGGCGTATGCGTAACGTCAGTTTCACACGAACTCGAGACACTTTTCGTTGTTAAACTATTTAAAGAATTTAAACTAAGCACGCAGAAACAGATTCTGACAGCAGCTGTGTGCACATTGCGAGCACATTTAAAGCTTTGTCTGTTCAGTGTCTTTGAACAGCCATAACAGTGAATGGCGGCCATAATCGCAGCTGCACACATGCACGTTTCACTGCGCTTTCAAGTGCATACAAAACAACAATCTCGATTTCAAAGTAAGCTTCAAGTGTCATCAGCCCAGCTGAACACAGCGAGCGCATCAAAGCAAATGTTATGACGCAAAGCTTTCATCGGCAACAAATGGCTGCCACCGCCTGATTGTGTATATATGTATGTATGTATTTATGTGAGCCTGCGTGCATTTGCCATTAAATCGCATTGTTTCCGCAGCACTTTATGCGCGACAGAAAACGACACCATAATCGAAGTAAAAGTGTGCAACGCCAAAACACTCTGAGCGGCAAATAGTTGACTGCGTCATACTGACCCGGATAAAGTAACCTAATCTCATTTTTGCAGTCAGCCCATTGGGTAAAGTGTTATGCGTATTGATGGTTATGCATGTGCAACTAATGCATGAATGCATGAGTATATTGAATAAGGTGTTGGTCTATTTAAAACAATGTGGCTTTTAGACAGACGCGTAGCCATTTGTTACACCAGTTGCAGTTAAAATAATTCAATTTTGTTTACAAAATATTTTTTTATTTGATTTTTATACACAATTTATTTGGAAAATGGAAAACAGAGGAATTTGATGTCTGTCAGGATCAACTGGTAGTCTTGCAGGAAGTCTCTACATCAGACTGAAAATTTTAACAAAATTTATTATATACTCGCTGCACCAACTGCAAAGTAAACAACTAATAGGCAGATAGAAAGCAAAGGAAAGATCACTGAACCCACTTAAAACTCATTGTGATACCACACTTTAAGCACTCATATCCTCGTACTCATAAAACCATTTGATTTAAAATTTAATGTTGTTTACATTATTCCTTATGGAGAGATAAAATTATCACATTGAATTTGAATTATCAATTGAATCACTTTTTATTAAGTCTGGCATTGAAAAGCGATGTAATCCCTCAACTAAAACAAGGTCATGAAAAATTATCTATTTATGATAAAAGTCAGTTATGGATCCAACTGGAGTTTGAAACACTTTATACACTATGATGCACTAACAACATTAAGAAAGACTATCAATCAGTTTATTTATTCTGATAGGCTTCACTCATGTTTCAAATCTACAGTCCACCTTTGAATACAGTTCAAGCTTTCAGCTCACTTCGAGGACCCAAATAAATCATGTCAAATACTCGCTGCTCCGTTCACTCACTACGTAGCTGCATAAAATTTTTTTAATAGTTTTTTAAGAAAAAGTTTGTAAGCAAATGGAAAGGCAAAGGGTGCAACTGCATAGACGAACGCGAATAGAACAATTGCACAGCTTTTATTTGTTTACAATTGCACTCACACAGTGCGTTGCTGTCATCTACATACAATCATACATGCATAGATACCCTGTGGGAAATCGGACTGGTCCAAGTCTAGTTTTTCAACTGGTCGCTTGAAAGTCATATATGACCTCAGAATCGACTCGTTTTCTTGTAGCAAACTCACCCTTTTAACATGGCGGTGTCCTAGGCGAGGGTCAATTGTCCCCGTCTGCATCCATTTGCAACTAGTCCAAGGTTAGTCCGAAGTAAACCAGTTTTCAAACTAGTTGCAAAGCGACTAGTTTGCAAACTAGTTTATTCTGGATTAGTTTTCTAACCACTCGATTTTTGAGGGGAAAATAAAACAGTGCATTTTTTAAATAATTATTTTATTTTAAAAATATTTAAAACAATAAAAACAAAAAATCATCGCGAATAAAAAACAATTTTTGGTGCATTTAAAGATGAACCAAGATGAACTTTAACTTGTTGACACATTTCTGCCGGAACTGTTTGGGGGAGTTCGCCTGCAATTAATAAATAAATAAATAAATTGAAGAATAACTTCATAAATAAATATATTAATACATAATTAAACAAATTAATTAATTCATCAAAAATAAAAAACAAACAAATGAATAAATAAATACCATTCAACTGCTGCTTCAATTCCTTGTTTCACTCAACTACGCAATATTCCAACTGAAAGCATTCAAGGCAAAACGTGTAAATCGAACGAGCCTCGAGTGAGCGAAACAGACATGTTCGAAAAATGCAAACATTTCTACGTTGTTGTTATTGTTACAAAAGTATCGTAAGATCAACCTTAACTGTATTTTGTTGATTATTTCACCTCTGTCTCGTGTTTCGTATTTTCATGTCTCTTCTCGCCTATGAACGCGCACGCAGAACGTGAACGATTCGACGCAAACTGACTGACTTCTGCATCCGCTGACAGCTACTTTGACAACTAGTTGTCCATTGACTACAAAAAACCAGTTGAAAGACCAATGAATTTTGGGAACTAGTTGTCTCAGGTCCGACAGGGTACAGTCATGCTTACACACACACGCACACACACACACACATTTACTCGTACATATATGCAAACTTTTCGTGGCTGCAGTTCGCCTAGAAAAACTTCCATTTGCGCAAGTTTCTTACTTCTCAATTTAATTTATAAAGTTTTCTGTTGCTTTAGCGTTTTTGTCGTCTACGAGTCAGTTTTAGAAAGATTTTCAGCTTGAAGTGAAATCAGAATGAGCACCAGAAAAGGGCAACACTCTTTGCTCGTGCAGCACTCATGAATTTTAAGAGCAAAACTTTACATATGTTGTTTAGGCAAAGAGCGAGCAACAACCGGGTGGGGGGAGGCAAAGTGTTTAAGCTTATGTTTGCATTGTTCTTTAGGTGTTTTAGCGAAATGCTCGCTTTGGTTGAAATCATAAAAGTTTTAACTAAACAAAAAATTATCTTTAGTTCAACGCCATGTGCGCGTATCATTGTGTCGCTTTCGTTTGGACTTATTTAGCGCAGACTTTATCACAACACAAATGCAAACAAAACAATCGCATGCAATACAAAACACCTAAAAAAGCAAAAAAAAATCACAGCCTCGCTAACAAAACACTTCACAAGCAAATTCGCCAGCTCGTTTCAACTTTCTTCGCAAAACAAAACATCAAACATTCCAAACAAAAATCAAAGAAACGGATTACTTTTTCATTTGGTGCACGTATTTTTCCATTCGCATTTGTTGTTTGGTTTGATTGTCTGCGGCCGCAGAACACACAAATGCACTGCATAATTCGCGACTTGCCTTCAGTGCCGCGCAAAGTTCGATTTGCTTTCGCTGCGGCTGTCACAATGAAATCGCACAAAATTGTGTTCTGGTGCAACGCTCGCAACGCAACACACACACACCGAAACGCACAACGCGTCCCGGCCGGCCTTGCAGTGCGTTGCGCAAATGCTGCAATCACGTATACGCCATGTTGGGCACAGATTCATGTTGTACGGCGATGGCACTGCAGGCCGCTCGTCAATAACAATCGCACTCTGATGACATTAGATCGCGACCGCTGCGCGATACCGAGTCGTGGCATTGTCGGAGTCGGAGACCTTTGACATATTTTCACATTTTCGTTGACGTTTCGCCATGGTGGAAAATTCAAATGATGCCGCACAGCAGAATTGGGAAAATGCAATTGTAAAAGCTTCACGTTTGTAGGGGCTTAACAACTTCTATTGACTGATTGGCGATGGCATTCATTCGACCAGTTGAGTTCAACTTGTGGCCACACAAAATGGTTACATTTGGTTCTATTACGAAAACATACGGTTTTACGGAGTTTTGTTTGGATTTATGTGTGGTTTTTTTAACAAAACACGGTACGTCAGCAACACTGAAAGCCAATGCTAACTAGCAAAGTTTTTTCGTAAAATTTTTTACATTCTCACAAATTTGTTCCAATATTCAATCGAGTGCAGTGCAAATGTTTCCATTAAGAAGTTACGTCACTTTAGAAAACCCGAAAAATATTTATAAAAAGAAATCACAGGTAAAATAGTAAGAAAACTGGATGAAAATTGTTGAATTTATGTTGTTATGTTGTTTAAAAATTACACTGCACAACAAAATCAAATTTTTTTTTAAATAACAAGGTTCTGACAACGGATTCTGGTAGAGTGGCCCAAAAAAATATACGTGTATCGGCGTTTTGAAAGTTTACGTCTGAATTTTTTTTTAGGGGGGTCAAAGTTTTCCCCTTTTTGCACATTCTTATGGTGAATCGGCATACGAAAACCATGTAACCTCACATTTTAGGTATATGATGTGTTCAGAAATTTGATGTAAAATACTACGAAGAACATTTTTGTGGAACATTTTAACCCTGTACCTCCTATTTGTATGGGTCAATTTGACCCTTTTTTCTAAAATGCCAAAAATGTCCTGTAAAACAGGACTTTTTAAGGACAAAATGTACCACGAAAATATTCGCCATAAAATTCTACTGTAGGTCTCTGAATACATCAAAGCTCAGAAATTAACTTGAACGTCAGAATTAAGCCAAAACTGAAAATGTGTAAATATTTCGTACTTAATCAAAATTGGTACTAAAATGTCCTACTATGTAGAATCCGTTATCAGAACCTTGTTATTTTTTTTAGTGTTGTACAGTGTTATCTAAGAAATCAAAAGAGTAAACTTGCTGAATTTATGTTGTCCACCGTTTAGCAAAACATTATTAAGAAAAAATACGCGTAAAGTTCGAAATAGCCCAAAGTCCTCTCAGAAACTGGGTTCAAACGAATTTTTTTTAATTCTCGCTGTTACAATTCCTGCTGCATATCATTCTAGAGATATAAATATATCATTAGAGGTAATAAAAAGAATATATAAAATATTTTTCAAGTGATATAAAGGAGTTTATTAGTTTTGACAAATACATTTTTCAATAGACTGAAAACCCGTACTTTTCCTCTTGGCTCTCTGAAGAAAGGATTTAACTTTGAATACTCCACTGGCTCGTTTATTATGAAAAAAAAATTGTATATGGAATATGTGCGCAGAGCCAGAGTTCAACAGTGGAACAGAGCACAAATTACATGCGATATACATAAATAAATGGAGACGTCAGCAAGCAGACGAGTACTTTTCGTCCTGCGGGAGTTGGGAAATATATTGAACTTTGACTGCAGCAGACTTTACTATACGCAAAGGAGTTTATGTCCTCCTCATATACACTCACATACACATATAGTTACATTACATTTATTTATATGCAGCCTGAAAACGAGGCAACACAAAATTTCCAAGCACATAAATATCAGTCAACTGCTTAAAATATGTATTTCCACTCAGGAAGCAGCGGGACAACAAATCTTGCAGGCAACTCATCAAAGTGATTGAATTGCGCAAAGAAATCCAAAGCCCAGCGCAGCAATGGCGAATTGCGATAATTATGGCTGACCGTTCAGTGTTCAGATTAATGAGACGAGTACACTATATGGTGTAGCGAACACACACACACATACATACATATACTCGCATATATGTGTCTGCGACCACACACAATGCAGCGAATGCGAATATTGTTGCTGATTGTAAATGTTCCTCAGCACGAGGACATACAGCGGCAACGCGCGTAATTACCAAACTAAATCCGCGCCATTGTGCGCTCGGCCCGTTGACCGTTTGTCTTTGTGTGTGTGTGTGTGTGTGTATTTGTGTGGAATTGCTGTTGTTCGGAAACACGGTTGCATGTTGCTGCTGCTGATGAACGTTACACATTAATTGTGGCTGGCAGTTTGAAAGTGAAGAATTTGTTGAAATCTTACTCACAATTAGATGAAACTTAGAACAGGTTTCAATGTTGTGACTTTTTTTGTGACTGTTTTCATATAACAGAAACTCACAATCAAAGTTGAGTAGCCAATTAGTTGGACGATTCTACACAAATAAACAGTACATTTAAGTTGGAAACCTTTGTTTGGGTATTTGCCGAATCGGACAATTTCCTTTTTGCGCGATAAAGTATAAAGATATCAAGTCATTCTGTCTATTTCAAGCAGATTTCTGTAACTGATGATACGTTGTTCTCTTTCGAGAAGAAACCGAATACGCCGGATACTCGCACACTATATACTACTGTCATTAAAAGCTGTGCCATCAGGCAACCCTGCTCCTGTCATCATACTCGCCGCGCCGCTACTCGTAAGTGCCAACGGGTAGCCGGCATAAGAAGGCGGTAGTCGTAAAAGTAAAGCAATCGAGAACGGATCAAATAAAAGGCAGCGGCCAATACAGCATTGTTAAATACCGGTGTTTAAATAAATCATTTTAATAACACTAGATTACTTATATATGCTATATAGATCGTTTTAAGGCACTTTAAAGTAGTAATTTGCCATACGCACACTTCATTCATAGACTACTCGTATCTTCCACGACTTTCTGAATGAGTTAGTCCTTTTTCCGAGCTTTCAAAGTTGATAAAAATGGTCGCAACAAACCATCGCAACAAGCCATTGTTTGTTCCGAGATCGTTTTGGCCAGCGGAATTTTCATTCCAGTAGTTGGTCACTCATGTTCGACTCAACAATAAAGCGTATTGCACAAATGTTGCGAATTATAAACACACTTGCACCGAGTTAATCCTTTTTGGCCCAACTCCATTGGATTTTCCATGCTTCCCGTGCAGTCTTAGCCTTCTTAATTAAAAGGCTAACTATTCTCTGCGCCTAGTTCAATGGTCTCAGTCGCCTTAACATTGCCTCAGTGGCCAAATAGCATCAGGATGCCTCTTCTTGGACTCAGCTATAAACCTCCAGGTTCCTTCATTCTTTAGAAAATCCATCTATAGTATTTTTAGTAAAAACTCTATTAAAATGCGTTCCAAGTTTCAGCCTTCAGTTCAGTACCTCAACTTGTTTAAACGAAAGGCCATACTGACCAGGACGTACTATCCCAACAGTTCATGAAAGAAGGATACAAAAGAAAACCCCTACTGCACTGTTTTTCCACTTTTTAAACACCAAAGTCAAATCACTTGAAATTTGTCCTTGTTTGTTGAATTTTTCCTTTTTCTATTCTATTTAAATCTATTTTTCCATTTAATTTAATTCCATTTCATTTCATGCATCGATAAAAGAAACGGTCACCTAAAAGTTTTGCGCAAAAATATAATAAATGATGGTGATTCACTTGCGCCTCGATTATGACCATTTTTCAGCGGCTTAAACGCGTCCAAGCACACCGCATGCACAGACGTTTAGTGCGCGTAAGGCAGACTTGGCTTTCGCATTTTTCAATATTTCGCCTGGTGCTGCGATACGCGTTGGCGACACTGAATTATCGCTCATGACAATGTGTGCACTCAAAAGTTTGTGACGCCATGATTGCAAGTGCGCCACAATTAATTTTAAACGGCGCAGTAAATGTGATGCGATTATAATTTTACGTTTTCGGGTAATGAAAGTTGCGGTTTAGTGGTTGTTAAGAAGAAGAATTGGACATTGTAATGAATCTTGTGAAACATTGATTTTATGTGGAATTTGCGCTGCAAACGCCATACGTCCAGGTTAAGAAGAAGAATTGGACATTGTAATGAATCTTGTGAAACATTGATTTTATGTGAAATTTGCGCTGCAAACGCCATACGTCCAGCACTTGAATGATGTGCAGAGTAAGATGGAGGTTTCATTGGAATTTTAAAAATTTACCTGCACATGGTAGCAGCAACAAAGTGTGTGTGTTGCTGTTGCAGTAACTGCAATTTTAGTGCACACTCGACCAAATGAATTCATTAAACTTGCCCGGAGTGAAACCAGCATTTCACCGACGCAAAATTATTGCAAACAATTTATACACAACTAGCTGACCCGGCGAACTTCGTCCCGCACGATATTTTTTGTTTTCTTATAATGAAATACGCGAGATGGCGAATCTATGGCGATGCAAATTGACGAAGAAAACCAACTAAAGGAAGAGGAGGGAGCTACTGATTAACGCAATCGAGGCCCTCAAATAAGCAATGTTGCTGCTAAGTTTCAGTAAAGAAATGGATTGCGCTTTAACCAGATTTAAATTATATTGGCAGGGCCACGCCCCCTTGTTCAATACCCGCACCATTCCCTCTGTCGAAAGGGAAAATGGTAGGTTCGTACTTAATTTCATTGCTTCGCGATTTATAGTTCAGCGGAATAATTGGGTCACAAAAATTTTGCCACGCCCCATTTCCAACGCCCATCAAATCTTACCAATAGAATGACACATCTATGGGACGACACTATACTAAATTTCAATGCTGTGCACCTTACAATTTTGAAGATATTCTCTATTAAAGATTTGGCTTGTATGGGCGGTGCCACGCCCCCTTGTTCAATACCCGCACCATCACCTCTATCGAAATATTTGAATAAATGGTAGGTTCGCACTTAATTTCATTGCTGTGCGACTTATAGTTCAGCGGAATATTTGGATCACAAAAAAGTGCCACGCCCCTTGTCCAACGCCCACCAAATCTTACCAGTAGAATAACTCATTTATGGGACGACGGAATACTAAATTTCAGTGTTGTACGTCTTACAATTTCGAAGATATTCTCTATTAAAAATTTGGCTTGTATGGGCGGTGCCACGCCCCATTGTTCAATACGCGCACCATTCCCTGTGTCGTAAGATATGAATAAATGGTAGGTTCGTACTTAATTTCATTGCTGTGCGATTTATAGTTCAGCGAAATATTTGGGTCACAAAAAATGTGCCACGCCCCTTGTCCAACGCCCATCAAATCTTACCAGTAGAATGACTCATCTATGGGTCGACGCTATACTAAATTTCAATGCTGTGCACCTTACAATTTCAAAGATATTCGATATTAAAGATTTGGCTTGTATGATCGGTGCCACGCCCCCCTTGTTCAATACCTTCATCATTCCCTTTGTCGAAAGATATGAATAAATGGTAGGTTCGCACTTAGTTTAATTGCTGTGCGACTTAAAGTTCAACAAAATATTTGGGTCACAAAAAATGTGCCACGCCCCTTGTCCAACGCCCATCAAATCTTACCAGTGGGATCATTCATCTATGGGACGACGCTATACCAAATTTCAATGCTGTGCGCCTTACAATTTCAAAGATATCGCATTATTAAGATTTGGCTTGTATGGGTGGTGCCACGCCCCCTTGCCCAATACCCGCCCCATTCGCTCTGTCGAAGGACATGACTAAATAGTAAGTTCGTAGCGAATTTAATTGATGTGTGACTTATGGTTCCAAAGTTATTATCTGAAAACGTACAAAATTCACGGTCAAATATCGCACGGATTTTCCGACTTTTCCAATAGATTTTCCGGAATTTTCTTTTCGCACGAACCTGAACTGACTTAATACGAATCGAACAAAATAAACCCCATGAAAATCGGCCGTTCCGTTTGACCGTGATGCTATCACACACATACTGCCACTCTCTTTTATATATATAGATTATCCAGTAGACTGCAATTCCCATATTGGCTGCTTACCGAAACTCATTCTCGTTCGAAATTCCTTAGCAGAGATGTGCGGAACTGCCACAGAACTGCGCTGCTCACAGCTTTTGAAACAAATATAAATTCAATATTTAAATATTTATGAATAATGCAGTCACAAAGTTCTCATTTAAAGGTACTCGTAAATGCTGCCGTTGAGAAAAGCTTTGTATTGGTATTAAAAAAAAGATTTATTGCATTATTACTGCTTTGAGCACATTTTGTTACTATTTTGTTGCCATATGGCAACATGCTACTTTGTGGACGTCTGCATCCTCTATGGTTGCAAGAATCAATTTTTTTGTTGGTCTTTAGAATAGTTTGAAGTTTTAGGAAAAATACGAAATTAATAAACTGAATATTTAAGTTTAAAGAAGAGAAGTATACACGTTTTTTAATGGTATATCTTGACATAGTAAAGGAAGAAGAAGCAGAAAAAATTAGAGAACTTTTTAATTTGACGTTTTCTTAGATACTTTTTGTTTTTTAATTTCGGCTGAAGTAAGTGAAGAAATATTAAAATTTTCGTTATGCGTAAAAAGTTTTATGTTTAAGTAATTATTACAGCCATAGAAAAACACTCTAAAATACAGGGTCCGAGTATAAAAATTAAAAAATTTCTTATGGAATGTTGCTAATATAACCACATAGAAGCCTATGACGTAAAATTTAAAATTTTAACTTTCCCCAGTAAAAACCTGTAGCGAAACAGTTAATTAAGTGGTGAACCGCAAGTAAAAATTTGCATCATGTGGCTATAAAAAATTGTTTTCGACTAATGCATGTTTTTGAACAGTTTTTCGTTTTCCAATCAATTCTAACTGGTTTCGAAAGTTGCACAATGATAAAGAAATAAACCGGTGGAGGAATGTGTATTCGTTGTTTTCATCGATTGACCAACAAGTAATGGTCCCACAGTGCTGGATTTTTTGGAAGCATCCTTCACGGAACTGAACGCGAATAATTATACAAATCGGTCATACAAATCGTGGTGATACAAATCGGAGTTGATCCTGAAGAACGGAGGCACCTAAAGGTTTCAAAGCTGGGAGCCAAAGCCAATGCAAGTCGATGATGAGAGGACTGTGACCATTGGACCACAAGCGACGAGGTCAGGCAGCTTCTTTTATTAAAAAAAAACCGGAACTGCTTTTGAGGCATGGGAAATCTTACGGAGGATTATAATTCGGCGCATCGGTCAGAAGTGACCACATAATGGGTATGAAGTTTCTTTTCAAAAAGTTTGAGGCACTTGGCTAAACGTTTTCGGAACAAGCGATGGGTTGTTGCAATGATTTTGAGCAATTTGCCGACATCATTCAACAAACTCGTATTAGTTTAGAAAGTTCGTAAAATAGAGGAACTCACTCGAAAAATCTTGAAAGACAGTATAGTACATGGCAATTCAAAGCAGACTAATTCAAAGCAAAATCAGCAAATTTACCTGTCTGAAAATTACTGAAATAAAGCGGTGCTCTGCAAGGCGCAGAGGAACTTGAAGAAAAATAGCTGGAAATTTAAAAACCAAAAGAGTACAATTTGAGTAAATAAAGCACACTTGACTTGGACCCACTTGGGTCATACCAGTACAAAGATGCTGCGGAGACTATTTCGTAGTCATGTTCTTCGAACCAGAAGCTAACTCTCTCTCTCTCTCTGTATTATATAAAGGTTGTTGAAAATCGTTTCAAAGATTTTAAGAAGACACAGGGAAGAGGGAAGACACAGAATGCTGGCATCAAATTTTTCGTCTCTGCTAAGCAGTTACCAAAAAAGTATTTTCAGAATAATGTCACACATGATTCGTCTCAAGGATTTTCCAAGGAGTCAATACAGTTGGATGTCCTTCCGTCCCCAATAAGCTTTATTGATTGGTTTTGTATGCAATCAAATAGCTTCAAATGTTTTTTAAGGCTCCAAGTGGGTCTTAGAAGTCTCTTCCCCCAAGTGCGAGTTTAACTCCATTTATGGTTCCATTTAGAAAGTATCTAGTACCAAAAGATCTGACAGATCTGGATCTGTCTGGAAAAAACATGTCAAAAAGTCATGGAACAATTTTGGTGACTGTACGGCAAACATAACGTAAAAAATAAATAAAAAATTCTATTTTAAAATTATGATTTATTGTTTTTATGTTTGAAACAAAATGTTTGAAACAAAAAATATTTAAATATTTATGAATAATGCCGTCAGAAAAAAAATTTAAATTATGCCAGAAAGCCATGGAACAATTTTGGTGACTGTACAGCAAACATAACCTAAAAAATAAATTAAAAATTATATTTTAAAATTATGATTTATTGTTTTTTATGTTGGTTTGTTTTTTTTATGTTTTTTAAGTATCACGAAGGTGGAAAAAAAATTTGGAAAATATATATATTATAAATTACTATACGAAATATATATATAAAAAAATTTAGTGATTGTACCAAAAATTTAACTTGATACAAAATTGTTTGAATAAACCAAAACAAACAAACAAAATAAAAAACAAACAAAATGTTTGTCAATAAAAGAAGAAATTTTATTCAATAAAAGAAAAAAATGTTTAGGTTTTTTCACTTTAAAGTTCCACCGAACTGATAATGCGTCTAAGTTATATCTTTTAAGTGTTACAATCCCATCAAAATCGGATGACTTGTTTGAAAATTATTAACTCTTGTTTTTATTTATTAATTCTGGTACATCGGGGATTAACTATTAAGGACTGAAACTTTGGAAAATTTGTACTTATTATTATTTTTACTAATAAAAATATATATATAACAATCAAAATTGGCCGGAGAGTACTTTACTCTTTCTTATATCCGTCTTTCTTATCCGTCTAAAACTTTTGTCCAGTAAAAAAATAATATTTTGTAGAACAAATAGCCATAACTCTTTCAATTTGTAATTTCTATGAAATTCTGATTGCAGATATCGAAAGTTGAGACAATTTTACATCGAAAAACATTTTGACCAAATTTTCCTATGTTCGCTTTTTTATAAAATGGATAAACGGAATAGGTGATGGAATAGATAGAGAAAGAGAAGACTATAAGTCACCTCTTCGGTCACTACCCGGTTTTCTCTAGACGGAGATGGAAAGTTCTCAGCCTCAAATTTTTGACAACTTTTGTGATCTCAGATCAGTCAATTTAAAACATCTTTTATCTTTCATACAAAACTTATGCTTTATGACCTACAACATTGTTATGGTATCACAATAGGCACATCGACGACCTAAGAGTGTCCTGCAACAACGTCCTATGCCCCGACAGCCACTATAACCTAACCCATGATCCAATTAACAAGATAGACTAAGTACAAAGAGCCACGAAAATTGGCGTAGCAGAAATGACAGTTGTCGTCAAATATTCTCATTCAACAGGGTGGTGGTGCTGCAGTTTAAATTTATGACCGAAAAGAACATCGCCAGGGTGTCACACGCCAAAAAGTTTATTTCTGAAACTAAAAATTTGAAATTTATATTTTAAATAGAACCTCGTTCGCAATATTTTTTCCCCTTTTTTATTTTGAATGCTAACGAAAAGACTGCAAAACAATACTACGAACTTCTACTTGCAAAATGCAGCAATGCTGTCATTCAAATTGGCGCAACGTTTGCGTACGTAAACATAGAATTTTTGGAGAGGACTTTTCGTACTTAGTTTACCTTGTTTATTGTGTCATACAATTCCAATCTTTCTATCGAAAAGAGCAAAAAAAAATCTTTAAAAATTTCATTTTTTTTTAACGAAACGAATGCTCCACGAACGCCGTTATGAATTTTTAGCTCATTTCCAGTATTAAGGGGAAAATCTGTAAAAAAATAAGTGCTTAAATTTCTTCTTATCTAATCACACTTCAACTCTAAAATATTCTCACACACACTCAGAGCAACGATAATCAACGCCCGCAATCATTGCTTTGCTAATTAAGAATGAATTAAATGAGGAACTAAAGTGTAACCCAAACAATTATCTCCACTTCGTGCGCCTCACTCCTTCGCACCGCACCGCGCGTCACAACCCATTCGACTGTGCCCACGCCAACGCCTACGCCAACGAGTTGAATGTTAAGGGGGCCGATACATGTAAATAGTGTATTTTCTGAGAATTTTTTTGGGGGATAAGGAATTTGGCAATTGATTTTTTTGTTTTTTAATCTTTTATTAACTAATTAAAGGTTCTTTTTCCATTTTTTTTTTGACCCGAGAATCCAAGATGGCGGCGGCGCGTGGGATCAAAAAACCCCCTCCAATCTGATGCGCTGCGCGATTGCATGAGAACCGCTCAACCGATCGCGATGAAATTTTAACCACACCTTCGGAAGACTCATCCCTTCGATGTGAACCTACTTGTTTTTACAAATCTGCAAAAATCTCATGTTGGTGCTTGCAAATTCATCAAAACAGCTGCCCCAAAAATTCAATTTTCTGCCGTTTCCAAAAAAATCACAATTTCTTTACTAAACCAGGTTCACATCGAAGCCACAACTGTTTTTTAATTGATTTCCTTTCATTTTTCATTTCAGCCCCATACGAGCAGCGCAATCGCGCAGCGCATCAGATTGGAGGGGGTTTTTTGATCCCACGCGCCGCCGCCATCTTGGATTCTCGGGTCAAAAAAAAAAATGGAAAAAGAACCTTTAATTAGTTAATAAAAGATTAAAAAACAAAAAAAATCAATTGCCAAATTCCTTATCCCCCAAAAAAATTCTCAAAAAATACACTATTTACATGTATCGGCCCCCTTAATTTGATAATTTCCGCTGTGGCAGCGGCTGAATTGTAAAAGGCCAAGCGCCGCACTGCGCCCGCACGCCCCCCGCAGAGGGCAAAATAAAATGGAGCGCGACATAAACCCGGCAGTGGGCACACAATGGCGCAGCGCACATGGACACCAGACGTGTACATGTGGAATTAATTTTATGACACAAAACTACAAGCAAAACACACAAAACGAAAACCGGCTTTTTCATTCCAGCACAAGTAATTTACACAAAGAGAGAAACATTAGCAGTGTTTCAAGTTAAAAAAAAATAAACCTGACTTTAAGCAGGATTTGCTGTTAAAGGCTGCGAGGTCACGGTGTGCCTATAAAAATTTCATGAGTACAACCGGCTGAACCCGTGGAATGCAAAAAAGTTGCGTTCTACAAAAACAAAACAGAAAAACTAATAATAGGGAAATGAGCAACACGCTGCCGCAACGCCAGTGACAGCGCTGCCAGCCCAGCGTGTTGGCGCAGCGGACTCGACGATGCATTAATTAAAACGAGTAGCGCCAGCGGTGGGCGGTGGGGGGCAGGCTGCGGGCCAAGGAAGTAATTACAGCATTAGACAGACGTGCTGCCGGAAAGCGCGACAAAAGCGCCACAGTGCTGGCGTTTGTGAATGCAAAATGGCTAATGCAGAATTTAGGGCCCAGAAATGTTTCGCATAAAATGGAATTTTTAACCATTCGTACTACATAGTTGCAGTGCTTCACAGGTCTGTCTCGACAGTTTACACTGTTGACTTATTTGACTGCAACCGCGTAATTGCAGCAATTGCGGTTAGATTTTTGATATGGCTCTGCACAGATCTAAAGTTGTTGAGTCTCTTTGCGAATTTAAAAGGTGCACTAAAACGAAATTAATTATGTTTGGCCATTTCATTATAATTTACATTAAATTGAAGGCTTTACTTAGCATAGTTGGAATGATCCGATTTAGAAAATTCATCATTTTGTTCAGTAACTTGTTCCCATTTTAAAGGGAATTCCAATATGTCCCTTTCTCCTAGCAACCCTTGTCCGTATTGGAGACACAAAGGTAAAATTTTCACTCTTGAGACATATTTTTCATCACCCATAGACAGGCAAAGGTTTAGGTCTGTTCATAGACAATGTCGGAGATTCCGACTGCTGTCACGACATACGTTATGTTCAGTCACGGTCGCTTTGAGGTGGCAGCGCTCAACATGATCGACAGAACCCAATCGAGCTGGCAACCCGTTACCTGCAAGCCAGAGCAGGGTTCTTTTTTCCTTTTGTTTCTTTTTGCTAATACGCACGTTTGTTGGCATGGTGCGCCCAGCCGGAAATGAAAATCTCCTTTTTTTATGGCCATCCATCAGCAGTTTATCGTTTGGAATTGTTTGAACTCATTTAAGTAATTAATAAAGACCGAAGCCTCAACAGACAACTAGCAAGACTCGGCGAGTTTACACGCATGGATTTTATGATATCATTGGAATAACCTTTACTCACTCTATGATTTATTTGTTTATTTGTATTGTTTAATCCAGGGACTTAGCTATTATGAGTTTTTTTTTAGAAAATAATTGCAACGTAACTGTTATGATGCAATATAAATTTTTTTTGTTGATTATAATTATGCATTATTTGCGACAATTAATTTTTTCGTTGCGTAATAACCGTATGAGAAACAAATTTCGTCCTCGATAATTATTATTTTGCGATTTTTTTTACGTTGCTTTATAACTTTTATTTTCGATTTTTTTTATTTACGTTACCGATAACTATTATTTTAAGACATTTTTTTTTTACGTTGCTTTATAACTTTTATTTTCAATTTTTTTTTACGTTGCCGAAAACTATTATTTAATAACAAATTTTTTTTTTACGTTGCTTCATAACTTTTATGAAAGACAATTTTTTTTACATTGCCTTACCACATTTCGAGTACGAATTGATTTTTAATTGTTTCAATACAAATTGACAAACGCAAATTGACTGCAGAAAACCAATTTACACCAACAACTAAAGTGCATTTTAATTTTTGTGCACATGACAATCGTAAATGGCTGTTTTGAGGTGTTAGTAATTTAATTTAAATAAACAAAACGCTGATTCATAAAAAAAGAAAAATTCTTCGGACTCTTGAATTTGAACCTGCAACCTTCGGAATTGAAGCTTGCTTACACTACTGTGGAGCCACAATCTGACTTACAACAATTTAGCAAAATTGGGAAAATAGGATTTTGTTGTCATGCGCAACAAAAAAAATTCGATTTTTAGCCACGCGGAAATTAGTTATGTCAATGTTATCACGTGTGATCAACGAAATCAATGATATTCTAGGCATTGTCTTAACTGTCACCCGCAGCAGGAGCAAACCCAGGTGGAATTCCGAACCGAAATGGACGATGATAAAAAAAAGTTAAATTTTCGTCGGAACTTTCAAAAAAATACGTTGTCGATGCTTGCATCGAATTTGAGACGGTGCAATCCCAGCCTTTATCTTTTTTTGATTCAAAGGCGTTCAAGACGATTTCGGCTCAGACCTTCAAAGGTTTAAAAATGGAGCCTGTCACAGCTGGAAACATTTGTGATTTAGTCGATGAGCGTTACATCAAAATAAAAACGCACATCGTCCAATCGATGAAGAAGAGAACGGTGTGCATAAAAATGGATTCTGCAAGTCGGCACGATAGGTCCGTTTTGGGAATAAATGTGCAATTCGTTCAAAACAAGAAGCTCGTTTTTTATACACTTTCCATGAAAGAAATTTGCATGCGGCAAATTGGCGAAAATTTGAAGCGAGAACTAAACAAAGTACTAGAAAACTTCGAGTTAACAAATAGCCAGATCTATGCAATAACCACCGATAACGGACGAAATATGGTTAAAGCAGTTGATTGGTTGGCTGCGTCAAGCGAGGAGGATGATTCGGACGATTGTGCAGATGACGAGGAGCTTGATTTGATGCAAGGAGAAGGGACGACTATAACATCAATTAAATGCGCCGCAAATACGTTGCAACTTGCAACCCATAGTAATGATTTTGTTGATATGACGTTATAACTGTTATTTACGATTGCTATTTAATAACACGTGATAATATTGATAGAACTAATTTCCGCGTGGCTACTTTTCTATGTTCTTTTTTTCTGACTGGATGTAAGTCAGCTTGTGACTCCAAAGTAGTGTACGCAAGCTTCAATTCCGTAGGTTGCAGGTTCAAATCCAAGAGTCCGAAGAATTTTTTTTATTTTATGAATCAGGGTTTTGTTTATTTAAATTAAATTACAAACAACTCAAAACAGCCATTTACGATTGTCATGTGCACAAAAATTAAAATGCGCTTTAGTTGGTGTAAATTGGTTTTCTGCAGTCAATTTGCGCTTGTCAATTTGTATAGAAACAGTTAAAAATCAATTCGTACTCAAAATGTGGCAAGGCAACGTAAATTTTTTTTTGTTAAATAATAGTTATCGGCAATGTAAAAAAAAATCGAAACTAAAAGTTATGAAGCAACGTAAAAAAATTTCTTTGAATAATAGTTATCAGTAACGTAAATAACAAAATCGAAAATAAAAGTTGTGAACCAACGAAAAAAAAAAATCACAAGATAATAATTATCGAGGACGAAAAAAAAATGTTTTTTCTCATAACAGTTATTACGCAACGTTAAAATATTTATTAAAATATTTATTATAATAATTACAGGCCACGTAAAAAAGTTTTTATTGGAAATAATAATTATAAAGCAATATTTATAAAATTATCTTAAATAAGGGCAATTTTTTTATTTCCAAAAATATTGATAATAATTATTTTAGGTCTCTGGTTTAATCTAATGTTTTTTCACATAAACTTCTAAGAAATTTTTTACCTCCTCTGATGTTGATTTTCGAACACTGAAAAACATGCGTTGAATTTTTTCAGAGTATAAGTGCTTTCTTCAAATCAGAAGTCAGTCTCGAAACCTGAATCACGATTCTCTTAACCCTTTTTTGATCCCTTCAGATTTTTTGGAAAAATACTTTTTAATTGTTTCTCATTTGAAATGCTTTCACCATATTTGAAGTCAATAAGCTCATTGAATCTTGTTTCGCGTAAGATTTTGATTTTCAAAAAAGTGAAAAACACCTATCGAATTATTTCTCACTAAGAGTGCTTTCATTAAGTCAATTGCTATTTAATAGTCAATACATAGTTTGAAGTCAATAGGCCCACTAATTCAAGTGTTTTCACAGTTTCCTTCTACCAACTTTTAACCCATTGTTGAACCAGTCAGATTTTGATTTTCAAGTAGCTAATTTTTTCAGGTGCTTTCACCAATAGGCCCATCGGTTCATGTTTTTTCCATAGTTTTCCCGTATACAAACCTTAACTCATTGTTGACCCCGTCATATAATGGTTTTCGAAAAATTTAAAAATTAATGTATGTATAGGGTGTTTTTTTTAGAGGTATAGAACTTCGAATTGAAATAAAACACAAGAAAATCGTTTTAATGTCCATCAATTTGGCTTTATTGGAAGGATAATTTTATGCCATTAATGTTTAAATATGATTTCGGTCATGTGGCCGCCGCGGCTGGCTCGAATAAAGCCAATTCTACAGGTCCAATTTTCAACCACTTTTTCGAGCATTTGGGGCCGTATGTCGGCAATAACGCCACGAATGTTGGCTTCCAAGTCCCCTAACGTTTCTGGTTTGTTGGCGTAGACGAGCGACTTCACATATCCCCAAAGAAAATAATCCAATGGTGTCAAATCACACGATCTTGGTGGCCAATTGACAGGTCCATTCCGCGAAATTATGCGCTCATCGAATGTTTCCTTCAATAAATCGATTGTGACGTGCGCTGTGTGGCATGTAGCGCCGTCTTGTTGGAACCACAACTCATCCACATTCATGCCATCCAATTCGGGAACAAAATAGTCGGTTATCATGGCTCTAAACCGGTCTCCATTAACATTAACTGACTCTCCAGCATTATTTCGGAAGAAGTATGGCCCAATGACTCCACCAGCCCATAGAGCACACCAAACAGACAGTTTTTGTGGATGTAATGGCGTCTCAAGGGTCTCATGTGGATTCTCTTCACTCCAAATGCGGCAATTTTGCTTGTTGACGTAGCCATTCAACCAAAAATGAGCCTCATCACTGAACAAAATTTTGCGATGAAAATCAGCATCGAGATCAATCTCATTTTCGGCCCATACACCAAAATCACGACGCATTGCATGGTCTCGCGGCTTTAATTCTTGCACAAGCTGGATCTTGTAAGGTCGCAAGCCAAGATCTTTGCGCAAAATCTTCCATAAAGTTGATGGACAAAGCTCCAATTGCTGTGCACGGTGACGAATCGATTCATTCGGGTCCTCTTCAACATTTTGCTCTACAGCGGCAATTGTTTCTTCGGTGCGCACTGTTCGACGTCTCTGCGGATGCGTATTATCACATAGAGTAAACGTAGTGCGAAAACGACCCATGGTTAACCGAATTAATTGCTCTGATGGACGATTATGTCGACCATAAAATGGACGGAGCTTGCGGTAAACTTCGCGAACTGAACCATTATTTTCGAAATAAATTTGCACGATTTGCAAGCGTTGTTCTTTTGTCAACCTGTTCATGATGAAATGGCAAACCAAACTGAACATAAATGACATTAGAGTTGCCAGATTTGACCACAAAATGCTAGTTTTATCTCTATTCGAAAAACAAACCTCTAAAAAAAACACCCTATAGAATTATTTTTGATTTACAGTATTTTCACCATTAAATCACCTTTCTTCATAGATCACCTCGACCCAAGTTTTACTCATTTAGAGCCCGAATTTCAAAGCGTTCATTTTGTCTAATGTACCTACAGTTCAAATTTCATATTTGTAGCTTTAGTGGTTTGGGCTGGGCGATGATGAATCGGTCAATCAGTCAGTCTGTCAGTGTGTCAGGGCAAACAATTATATGTTTATGGATTTTACTCAGAGAACCACGTGGCATTTTCTGCTGAAAAGACAACCACCAAAAGACTTTCCTAAATTTATATGTTGGCCATGTTGGGGCTAAAATTCTCACTCAAACTCGCAGCTGCACCTATTGCCAGGAAAAATTCTTCTTCAGTGTGATATGAGAAAAGTTCATAGATATCGTGTTCAGCGAACAAAATGTTTAACCTATCATGTTCCACAAATTCAAGGATCATTTTGTCTTTGATATTTAAGAATAGTGTAGAATAAGACGGCCTGAAATTTTTTTTATAAATTGTAACGATGGAAAATAGAAGAAATAGTTTGGCAGAATTGAATTTTCGCAATGCTTTTTCAATGGCTGAATATGTCTCAAGTTGTATTCTACATAGTTTGAAATCTCAATGATTTCAATTATTTCAAACCAGTTCAATTAAACTGTGTTTTGTTTGCATTCTAAACTGAGCACAATCCCTTTGATAGACTACCACAAAATTTTGATTTTCCTCGAAAATGTCTGTACGTCAGAAATCTTTCACCGTTATTACTCACACAGCTGCCACAGCACTCAAAAACTTAGCTGACAGCAGTCTTGTAATTCAAACAAATTACAACAAAAAAACAATCTGAATAGGCCGCCAGCGTGTTAAGTAGAACAACAGAAAGGTGTTAAATGAAAAATTTGCAGACTACAACAAAAACCACATCGCACACACAACGCTCGCACAGCAGTCGAAAGCACACAAACAAAACAATAACAATACGACAACACTACATATACCAACATAAAATGCAAAATTGAAATTTTGTATCTCACATTCCGCAACAACAACAGCAATAATTTGTCTAATATATTCCACCCACTGCGAAATGGCGAGCGGCGGCGCTGAAACCTGAACGGGACGCGGCCGGAGTCGGTGCGCGGCAGTTTCGTGTGAAATGTAGCTTTTGAATTGTTTATCTTTTATCCTCTTTAATAGCTGTTTTCATGGTTATTATCTCAGCGCTATTTTTGTTTCCGCAGCATTTGTGCTGTTGATGCTTATAACAGTTTGTGCGTATCTATGTGTGTGTGTGCGTGAGTGTGTGTGTGTGTGCGGGTGTGAGTATGCAGCTTTTGCACTCGTCAACAATAACCCTCACATTTGCATTGTTCGTCCTCTGGTTGCTGTTGTTGTTATTGTTTTTATTGTCAATTTTTTTAGTGTTGTCATTCGCTGCCACTTTGATAGTATTTGTTGTCGCTGGCAATTGACAGGGGATTGATGTCCGTTGTTTTAGTGTTACCAAAGTAATAAAATTTGTTGTTTTCGTTTTAATGTTCGCAACAACCGAGTGACTGCTGTTTTAACTTGCGAAATTTATGCTGATTTATTTACATTTTATTTTGCACTCTATCAATTTGACACGAGCACTGAACGCATGGAATGTTTGGATTTATTTTAAATAAATTACTTAATACATTTATGACTGATGCTGCAATGTGACTAAAAATTTATTTGTAACAAGCGACAATAGGTGTTTTATAAATAAAGATATGATTGATTGGTGACATATGAGCCGTTTACAACACAAATCGATTAACTTCACTTTTTGAAAATCCTTAATTAAGTGTCAAAGTATTTGGTGTAGTCAACATTTTATATATTCATAAAAACTTAACTGAATAATAAAAATTAAAACAATTAAACGACAAAATTTGTTCTTGAATTTGAACTTTGATTAAACAAAAACGAGTGTTCTTATGACCACACGACTGAAGTGAAACTTCTTTCGCTCCATCTGTATGTATATATGTATATGTGTGTGTTCTTTCTCTCTTCCTCTCATAGCCAAATACGTTCCGTATATCTAAGCACACTGCAGGCCTATTGTCTGTATCACAGTGTAGGAGCAAGAGAGAGCAGTGCGCGCGCACATTTTCTTTCTCTCTTTCTCTTATAGCTAGTAAATGAAATATGTATATATTTCAGTCTTTTGCTTATATCCCCCACTCAACTCCCGTTCGCCTCGCCCGATCACACTTTTCGTAACGCGTTCGCCGGCTTACTCCCCAAGTCAAGCGTGCGTAAACCACTCAACTCCCGTTCGCCTCGCCCGATCACACTTTTCGTAACGCTTACGTCACGCGTTCGCCAGCTTACTCCCCAAGTCAAGCGTGCGTAAACCACTCAACTCCCGTTCGCCTCGCCCGATCACACTTTTCGTAACGCGTTCGCCAGCTTACTCCACTTCAAAAATAAAGAAACTTTATAAAGCAATTCGTACTCGTATTTTATCACATTTCTCAACTTTTTGTTTTATGGAGTTAATAGATTTGTGCAATGAACGACTCATTTATTGTTTGTACCATATTTGAACCATGAAGATGACCATAACTGACGAGTGCAGGAAATCTGAAGAGCATGACATCATAGAATACTTGGAGCCTAGAATGTTTTCGCCTTAAACATATGTCTGGGAGACCCGTTCCTAAAAATGACGCAGGCTTTCCAAGCGATCGTTACTTCAACTCTTAACGCCAAGAAACTCCGCCTGGTACCGCTAAGAACCCAATACGGTCTATGTGTGGCCAATTCGTCCAACCAACTTAAGGGGGTCCTCTAGTTGTAAATTTTGAAAAAATCGATTTTTTTTTTTAATTTCATATTTTTATAGTATAACTATCATAGAAAAAGTATACGAACGGATTTTGTCAAATTCGTAAACGTCTCTGAGATACAGAGCCTCAAATCCGTCTCGTTCACTACGTCACGTACACGGTTTTAAAACTTTAAACGCGTTTTTCTCGAAAACACATTTTTTGACCATCGCGCCATGATTCCGTCGAAACTAATTGGCCGATTCACTTGATTCTTGTTTTGTTGTATTCAAAACTTTATATGTGTATGTCATATATGTATATATATATAATTTGTAAGACGACATTGAGTAATGAAGTCTTGAAAAACTTTCCCAGCCTTTCAGAATGATTTATGTTATATCCAAGAATAAATTGAAAAACCATGTGTTCTTTTCATGTTAAAAAAGTGGTTTTTTTTTAACAATCTGAGCTCATATTATCACTTACAATATAAAGATTTGTAAATTTTAAAAATATTTTTTATATAATATTTCTAGAGAAATTTTTATGATGTCCTTTGTATGTAGCCACACTGCTCGATATAATGTAGAATACATAGTCAATGTCAAACGTTAGAAATATACTTTTTTAATGAGTTTTCTAGTGCTGAAAGCAAATTTTAAGATCTGAAAAACAGCTAACAGCGAGCTACAACCCAAAAATCGCATATCGATAGTGAAACATGGGGAGATTCAGTAATGGTTTGGGGTTGTACAGGCACAGTAAAACTGCTTTTCCGTTGCGTCAGTAATGAATCATATATTCTATATTTGCATGTTAAAAGACAACATGAAAGCTAGCGTGAAGCAATTAGGACTGATGATGTCTTGGTCTTTCTAATGAGACAATATTTCAAAGCATATAGCCAGAAACAGGCTGTGAATGCACAAAAATACCTCAACTATACACTAAAATTTCCTGACCCTAAACCCATCCAGCACTTGTGGCAGATATAGGATCGAAACTTTCTGAAACGAAGACCTAATAGCAATAAAGATAAAGGATGATGAAATGATGACAAAAATGTTAGGACCTTTTCCTAGAAACCATCAAAATTTGATTAAGTTGACTCTAGAAGGCAACATGCAGCCTTCTGCAATCCTTTGTTTGAGGGCAAAACAAATGGTCAACAAATCTTTCGCCAGGACTTACCATAACTCCTATAAAATCTAAATAAAATCATTTTTGTGATCATTGAAAATTTGTTGTTGGATTTTTTCCTGAATCAGTAAATATTAAAATCTATGAAATATATTGAATAATAGATTTAAAAAAATAAATAAATACTACAAAATTTGGCAGCTTAGCGCCTAACGGTCACACTAAACATCTACTCAAAAAATATAATTTTTCAATTATGTTTCATATTAAATCGCTCAAAAAATGTTATTGCAAAATTCAAACATTCGGGTTAATTTAAACAGTTATCAGATATTGTTTGTTGCATTGTTCGTGTTGAGTTATTTGGCTGAAGCAGTAATGATTCAAAGTTCCGTTTTCAGGTCCTAAAATTAATTTAGCAGCGATGCTTACAACAAACGCGAGTCGATTCAACTAATATTTCAAATAAGCAGTTAAGAAGTCATAGAAAATAATTTCTCTTCCATCAGTGCCGAGTTAAAAAAAAAAATTTTTTATTTGTGTTTAAAGCCAATGTGCACAACTCGAGCTGGCAGTGACCGCGCAATATGGCTGCCAGTTCGCAGTTCGCCGGCCTGCACGTGGCACCACGTTGCTCCACTTAAATGGCAATTTATCCCTTTGCTCGCCGCTTAGCATCTGCTGCTGCTGTGCGTTCGTTTCGCTTAACGTCAACGCAATGAAAACAAAACATGGAACAAAAAGAAAACGGAAGTTCGTTTGCCAGGTAGAGCGTGAACGCCATTATGAATGTCACCACACTTAACAGGACTGCGCGGATATTCGCTTCGTTGCCGCCAATTCCGCAAAAACACTGTAAAAACACTGTAATTGCTGGATTATGACAGGATTCCAGCTGAGAGCAAGTGTAAACATTGGCTTTGTGTGCATGAAAGTGCAACGAAAGATGGAAAAACATTGTAATTTCCACTTCACCGAAATGGAACACAAAAAGTCTAACAGGCAGATAAGCGAACAAAATGCATTCAAAATCCTAGAAGACTCCGATTTGAGTTTGTAAAAAACATAAAAAAGTAATTAAATATTTTCTAAGAAGCAAAGGGAAAAAATATTGTTTGGTAATATTTTAGCAGTGCATGGGAGCCAAGTTGTAAAAACTATTCAATCTCCATCAGTAATAGCAAAGAAAGAGTTTTAAGCGATAAAAGTACATATGGCACTCGCTGGAGCTCTTTTATTAATGCGATCATCAGTCAGAGCGTCGATTTTGGGTACAAATATTTTTGTTGGAAGAACGCTAAAAGCACAATCAATGATTGTTAAGTCAAGGTTAGGTTAGGTTAAAAAGTTAGGTTAGAGACATATTTAGACCTCCATATTAACCCGTTGTGATGCCACAAATTCCACTCGTTTGAAATGTGTATGCAACACTGTTTTTTCAACATACTCGTATGTTACAACACACATTTCAAACGTTTAGTGGAAGGGAAGAAGGTGGGGGATTGTTAAGAAAAAATCGTTTTAAATTCACCTACAATGTAGTCGTTTAAATTAAAACAATTGCAACAAAGTGAATTTGATTTGAGTTGACTTTTGCATGTTTTGTGTACGAATTCAATTGAAAACAAATTTTATGGATTATGTTATTTCTGCACTGGCAGCTTTGACGCTGCTTAAGTATAATTTGATAATACTTTCGATGGGGGGCCGGTGTTCCTTTGAAATGCTTGCGAAATTTTAATTTGCACAATAAAATCTCCCTCTCTCATGTTTGAAGAAACTCAAAATGCTTTTACATTTAAATGTTACGCTGCATAACTCGAAAAAATTCTATTTTTTTTAGTATGATTGTAAGCAAATTAAAGAAAATAAGTACTTATTTACATAACTGTCTATAACAAATCGTTACCTGGTTACGGCTTACTACAAAAGTTTGCTTCTCTCTTTCCTTTGCCAGTCGGTCCCTTTGCCACTGACTCTTCATTAATTATATTTAAATCCTCACTGAACAAAAGTTCTATACAAGCGATTTTTTACTTCATTCACGCAGGTTTGAAAGGTTTGACACAGATATGCCGTCGGCATATCTGTGTTAAGCTTATATGGCTCATTGGAATACCACAATTCCACTCGTTTGAAATGTGCAGAAGAAGAAGAAGAAAACTAGGAATTGAACCCAGAGCCTCTAGTATGAAAAGCCAACTCGCTACCCGCTGAACTATTGAGGCTGGTGGTTATGGAAGTTATTTAACCCTTTCGCTACAGGTTTTTACTGGGGAAAGTTAAAATTTTAAATTTATGTTTTTGTTAGCAACATTCCATTAGACATTTTTTAATTTTTATACTCGGACCCTGTATTTTAGAGTGTTTTTCTATGAGAGCAACCACATCGTTGTGGTTGTAATAATTACTTAAACATAAAACTTTTTACGCATAACGAAAATTTGAATATTTCTTCATTTACTTCAGCCAAAATTAAAAAACAAAAAGTATCTAAATTGAAAGAAAACGTCAAATTAAAAAATTCTCTAATTTTTTCTGCTTCTTCTTCCTTTACTATGTCAAGATATACCATTAAAAAAACGTGTATACTTCTCTTCTTTAAACTTAAATATTCAGTTTATTAATTTCGTATTTTTCCTAAAACTTCAAACTATTCTAAAGACCAACAAAAAAATTGATTCTTGCAACCATAGAGGATGCAGACGCCCACAAAGTAGCATGTTGCCATATGGCAATAAAATAGCGAAAGGGTTAAGAAAACTATTTGTTTTTTTTATTTAATAGGACCAACACTCAGAGATGCCTGTTATTCTCTGTTATGTTAAAACATTACTAATATTGTTTTAAATAAAAAAAAATCTCTATCATTTACTTCTGTTCTGTATGCCTTTTGTATTTGAACTATAAGAAATAACTATAAAGCTTGATCTCTTTTTTTGTAAATACATATTCAACTAATGAGAACGCAATAGGAAATACACACAATAAGAAAATTTCCATCACTTTTTCAACAAATCTCCAATATTGCGCAAAATGTTTCCTCACATTGAAGCTTTAAAGACCAAAGGAACCTCGACGTGTGCAAAAATTTCCATTGTTTGATAAATATTCAACACTGCACAAACAATGTTCATACAGTGCAACCATCAACGTTTGCCGTTGCGTAGCCATCATAGCGCTGCTTTTCCTCTATGTCGCTGGTACCTTTAATCGTATCTCTTATTCGGCTTGTTTCTGCCACTGGAAAATTTCTTCCTTCAGTCACTATGGCAATGAGTACTGCGCTTCGAGCAACCACACCGCACCAGCAACTGATTGAACAGCCGAAAGCCTATGGTTCTCATTTTTAGGACTTCTTCGAGCCGAGCCGAGAAATGCCACCAGGCATTGAAATACATTTCGTGTGCCTTGTTCGGCTTCACGGAGGAGATGCTTTGCTTTGTGCAAAAATTAAAGAGGCGAAACTTCCATCTGTTTATGTGGGGATTATGTTTGCTAGTGAAAGATACACGAAAGCATACGAAATCGCACTCAACCGTAGACACTGAGGCTCACAGCTGTTGTTCAACTGGTATTTGCATTGAATTTTCTAAGCACTTATATTATTATTGTGTATTTTTCTTATTAATTCCAGTAATTTATTAAATAGGTTTACATTATTTCATCAAACCTAAACGACAATAACACATTAAAATTTATTAAATAATTAGAAAATATAAGAACGCATTTTTATGACCTTCAAAATGTTTAACGATTTCGATTTTTGTGTTTAATAGAAATGGTTGACTTTTCATTGTATTTAAACATTTAATTTAAATAATTTAAAAATTTGTCAAGTTGAAAACTTAAAATAGCACTAAACTTTATCATTTACATGAGTGAACATAAATAATATTCGAGAGCTTAGGACCCTATGAGAAACTTCTCAATAAAAAAATCGTGGACCTACATAACTAAGACCACATCCCAATAACAAGACTAAAGTTGACTAAGTTTTCAATTACGTTACAAGTATTCGTACTCTACATACACCAACAATGACGTCAGCAGGTGTAACTTTGGGATCAGTAGCCAAATGATGAGAAATGAAGCCCCAGTTCGACAAACAAAACTTACGCTCTACAAGATGTGTGTCCCAAGCTTTCGCTGACTCAAACTTTTCAAACTTTTCTTGGTCGCCATGTTTAGTCTGGAGCGAACGGCCTCGAATCGTGGGCATTCAAATAAGATGTGCTCAGGGTTTTCGGGCTTATCGCAGAATGGGCAGTTGGCATTGTCGTCGTGGCCGAAGCGTTGCAGGTAGCTTCTGTAGTCACCGTGGCCTGTGAGGAACTGCGTTAGGTAAAAGTTCACCTCGCCATGCCTTCTATTAGTCCACTTGTCTATGGAAGGAAAGGACTTTTGCTCGAGCAGTTCCATCGCGTCTGCCACTGCCTCATGGAGGTTGAGCTTTCAATGCTCGGTGCTTCCTTTTTGGAGCGTGTTCCCTTAACTTAATGTCGCCTAGCAGCATTCTGGAAATGACAAAAGCAATCACATGCAATGCTGCAAGCCAGTTAACGCTTACATACTGTTGCTTATACGCCTTGATGTGCAGGGATTTGGCCCAGACTGGCGCTGCATATAGTAGCGAGGACAATATCACACTAGTAAGTAGCACTCACCTACTAGCTTTTGGACCCTCGATGTTGGGGAGCATCCATGATATGCTGGAAGATTTTGGAAGCCTTGCCTCAAGCGTATTCAGCGTGTTTTCGCAAGCTGAGCCTGTCATCGAAGACCACGCCCAGGTACTTAACCCTTTCGGTTATTCTATGCCATATGGCATAGTCTCTTTTCAGTGCCTGTTTTAGGTCAAAAAACTCGTGGATACTATATTTGTATATATTTTGTATTTTTCTCTAAAGTTTTTTATACAAAATAATGAAAAAAATATTTTGTTTAGTGTACCCAGTAAATTGTAAGGGTTTACAAAGTGCGCGTTCCTATCGAGCTGCGTATTTTACAAGAAAAGATCACTTCGTACTTTTATTTATTCTATTACAAAAATCAATTTATTTCATAGCTTTATGTAAGTAATCTAGTAGGTATTTATTGCTTTAGTAAGTGTAAAAAAAGTTAAATTCCAAATATAGTTCACCAAGGCTGTACGATTTTTTTTATTTCTTACTATGCCATAACGCATAGATTTTACCCAACGAAAATACAATTTTTGATTTGATTGAATAGCGACAGTGGCTGCACGCTTCATTTATAAGCAATAAAATTTTTCCTTTTATGTTTTTTTATTGTATTTTGTGAACTGTTAAGTTATTATTGGCGGGAAATGTGCACTGCGACCTAAAAAATCTATTGTGCCCCCTTCTAGGCCTTCACAGTTCGTCCGTGAGTCCAGTATCCAAGCGGAATCTTAGTAGATTTCCTAAGCCTCTGGAAACTTAGTCCGAACCTGGTATAATAAAATCACCGAGATGCTTTTTTCGTTTGTATATTAGTGCAGGGCATATGACTAGTATGTGTATTGCAGTTTCATTGTCCTGCAAACAGAACCTACAGAGTTCGTTCACCCTGATACCTAGTTTGGTTAGATGATAGTTCAGTCTACAATGCCCTGTCAATATACCTGTGATAATCCTTAGATTACACAGTGCTACAGTGATTTTGCACTTTTCAAGTGACCTAATAAACGTTGTTGGTATTATTGAGTACATCATGAAAATATGTTTCAAAATTGTCTAACACCCCCAAATTTTCAAGTTATTGTTAAAAAACCGTTTTTTGTGTACTCCGCGCACTCAAACAATTGTAACTCCGTCATTTTTTACCGATTTTCGATTTCTCAATGGTGTTGGAAACTAGAAGAATTGAGCTTTTAAAATATCCATACTTTTTCATACTTTCTACGAAAAAATTAGGGCATTTTCTAAAAGTTATCTAGGATTTATCCTATTTTTTCACGTTTTTTCAAGTTTGACGTCTTTTTTATGTAACATATCGTTAAAAACAATCAATTTTGTACAATTATTCTGGAAGTACATTCTATCTGCAATAAAAAAAGTCATGGCTCATCAAAATTGGTTGAAAACTGTTAAAGTTACAACGCTTTTTGTAAACAAGAAAATTTAACTCTCATCATGAAATCAATGTCGTGCCATGTCAGGATTGTACATATGATTTCAGTATATCATAACCATCATATTAATCATGATGATCGTTTCTGAGTGTCCTAGTATTATTTATGTTGTAAATAATTTATCATTACAATTAATTTGGAATAGTTTTTCGTGATTTACTAAACAATTTGGACAATATATATAAGGAGGGAAAAATAATTGATTTCCAATTTCTGTAGTAAGAATGTTATATTATTTGATGCACTTATTACATGTACAACTTTGAATTTTATGAGTCGTTAAAAATGTTTGCTTGATCTCCTACGTTTATAGACCGAATCTTTAGTTTCACGTTTAAGAGACCAGCAGTAGTTAGCCAGCATTCTGATCTGACTCTTGCCAACAAAACGCGTTTCAATTGATGATATTTCCTGGTGAAATCGTTCTCCTTGTTCATCGCTTAGTTTTCCAAGATTTTCGGGGAAGAAATCCAAATGGGAATGCAAAAAATGGACTTTGATTGACATTCTGCATCCTATTTCCCCATAAGCCTTTAAAAACTCATTTACTATTTCAACGTAGTTACCACTCTTGTTGCTTCCCAGAAAGTTTTCACATAAAGAAATGAAGCCCGTCCATGCCTTTTGCTCTACTGTGTTTAATTTTTCGAAAAATTGTTTGTCGGAAAAAATTTTCCGTATTTGCGGACCAACAAAAACACCTGTAAAGTCAACGTAAAGGATCTTTTCCTCGGCTGTCCCATTCGCACAGATAACAAGGAAATTTTGTGTATCCTCCTTGCATTCCGAATAGAATCGTCAGGACTTTTAAATCAGAAACTATTTGCCATTGATGCTTTTCGTAATTGATGGAATGTAAAATTTTCTTCATTGTTGCATAAGTTTCTTTCATATCAGTAGCGTATGCAATTGGAACTGATGGAAACTGGTTCTCGTTGTGTAATAGCACAGCTTTCAAACCTAATAAATTGATAGATCAAAGGGGAAATTCACATATATGAACTTTTTTTTCAGTTGTAGAGACATATTCGATAAAATACTCACTCTTGCACGAACCGTCCAAAAATAAACGCCACTCTTCTGGTTGGTGTTCGTGATTAAAACAAACAAAGAGTTCATCTACATCTGAACAATAAACAAGCTTATTGTTAATGTCGTCAGATTGGAAAACGTTTTCAAATGATGATAAGTTGCTATCCCTCGGGAATGTAGCCTTGAAGTCATTTTCGACAATGTTCCACTGTTTTAATCTGGAGCCCAAAATTTCTGTTTGCCTCGATGACAATCCCAAATCACGCACAAGATCACGATAATCTTCATTTGACACTAAATGACGTTCTGTCGTTGAAATTCCAGTTGGAACAAATTCCTCGTCAATTTCTGCGCCGTCAGAATTTTCTTCATTGGATTCTAATGAATTTTTGATTTCAATATTTGCGTGATTGATATTCGTTTTTTCTCCCTTGATTGGTGGAGATACAGTTAGCACATTGGCATATTTTATACGATCCCGGGTTTTGTAGTGGTGACCAACGGTGTTTGTTTGGCAGAAATAGCAATCATCTTGCTTATGGAAAATTTGACGATGCCAAACCATTGGGGTTGAAAATGGCAATGGTTGTTTGTTGCATTTTCCAGTTTTCCATTTTTTGAGTGCGCTGGAGCATGCTACACAGGCATATTCTGGTTCATACCAAACACTTTTATCATAATCGTGGTCGAAGAAATTGGTTAAAAGCTTCTTTCACAGCTTTACTCGTTTCTAATTTTACACGATGTTGCTTGTCAACAAACAACCCACAGATGTAACAAAACTTGTTACGATTATCACACATTGTATTAAAAAATATAAGAACGATAAACCTTTGCACGAACGACTACAACCACTGACTAATGTAATTGTACTCAAACTGCAGTAGCCTAGGTTTCGTCTCCTCCTGATATGGCACGACATTGATTTCATGATGAGAGTTAAATTTTCTTGTTTACAAAAAGCGTTGTAACTTTAACAGTTTTCAACCAATTTTGATGAGCCATGACTTTTTTTATTGCAGATAGAATGTACTTCCAGAATAATTGTACAAAATTGATTGTTTTTAACGATATGTTACATAAAAAAGACGTCAAACTTGAAAAAACGTGAAAAAATAGGGTAAATCCTAGATAACTTTTAGAAAATGCCCTAATTTTTTCGTAGAAAGTATGAACAAGTATGGATATTTAAAAAGCTCAATTCTTCTAGTTTCCAACACCATTGCGAAATCGAAAATCGGTAAAAAAATGACGGAGTTACAATTGTTTGAGTGCGCGGAGTACACAAAAAACGGTTTTTTAACAATAACTTGAAAATTTGGGGGTGTTAGACAATTTTGAAACATATTTTCATGATGTACTCAATAATACCAACAACGTTTACTCGGTCACTTGAAAAGTGCTTTTAATTTTTTTGATTTTGTAGCACTGTGTTATTCTTTGAGAGACTCATACATTCCTCGAACCTTTTCTTGTTGTAAGAGCCAATTACCATCTTGGAATGTTCAAGGCCTGGTTGATTTTCCCAATATTGATTCCGGATGGTTATCTCGTCGGATGGATAGTGCTCCTTTGCCTAGACCACAGAAGGGTTCTGGGCCGCGAATGGGGTAGACGCCCCCTTCTTGCAAGTTTGTCGGCCTGCTCATTCCCATCAATACCGGCGTGACCCGGAACCCAGAGGACCCATACCTGATTGTAACGGCCAAGTTCGTTCAGCTTCTCAAGGCATTCCGACACCAGTTTCGAGGATACCTGGTAGGATCTTAATGTTTGATTGCCGCTTGGCTGTCTTACAGGATCGCGATCTTCCGGTTCCGGTATTTCCTCACCAGATTGAAGTGAGCGCACCTTTCAATGGCGTATATTTTCGCCTGGCAAATGGTGGTCTGCTTTCCTGTAGGTTCCGAGTATCTAATCCCAGGTCCATACACCCCGATTCCGGTACCTTCCTCCGTTAGGGAGCCATCTGTGTACCAGGAAATCATGTACTGATCTATCAGATATGTCTCTGATATACCTACCCAGCTTATTTTATTAGTAAGTTCTGTTTCAAACCTAATAAATAAATCTTAATAATTAAAAATAATAATTTTTGTTTTCCTTTAAGTACATTCTATGCCATATGGCATGATGCGCAAAAACCACTTTTTCGAACAATATTTTAAAAAATTACTTTTGATTATTCATTATGTAGGCTTAAACAGTAATAAAATGGAAAAGAATGGTTTTTAAAGTCTAAAACAAAAAAGAAGTACCGAAAGGGTTTATAGAGCGATTCGAGGTATATTGGCGCCAATGTCGATTCTTATTACTTCACTTTTTTTCCAGCTGCTGACTAGTACTGCTTCAGTGTTTTCTTCAGCTAGTCGTAGGCTCCGCCGCCGTGGCTCAGTTGGTTAGTGCGTTGGACCGCGAGTCGAAGGCAGCAACCTCAGGTTCAAATACTGCCTGTAATAACACCTAAAAAAAATAACGGGAAAACTCGTTTTCTCTTTCGGTGGCTGTCCTCTCAGCTGGAAATGGCAAACGTCTGAGAGGAAAAATTGCTTATGAAAAAGCTTCCAACCTGCCGTTCGGAACCGGCATAAAACTGTAGGTCCCTTCCACCCGCGTACAAATTCACACGCACAACACGGGTGGTTGCGGGAAGCTAGGCCTTAGTCTCGCGTAAGCGGGCTGTCGTGCCAGTCAATTATTAAAAAATTAATTAGTTGTAGGCTCACTGATTGAAGCCACGATCGGACGACGAAGTCAAATCGAGCTCAATATTTTGCAAGTGGATAGATTCTTTCAACTGCAGTTTGCCTCTCTAAGAAAAGGTTGCTGACAATGATTCCTCTCTCAACTGTACTCAATGCAAATTGAACATGTTTTATGTTTTCCAAGTCAAAGAAACCGAATAATTTAAACTAACTCGCAGACATTAACCTGAACCAAATATGTTACGTTTGTTAGAATCTTCTTTTGACCAGAAATTGTTAAATATTAAAAATGTATTAAAAATTAAATAGAAATTCACATTAAATTCATTAAAAACTATTAAACTTCTTTCAAAACAAATATTCATTCATAGCATTCACGAACAAGCAGCAAACTTTCCGATAAATAAACTAAAAATTTCAACAAAATGAAATATTCCCCAACTGTCATTTGTAACTTGTAATAAATTTAAACCTCAGCCGAAATACTAAAGTGCCTCAAATTGAAATCTTTTTACTATTGCATGAATAAATGAATCACATTTAATGTACATGCAATCAATAAATTTTAGATATTGTTGCAAGCTTATTCCACTTTTCCGTATTAAAGCATCACTAAATGTCATTAGGGTGGTGCCATATTTTTGAAAGCAGAAAAACCTGAATTCACTGCTATGACTCGCAATCGACATGCTTAAAGTGTAAATGAATTTATAAAAGGGTGTAGAGGAAAATCAATCAAATTGTAGGAAATGTTTTATTGCTGGCAACAGCGGCCCCAGGCAGCAGATCGCATGTAATTCAATGGCAAAAATGCGGATAGCAATTTGTGAAATGTTGTAAAATATTTATGATATGCTAAAAAAAATATTGCAGATACAAGTGTGCTTGTTGTGCACAAATTGCACAGATATCGTCTCATATAGCCTCATATACGACTCGTAGATGGCTAACTGAGTGCGTGAAATACGGTGTAGACGGAGACAATGCGAGAATTTGGCACGTTTGCATACAATAACAATGCAGATTATTTATTTAGCAAACAAGAAAAAATGTATGCAGTGTACGTGTGCGAATATTTGTGTGTGTGTGTGCGTGTGTTGCGTGCGCTGCTCATCCACATTTGCACGAATTGCAGTAAACCGGAAACTGCCGCGCCAAACCGTCGAAAGCACGTAGGTACGAGTATGTATGTATGGATGCCTGCGTGTGCGAATGTGTGTATGTGACCCGGCGTAAGCATGTTTTTGTAAATTTCTATAGCGGTTGTCGCACATGTGCTGGTGTTGGAAATCTCTTTCCGTTCGTTACTTATAAATTTCAATCACAACTCTATTTGCTGCGCACCAGCAGAAAGCACTGCCAGCCAGTACAACCAGCAAAAAAGGTGTGAAAAGTGCTAGAAGAAAACATTTTTCCATATCTACATATTCGTATTCGTGCATATGCGTTCTTTACTCGTATTAGCGTCAACGTTGTTGCGTGACTTGTGCTCTGCAGTTGTAAGTTGCTACGTGTCACCTAACAGATCGAATCCCTTTTTTACTCGTTTCATCCTTTGAAAAGTCGAATGCAGTTTTGTGTAAACTTATATAATCTTTCATATTTTGGCCAATTTCTGTTGCAAGTATGCGCATAATTTTCTAGATTTAACACGCACACAAACACTGCAATGAAATGTGAGACATTTCAAATTTTCAAGCAAACACACAGAAATAATTTGTAAAAAAGTCTACAGTGCATGTCTCTTCCTTTTTTCAATTTGAATTTGTAAGTTACAAATATTTCTAAAATTCAATTGTCTTTGCTTTCTGTTTTACTGTTTAATATTAAAATGTTTCTACGTAAATTCGACAGCAAAAAGTTCTCCTACAACTTGCCATGAAATCTGTTCAATTCATTGCGTGATAGCTAATGCGTGCCAAGTCTCCTGAGCCGGATCACGTGTCTGGCACAATTAGCACTTAAACTAAACACAATACAAAACAATTAAATAAGCTTAACTTAAACTAAAGCACCGCTAATAGAAGCCAATAATGAACGTCTAAAATTGGTTCGTAGAAAAACTCCTAAACTTGAATACGTATTTGATCCTTTCAGCTAAAACAATTGCGTGCACGCACTTAAATAAATTAATTATTTCATTGTATTTATGTTGTGCTATAATTTCATTAATTCATGCATTGCTATTTTTTGTTTGTATACAAACAAATGAGCAACAGGTATTCCGATAATTCATTTGATTTTTTTTTATACAGCAATGTAACAATAAAAGACTTTAAGAACACTTGTTGTAACTGGTTAATATTTGAGTGGAACGTGTGCTAAAACATTAAACTACAATATTCGTATATTTTGTTAGGTTAGGTTAGTTTAAGTGGCTGCCTCTGTAAGAGAGTATGATGAAGTATGAGTATGAAAAATAGCCTGAATGCTTTTCACATTTGTAAAAGGGCTTTCGGGAAAAAGTGGGGATTGCACATCCAATGACTATCGTTCATTGGATGTACACCGCGGTTATATGGCCGATCCTAAGTTTATTTATTTATTTATTTATTTATTCATCAATTAGTTTTTACACATATAGATTGCTAGAATTAAATAGGTAATTATAAGTAATTATAAGCAATAATGATTGTGCAGCAATGCAATTAATTTAGCCTTAAAACTATCCCTGCTTTCTGAGAATAGGTCCAACTTACAACCTAACTCATTCACGTGCCTTAAACAGCGGTTGAGCGGTTCATTCAAGAAGTAGTTAGTCCTGCAAAGGGGAATACGAAATGTATCCCATGATCTTAGGTCCCGCGAGGGGCAGTTGAAAAGTATTAATTTTAGCAAAAAATGGCAATTAATGTGGTACGTCACCACGTCTCTAATGAACATTACAGCATAAATTACGGAGCCATTGTCTGGTAACGCAACTGATGAAGGTGCAGAGACAAGCGGCTATGGGAATAGCAAGCACTGCCAAAAGCACCCCGCAGGCTGGGCTGGAGGTGATCTTGCACATTGAGTTGTTCATTAAGGGTTGCGCCGCTAAAGGCGCTCTCAGACTGAGGGAGGCCAACTTGTGGAGGCAACACGCTTATGGACACTCTGGAATTCTTAAGCTATTCGCGAAGCCGGATATCGGATATCAGTTGGATTCCTGCACAGACTATCTGATCCCATACCTGGATTTCGACACGCGCGCACTAGCCTCATATCCCACAAGGGAGGAATGGAAGCTGACAGATGCGACGAGAGACGCTTCCATCACCGTTTTCACCGAGGGCTCCAAAATGGAGGAAGGTACTGGAGCTGGTCTTTACTCCGACCCACTGCAGACCCACATGTCATTCAGACTGCCGGACCTCTGCAGTATCTTCCAAGCAGAGATCTATGCAATTTAGAAGGCTGCCGAATTCATCCGTGGCAGTGGGCTACCACCCACAGATGTCACAGTTTTCGTGGATAGTCAGCCGGCGCTTAGAGCGCTGGAATCAGTTGTTGTGAAATCAAAGGAAGTGCAGAGGTTTCGTACCGCACTTCAAGGCATTGGGCACCACCAGGTCACTCTCTGTTGGGTTCCGGGCCATTCAGGAGTGGCAGGGAACGAAGCGGCGGACGAGATGGCAAGAAAAGGGATCGCCTTGCCTGCCACCGAAGTGGATACCTCTGTGTTTCCTCCGATATCTGCCCTGTACATGTGTATTGACAGGTTGACCAAAAAGGAAATTGAGTCGTCATGGCGAACCAGGACCGACTGCGGCACCTGCCGAACACTGTGGCCCTCCCTCTCCTTGACGAAAACACGATTCGTACTGTCCCTGAGTCGTACCTCTATTCGACAGCTCGTTGGAGTCATCACCGGACACTGCGCTATTGGATCTATGCTTATCAAATTGCGCCTCTCGTCCGGTGATGTCTGCCGTAGCTGTGGAGATGAAGAAGAAGTAGAAACGATACAACACTTCGTGTGCCACTGCCCGACTCTGCAGGAACGCCGACTCCGCACCTTGGGGTCAAGATTCCTGACAGACCTGGCTTGCGCGGCGAAAGTCGAAATCTCGAATCTGCTCTCCTTCATTAAGAGGTCGAACTGGTTTCCCCTTGACTGAGGCAATTGGTTAGCTCCAGAACACCATAAGAAGGGATTCACAATGGGCCATTTTGGCCTCCGAGTGGAAGTGCGCTTCTGCCGCACACACCCTTCCCTACCTAACCTAACCTAACCTAACCTTGAGTATGATTCTAAGAACTGAAACAGAAATTCATTCATTTAAGTGTGACTTACCTTTTTCTTCGCTCACTGAACCAGAAAAAAATTAGAATTCTTTCGGACACATTGAAATAACTAAAAGCAATGGTCTGATTTTACTGAAATAAAGTGCGGTTTATTAAGCATTTTTTAAACTCTAATTCATAAAAAAAATTTACTGAAATATTCTTTGCGGTTGCAAAATTTTTTTATAATTTTCTTAACGTTTTTAGTTAGAGACTGGAGACGTATTGTCATACGTTTGATGTCTACTGTACTTGATTCCATCGATTTCGAAACTCTACATCATTTTTGCAAACTTTTTTATTTTTGTAAGAGTTTGCTTCATTAAAGCCCAATGACTTTCAATAGGCCGAAGTTCCGGGCAGTTGGGAGGATTTGCCTCTTTTGGGATCACCGTGACATAAGTTTCTACATACCTCCAGTTTTTTCATACCGCCTTCTTTCTCCAGTCGACCTGGAGTAGTGGCTTGTGGCTAGGTCTGGCCAAAACAAAACTGTTCCTTTGTGCTGTTCCCTAAATGGTAGAAAGCGAGTTTGCAGGAATTCTTCTATATAAATTCTAGAGTTATTTGTTCCCGTCGTAATGAACGCCTGGCTCCGTAGACCGCAGGTGCAAATAGCTTACCAAACCATGAAGCTTTTTGGAAATTTGGTGTATTTCACTTCAGAGTATTTTCTGTGTATTGCATCTTTATATTTTGTAGTAAAATATGCATTTACAGGCAACTAGTTGAAGGCCGTCTTACAATAGATACAATAAATTTATTGCATTTTAACCAAACATTTGGCCAACCCAAAAGTGTGTGCACGACATACGAAATTTGCTCAGAATTCAACTTTTCGATAGACACTTTTTCTTGCGATTTTTTCTTCCCGTATTTGCCTGATTTGGCACTGTACGATTTTAACCTTTTCGAAAACAAATTATTTGCCGTTGAAATAACGTTCTTAAGACGTAGAAGCCATCGAAAAGGCTTGTACTGTCATCTTGAAGGACATTCCCGTCGGCGATATAAACTATCCAATTCGCTGTATTGAGTCCAACGGGGACTATTCAGAATGCAAATAATTTTAATTTTACTAAAAAATTTTGTTTTTTACTATCTTTATAGTGTCCTGTTGTATCTACCACTTGTTTTTTTTATACGTAATATAACTGAATAAAATTGTTGCTTTGCTGAGTAAATTTGTTGCTTATACGCAACGTATGGCAATTATACATAAACATTATTGCATGCTAAAGCAGCCCTTTACACATGACATGAATTTCTTAAAAATTGTTTCTGCAATTCTAAATGAAACTGAATTATGCATGCATATAAATTTTGTTTAATGATAGATACGCAAATGTACATAAATGAATATTCACGCACAGAACATGAGCAACAACATTTGCAAACGACGATTTCGTGTTTGCCCAAACTTGCGTTGCCGAGATAATCAACCGAATTTACGACACACAAAAAGAATGGTGTGGCATTTGTCAGCCATCTCGTGGATTTCGTGGGACGGGCGTAAGTCACATACCAGCCGAGTAAGTGCTCAACGGGGCGTATGATGCACATGCGCAGAGAGCCGTTTGAGGCGACCTTGAGCCGACAAATGTTGCTCTACGTTCGCGGCCGCACAACACCTGACACACACGTGTGCCACACTGCGACTGACCGCACATTCGTGTTGCACGTACGGATGTACACCTGTTTTTCTGTTGGGCGACAATGTGCGTGCCAGTAAGCATTTACAATAAATAAGCAAAGTCCGCTTTCAACGCTTGCGTTCTTTTTCAGATTTAAGCTGGTTAGTGTGCAAATGAGTGCAATTCAAAGTAGATACACAACATTTAGGCCTTTGACTGGCTGGACCTTGAAACGCCGCAGACACTCCCACACAACGCACCGAAACCGAGCTCGGCCCCGGCAATTTGTCAGCTAACAAGTGGCAAGTTTGCGTTTGACTGCCACGTTCAAGCCTAACGTTCAACGTGCCCAAGTGCAACGCCCCGAAGTTCCCGACATGCATACACAAAGAAAAATGCTACACCAACAAATACTCATTATCGGCAGACACACGAAATAGCCCACAAACACGCAAACAAACAAACAAACACAGACAAGCGAACGAATAGGCAAACAAACAACCGGAAGCACACAAACAAATCGCCACTAGCTGACGTGCATGTGTGTGTGTGTGTGTGCGTATCTGTTTTTGCTAAAAGCGTTCACACATTTTTGTGTCAGCTTTCTTTTTGGCCGAGTGTGCTTACTTCATTCGACACACAAAAGCGTAGCGAATGTCTGATACACTCATAAAAAAATCAATATTCTGTAAAACAAACATTTTAAGGATTTTTATATGAGAAATGATGATTATATGAGTGTTGCCAAGAACTTGAAATGATTTTGTTAAATATTGATGTTAAAATTTTAAACAAACAATTTGATCCAAAAACAAATTTGTTTTCCTTGTCATTATAAAACTAAATATGTGTTTATAGATCTTTTTAACAATAAAATAATATTTAATAATAAACTAATAAAAATTAATACAAAAGAAAAATTATTAAAAAATTATAACTAAACAGAATTATTTACAATATACAAACAAAACAATTTAATGCAAATAAGACCTTAAATTTCAATATCCAAAGCTCTGTAAAGAGATCAATAATTTTGCCATCAAAATCTCTTTTACAAACTTCTTCATTTATGAATTCATTGCATAAATTAGACACTTTAGTGAAATGAACAATTAGATCAAATTAGATCAAACGTTTTGCTATCAAAATAGCATTTGTCAGCTTTCTCATGTTTGTAAGCTTCCATCAAGTTTCGTCATTTCGTTGTTGATTTACATCATTTCGTTGTTGATTTGCATATTAATGCAGTATGTAAATATTTTTAGTAAGGAACTTCTTTACGTGTTTTTTCCTCGCAACATTTAAAGCTTAATGGTGGTTTGTCTCGATTGCCTTTTTGTTCCATATTTCTCACTTGACAAGCCTCCTTTATGGGTTTGTCTATATGTGCAAAACTTTCTTTGTTGCTTGTCTGCCCAGCAAGTATTTTTCTTACATATAGGCGAATGAATCTTTTTCAAATCAGCAACCTCACATTCTGTCCGCATGGAACCAATACAAAGCTTGCTTTTTCAACGGGTCAGCCCCATTGATATGGTTGCATTACTCATACTCAATCAGCGTTTCAGCGATGCGAACATTCGAAAATTCGCAAATGGTTTGCTGGGTTTTTGTGTGGTCGGCGTGTGCGTGTCGCACTTTTCCTGTTCATTTTCTTTCTATATGCCAAATAAAAATGAAAACGTATGTGGCTGACATATTGCCCTGCTTGCACTGTGCCTTTGCCAAGTTTGTGTTTGTATGTATGTGTGTGTGTAAAAATCGCACTCCATTGTGTTGCAATCGGTTTAAATCTGCCATCCAGATTGTGCTTTTTTTTCACTCGTTCCCATAGTTCGTTGACTTAAATTCTTTGCTCTGCTAACAAGGAATTCAAGTTGGTCTAAAGAATTTGGCACTTGTGCACTGCGGGCCTGAGGAGTATTTTGTTTAGTGTTCAGTTTGTTTGATTTTTGTACTTTTATCATTCGATGTGCAGTGTAGTGTTGTAGTTCAGAGCATTCTGACATCTGGCGCATAAATCACTGCATGAAATGAACGAAAATTGGACTTGTCTTCCATTTGCTGGCAGTTTTTTTTATATTATTAACTGCACTAAATACAAGTTGTTGCTCGTATTGTATTGTATCGTATTGTATAAACTACAGTATATGGAAATGTATCAAATCTTTATGTATAAATGAATAAAGTAAAAATGAATAAATGCAGAAAATATTTGTAAATGTGTGTGTTATCTTTATCTCATTGCACAGTGATTCGTTCCATAGACAAAATTCAAAAAATTTATAGTCTCAGAATTTAACGATTTTGATGTCATTTGAAAGGTAAAACTCCAACTAAGAAAACCCCAAAAAAACTGTGCAAAAAATTAATTAGTTTCTGTGCGAAAGCGGCTCAAAGTTGAAACTTTTTTCACAAAAAAATTTAAACACATAATTTCTGTTTTTTAGTCTATTGAGTAAAAAGAATTGTAAAAATACATGGTTACCAAGAAGTCACTAAAACTGTCAATATAGATTAAGAAATGATGTGGCCATTTTCGCTTTTAATGTTTTCTCAAAATTTACAAAGCTGAGGCTTTTACTTCACTTTTAATTTAAAATATTTTTCTAAAATAAAAATCTGAAAATTGGCAAAACTTAGAGGAAAATATCTAAAAAAGTATGTGAAAGTATGTTCCTGGATTTTTTTTTTATTTTAAGAAGCATTCTTTCTTTGTCGGATAATGTAATTACATCCTCCGATATCTTCCGATCTCAGAAAATAATTCAATTTAAAAAGTGGTCTAAACACCTATTTTTCTACAAAATTTCTTGTTTTCATCCCTAAAAGTATGCAATTAGCATGAAAAATTGAAAAATCTGCATAAATACAAAACATACATCTACTATTATCATTTTTATTGCAAAACTTAAGGGTCCTAAGACAATTTCTGTTATTCTTTGCAATTATCAATGTTGACGTTACCGATTAATTGTAAAATCTGAAAAATCTAGCCAACACGCTTGGTGCTATAGCTTACCAAAAATGACGAAAATTTCAAGATTAAGTCTCAGGCATTGCCAAACTGCAAAAGTTTAAGAACAACAAAATAGAGATTTCAATTCAGCAGGCATTGATTAACTAGTATACCAAATTTTATGAAGAACGGACCACTCCTTCTAATTTTGTCCCGCGGTTGTATGGAGTCGAATCACTGTGTATTGCTGGGAGATGGAAATCTTGCATAGACCGGTGCACTTCTGAGCATCGGCATGCCGAATTCTTATCAACTAAAACCACCTCCCTGAACTGATCCCCATTTCTTCGCTATGTATGTGCTGTCCTACGAAAGGGCTCGCTTCTACAAAGTTACGCTGTTACGCTTGCCGCCACATTGCCTACTGCTTCCCACTTTTCTACGCTTTGCATCACATGGTATGCGATGCTTTCAGAAGTCTATTCTTCTCCAAGAACCTAGCTCAGGTACGTCCTTACATTAAAAGTTGACGTGCAATGCTCACAGTGTGGTTCTGTGTCGGGCTGGGACCGAAACAAGTACGCTTGGAAGCAACCTGCCCACTGAAGATCTGCGTCAGATGAAAATTAACTTTGCCATGTTGTCTCATGGACATAAAGGCTGTATACGAAAAAAAGTAGTCAACAAGAAATTACTGTCAAGTCCATATTTAGTACAGGAAACAACAAAATTAGGTATTTCCTAAAAGCTTATATCGTGAGCTTTAGGAAAACAAGCATTTTTGCTTATTTCGTTGGAGTATAAGCGAAGGATCGCAGCTTTGATTTAACACCTTCCATCAAGCGCTGTACATGACTTTTGGTAACTTCAGATGACGCCTTAATCCATTTTGACTTGAGTTCTTTCTCATTTTTGGCAACTCCTTTCGTTTTTAGCAATTTCCTTTTCATTAAAGCCCAATATTTTTCAATTGGTCGAAGTTCAGGTCGGTTTGGAGGATTTGCATCTTTTGGCACAAACTTGACCGCATTCTCTTCGTACCATTTTAAAGCCAAGTTTCCATAGTGACAAGTTACTAGGTCTGGCCAAAACAAAACAGGGTTTTCGTGAAGACGTATCAAAGGTAAAAGTCGTCTCTGCAAGCATTCCTTCACATAAACTTCTTGGTTTATTGAACCACTAGACACGAAAACGTTGCTTTTTAAACCGCATTTACAAATTGCTTGCCAGACTAAATATTTTTTTCCAAACTTGTCAATTTTTTTTCTTGAAATTTTTGGGCTACGTTACCTTTCTTCTTGGCACTATAAAACAATTGACCAGGAAGCTGCTTGAAGTCGCCTTTGACGTACGTTTCGTCGTCCATAATTATGCATCCGAAATTGTGCACAATGCTGTAAAGCTTCCGTGACCGAGTTTTGGCTTTTGTATTTTGTTTGTCGTTTCTGTTCGGTGTTAGTGGAACTTTGAATGTTCGAAGACCTTTCTCTTTGCGAACTTTCTGTACGTATCCATACGACATACCCACTTTTTTAGCCACATCTCTAATCGAGAGTCCAGGATTTCGGTTAAATGCACGTACTACTTCCTTAGCTTTTTCCTCTGAGATAAATCCCTTTCTCCGTCCACTTCCAACCTTCCTTTCGGTAGTTAAACGTTCGTTGAACTGCTTAAGCACTTTTGTCACAGTAGAATTGGCAATATTCAAAGATTTTGCAATCCTTCTGTGAGACAAATTAGGATTTTCTTTTATTTTGCGCACGATTAAATCACGGCTGATTGATTTCGTTGAACTCATTTTGAAGAATAAATACAATTTCTAATAAAAAATTACATAATACCGTAAAACAAATCCTACGCTATCGTTTTTCATACATGGCGTGCTTGTACTGTTATTTTTTATGAAATACCAAGTGTTTCTTTGTGACCACTTTTTTTCGTATACAGCCTTTAGTTCGACACCAGATAGGATTGAAAAATCCATGACTACTTAGCTGCTGGACAGGAACATTAAAGTTCTTCCTTCCAAGAAAAACGGGGTAGTCAATGCCATTACCAACTAAACAAAGTCATCGACTGCATTTTCTTTCGGTCCTCCAAGGACTTGATGCTCAGTACGATAGGCATGGAATTGTATGAAGGAATTGGGTCAACGAACCTCAGAGATCGAAGCACATATCTTATAAAAGATGTTGTACTCTTTTCAGCCTCTAAGTGAAATCTGCATAAGTATTCCAGTATGGAGTGGACATAGACATTAAAAGCGTCTTAAGCTGAAAGAATCAGTGAAGCACCAAACAAAAGTTAGACTTTCATTTGAAAGTTACCGCTTATCTAAAGCTTGAATTTTTAACAAGCCTAAACATGGGCAATTAAAACCAAAAGCTACCCGAAAGACCAAAATGTATCGCGGCTTTCTCTCCCTATATCTGTTTATTAGAATAATTATGAGATTTTATAAATCTTTTCAACTGGTCAGAAACACACATAAAAGCGGTTAAATCTATTCTGACTTTAAAAAGATCCAATTTCCTTTTCGCTTGGCAGTTTCACGTCCGTTTTTCAAGCGGAATTGTTTGCCATATCGGCGTTTAAGCAACGACGGAAGAAACGGCCTAGTTGTGATATATATATTTTCTCCGACAGTCTAGTGGCTACCAAAGCTTGTTCAGCAATGCAGAAAAAATTCAACATTGTGCCGCAGGCTGCCTGCAGACTGAACGAGCTAAACACTAAAGACGTCGTACTACTGTGTCCAAAAAATAAGGTGACATTGTATTTATTTTGAAAATTCTTTATTTATTCTTCCAAATCAATTTCATCCCCTTCAAAGTAATCCCCTCCCGATGCAATGCACTTATGCCAACGGATTTTCCAATCTTCGAAACACTGATTGTAGTCACTTTCCGGGATGGCCTTCAGTTCCGTCTTCGCTGCGGCTTAAATCTCCTCAATCGTATCAAAACGGTGTCCCCGGAGCGGTCTTTTGAGCTTGCTGAACAGCCAGAAGTCGCACGGCGTCAGATCAGGTGAATACGGTGGTTGCGGAACGATATGGGTTGAGTTTTTGGCGAAATGATCACGAATTACGAGTGCAGTATGGGATGGTGCATTATCGTGGTGTAAAAACCAAGAATTGTCTTTCCACAATTCCGACCTTTTTAGACGGATAGCGTTACGCATACGACGCATAACGTTCAAATAATATTCCTTGTTGACTGTTTGGCCCGGCGCACAGTGTTCCGAAGTGGGACAAAAATAGAAAAATTGTATGTCACCGATTTCAAAGAAATTGGTGTCATTTGAAAAATAATACTTTCATTAAGCAAGATTTCAAATTATTTCTTAATCAGGTAAATTTTGAGAGAGTTATAACATTTACAAGTTGATCAAAATCTAGAAAAATTGTTTTATGATAAAATGCAGTTTTGAGCGTCAACAATTGAAAACGTTACCAAAACACTATTTTCGCTTCAATCGGGGAAAATGTTACTGCTATGCACTTATAAGAGTCCAAAAAATCATTTCATGAGCTATTTTGAAAAAAAGTTTAATAAAAACGGGGTTGTACGTTATTTAAACAAAACATTTTTTTTTATTTAAAACTATAAAAACTATATATTTTTGTAGATCGCGAATGTCGAATCGCGCATTATCACACCTACTTTTTTACGCAATCCTATAGAATGGACTTTCCTCTTTTGGATCAATAAAAAAAATTCTGCGATTTCCTCCGATCTTGGAAAATAATAGAATTTTTGTAAACTAAAAAAATTGGATTTTGAAACCCTACATTGAGGTGCCCACCGGTACATTCACTTCGGTACGGAACTTGTAACGCCCAGAAAGTGATGTAACTGGAAAGAAACCGTATAGTAGCACAGTCGTTATTAAAAATGGGCATGGTCCGCCCACTAAAGGCAGAGTTGCCATACGGTAGTCTTTCATAAAATATGAAAACTTCTATATTAACAAAGCCAATGTCACAATTTATGAATGTTCTATATAAAAATGGGTTTGGCTTACCCGTTTAACCCGTTTAGAGCCATATTATCCTAGTTTTTCCCATTGCTAAGAAATTGTTTGCTAAAATGTGATTTAATGCTCATATTTTTGGAGAATATGGAGGAAAGTTAAGGAAGGCAATTTTGTTAAAATTACCTTGCATTATTTACACTTGTTTACAATAAAGAAGAAAACTATGGGAGAAAACTATTTGTAAAATAGTTTTATATCAATTGAACTGTTTGTGTGGGATTAAAAACATCATTCTTGATGATAGTAAAACTGAATAAACTGAACGGTTTGAAAAATGGCAATTATTTTCTTTCATCCTGGACATTTTATCATAGCATTGCATCTTCATAGCTGTGTCATCTCTATGTTAAGCTCTACGGAAATAAAACCAAAAATAGTTTCTTTCAAGCAACTTCATCACACCCTTTCCACCCCGTTTCCGGCCTGTCAAGGTCGAATTTTTTTAAATCGCTCCTTTTTAAAGGTTGACTTTTTAAAATGCAACTATTGACCAAATTTCATCATTATAGCTCCAGCGGTTTGGGCTCGGTGGTGATGGCATACTTTGTTATATATATTCGATTTTTTTAAAAACTATATATTTTTTGGAAAACAAGCATCATTTTTGAAGTCAGTAGCCCCAAATAATTCAGATTGCAAATTTTCAGCGAATTTAGAGCACTCCTTCTATTTTTGTCCCAATTTTGTATGGAGTCGGAACACTGTGCGGCGGAAGGAATTCATAATGCACAACACCACGATAATCGAAGAATTTAAATGTCACCTTATTTTTTGGACACAGTAGTACTTGGCCATTCTGATGTCGAGGGCAACGAAAAAGCTTACGAGCTCGCCAGAGCTTCGTTCTTTCGCTTCGCTTCGTAAGACCTAAACCAGCGATTGGCAAATGCGTCGGCTACTCAGTCTCACGACATGTGGGCAGTCGAAGGTATACATTGACGCGCCTAGACCCAAAAGGACGAGTTATCTATGAGGCTTAGAAAGGAACTATCATAGGCCTCATCACAGGGTTTATTTCCTTTAACGAGTACCTCACTGCGATTGGGCCTAAGGACTCGGCCTTGAGGACAACGAAACCGCGGTGCACTTAACCCAAATTCCCAGAAGTGAGTTTCATAAATCCAAAGAGTTTGATAAATCCAAAAGATTTTCCATTCCATTATTTTATGAAATCCTCTAATGGAATGTTAGAATTATATTGCATTAATAAATTTAACATTTTAGACAGTTTTTGTACTTTTTAAACAAATGTTTTCAGTAATATATGTTGTTATAAATGTTTTCTCATATAAGTCTGGCAGTCTCACTTCTGAGTTTACGTTACTTTTAAAATTCTGGGAATTAGGGTTAATATGTATGTGGGTGCCCAGCGTTCAATCGGTACAGGCACATGTACCTCGGCTGTATGATCCTTTGGGAGGGAAAGTTTCTGTATCTTAAGTTATGGGACGCACTGAGCTTTGCAAAAGCAACGCTTCGGCTAACCAACAGCAACAGGTCACTCTAGAATGGTCCTGTCTCAGGACCTGCAAGCTGTGAGTTATCAGTTAAGTGTTTCATAAAAATGGCTCTCCTCTGGCTGGGCGATGTTAGTCGTTACCGGAAGTGGGCCGGTTACTTGTTTTGCAAAGAAGGAGGTGCAAGCCAGAGCACAAGTAATAAGAATAACAAGTAATTAATAATAATACAGGGTGGCGGAAAAGTTTTCACCCAGTGTTCTTTGGATCTAATTTGAATGAATGAGTAAATGAATAAATGAATAAATAAATGAATGAATAAATGAATAAATGAATGAATGAATGTCAAAGCAAAATTAACTTTTGCCGCCATTTGCAAAAGTTATAATATCTGCCGATAAAGTGATGACTTTTGCGCCACCCTGTTAGAATAATAAACTCATGTAAGCGCTCTTTATTGTTTAAGGTCAACAACTAAATAAATATTCACTCAATATAGAAAACATTAGTCTGTGTTATGCCACAATTGGCTGTTTCAAACGCTCGTATTACATTGCACGAAAACTTCGCTCAGCTTTGTACATTATTTTGCTTCCTGAATCGCAAAAAGGTAAAAGAAAGGATTCCTAATATTCTTCAAGACAAAACTGTTTGTTTCTTCGCGCAATTGATTTGGTTGTTTTCGTTTTGAAAAGTAGCTAATTTAAATGCTAAGTGAATCAATAAATGAATTGAAATAAAATTCAGAATTGTAATTCCAGCATTTGAATTTATTTACTACAAATTTAACAATGAATTCCAACTCCCCTCAGCACTCATTCAAATTTCTACACATGTAGAAGCTTCAAACTGTATTACTGTAATGTATTTAAAAAAAACATGTGTTTGCTGTTCATTTGGGACTCGCAACAATGAATAAAACACAATGCCACTCCAACCCCGCAATTACTGGCTTTAACAACTCGGCATTAGGTGCAATTACGGTAAGACGCTTTGAAGGAACAATGCTAATTAGCATTTCAATTACTGTAGTTTTGTAGTTGACCGCACTAAATGATGTTCAATTATGCTCGACGCAAATTAATACGCACGTAACCAGCGAACAGCACATAATGCCGATTATGTGCGCTCGCAGCGTCGACCGTAACCAAATCTCGCCGACCGCACAGGCCGCTCGGACAGGCGCGCCGGGCAGCAGATTTGCAGTCCAGCTAAACTCGAAGGCGACCACCAGCAGTTGGCCATGTTATCGCACACAAATCAGGAATCAACTTGTTACCACTGGTAATCGGACTGGCAGGGCTTAATGCCAGCGCGCACAAGCGTACAGCATCAGCAACAGCGACGACAACATTCCGTGCTATTGCACTCGGGCCGTGGTTATGTGTGTGTGTGTGTGTGTGTGTGTGGCCGTGACATCTGTTTGACAGCAGCACAGCAGCCGCCTTCAATGGCCGCAGCAAAGGCAATTCTGCACTGAATTTACGCTGAATGAAACCGGCAGCCAGTTTTGGGGATTTGCGTAAATGGCCTTCAAATCAAATATTTCGCTTTTTGTACGCTTTAGCTTTGTTTGTTGTGTGCCCCGTTAGCACACGATGCTTTTGTGCCGACTGCAATGCTAATCCTGAGCTGGCGTTAAATTTACCCATCTTGCGACAGCTGGCAATGCCACAATTGAGTCATGTGCACAATTTGTTATCTATGATGATTTTATGTCTTTATTCTTGTTGTTATTCTGGTTGTCGGTGCCGTTGGCGACCCCTTTTCATTAAATTATACCTCAACATTGCGTTTACGTATCGTCGATTGCGCTCCATACTTGTGTTGCGTATACGCCCCGTGTGTTTCGCACTTCGACACACATCGAATGACTGAACCGCTTGCTTGCAGTGCTGGTCGTTTTATACAGCTGACAGTCATAAGTACAGATTGGCGCATGTAAACACAGTATTTTAGTACTCGGAACATTGTGGAGCGCATGTCCGAGCGAAGCTCTTCTCAAGAGCGCAAACATGCCGTGCGTAGGAAAATTTACAATCAATTTCGAAAAGTGAATTTCTCTTAGTGGTTGTGCTCTTAGTTTGAAACGTGCTCTGCAATGAGTTGGATGCTCGCTATCTTGAAGTAAAAGCGACCAAAATAAGCCGCAAGTTAACAAAGATATGCAGATATGTCCAATTCAGTGTTGGCATGGAATTTACATTCAATGTCACACAATTCATTTGCATTGCCTTAATCCTTCCATAGGCTTAGCACATCCTGAGAAATGGACCTTTCTTTACGTTTGATGCGTCATTTCATGGTTATGATTTTCTGTCATTTGAAGAAGCATTTATTTGCACTAGCATATAAAACATTTTTGATTGATTAGAACTTTTCGAAAATTACACTTTTGATGAAAATTTTCACATTTTTTATTTCATATGACATGTAATAGCTACATTTCTCAGTGTTGACTCTACAAGAAGAGAAAAATTACAATTGAAAAAATATTGCACATATTTATGTAATCCTTTCACAACCATGAATTATTTATACTATAAGTAGTGTCCGACCGAAACCACTTTTTTGGGCCGAAACCGAAACCGAAACCGAATATTCGGTTTTTTTTTAATATTCGGCCGAAACCGAAACCGAAACTTTCTAGTTGAAATAAAAATCACCATATCAAGCACTTTTTTCAATACACGAATTTTACATTAAGTAAATAAAGAACAAACATAGCATAAATAAATAAATACTTATTAATAAAAACAATTTATTCATTTTTTAAAAACGTAAACATGAAAAAATCACCCTTTCGTACCTTACTCGCTAATATTCAAAATCAAATAATTTAATATTATATGCTAAAAAAAGAAGTTTATTTACATTGCTGGCATCTAAATTACTCCTCCTTTCACTATACATCTGCTACACAATAAAATGTAAAAAATATTCTAGAAAGTTTCGGTTTCGGCTATTCGGCCATTTTTTGGCCGAAACTGAAACCGAAACCGAAACCACTTATTTGGGCCGAAACCGAAACCGAAACCGAATATTCGGTCGGACACTAACTATAAGTAATTGTGTGTCTTCATAGATGCCAATTAACCCATGTCCGTCGGCATGCCAGAATCCTATCGGGTAGGGAAATCACCTGTTTGCTCCGTGTCCTAGCACTCATATTTAGATATCCAAACGTCAGATACAACTATGGACCTTCTTCTTATTACCTATTTCTTATATTTATTTCGACTTCTCTTCTAAGTCTGACTGACTGAAATCAGAAGTAACCCCCTTAGCAAAGTTGAACTGTCCTGGGGTCTCCTGAAGTGCCTTTTCAGAGTTCACTGTATTCTTTTAAAACAAACGCAATGCTTTACATTAATAAGGATATCCTCTGCATGCAGATTTCTAAAAAAAAACCTACGGCGAGATTGAGATTGTTTATAGACCCAATCCGCCCTTAACCCTAATTCCCAGAATTTTAAAAGTAACGTAAACCCAGAAGTGAGACTGTCAGGCTCATATGAGCCAAACTACTGAAAAACTAAATTTATTTTATTTTTCCAAATCTAGTTACTACTTAAAGACGTTTTTATTTTTAAGTTTAGTTTAGTTTAGTTTTTTTTATTTTAAGTAAAGAACTTTAAATACAGGGTCCACAGGAAAACAATTGCTACTGCAGTGCTAGAGGCCATTCATTAGGTTTGCGTTTTTTGATGTACCCATCATACAAATTTTGTTTTTTCTGAGTGTACGAACCCCGCATCCAATAAACTATCGGCTAATTCCTTACTGGTGAACTAGCTGGTCATTATTACATTTGTGTTTGTAAGTCTCAAACAGTTTTTCAAAACCTTTTTCGCAGGATCCACAGCTCCTTGATTACCGTCTTTGCATGTGTATGACATTTCAGGAAGTATTAGCACCATCGCACTTCCATATTCTGATTACATATTTATCGGGATTGGAAGACATAAACTGTATGAACTAGCATCAACCTCGGCAAGGCATAAATTCTTCATAATATGTCGTAGATTGCAGTATTTTCAACAATTTTAGTAGACTTCATCCCATGCCGACTGGATGAGTGCTAGGCTCAAAAACTATGAACTTGACACGATCAAAATGCATCTAAACATGAAAAATAAAAATATTCTTCCATATGGTTGACAAAAAGTCAAGGAATTCTGAGTAAATTTGAGTTTTTGTTCAAATGAGCTCCTGAGGCTCACTTCTGGGGTTACGTTACATTTTTAAAAAATTGTTTAAAAAAAGTAGAAAAACTGTCTAAAAAGTCAAATTTATAAATGAAATATAATTCTAACATTCCATTAGAGGATTACATAAAAAAATTGGAATCGAAAATTTTTTGGTATAGGATTTATCACCATTTGAAATCTTAAGTGAGACTGTGAGCCTCACTTCTGGGAATTAGGGTTAAAGGTGCATCCAGTTTATCTAATTGTCGATCCTAAGTTTGAGCCCACAGCAGTCCATTTCCGACCTATTCTCAAATAGTTCTAGAGTCCGACCAATTCGCATTTTTTTGGATTGGATTTTTTCGATTGGAAGTATAAGAATCGGCCGATTCCGTACAAAATATAAAACAAATGGATTCAATCAAAAAGATTTGTTTTACAAAAGAACAAAAATGAAAGGGCTATATTAAAAATATATTTGTTTGTAACATATTTCAAATAAATAACACAAAAACGGAAAAATTACTATTTAAAAAAAAATAATTTAAATTCAATTAAATTGAAAATAAAAATTGAGTGATTCAGCTTTAAAGAATTAAAAACAGTGGACAAAAACTTAAAGCAAGAAAATAGGCCAATGTGGCCGATACTAGCCGATGCCAATTAATCAGTCGGACTCTAGATAGTTCATCTACTGGCGGGTTATGCTTTGTTTCAAGATGTCCACTCCAAATTAATCCCATCCCACTCCATGTTCATTGCAAATATACATATTTTCAAAAATTCTTAGACACTTGTTCGCTTCCTAACATAAGACTTTTATATTCATAGAAACGTTAGCTTTTCTGACTAGATTCGGTCTCCTGTCATGAAATTGAACGATATCCTTATGACATATTAAAATCGTTGTGGAATAAGTACAAATTAATTGACGCCAACTGAGCAGCATTACATGACACGTTTCAAATGTAAGTGTCACGATTGGTCTTAATGTCACTTAATGTACTTACTAACAAATTTAAGTGCTTAAGTTTAAGTGCTTAATTTTAGTGCTTAAGTTCTTTGATAAATTTTGGCCAACAACTCTTCTGGGCAAAAATAAGCGCTTTGAGTAATTGTATGATAGTTTGGATAATTTATTAAAGGCGTACAAAATCCGGTTATAAATCGCTGTTAAATATAAAGAATAATGCGAATTGAAATATTATATACGAGTATACACATGTATGTTTAGAAAAGGTTATATAAGTATTGATTGTCCAAACTTCTTTCTCAATAAATTTGCTTACCCTTCATTCAAATGTGACCCTGTGTGAACTAAAACCTACATACATCAAAAAATATTCAAGTATTTATGTACCTATATTTGTGTAAACTCAATGTAACCTTCAGCGAATTGAATTGATTGTCGTACCAGCGAAATTAAAAGCTATATCCACACAGCACATGTGTGTGTCTGTTTGTGTGAGTATGGGTACGTGTAAATACAAACCAGCGAACCAGAAAATGCCAATGCACACAATCGGCAATATTAAATGTCATTGCGGTGCACCTCGGCGGTCCTCGTACATATGCGGTAAACATTTATTTTGTGCTTTCTTTCAGCGACGCTATTTGCGGCCACAACATGAACAACTGCAACAATAGCACCGCTGGCAGCATGGCGGCCACAGTAGCAGCACGCAGCACAGCATGAAAAGTCACAGATTATGCCAGGATGCATGTGTTTTCCTTTTCGCTGCTTGTACGTGACGCCCGATGACTTGGCACTGCTTGGCGGCCCAAAGTGATTTTGAGTGAAAAATAACATTTATGCAATTCGATTTAAGCTGTGAAAGTCTTCACATTCACTTAATACGACAAATTACGAATTTCAAATAATTTTTACCATTGCCAATGCTTTGATCAAACAATGAAGAGAGAAAGAATTGCTGAAAGAAAAAGATTTGCTGCAAAAGTGAATGCAAATATTTATAAAACTTGCAAAAATCTGCAAGCAAAATCATTTGCAAATATTTGCAATGTATAGTGAATACACCTACGATTTTATGTGAGCTCGCTTTCCATAGCATCGTGGATTAATATTGTATGCGCGCAAAAGCAATAACGCCAGCGAATATTCATTCGATTTTACACCCAAGAAGACGTGATAAAACTGCATAAAATTCATTTCGAAAATTATTGTTGACATTCAGTGTAATGGATGTCTTGGTGCTATTTTGCACAATTTTGTACAATTTCTTAATGTAAGCATGGTAAGATTTTTGGCTGAAGCCGTGACTCAGCTGGTTAATGCATTTAGTCGCGAATCTGAGGCAATATGGTACAGTTCCCAAATTTCATCTTTCGGAAATTACACTTTTAGCAGCAAATGGCAAACTTCTAAAAGTAAATTAGCCCATGAAAAAGTTCGCGATCGGCATAAAACTAATGGATCCCTTCCGTATATACACAAATGGTATTAGGAAAAGAGATAATATTAGAGATTAGATTACTATCTTTTCAGGTTTATATGAAATTTCGACTTTCTCAATGTCAAAGATGAATGCTTTTCCAAAATGAATGCAGTTATTATAATGATAATTATTATATTTGAGAGACATGTTGATCCCCATTTCGCGATAGGCGTCAATCGTTTTGCAAATATGTACTAAATGTAACATTAAATATTTATAGAATACAATTAAGTATTTAAACCATTTATCATATGGTCAGTTTGTTATTTTTAAGTGCAAAAATGGTTCTTTAAATACGATTTCAGCATCCTGAATGATATTGAAATTATCCATACCCTATCGAGAGAAGTATTACATTTTTTAAATCTTAAACTAATAAAGTTAAAAGGACGAAATTCAAGGATGTGGTGGTGTACATATTAGTCCTTAAGATATATTAAAAAAAATAAAGATTGGAATTTTTCAAGGATATTGAAGGATAAAGTTTTAAAATGACATTTTCAACACCTATTCGTCCTTTTGCACCAAAACTTTAAATTTTCTAAGATTCTAAGAATTTTGCTCTTTCATTTGATAACCATATTGTTATTCTACAATGCGCTCAATTTTTAAAATAATTTTTTGAAATAAACATGTCCTTGAAATTTCAAAGTCCTTTTAAAAAAAATCCTGACGTCAGAGAGAAAAACAAAAAACACAGATTTACTACATTTGGCCCTTAGTTTCGCGAGTATATAGATTTTTTTTCGTGTGTCAAATTTGTTGATATAAAAATTTGTTCTAATAATATCCAAATATTTATCTCGACTATCCTCTATACATAAAAGAAAACAAATTGTGGATAGCCCTACACACAGGAATTCAACTGCCCAACCGATAGAGTTGGATGCAAAACTTTCTCGTGAAAGTGTTAAGTAATACAAAAAATTTATCTCCAAGACTTGTATTGAAAACGTATGGTTTTTTTCATTCCTATGCTCTGATTTGTGATCAGAATCCACAGGAGAATCGATACCATGTACGGGTAGCACGTGGCATGATATTGCACGATAATGATAAGAAAAATCTCGATTTTTTTATCGCAGCTTGCAGTGAAAAAAAACTATGTTTATTTAAACAAAGACTTAGTGTCATGCATTTGAGTATTGCGAAATGGCTTTGCTTTGTAAAGTGGCTAATATGAGCTTAGTTTTTGTGATAAGTAAACCATTTTAAAAATAGGTTGTGCTTTGTCTAGCAAAAGATTCCAATTCTGACGTTTAGATACTTGAATACTCGTTGCAGATCGAATATATGCTGCAAATTAGGTTAGGTTAGGTGGGGAAAGGTGTGTGTGTGTATGGGACAGACTGCACTTCCACTCGGAGGCTCATTCTAAATTCCTTCTTGTTTTCCTCTGGAGGTAACCAACAGTCTCGAACGGCGCAAACCAGTTCGACAAGGAGAGCAGATTCGATATTTCGAGTTTTGCCGATAGTTCATCAGTAATCTTGACCCTAGGGCTTGGAGTCAGCGTCCTTGCAGAGCCAGGCAGAGCAACGTGAAGTGTTTTATCGTTTCTACTTCATTCACACACTTCTGCAGACCTCCCTAGACGAGAAACGCCATTTGATGAGCATTGGGTCTATGACTCAAACGAGCCGCCGAATGGAGGTTCGACTCAGGGACAGTACCAATCGCGTTTTTCTCAAGAATAGCGCGTTTGATATCCACTGTCCGGGAAGTGTCGCAATCAGTCCTCGCACACCATGAGGGCTCACTATGCTGAATGATACAAACCGTAAATTTTACATTGTAATTTCTGTAGCAGATATAAGTTTCCTAATAAATTTTTACAAAAGAAAACAAACAGCGAGATATATAATCCGGTATTAATAGGATAAACGTCAGTATTAAGAAACAAATTTTCCCATTGATTAATAAATGTTAAGATATGAAAGCTTTGAAGATTTTAAAGCAAGATTTGATTAGTGAAAAAAACTTGAATTATGTTTTTTTTACACACAAAATTAAAAAAAAATTGTCTGGACGAAACTTCATTTTTAAATTATTTAATTAAACTTAAATCAACAAAATTATTTTAACACAATTATGCCATTTTTTAAGAGATTAGCGACTTATCTATTCTCATCACAAATTTCAAAATCTCACCGAGCATTTTCCCAGTGAGGTGATCACTTTTGTATTACCCCGTGCAACCTTTTTGCATTTTAGCCACTGAGTACGTCAACTCTTTCCACGCTCAGCCTAAACTCGAACTTTGTAGACCGCAAATCATCAGACAAAAGGACAACAAATAAATGTCAAAGGAAATGCCGAAATAAATGTCAAAATATGCTGACACATGTGCACTGGCACATGCAAGTGAGTAGAAAGTCACTCGTCCTATGCCGCTAACTGCATGAACTGTTAAAAAATTTAATATGAATTCACCTATTAAAAAGAAGCTGCGCAACGACGGCAGCCGCAATACAAAGAAGTAAGGCGACATAAATAAATCACCATAGCGCGCCGAGCGCAGCGGGCACTACGACAACATATTTTTATACACATACTTGTTTTTTTTTTCAGAAGGCGGCAGTACGAAATATGAAAGGTCCTAAGGTTTCGCGCTCCTTGTCGCTTAAAGTGTTTTCGGTTCAGTGAAATGGCGCAACGTAGTCGAAGTGCCGCCATTTAAGTTTCACTTGCCGTTGACTTGCTGTGAACACGCAGCTGTTGCTGTTGCTGGCGCTGTTGTAACAGTCACTTTGACTTTGCATTGTTCGTGTTGGAAATTTATTAGATGGATATTTGATATGTACATAAAGTAAGATATACAAAAATATATTCTACCGGTATGGTTGTTTAAAAGATAAGTGCAGAAGAATGGCTATGTATTCTGGTTGTTTATTGCATCAAGTTATTTGTAAATAGTTACCCCATATTTTGCATTTTTGTGTTTTCATTTTAACTGTTAAACATAGTCGTATTACCGAAAAAAATACTGTAGTTCCATATGAAATATGTTTAACAATATTTTTGTAGTATTGTTTGGAATCCCAATTCGCCTCCCAAATGTAGTCTGTCATCATTCTTTAAATACAAAGTTCTAAGCCCCATCCTGTCCATCCAAAATCCCAATACCAGTCTTTGGATAATTTAGAAAAACATTCTTTAAATATTTAAAGTAAATCCAAACCTTTACTACGAAATTCCACGAATAACTAATTAAAGCTGAATTTTATATGCCATTTATCAAAACATATTTATATATGTTTCACAATTCTATTGCCAAATATAACTTTGAGTTATACTATGCTAGCACCCTTAACTTAATACTTTCTTAAGACGACCTAAGGGCTTATGGGTTTTGATCTCAGAATTAGATAATTTTTAAATATATTTATTGTTGTGTATTTCTGCGTTGAGGTCTGTCTATATTTATTAACCCTTTCCGGTCAATTTCCACATTTCTTGAGATAAAAATTTTTCCTTCAAAATATTGACTCTTATTGAACAATTTAGCAATAAAATACAAAAAAATTTCAAAAAAATTATTTTGGTTGAGAATTACAGCTTCATCAATTGTGTACGATATATCGTACAATGGTCCGCAAATGACTAAAAAATTCATGAATTTTTGGTTTCGGTTTTTTAAGTTTTATGAACAATTCATTGATTGTTTTTATAGAAAATATAAATTATAACAACAAAAAATCAAAACGTGATTTCATTTAGATCGAAAGTTGTATAAATTATTAGAGTCCGACCGATACCAAATTTTTTGGCCGATGCCGATTAATAGGCCAGAAGGGCGAGTTTGGCCGATGCCGATTAATCGGCCGAAAGGGCGAAAATCGACCGATGCCGATGCCGATTACATAGAAAAAATAACACGAATGAATTCAATCAAAAACACAGTCTATTTTATAAAATAACAAAAGGAACTATTACATATTGTTTGTAATATTCATCACAAAACAACTAGAAAAGAAATAATTAAAAATTAAATGACAACGAGAATAATTAAAAACTAAATAAAATAACAAGAGAATTCAGAATTCTAATACATTAACATGTATTAAAAAAAATAATATATCACATTTATCCACTGAGAGAGAAATAAGAATAGTGACGTAAGTATTGCATACAAATTCAGTTTTTTATTCAACTTAAAATTACAATTTTTATATTAAAATTTGTACTCTCAAATTGCAACCCGTTGTACAGATGCAGTGGGAAGAAGTCAGAAAACAAATTTGGAAAAAATAAAAGGCCTGTTAAAAATGCTTCCAATTAAAAAAGAAGGATAAGATTGAAAAATTAAATGCCCCTTCTTCTGACATCCACATTAAGGGACGAAATGCATAGACATTTCGAGAAAATCTGTGTTTTTAAGAATACCTAGTTTTAAAAAAACATTTCTAGGAAACATTTATATTAAACAGTATCTAAAAATACATTACTGAAAAGGGGTATAAGAACCCGTTGGTACAAAAAATGAAAAAAATAAATAAAAGAAGAAAAATAGGCCGATGGCATCATCGACCAAAAACGGCCGATGCCGATTCTTTTTTTTTTTTTGCGGATGCCGATACTAGCCGATGCCGATGCCGATTAATCGGTCGGACTCAATAAATTATATAAACAATTGATTCACATTTATTCGGTCTTATATAACCGTTGTTGTTGTTGCAAAGCCCTTTTCCCTACAATAAAACATAAAATCAATTAAAATTCGTATAGCTTTACCGAAAGACTGCATAAATCCGATTCTTATTATCGTAGTGGGAGTGGCAAGCACTAGTAATTCGTCTAGTAATTCTTATTTTTAATTGAAAATTGCCGAATAGTAGAATTTTATTAGCCACGTGGTTTACAATTATGCGTGGCAGACATGCAAACGCAAAAAATCTGTTACCAAACCTATAACTTAAAAAAAATGCAAACATAACTTGCAACCTTTGCTTTCCATTTGTACGATATATCGCACAAAGCTTTGCAACCTTTGCCGTCATTTATACGATATATCGTACAATTTTTTTAAAGACTCGGGAAAAATATTTAGACGCAAAAAATGTTTAATTTAGTACGTTCTATAAACCAACTGAGATTCAAACTTTGAAATTGTTTCGCTTTTTGGTACCAAAAAGTATTACATATTTAAAAATTCCTACGCAGAAGTACCGTCATTTGCTGGTTTTTCAAATTCTTGCAGAAAGCTGCTAACAAAACGCACTCATACTGTGTAGCTACGGCTACTATGATTTATATTTTTAAACAGAATGATACAACACAGCCTACTTAATGAAAATTATAAAGCTGTTCCATAAAAAGTGCGTTCGCTGTCAAATAAAATCTTCGAAAAAATTGTACGATATTACAAATTTCCGGAAAGGGTTAAACTCTGTAAGATATATAAGCTATATTGCCAAAACTTTTTTCAAATTATTATCAAATCAAATAAAATCACTGTCAATTAGGAAATAATTATTAAAAACAAAAGAAAAACACATTCTTTTTCAATTATTTTTACTCTCGAATTCGCTAGCTTATGTCAAACAATCGATCATATTTTATTGACACAGAACCAAAGCCTATTACAGAATAGTTCTGTGCCCAATCGAAATGCTGGAACTTTTCACAAGTAGTTATTTTATTTAATTGTGAGAGAATCGTCATTACAAGAGAGCACTCGACAAAGGAAGATATTTTCAATTGTGCTGAGATCAGAGACCTAAAATAATTATTATCCATATTTTTAGAAATAAAAAATTTGCCTTAATTTAAGAAATTTCTACAAATTTTGGTTTATAATCATTATTCCCAATAAGAAATTTTTTACGTGACCTGTAACTATTGTCGTGTAATAAATATTCTTGAGTTGCATAGTAACTCTTTTAAGTAACAAGTATATTTTTCGTTCTCGATAATTACACTGTGCGTGAAATTTGCCCTCAAAAATTTAGACATGGGGGGGACCTACTGGGTGAGTTTTCTATAGGTATACTGAGTTGAGATCCACCAGCCGTTTGGTAAGATTGGCTCTAGTTTATGAGAAATCCGACTTTGAAGTTTGGTAATTTTCGTCAAATTTGTCGCTTAAGTAGGTCCTAAATCGTTCCGAATATCGCTTTACTGTCTTCGGCAAGTTTGTAGATATTTTAACGACCAAAACATTTGCTTAAGACACCAATCCAAAAAAAATACATTTAAACTGTGTAATTGCGATATGTGCATTTTTGAGCGCAGCGCAACGTGGCGTATGAGTGTCAATTATATGAGTGTTAATTATAATTAAATGACACTCATACGCCACGTTGCGCTGCGCTCAAAAATGGTGTCTGAAGCAAATGTGTTGGTCGTTAAAATATCTACAAACTTGCCGAAGACAGTAAAGCGATATTCGGAACGATTTAGGACCTACTTAAGCGACAAATTTGACGAAAATTACCAAACTTCAAAGTCGGATTTCTCATAAACTAGAGCCAATCTTACCAAACGGCTGCTGGATCTCAACTCATTATACCTATAGGAAACTCACCCAGTAGGTCCCCCCCATGTCTAAATTTTGGACTTGCACAGTGTTATTATTTTGAGATTTTTTTTGTTTTTACGTTGTTTCATAACTTTTATTTATGACTTTTATTTACGTTACCGATAGCTATTTCTTTGAGAATTTTTTTTTTCGTAGCTTCATAACTTTTATGTATGATTTTTTTAATGGTTGCCGATAATTATTATTTTGAAAAAACATTCTTTTTTACGTTGAATTACCACATTTTGGGTATGAATTGATTTTTAATTGTTTCAAATTGACAAACGCAAATTAACTGCAGAAAACCAATTTTCACCAACAACTAAACAATTAAAAATCAATTCATACTCAAAATGTAGTAAGGCAGCGTAAAAAAAATTCTTTCACAAAAGTTATGAAGCAACGTAAAAACTTTTTCTTTCAAATAATAGTTACCGTCAACGTAAATAACAAAAAATCATAAATAAAAGTTATGAAGAAACGTAAAAAAAAATTCTCAAAATAATAGTTCTTGGTAATGTAAATTAAAAAAGTCATAAATAAAAGTTATGAAGCAACGTAAAAAAAGTCACAAAATAATAATTATCGAGAACGAAAAAAAAATTTGTTTCTCATAACAGTTATTGCGCAACGGAAAAATTAATTGTCGCAAATAATAATTATAATCAACAAAAAAAATTTATGTTGCATTGTAATAGTTACATTGCAATTATTTTCTTAAAAAACTTATAATAGTTAAGTCCCTGGCTGAGATTCAAAAGACCACAAACCTCTGACCTGTGCTTGCAACTAACCAATCGCTGAGCTTAGCAATGATATAAAATTTGCATTCAAAGATCTAACAAGCAAACATTCAATAATAAATTTTTACCAAACACTGTTGGAGTTGTTGCAGTGCGCCATGCCATGCCCATTTACAGAGAATTCATTGCTACTATTACAACTTGCGAATATTGAGTTGCCACGAGCTCATATTCCATGCAAAACACAGTCGTATATTAAATCAAATTCGGCGCATTTAATTGAATTTCCTTTTGTCGAAATATGCAGCAAAAATTTGGCGTCAGGTGTGGTCTAAAAATATAAATTCAACCTTCATTAGTAATTAATGGAATGGAATGGTTTTACTCTACTTTGCCATAAACTACACTGAGCGAAATATGATTACAAAATAACTTTCTAATTTGTTCTCGCATTGTTGTATGTCTTGAAAACAGCCACGTACAGGCAAATACTCAAGTTTTGAGAATGCCGAGTTTTAATTACGAAAACTTTAATCCTCATGTTGTCTGTCCAGCGTCCACTTCAAACTGGCGACAATTTTTCGGATACAACCACCACACCACACGGCGCTCTTCACATTCGAAAATGACAGAACGCCCATATTCGTACCAGCAACAACATCAACAATCGCCGAGCCTTGAAACCAAACAACTGTCAGCTGTTGGCCGAATGTGTGGTGACGTTGTGCTGTGCCGGACACTTCATTCTGTGCACACTTTATTCTGTGTAGTCGACGAGCTGGTCAGCGCCGCCAGCAGTGCGCACTGAAATATGCCGGCGTTAGCAGCGGAACAATGTTGGCGGCATCGGTCGGCGGTAAACAGGATAATTACGAGTTGTTGAAAACTTCCTGAATTTATTAACAACAACCGCAGTAACTGCGGTGACGGCGCATGACGTTCATTTCGCTGCTCTGACTCGAGTGCCAGTCGGTTGGATTGCGGTGAACGCTTGCTGCAAATGAATTACGGACACGACACATCCTTGCAGGAGGCGTGTCCGAGGAGCGGGTGCACGTTATATTGTATATAAAATGTTCGGATTCAAAACTACAAAGGAGAATTTACATTCAGCCAAGCTGCCGCGCACAGTGTAGCCAGTTCAAACAAACGGTGCTTAAAAAAGTCGGCAGGTCTCAAGTTTGTTTCAAAAAAATTTTTGTTTAACATTTTTATACTTAGAGTGATAATGGTTCAGTTATAAAATTTGAGGAAAATCAGTTTTGTGCTCATATTATATTGTTTTCAAGCCCCAAGTATGTCATATATCTTTAGTCATCGAACAATGCAATTTGACTTCTATTGGACATATTTATTGTGTTTGAGTAGAGATTTAGTGCTACGGTCGAATCATTCCATGATTTAAAATCTACTCATTTAATGACTGCGAGTCATAGTTAGCCAGAGTCATAGTTAACCAGAGTCATAGAATCATATCATATTTTTATAAGTTTTGGCATTTTTGAAGATTTACTTAGACCTGGAAATTTACTGTAGCATACTGGAAGGCCAACCAACCGATTTTGTCAGCAACTTTTGAAAAAGATACGAAATCAATCAAAGAAAAGCAATAAGAATCGACATAACTTGGAAAAAATTAAACAAGACCAGAGTTTCAGGTATTTTACAACTCATTTGTTTTAATACATCAAACTTTTATGTTTAAAAACAAATCAAAACCAATATACACTGGTGGCAATTCCCATTAACTCAATTTGAGCTGAGGTATGAAAAGACTCAGTGAAACAAAAATATAAGTAATTTAAGGTAAGTTATGCCTTTATAAACTGATTTAGTCGATTTTTGTACCTACTATTGAAAAAGTAAAGTTTTCTTCAGGCCTGTGAAAATGACAAGAAGAAAGTAATTGCCACCTGAAGAAAAGGGAAAAATTAATGCATTCAATTAATAAGAGTTTTCGATAGAGGAAATAGCGGATAAAATAGGCAGGTCTGCCGATCTTATGGGAAAAACGTAAGATATGACCGAAACACGAAAAATATCGTAAGGCAAAAACGTGTGATAATGACATTGGGAATAAAAGAAAACCTAATGTTCGCAGAATCGATCTGTCTATAAAGCCCCGACATGTTCGACAAATTTTAGAAAGTTCAAATCGCACTAAACGCCCCAAAAAACCCCCCATTGACTGTTAGTCTTAAACCCAAAATAATGGAATTCGCGGAGAAGCTACTTAGAGGTGTGAACAGTTGTAAAAAGTTTTGTTTAGTAACAATGAATCAATTGTTTAGTAGGAATTGAATCAATTTTGTAAAGAAAATTTAACAAAATCCAAGCAGATTTAGGTGAGTTTATGGGAATTGCCACCAGTGTATATGAACAATCAAATTTTATAACAAAAAACCTATAATTTATACAGTTCTTAAAAAAACCTAATAAAAAAGGTAAAATTACATTACATTACTAAACCATGAATTTCGAGGCTTACATCTAAACTAAATGTCCAAATCTAGCTAAGGTGGTCGCACTACAGCCAACGAAAGGCACTTTTTTCTTTATGTATTGTTGGCCATCTCCCTGTCTACACGGAACGAAAAACGTTCAAAAAATTTGTTAATTTGTGCATAAACTGTATGCACATATTCATAATTTTTGCACCAGTGAACGCGTTCATAAAAAGTTTATGAACGCATTCATAAAACTTCGGGTTTCCCGAACGCTCATGAATGCGTTCATAAAAATTATGAATGTATTCAAAAAGCTTATGAACGCATTCATAAGCCTTCGGGTTTACCGAACGCTCATAATGCGTTCATAAATTCTATGAACGCATTCATAAGCCTTGTTCATAAACCCGAACGAAAATATTTGATTTTTTATTCATAAAAAATTCCTCAAATTCAAAATCCCTAAAAAATTTAAAACATTGGTATATTTACAACAAATTTATATTTATTTACTACAAATGCATATTTTGTTTATTAATTATAAATATGAATAATTAATTTTTTAATAATGATATAAAAATTCAGTAAATTTTCGTTTTATAATAAACAGCATATGGCCGCCACCCGCATTCTTGACTGCTAAAAAGAAATTGACAATTAATAGCAATGAAATAATATAAAAATAAATAAAATAATAATATAAAGAATTTATTTAATTGAATTCGACTTACGTGCCTCGCTTACCCGTCTCGCTGGCTGGTAAAAACGCTCATCTACTTCTATCGCTAACCACATGAAGCAGATGAGAATTACAAAAATCGCACAAGTGCGCTCTTGGCAGGCAATAGCAAAACCTCCAAGTGTGAAAGAAAAAACTGCCAATCGCCGTTCGGATTCGGCGTGGCCAAACGAATGGTTTAGGAACGAATTTCAGAAACTTTATGAACGTGTTCAAAAACTGATTCATAAAGTTTATGAAAAAAATTAAAAAGTTTATGAATGTTTCATAAAAAGTTCAAAATAAAGGTAGCCTGCCCGCTCTGCTCGTACCCGAACCAAAAATGTGAGATTCTGCTTTTATGAAATGGTTTATGAACGAAGTTTCACAAATTTTATGAACGCGTTCATAAACACGTATGAACTGTTTCATAAATTTTATGAAAAAAATCAAAAAATTTATGAATTTTTCATAAAAAGTTCAAAATAAAGGTTTATGAACGCCGTTCATAAGATTTTTATGAATTATTTTTACCCGTGTACCAAGCAGAAAATAACAAACCTCTAAGAGTAAAATTGCTGACGAGACAACTCCCAACTTGTCATTCAAAATTCGTTAATCAGAAGGTCCACTCATGGATCCAACACAACACAGATGACAAACTAGGCCGTCTTATAACCGGGTTGGTGTTCGATCGCACAAACTTTTTGCTTGTGGTCCATTGCACTAAACACTGAGTAAGGAAAGCATATAAAAGCTATGTAAATATAATTTATATACAAAACTCTGAATCACTGTACTCTTCAATTCGTCCTTACTGCAGCCAGTGCCTGTGCAAATTTGTGTCGAAGTAAAATGTTAAATCGTTCATGCTCAGTTCTTCATATAAACACAACTGCCATTTCACATTCGAACTTGACACAAATGGCCAACTGCTGTCACAGCTTTGGTAAAAAAAAAATTAAATTACATTTTGTAAAAGAACAGTTGTGCATGTAAGCTTACCTCAGTTTAAGCCACGTTCGCATGAAATACATTCGAATTGAATGATTTAAACTGCACTCCAACGAAAGTAAGCAGCGTCAAGTCGTGGGAAATTGTACAATGTTTCTACAACAACAAAGTCGACAGCAAAAAAGTTGTCCACTTGCCGCAGCCCAACAAGTGTAGCTGCAATGCAACGTCGAGTAACTAACCGAAACAGCCCAAATCGATTACAGTCCCATTGCGTGAGCCAGAGTTGATTAGTAAATTGTCGAAATTGGTTTATGGCGCACAAATGTACGTAAGCACATACGCGCACACACACACATACAATGAATTTAGTTCAGCCTTACGTTTGTATGAATGCACATGATGCCAGCCCCGGGAGTGCCATTGCTTTGTGTTTATTTGAGAAAGTTGCATGTTGTTGGAGTATTTTGCATGTTTGCAGGTGAGTAGAACATCAGATGATAATTTCTATTCAAGCAGATTTACACAAAGCATTTATAAATAGTAAAACAAAAAATTGATCACTGCCGAAAGGAACTTTAAAATTCGACAAAACACCGGCGTACCGCATAATAAACTAAGTAATAGCGAAAAATCGTACCATATTCACTTTGGTCAGTAATTTATACAAGACAATTTAAAATAAAAGATTATCGTGAACCACATTTGTAGTGATGTGCATAAATTGTGAAATTTTTTAGAATTATTTATTTATTATTTTTTCCATACTCCAATATTTCACGTTCCAGAAAAACATAAAAACCTTTCGCTGTAGAAAATCGAATACTGTCACAAACATGCAGGCGCAGCTAATTGATGAAATATTGACTGCCTATTAATCAAGTATTGATGCACATTGCTTGCAGTGTTCCACGGAATAGGAAATATTTAACAAATCACTTTCAATTGGGGTCATTTACAATTAGCACTTAACCAGGTTGCGGCATGAGCAGCACTTCGTTTGAGTAGCGAATGTTAAAGACAAAAAGTGTATGTATTGCGACTACACACGTTAATATTTAGCAGACAATTTATCAAAATTTAACAACAAATTTTTCATTTGAAAGTTTTACGGAAGTTTTACATTTATTAATGAAAATAAACATAAAATTTGTCAATGAGTTTACTTGCGTGTGGTGAAATTTATTATTTATTATTTTAATTTATTTTATATTATTTTATTTTTTTAATTTAATTTAATTTAATTTTATTTTATTATTTTATTTTATTTTTTTTATTTTATTTTATTTTATTTTATTTTATTTTATTCGATTTTATTTTATTCTACTCTATTCTATTCTATTTTATTTCTAGTCTAGATTGAAACACGCCGCCATTCGCATAGCTTTAGCACTAACAATTTATCACACGGTAAATCTGCTGGCAGATGAATTTCATTACGATCTGCCGGTGCATATGCGAGTTGAAACATGTAGTGTGAGGTACGACCACCGCAAGAAGCCCTTTCAACAAATTTTACAGTAAAAAATGGCACTTGCTTCATCTTTACAAAAATGTATTTCGAAAATGTATTTTCAGGCAGTGGTCTTCCCACAATGCGAGCGCTTGAAACAACCCGGATCCTTGTAAACGTGAAGATGGCCAAAAATTTCTCGTCATTTAAAATGGTTGGATAATGTTTTGGAAATAAAGTCATAGTTCGAAGGACTTCTCTAATGTACTTGGAGCACGTGAAATACTTCGAATCCTTGTTTAATCCTTAATTGCCTATCATAATCACTGACAATTTGTTTTCAGTAGTTTGATGATGTGTTTATAAGTAAAATCATAGGTCGAATAGACAGATAGTGTTTGACAATGTGCTCGTTCGACTCATTACTCTTTCGGATAACAATTATCTACTCCTTCTAGATTAGCTATTCTGTGTTCAGTCTGGAGATTGCAAAACCTCGTCAGCACGTTTCACCTCACAATCATTTGCAAAGCAAACTGCTTTGACATCTATGACTTCCTGCTAGAGAGCTTTGTGCTTTATGTCGTCTATTTGGGTTTCGCACAGTGGAACATTTAACTTGTTGAAATCGTCTGCTTTTATCAATTTCTCAGATGATTGTAAAGTACTCGCAGAACTGATGAAATGGCTAGAACTACATATGTTAAGTCAGTGACTGCTGCTAATTTGCCTCATACTCGAAGTATTCCTCCAGCGCTTGTTGCAGCTTCAGCGAGTGACCTTCTGTCAAGTCGATGGTTATTTGACCAGCAAAATCGCCAACGCAATCTACGCGCAGCAAACAGATTTCAGTCAACATAATCAGCCCTGTTCCAGAATCCGAATCGAAATCGGATTCGAATCGAAATGAAATCCGATTCCGATTTGAAGAGGTGTTCTGCAATCCGAGCGGAATTGTCACATTCGAAGTTTATTTCGAATCCGATTGTAAGCAAATTAAACAAACCTTCAGTCAGCTGTTTGCTTGAAATGTTCAAATGGAAAAGGCAATTATAAAATTTTGTGAGATTTTGTATTTTATTAAATGAGTTCGGTTATTTTATTGGTAGTATTGCTTGAGAACGAGCAGTCCGCCGTTGAAAAAGTAAAGCGTAGAATTTTGCGAGACCACAGCAATCCGATGGAATTGCCAGATTCTTCGTAACTAGTACAAGTTATTTCAGTTATGTTCAAAATTTCCTATTTAAGGTTTATTGCTCAGTACCGCCTTAGCAAAGCAGCATTCAACATGATCTTAACCGAAGTGAAACGTTTTCTTCGGCAATGCTCCATTCCGCCAGAATTGAAATTAGCGACGGCTTAGCGATTTCATGCCGAAGGAGGCTATCAACGATCGGTAGAAAAGGCAACCGCCTCTTCCATTTCGGAAAGTGTGAGCTTCTTAAAAGGTCCAACGCCGGTCGCTAAAGCCTCTCTTCTATTATGCGGCAGCTTCCTTCTTACTTCACTTTTCCAATCAACCCAGGTCTATGATTGATTTAATTTACTTGTCACCTTTTTCCACCCCCTTACACTTTCTGTTGGTGGTCCTTGCCCGTTCAGCGACTGGGTTAAATGCGTCCATTTATTTTCAAATTCGACTTTGTCGCCTTGAAACCTTCCGCGATGTCCGCATTCTCCTCCATAAAATCCAAGAGCATTTTGCTCTGGTCAGCAGTCTTATGTTTTCCCTTGATTAAAAAATAATTTATTAGTTTTATTTAAAACGATGTTTAATTTATTTGCTTACATTTTCGTTGTTTGTTTTCATTTTGCTGCTTTCCGATTTTAATTCCACCAGCTTTTTGTTTAACGGAATATTTTCGACAAAAATTTCCGATAATCGGAATGCAGAACACCAAATTTCCGATACAAATTCGTTCGAACTTAATCGGATTTGAGAACAGGGTTGCATCGGAAAATATTTCCGATAATCGGAATGTAGAACACCGACGGTCGGAATCAAATCCATTTCCGATCCGATTCGGATTCTGGAACAGGGCTGAATGTAATACTTGTACAATCAGCTAATTTCTTCAAATCGGCCACCGGCGCCTGCGGTTACTGTATTCAAAATTTCAAACAGCAATAAACAGGTGATTTCAGGTTTTGTTTACAATTGCTACCAAACTGTGCAGATAGTACAGATTGATAGGCACTGGGATATGTGAGCACTGCCGACTATCATCAACAAACATACATCTATACATAAGGGGTATTCACACTCAGCTCGTTACCACTTTAGTTTGGTGCTCGGAGTTTTTAAAGAGTATTTTATTTTTGTTTGTAAAAGAATCGAATTACCAAACTATCCACTGACAGAGTAACAACAACAACTTGTTCATTAATTGGTAACAATTTAATTTTGTTTTATATTTTACTTTTTATACTCAGACTGCACAACCAAACAAAGTAACAAACCCAACAATTCTTTCGTTAATTGAAAACAAAATTACTTTCTATATTTTCCTTTTTTTACTCACGCTGACCAATTTCACCATGAACTGAAGTTTTGGATTTTTCATAGCTTTCTTGCAATAAATATATAATAATAGGTTGTTGTTGTTGTTTAACCAACAGCTATGTTGTTTCCAGATCAACGAAAGCGTGTGTTCATTATGAGTAGTTCTTATCGACTAAATTTATAAGGTTGATCTTAAATCTAAGGGGGTGGGAAAATGGGGACACAATTGATTTTAGGAGTGGGACGAAAGTGGGTAAAGGATGAGAGAAGATAGCGTGTGTTAGTGTGTGTGAATGCGTGAGTGCATGTGGGAGGGGAAGTGAGCCGCCGACTCAAAGATCAATCAGATTCTCTTCGTCGGCGGTCTCAACACAAAAGTTAAAAAAAAACTTCACCGAACTACAAATTAACTAATGACCTAACAGGGCCGATGTGAACACCTCTAATAATACTGTTTTATTGTAGAGAAATACCGAACATCACAAGATTGTCAACAATGAATTCCAGCATTTTCAATATTGTGTTAAAAATTCCTATAAATATTAAAAAACTCAAAGGAAACTCCAAATAATGTATTCTTTTTTAATTATTTATAGCTTAATTTAAATTCCTAATAATTTATTCTTTCTTAATTATTTATAATTTAATTAAGAAAGAATAAATTATTCTTCTATATGTATAAATTATTATTCTATATAATTTATTCTTTCTTAATTATTTATAATTTCATTATTTATAATGCAATTAAGAAAGAATAAATTATTTGGAATTGCAAGGTTTTCTTCAGTTTCATGCTAAAAACATTTGAATTTAAATTCGAAATTTTTTGTTTGAATGAGAATATAAAACTACTAAATCTGCTGCAAATCCGTAAAATATTAAATTTTAAGTATTAAAAGAACACAAAGCAACTTCTTGCGGATTTTCAATTTTTTTTTTTTATGAAAGCCACTATTATGTTTTGCGAAAAGGCTTTGCTGAATAGAATTGCAAATACTTTTACTAAGATTATCACACACAGAACCTTGTGGCAAAATTAATAGAAATGATTCAGAGTCAAACAGAAAGCAGATACATACTTAGAAAATAATTTTAAGAGTTGAAATTCTCTCAAACGTTCAAAGGTTCCATCAACCTTTTTCCTGAGCCTTAAGTGCAATGGGCTATAAAGCCTGAGTGCTTGAGGTAAGGACCTCTCTTAGGTTATTTCCTCGCCTCCCCCTAACATCCATCCATCCAAACGTTACACTTAAATAATAACGTAACGTAGCATAATAACAAAACAATTCGAATACAATAAACTAAATAAATAAAAAACTTAAAGAATATATTTCTCCAGTGTTAAGTTATCCTTAAAAACACATAAAACGCCAACATGAAATGTGCAAAAATTTATTTGTATCATCAGATTAAAATTTATAAAAGATACGATTATAACAAAAATTTTATTTGTATTTTCCTCAAAACGATTCACACAAATTTACATGCCTTTTCGCGTCTCCAAGATGCGCGTAACAAAATCGGGAACATCCAATAGCAAATATAAAATGTGTAAAGCAATGAAATTATTATTGCAGCGCGGCCGAGCCGATGCTACAAAAAAATTTTGTTTGTTGAAAATGGTTGGGCGTTTTTGGTGTGGCCCATAGTATAATTATAAAGTAGTCTAACCTGAACTCTCCCCTCTTTTGAATACAAATTTTTTGAATTTTCTTTCACAATATTTCATTTTGATGTACAAAATTTGTCAACAGAAAACATAGGCGCATATTGATTTGAACACAAAATATTTTCAAAACTCTGTTCATAAAATTTTCTGTCAATTTTTGTAAACAAAATAGAAATACATTAGAAATACACTCTCAGGTTAGACTACTTTTTTATTATACTATGGTGTGGCCTACTTGCGCAGGTGCTGGGTGGACGTGGGCGTTGGCGTTGGCGTGGGCGTGGGCACGCGTGTGGGACACGCCACCTGCATGGGTACCGGGCCGCTGCGTTTCTGCGTCAAGTTGATGCGCGTCATCTTCGTGGTGAGTGCGCGTTTGCGCGTCATCTTCGTGGTGAGTGCGCGTCTGCCCGTCACCGGAATGCCGCTGACGATGGCTCGCAGCATTGCCTTGGTGGGGTCGTCGCTGCTGGAGCTGGTGCTTGTGGCCGAGCTGGACGCGGCCACGTTGGCGGCCACAGCCACCGTCGAATTAACTCGCACCGTTTTGCGCACAGGCGCTCCAAGCCGTGAGACCTTGACAGGTATTTTGCTGGCTGTTGCTTTCGCTGACGACTTGCCGCGAAGAGCGCGTGTCGCCGCCACACTGCTGCCGCTGCTAGTGGCACTGGCGCCGCCCAAAGACGTGCGATGACGCGTTACACGGCCGCCAGCCGATAGTGGTTGACGCTTGCTGGCTACACTTGCTGCGCTACTGTTGCGCGTCATGCGCCCGTCACTGTTGCCCGCCGATGCCGAGCCCTCGGTGGCGCTCGATTTGTTCGAACGATCGCTGAATGCAGCAGGCGAAATGGAGAAACGTGTGCGCCTGCCAGCGCCATCAGTGGTCGAACGGCCGCTGTCAAAGCTTCTATTGGAACGCTGGCTTTGCTTCGCACGCACGCGCGTGCCACTGCGGCTGCTTTGGCTCACGCTGCCCACGCTGACTGTGGTTGTGTTACTGGTCTGCTGTTTGAGCGTGTTGGCGCGCGCTGAACGTGGTGATTTCTCTCCAGCGTGCCTCGGTGTACTTGTACGTAAACGCTTCAGCAATGGCGACGAACGGCTGAGCTCAGATTCTGTGGCCAATGGTGTGAGTGCATTTCCGATAATCTGAATGCAGAACACCAAATTTCCGATACAAATTCGTTCGAACTTAATCGGATTTGAGAACAGGGTTGCATCGGAAAATATTTCCGATAATCGGAATGTAGAACACCGACGGTCGGAATCAAATCCATTTCCGATCCGATTCGGATTCTGGAACAGGGCTGAATGTAATACTTGCACAATCAGCTAATTTCTTCAAATCGGCCACCGGCGCCTGCGGTACTGTATTCAAAATTTCAAACAGCAATAAACAGGTGATTTCAGGTTTTGTTTACAATTGCTACCAAACTGTGCAGATAGTACAGATTGATAGGCACTGGGATATGTGAGCACTGCCGACTATCATCAACAAACATACATCTATACATAAGGGGTATTCACACTCAGCTCGTTACCACTTTAGTTTGGTGCTCGGAGTTTTTAAAGAGTATTTTATTTTTGTTTGTAAAAGAATCGAATTACCAAACTATCCACTGACAGAGTAACAACAACAACTTGTTCATTAGTTGGTAACAATTTAATTTTGTTTTATATTTTACTTTTTATACTCAGACTGCACAACCAAACAAAGTAACAAACCCAACAATTCTTTCGTTAATTGAAAACAAAATTACTTTCTATATTTTCCTTTTTTTACTCACGCTGACCAATTTCACCATGAACTGAAGTTTTGGATTTTTCATAGCTTTCTTGCAATAAATATATAATAATAGGTTGTTGTTGTTGTTTAACCAACAGCTATGTTGTTTCCAGATCAACGAAAACGTGTGTTCATTATGAGTAGTTCTTATCGACTAAATTTATAAGGTTGATCTTAAATCTAAGGGGGTGGGAAAATGGGGACACAATTGATTTTAGGAGTGGGACGAAAGTGGGTAAAGGATGAGAGAAGATAGCGTGTGTTAGTGTGTGTGAATGCGTGAGTGCATGTGGGAGGGGAAGTGAGCCGCCGACTCAAAGATCAATCAGATTCTCTTCGTCGGCGGTCTCAACACAAAAGTTAAAAAAAAACTTCACCGAACTACAAATTAACTAATGACCTAACAGGGCCGATGTGAACACCTCTAATAATACTGTTTTATTGTAGAGAAATACCGAACATCACAAGATTGTCAACAATGAATTCCAGCATTTTCAATATTGTGTTAAAAATTCCTATAAATATTAAAAAACTCAAAGGAAACTCCAAATAATGTATTCTTTTTTAATTATTTATAGCTTAATTTAAATTCCTAATAATTTATTCTTTCTTAATTATTTATAATTTAATTAAGAAAGAATAAATTATTCTTCTATATGTATAAATTATTATTCTATATAATTTATTCTTTCTTAATTATTTATAATTTCATTATTTATAATGCAATTAAGAAAGAATAAATTATTTGGAATTGCAAGGTTTTCCTCAGTTTCATGCTAAAAACATTTGAATTTAAATTCGAAATTTTTTGTTTGAATGAGAATATAAAACTACTAAATCTGCTGCAAATCCGTAAAATATTAAATTTTAAGTATTAAAAGAACACAAAGCAACTTCTTGCGGATTTTCATTTTTTTTTTTATGAAAGCCACTATTATGTTTTGCGAAAAGGCTTTGCTGAATAGAATTGCAAATACTTTTACTAAGATTATCAAACACAGAACCTTGTGGCAAAATTAATAGAAATGATTCAGAGTCAAACAGAAAGCAGATACATACTTAGAAAATAATTTTAAGAGTTGAAATTCTCTCAAACGTTCAAAGGTTCCATCAACTTTTTTCCTGAGCCTTAAGTGCAATGGGCTATAAAGCCTGAGTGCTTGAGGTAATGACCTCCCTTAGGTTATTTCCTCGCCTCCCCCTCACATCCATCCATCCAAACGTTACACTTAAATAATAACGTAACGTAGCATAATAACAAAACAATTCGAATACAATAAACTAAATAAATAAAAAACTTAAAGAATATATTTTTCCAGTGTTAAGTTATCCTTAAAAACACATAAAACGCCAACATGAAATGTGCAACAATTTATTTGTATCATCAGATTAAAATTTATAAAAGATACGATTATAACAAAAATTTTATTTGTATTTTCCTCAAAACGATTCACACAAATTTACATGCCTTTTCGCGTCTCCAAGATGCGCGTAACAAAATCGGGAACATCCAATAGCAAATATAAAATGTGTAAAGCAATGAAATTATTATTGCAGCGCGGCCGAGCCGATGCTACAAAAAAATTTTGTTTGTTGAAAATGGTTGGGCGTTTTTGGTGTGGCCTACTTGCGCAGGTGCTGGGTGGACGTGGGCGTGGGCGTTGGCGTGGGCGTGGGCACGCGTGTGGGACACGCCACCTGCATGGGTACCGGGCCGCTGCGTTTCTGCGTCAAGTTGATGCGCGTCATCTTCGTGGTGAGTGCGCGTCTGCGCGTCACCGGAATGCCGCTGACGATGGCTCGCAGCATTGCCTTGGTGGGGTCGTCGCTGCTGGAGCTGGTGCTTGTGGCCGAGCTGGACGCGGCCACGTTGGCGGCCACAGCCACCGTCGAATTAACTCGCACCGTTTTGCGCACAGGCGCTCCAAGCCGTGAGACCTTGACAGGTATTTTGCTGGCTGTTGCTTTCGCTGACGACTTGCCGCGAAGAGCGCGTGTCGCCGCCACACTGCTGCCGCTGCTAGTGGCACTGGCGCCGCCCAAAGACGTGCGATGACGCGTTACACGGCCGCCAGCCGATAGTGGTTGACGCTTGCTGGCCACACTTGCTGCGCTACTGTTGCGCGTCATGCGCCCGTCACTGTTGCCCGCCGATGCCGAGCCCTCGGTGGCGCTCGATTTGTTCGAACGATCACTGAATGCAGCAGGCGAAATGGAGAAACGTGTGCGCCTGCCAGCGCCATCAGTGGTCGAACGGCCGCTGTCAAAGCTTCTATTGGAACGCTGGCTTTGCTTCGCACGCACGCGCGTGCCACTGCGGCTGCTTTGGCTCACGCTGCCCACGCTGACTGTGGTTGTGTTACTGGTCTGCTGTTTGAGCGTGTTGGCGCGCGCTGAACGTGGTGATTTCTCTCCAGCGTGCCTCGGTGTACTTGTACGTAAACGCTTCAGCAATGGCGACGAACGGCTGAGCTCAGATTCTGTGGCCAATGGTGTGAGTGCATTTCGTGGGGTGAATTGCAACGCTCGTTTGCGGCTGTTCCGTGGCGGTGTGGGTGCACCATCAGTCGATGCCGTTGCCGCGTTGCGCTGTTCACTTGCGGGATCCTACAAAAATCACAAAAATAAACATGAACTTTATGCACAGTTTCAAGTTTTAAACGAAGACAAATAATGCATAAATGTGTGCGTAAAAAAGCAAACGATTAGATGCATTTGATTTGCTCATTTTTTTAATTAAACTATGGCAAAATGTGCTCTTAGAGATCCACTCAGCTCGTTGCTTATTCCCGCAAGACAAAAGTCAGACCACACCAATACCATCACCACACACTTCATCCTCCGCTACCACACATTCATTGACACCAGGTGACATAAGTTTGTAAATTTAAATGTATATTTGTAGTTAGCGTTTTGCACAAATGTTTTAAAGTAGAATGAAAAATTGGGTCGCACTCCGTTCTTGACGGAAGTGAATGTTGCATGGCGTGCCGCTTCAATGCGTTTGATGTGAAGCGGCATTTGCAGTACGTATGTACGCGAATGGGCTCGAATGGGTTAGTGGTGGCTAAGAAGCTTGTGCGCTTAAAGCTGCAGTCCGCGCCGCCGAGTACTCACTTTGGTGGGCTGGGCTGAGTGGCTGCGCGTTGCCGGGCGCGTGGACGGACGCGCTGATTCAGGCATTTTGGCACTGGCGGAATCTCCCCCTGCACCGCCACGCCGACGCCGACGTATCATGGTTGTGTGCGGTGATGCCACAACGGGCGATGCTGGTATAACCTCGGACACATTCAACTGAAAAGGCGAATAGACAATCAACACTGACGGAGCATTCGAACTTAATTCGCAACTACCTCGTTATCGGTGCTTTGAGTGGCCTCGTCCCCCGGTTCCTCCGAAACAGTCGGAGCAGCTTTCTGCGCCGGCTCAACGGCACGTTTCGCATTTCTCGCTGAGGAGCGCACTGGCATTTTTGAGACTTTGCTTCCCCCTTCCGTGCGTGCAGACTGCTGTTCGTTGGGCTTGTGCGTGGACGCATCTTTCACTGGCGTTTTTGCAGGTGTCTGCTCCTTGGTGGCGCTCTCAGATGTCGAGCCGGGCGCAGCGGTGCCCTCGTTAGCATTCCTGTCTGCATAACGAAGATTGCGTCTGACGCGCGTAGACTTTGGCGCTGCTGCCCGATGCTGTTCGCTCGACTGATCGGCTTTTTTGTCCGAATCGATGCGCGCCTCGATCCGTATTTTTGGAGATCGTGGTGGCCCATCGCCCATCTCATTGTCGGACTGGCCACGTGACATGTTCAGCGATTTGCGCAAGTAACGATGTCCCACCTTATTCTCGCGACCGAAGGTGGTAGGCGTGCGCGAAGAAGGCGAAATTTCCTTTGTGGCAATCGTCGATGCCGTAGATGGCGCAATTTCTGCAGTATTCGCATCGCTATCGGGAGCGGCGACATCGGCAACGGCGGCATCAATAGCGGCAGCATCGGCAGTGGCGACATCGGTAGCGGCAGCATCGGTACCGGCAGTCGCAACAACGGTGGTGACGACTTCGGCACCTGTGAGCTCCTCCGACTCAGCGCTCTCAGCCTGGGACAATGAAATCGAAGCGGGGGCGCCATTTCTATTGTTATGTTTTTCGGTTGCAGTCGAAGCAGTTTCCGTCTCTTCGTCCTCCTTGCCATCGGCTTCGGTTTCGTCGTTGCTCTCCTGCAAGAAGTTTTACAAGTTTGCTTGTAATTGAATCATGGAAATGAGTCATTCAGCAAATACCTCATCGGGCTCGGAATCATTTGCGGGTACGGGCGCCTTGCGTGTTGGACTAAAATTGCCGTCCAGCATGTCCTTGAAGTCAACTATGTTCTTTATAGTCTTCGAATCCAAATCGGACTGCTGTACAAACGAAACCAACAGAAATCCAAGAGTGTAGTCAATAGTTGAAAACAGGTTGCCAATCCGGCTTCAACACACCTTAATCAACTTGTCGGCTTTTTCTTTCAGCTCAGTCTTCAGCAGCTCATTTTGCGTGACATTCAACTCCAGCGTTGTGATTTCCTTGGCCAGTAATTTGCAGACCTCCTTATTGCTTAGATTGTTTGCCATTTCGTCCAGAAAAGTTTCGGCCAACTTGTTGTGTATGTGACCACCACACACGGATGAAGTCTCTCCACGCGTGGCATCGATAATGAAGCGCGTGATGGTTTCCGGCCGAATATCGTGCAGCGGATTCTCGTACGGCGCGCTCAGCACCGTTGTCACCATGGGCAGCAGGCAAGGCTGCAGTACACCGTGTTTCTTGCGCTGTATCAAATTCTCGAGGAATACGCCCAGTATTTGGTTGAGCTTGGGGTCTGCGAACGAAAAAAAGGCAACGACGGTCAGAACTTTGTTTTTATGTGGAAATCGCGAAAACAACAGATTTTAATTAATTGTTTAATGATACTTAGAACAAAAAATAATAACTTTGATTAAATATTGAATCACTATGATTACTTACACTCGTTGACTAATACATAGAGCCAATGGTAACCAAACATAAAATGTGCAACAAAAAGTATAAATGTAATTGTCCTACCAGTGCTGGGATTAAAGTAGCGCAGCAGCAACTTTTCGGTGATCTCGCTGCCCTGAATGTAGCCGCGCAGTATAAGTCGACAAAAGCCGATAACTATTGCGCTCGTTATGCAGACGTCGTTGCAGGTGTCCAGAAAATGCGACATCATATAAATGACGCCCACACCCTGTCCCAACGCCGTCACACACGAGTCATCCTCGCTGTCCAGGTACTCCAGCGTGTTGTACAGCTGGCGGCCGCTTTTCTTCGACTTGTTCTGCTCCTCTTGCACCACAAAATTATCCAAGCCATATCTGCAATACGAAAAACAAGAAAATCACACTACACCTTGGAGTAACTTCGGCCGCTCATACGCACCGATCCAGCAACTCGAAAATACACGTTATGGATGTCTCCCAGATGCGTATATTGTGATTCTTGAAGAATTGCGCATACAACAAGTCAAAGACGTCTTTGGCCAAGGCCTCGTACAGCATACTGCACGCTGTGCCGCACTTCAAGGCCCAGTCGCGCGTAGCTATCAGATTGGAGGCCAAGTGGCGGCAAATAAAGTCCTAAAAAAATTTGAAAAAAAAACATGAAAATGTAGAGAACGCAGTGCTTAAATCACTACACAATGGATACTCACATTGTACAATTTCAGTATACTGGGATTGAGTGAGCTGACCTTCGGCGATACGACCATATAAAACGTAATCTGCAGGCTCTTTTGTATGCTCTCTGGTTTCACCGCCTTCCGCACTTGCAGTGGCCGCTTGAAAAGCAAAAAAATTTTAAGCAAAAAAACTGTGATTTCGCTGCTTGCGCTTACCGTCTCCGCCTGGGGATTTTGCTCCAATAGGGGCCGCAACAAGTTGGCGTACTCCTCTGTGGCGGCGTGCTTCTCTTCGCTCAGTTGCTGTGCCTTTGTGTACTCCTTTCGCTGCATATAATTCATCTCCTGCTCCTCCAAGTCCAGGATCTTCACCTTCAGCGACGACAACTTTAGATTCAAGTCCGCATCGGACGAACTGGCCAGCAGCTCGCTGATCAGATGGCGATCGTGCAGCAGGTCATTTTGCTTGCCATTCAAGTCGCAAATGTCCTGAATTATCTCCACAAAATACTAAAAATTTCAACACGTAATCAGAGCTGCATATCACAAAAGGTCAAAAGGCAGTCTCACCTGCAGTCGGGCATTTTGATCGGTGATTAAATTCTCGGCGCAACGCACAATCACCTCGATCACCTTCTCGTTAACGGAAAAATTCTTCAGTATATGTGCTAGTAGCTTTTGCAAATTGCCGCGCCCAATCTCATCGCCCAGATCGAATGTGTACAGTATCTCCATTAGTGAGAGCAGCTTGTACTGAAAATTCATCAATTCGAACTGGCCCATGTCAGCCGTTTGTGACTCACAGAACCTGCAACCAAGTAAGGCAATTTTATAGAGGGATAACCAATGACGGGCGTGCACCTACTTCTCCACATAAGTGCAAAAGGTGCTCAACTCCGGCACCACCAGGTCAAATTCCTCAGCCATCTCCGACTGCAAATACTCCGTGAGGCACTGCCAGTAGAGGCCAATTTCTATGGTCAGCTTTTCGTGTGGCACGCAGCGATGCATTTCGCCATCTACTTCCAGCGGAATGCAGGCAATCAGCTCGTCCTTTTTTTGGCGTCTGCGGAGCAAAATCCACACAATTCAATAAATGCCCACTTCGCTTTCTCTCCTCCCACCCACTTACTTGAAGATCTCCTTGAGCGTTTGCTTTGCCACCTTGCGGAAGCGTTCGAGTTCCGCCTCGTTCGAGTCCAGCTTCAGCGCCGCTAACAACGCTATCAAATCCTTCTGATACGACTCGATCCACTGCTGCAGCATTATGGTGACCACCACCTTGCGCACGGACTCGGAGCGGTCGTTCAGACCCTGCTGCAGCAGCGTCAGTCGCTGTGACACCTTGTACGACCGCACCGGGTAGCTGCTCATGTTCAGATACGTATGCCGACGCACCTTCTCGTCTATGTCCCACAGTCGCTCCAATATGTACGGGATGGTGTGATAGTTGCGGCCCATGCACGTGATCACGGCCTGACGCACTCGTGACGACGGATCGGAGCACAGGTGAAACTGGTAGACGCGCAGAACCGGGTCGTCCGGGTTATCAGGCACCTGCAGCCGTTGCATGGCAAGTATCGCCTGCACACGCACATTGGGCGATGTGTCGTGCAGCCGATTGAGCATGTACTCCAGTATGCCGTCGCAAATGGCGTCGTCCAGGGCGGCCTCGTAGCCCAGCGCCTTCAGTATCATGTTCACAAACTGACACAGGCGGAAGCGTATGTGTGGATTCTTGGATATGGTCTACACACAGAAAAAGCCAGCTCCGATTACACACTCCAACTAAGCCAAGGTGCCGAGACACTTACCGTAAGCAGCCACTTGCACATGTCGATCAGCAGCGGATGCGTCTCCTCGCCATCGTACGAGCTGACGAATTTCGCGCAGAACAGCAGCGTCGTCTCCGCGAACTCGTTGCCTTCGTCCGCCGCCATTGCCGTCTTTATCACTTTTATGAATGTGAACATGAATGCGTCGTGGTCCATCTGCAAGCAGCAAAAAATTCTCACAATCGGCAACAGACAGCCGCAACGGCACCCACCTTCGCGTACAGCTGCTTCAACTCCTTGATGTATTTCTTGTGGTTGGTCTCGTTCAGCTGTACATTGGACATGATGGTGTACATGGGCCCGTGCAGCAGCATCGAATTGCCAGCGGAGGCGCGTTCACCGCCAGGCCGGTGGCCCGATGCCACCTCGTTCTCCTTCTCCTCGTTGACAATGGCAATTTTACGCCTTCGACCCATCGTCATTTACAACCACTACTCCTGCCTATTCCAAACACTTTTCAAGCCGCGCAAAGAAAAGTTTTGCGTCTAATATGCAACCAATAAGAGAATATAACCGCGCGTCCCCTTAACAATGAGCAATGTCGTTACGAATATTTTTCGTACTTGGCGTCGGTCAAAACAGTTTTTTTTATAAGCTGTCACGAAAGCGGTGCTGCCACCTTCCAACTATTGTAAGATTATTTCCTTGTTCTTCATCTAGCAGCTCACAGTAGAACACAAAATCGGCTGTGTAAAGCAGCCCAAATCCCTCCTTCAATTTTATATTTTTGTTACAGATGCTTTGTGTTTTTTTAACAAAATCCTTGCATCTAACCTGGGTGCAGTTTTAATACTGCACGTCGTTTTTAATTCACCTACCTTACCCACTATCGGTAGACAACTACACAAAACAGTTTCGTTTGACTTTCCAACACTGCCCAAAAACAGTAACAAAACAAAAGCGGCAAAGAAGTTGCGCACATAGCAATTTGTATAAAAACGTGCAACCAATTGTTTGCAGATTCATTTTTTCTTAGCCAAAATGGCAACGAATATTTACACATCCATTGCTTGCAATCGAACACCGGAGTGCGCCGACTGGGGTCGCAACGGGCTTATTCTGTTTGGAGCCTGCAATGCCGTCGGAGTACTCGATCCAAAGGTGCAAAACAAATCGTTTCTGAGTATATTGTAAAATAACGCAATTTCCCGCAGTTCGACGGAAATTCGGCAAAAATACTGAACACCTATGTGCTGCACTCGAAGCGGGTGACCACGGTGCTGTGGCTAAGAGACCAAGCGGACACGCACGAAGACCACTTCCTCTCTGGCGCCGACGACGGCCTAGCTATATTGTGGAACATCAAGAAGTCCGATGCTCCCAAGCACCACCTGCTGAAAGGGCATGAAAGCGGCGTTAATGCGGTGGCGGCATTGCAGCTGGCTGAGAGCGGCCACTGGCTGTTGGCAACTGCCGCCGGCGATTGCACGGTGCGTCTCTGGAAATACGATGGCGAACGGTGCACCAACGTCCAGCGGTTGGCACTGGGCACTTCCTATTGCCTCACTATGCGGCTTGCTGCCCTGCCCAACACGCAAGCGCCACTGCTCGCTTTGAGTGTGGATGACAATACGATTGCACTGTATGCGCAAGAGCCGCTGCACGCGGAAGACGACAGCCAAGTGTTTCGTGATTTTCGGCAGGTGCACCGGCTGAGTGGCCACGAAGATTGGGTGCGAGGCTTAGACTTCGTGAGCGACGGCAATGAGCTATTGCTGGCTAGCTCCGCGCAAGACAATTTCATACGCTTGTGGCGCTTTACACCACGAACAGCAGCGCAGGTCCGCCAGAACGCCGTAGACATATTTGACCTGGTGGACGATGCGACGGGCGAGCTGCGACTGGAAGAGAAACTACTTCATTTGAGCGAAAATGGCTGGTACGCGGTCAGCCTGGAGTCGGTGTTGTACGGGCACGAGGGCTGGGTGTACGGCGTGCAGTGGCACAAGTCGGCGAAAAGCGGTTGGTACTTCGAAACGTATGCCTAGTTGGTTCCCCTACCAACGTAGTTTTGTCATTGCAGCGCTGCGATTGTTATCCGCGTCCATCGACAAAACCCTAATCATCTGGGAGCCCACCGAAGACGGTGTCTGGATGGAGAAGGTGCGAGTCGGCGAAGTGGGCGGCAACTCGGTGGGCTTTTTTGGCGGCAAACTGGCAGCGGACGGCAAGTCGATTTTGGGTCATAGCTACCAGGGTGGCTTTCACATTTGGAACCAGTCGCCGACGAACGACAACATCTGGACGCCGAACGTCATTGTGGGTGGACATTTCGGCGAAGTGCGAGATCTGGCTTGGGAGCCGCAGGGTGCGTACTTGATGTCCGTGTCAGCAGATCAGACGACACGCATTCATGCGCCTTGGCAGCGCTCGCAACTCGAACATGGCGAGGTCACTTGGCATGAGTTGGCACGTCCGCAGGTGCACGGCTACGACATGCAAGCCTTGGCCATTTTGTCGCGCTACAGGTTCGCCAGCGGTGCCGAAGAGAAGATTGTTCGCACCTTTGATGCGTCGGCAAATTTCATCGAAAACTTTAGGCGCATCGTACACATCGAAAATGACGCCGACGATGACGCCCTATTAATGAGTAAAAGCTTGTTGGGTTTTTGTAATTCGAGAAATCATTTAAACTTTGATGTCTTTCTCTCTTAGCGCTGCCAAAGGGCGCCTCGGTGCCCTCGTTGGGGCTGTCGAACAAGGCCGTCTACAATGTGGACAACACGCCCACGCGCGAATTGCGACACGTGAAGGACGAGTACCCGGATAACTATTTTGTGCCTGTCACACTGGACACACCACCGCAGGAGGAGACACTCATGCAGAACACATTGTGGCCAGAGGTACAGAAGTTGTACGGACACGGCTTCGAAATTTACGCATTGGCAGCTACGCCACACCACAGTCTGCTGGCCTCAGCTTGCCGCGCCACAAATGCCGAGCACGCGACCATCATTCTGTGGCAAGTACTCGCCGCTCTTCTTTTATTGCTGCGCTCTCAAACTCGACATATTCGTGCAGGAATACCAAAAGCTGGAAGCAAGTACAGAAGCTCGCCTCGCACCAGCTCACCGTTACGCAGATGAGCTTTTCACCCAATGGTCGTTACCTGCTGTCGGTGTCGCGCGACCGGCGCTGGTCGCTGTTTGAGCAACAGACAGCCGCTGGCGACAATCAGCTGCCGCTGTTCCAGCTGATAGCGATCACCAGTAAAGCGAACGGTGTGCACACGCGCATTATTTGGGCGTGCGCGTGGTCCCACGACAGCCAACTCTTTGCGACTGCATCACGTGATGGCAAGGCCATTATCTGGGCGCACGCGGACACACCAGCAGACGACCAACAGTCCGCCTTGGCTGGCTGGCATGCACTGGATGTGTTGGAGCTCAAGAACGATTCAATAACAGCGCTGGCGTTCGCCAACCAGTGGCTGGGACAACAAGGTGTCTATATGGTGGCGCTGGGATTTGAAAATGGCCTCATACGAATTTACCGCTTTGATGGCAAATGGTCGCAATTGCTGCGTTTGGAGAACGAGTGAGTATTTATATGCCGTTGTTATGTCGTCTTGATAACGAAATGTATGCTCTTGTTTTTTGTTGCCGATACAGCCAAGCTCATCATTTGCCCGTGAAGCGTTTGCAATTTCGACCTGGGCAGACGAAGCATGCCAATCGGTTCCATTTGGCCAGCTGTGGAGATGATCATTTGGTTAGGATTTATGAATTGAATATGTAAAAAGTAATGATTAGTTAGGTGAAATAAAAATTTTTCGATTTTGTTAAGCTCTGTGAAATTTAATATTTATCGTTAGGGTTTGAGACTCAAAAGTCACGGATTGATAATCAAAGTGCGAGAGTATCAATTGCAAGTGATAATTTATCATGATAATTTATATGGAAAATGGACAATCTGGAACGAGTACAATGGAATAAAAACGTCGACTATAATTTTAAATTTCCGTCTTTTGAAACTGGAAAGTGGCAATGTTTTTTATTATAATTCCAAATTATAGGAGAAGAATTAATTATGAGCTTGAAAGTGTAATATAACTTGGCGATTAAGCATTGAATTTTATTTATACTGGGCTTATAAAATTAGTCGAATAACTTATAGTTTATTGCTCTGGTTATCCAAAATACATAAATACAAATATAAATAAGCCGGGTAACTTAAGCTGTGAGAGTGATGAGGCGCATGAACTAAAAATCGTTTGCGTCGCTCGGCAAAGATGCACTAAACTAAAATTATACGTATGTACTTCAACTGACTTAAATAAAGTTTTGTATATGACGAAACCACAAACAATGCAACAAGTGAATTCTAAAATTAAAATGATGAGCTAGAAAGTTAAATTCGCTCGATTAGAATGGAGCTAAGTGGTCTCAGCTGGCAGCTGCAATTTCGTCGCCTAAAACGAGACAATAAATGCAAACGAGACACATTAGCTTGTAAATCTTGCTAAAGACGCACTGCTTAGTATTGAATCCTAAAAATACAAATCATATCAATTACGTTACAGCCACAAAGCATAAAAAAATGTCTGCTGTTTAAAGCGGCGCACGATTCTTGCTCTTAAATTCTGCTATTCGCACCAGTGTTGAGCCCAACAGTGCCGCACTCAAATCGCTGCAGTGCGGCTGCCTAACCAGCGTCTCGTCCGTGACTGGGCTAACGGGTTCAACGCGTTGCCACAGGTCACAGTCAGGTCTTAGATGGGCATAGGTGAAAATGGGCGCCGACCGCATGAACTGGCACAGCACACTGGCGCGCAAGTCGTCACAGCCCGCTTTTGTGGGCCGACCAGCGTAAGCGCTTCTGCGTGACGTGTAGTGGAATTCGCCCAGCTCATCCAGCAACCGTTGCACGTCGCGCAGTAGCGGCGCAGGGCAGCGCGCGAACAGTGCACCCAACACGTCGCCGTACAGAAACGTTCTGCGGCCGTCAGCGCACTTGACGCGCGCACGCATGTAGGGCTGACCAATGCCGATGCAGTGCAGCTGGTACTGCGTAATGTGGTCCACAGTCAATTGCCCGAAGTAGTCGAAAATTTCCAGCTTCCGATACACCATGCTCTGGTGGCGTCCGCTAGTAGAACCGACAGCGTTTGTTTTGTTATTTACCTGTTTGTGCAGTTGTCGCGCTGGCTGTGGCGACCGTTGCTGTGACTGCGGCTTTGACTGATCAACCATGCGCAGCAAATTCGTGTTATTGAAGAGGGAAGTGTCATTGCTGAAGCTCTGTACGTTGGTATTGATGGTGACCATCGGTTGTGTGGCTGCTGGTACAACTTTTGAAGCCTTTGCGACCTCGCTAGCCGGCAACAATTGCAGCGCACGGAATTCGTGTGTTAACTGCGGCACGATAGTGTCGACTGGTTTACGTTTTGTTTTTGTCGGCGCAGAAGCCTTTCTCACTGTAATAAACTCGTTGCTGATTGCACGTTTTGTAACAATTGATTTGCTTGATGGCTTGTTCGCATCGCACTGCAGTTGTGCCTGCTGCTGTTGAGGTTTCTGTTGTTCTTCGTTTTGTTGCTGTAATTGCTGCTTTTGCTGTTGCTGCAGTTGCGCTTTCGGTTGCTGCAATCGCTCCTTTGGTTGTTGCAGCTTGTGGGGTTGTTGCGATGATTGTTGGGGTTTTTCTAATGGCTGCTGTTTTTGTTGTTGTTTTTCTTTTAGTCGTTGCTGCTGTTCCATTTCTTTTTGTAGTTGTACTTTTAGTTGCTGTTGCTGTTCTTTGTGCCGCTGCTGCTGCTGCTGCTGCTTTTGCTGTTGTTGCAATCGATCTTTTGGTTGTTGCAATTGTTCTATCGGTTGCCGTTGTTGGTTTTGTTGACGTTGTTCTCTTTGTTGTTGCTGTTCTTTTTGTTTTCGTTGTTGCTGATCTGTTTGCAGCTCCTGCCGTTCTTCTTTACGTTGTTGCTGACCTTTTTGCAAATACTGCTGTTCTATTTGAAGCGACTCTTCTCTCTCTTTTTTCGACTGCTGCAGCTGCTGTTGTTCTCTGTGCTCCTTCTTCTGTTCACAAGACTGTCGTGACTTTTGTTGGCCATCAGTCAACGAATTTTGTTGGCCTTGTTGTTGCTGTGTCTTTTCTAACGTCTGCAATGTTTGCGCTTTTTTGTTTTCTTGTGATTTCTTCATCACGTTTTCTTTTTTTTCTTGAAGTGTCAACAAATTTTCCTGCAACTGAGTGGCAGCAGCTCTGTTTTCCGTTTCCGTCTGTTCTTTTTCTTGTACTTGCGGTTGTTGCTGCTGCTGCGATATATCCAGAGAACTTGGCAACTGCTGCCCTTCCGTCATGGAGCCACTGCCACACAAGCTCAATTGTGACTGCAGATGGTGACTAGTGAGATCTGTTGGGGAGACAATTGGCATAAATGGCGACAACTGGTCAAAGCAATTCGCCATCGACTCTGACTCAATGACAATAAGATCGTCTGTCGCAGGCACACACTCGAAATGATCCTCATCGTTGAGCAAGTTGAATTGCAAGTCCTTCAATGGAAGAAGCTCCTGCTTTACGACTGCTGCTGATGCGGAAAGTTCTGAAAGCGCAAATAATTTAAACAAATAAAATAATATTCACGTTCCACTGTTCACAAAACTACCAGATAATTTTGCTTCCTTAGGCGACGTTACTGGCGCTTGCGGCTTTTGCATCGGACTCGGCACCGGATGCGGCACTAATCTGTCTTCTTCAGTAGTCGTATTCGTTAGAGGCGGGGTATTGAGGGTATCATCTCCATCTGCCAGCAGCGCCTCGATCTGCGCCTGTGTGTTTGGCATATCAACGACGGCAAAATTTGGAAGCTCTGCGCCATCCTGGGAGGAAATTTCTATGTGCTCCGAAGTGCTAGGACTCATCATACGCTTCAGTTCGTCTTCCGGATCACAAACACTTGAACTACTAGGTATGTCCACCAACATATCGTCCGCATGATTGTTTGCAAGCTCCGCAGCACTTTGCTCCACAACTGCACCCTCCTCGATAGCGTTCGCCTCCGTGTCCACGGCAGGCCCTCCTTCATCGTCCGTCTCACTGAACGTACTGTAGCTCAACTCCTGCAAGGTTGCGCTCGAACTTGAGGTGCTCTCATGCATATCAGCAGCTCCTCCTTGATTTCCCGAATCCGACACAGTGACGGCTTTCAGTTGTTCCAGCGTCGTCTCGTTGACAATGGGTGTCTGCCACAGCCACTGATCGTGCGCCCAGCATCTTCGGTAGTAATTCTCACGCCGCTCGCACAGCAATTCTTCACCGTTCAACGTTTCGCCAGTGCACTTACAGTAGTCAAAACGCACACACTCGTCAAAATTTGTTGTTGCTACCAGCTCTTCCCAGTGCAACAGTTTTGGCGACACATGCTGCAAGTCCAGCTGCTCATACTCCACTTGTTTCGACTGCAGATAGTGATGCAAGTCCACCAAGCGCATATACAGGTGCACGGGCCATACGCGCGGTTCTACCAGCGCCACCGCGAAGCAGTAGCGCAACGCCTCCACATCGCTGTATATGTCCGGCGCGCCGTGTACAAGAGTGTAGCGCTGGAATTCTTCAATGGTCATCTGCATGATGGCGGACAGTATGGTACGTTTCATGCCATCGTAATAGCGCACAAGAAACGGCAATGTTTGCAACTGAAAATAAGAAAATATATATACTAAAGACTAGTGAAGAAGCACCTCTTAAATTTTATTTTCGAATCATTTTCTAGTATAGGACTTATAATGTCGATTTCACTTCATAAAACTACATGTTCGAGTATCTCACCTTGTCCACTTTGTGCGACAGTAGTTTTTTCGCACGTTCCACATATGTGTAGGTCTGTATTTGGCCCTCAGTAGCGGGGGCCGATGTGGTTGCGTTTTCCGAAATATTGAGGCACGGGCCACACAAGTTCTCCACAGACAAGATTTGAACCTTTTCTTTCTCAGGCGTTTTTTCTTCACTCTGCTGATGCAGCACTTCTTTTTTGAGGCGCTCGTATATAACTGCTAGCTTTTGGGGATTTTTTCCTCCTCTGACCTGAATGTAGTTCGCAATGAATTCCTGGTCAATCGACTTGTGCAAGAATTGCGTTTTAGCGCCACGTGACTGGTTGCCTTGTGACTGATTGTCGTCAACGGGTTCCTGCTGAACCATGCTGTATAGAAAATAGAAGAGAATAACATATTTCCAAATTTGCCATTTGAGTCAGACACATTTGAGTCGCTTTGATCATCTTCTGCACCACAAACCTTTGGCTATTCTGTTTTGTTTTAGTTTAAATTTTGTCTCGTTGGACAAAAAATCAAAAAATTTTGGCTTATAATGCAGCTTAATAAATTTCAATTTATTAAGATAATGTAGAATGCGCAGCACTACCGAATATATTTATTTTCAATGGATCCTTCATGCCACAAATAAAGATGAAAACAAATCGGTTACAAAATAAACAAATTTGTTGTCTGCATTGTTGGTAGCTTCTTTTAAATTTAGCTCAAATGTTCTATGTGCACACATTTACTAAACCAGTTTCTAAAAAATTCTTTACCATTGTTCAGTTGAAGGTGCCGCTATCACCGGGACGTTTGCATTCGTGTCGCTTGGTAGCGTTGTCTCCGTTTCTGTAAACAATTTTCTTTTTTTAGCATACGGCGTTTACATAATTTTAATGGTTTATTACCATTTTCCTGCGGCATTCTTAAAATCTTCTGCTTAACACATGTGGGGCACGGAATGAAAATCATAGGAAATCGTTCTCTTATGCTCGGATTTGTGTAGAATTGCTTGTAATAATTTTTAAAAATTCGCTCCTTTAGGATTTCATCGTTAGTCAGATCGATGCCATGCTCCAATTTTAATGCATTCACCAAATTATCGACAATCTCTGTCTTCCGTGAACAGTGCGTGAAGGTTTGAAAAGTAACAGGAAACTGCGCTGAGCTGGAATTTAAGTCTGGTTCTATGATAAACTGCAGCCAGTTCACAGTGAAGTTATCGCCAGGCGCACTATAAATAAATGTTAAACAATTATTACTTGCATTATACACAAGTTTTGGCTTAGCTAAGCATTTTGCAAAACGGCTTAGAATTATTATTAGAAACCTAAAGGTGTATTTACATTTCAACAGATTTGACCTCCACTTTTTCCTCAATGACGACTGGACTCGACCTGACATCCGTTGGATTGAATTCTTCGGTATCGCTTAAAACGTACTCATGCGGCAGAGATGCTTCCTTATGCTGGGTAACCATTGCGGCTGCTGTTAGTTGTAGCTCATCACTACTGCTGTCAACCACTGTAACACGCACCATCTTTCTCGGAGAAGATAAGTCGCCTGTATCACTTTCGCTGCTGCTATTCTCCTGAACAATTTGCTTCCGTTTTTTCCGCACCCGTTTTACGGCGGCATTTTCGATGCTGCGCAATGCTAAGAAATGTAGTTCAGATTATTTTTACAATCAACAATTGACACCTGGTCCACTTGTCTAGTTTCTTGGAAACACATTGGAGTCACTTACGTTTACTGCCATTGTCTTCGTTGGTTTTTGTCGTAAGCACCTTAATTGAAGCGCGCGCTAATAGCTTTTTCCGCATCTGAGTAGAGCACTTTTTCAGCGTTAAATTAGCCCGCTCACGCATAGACAGCGGATGAGTGTAAAAACGCTCATACATCGATTGCAACCATTTGCCTTCCATATCCGCACACATTCGCTGCTCCTGTTCCATCAAACTTTTATGCGTACGCCACATTTCTCTCATAATCTGCCTCACGCGGACTACGCAATTTGTGTATTGCTGGAACTCTTCGAAAGTCACTGGATAAACAATAACCTCGTTGGGTCCGTTCGCCACAATCTCTTCATCGCTTTGGAAGCCACTAGCGTTATCAACAACCTGCGTTGACGTTGTTCTGCAATATTGAGATATCAATGGCTTGATGGGAAACTACTTGCCATTAAGAACTAATTCTAATTCACTCACGCCTGCTCCCGCACATTTCCTTCCTCTTCCAATTCTGTGCTCAAACTGGATGTGCTGGTATCGGCGACGATGTGTTTTGGTACGGTGGCTGCTCGCCGTTTGATACCATCGACCACCACCTCTGACAGAGTCCTCTGCCGTAGTGATTTCTTTGGCGGCATTTATGTCCCTTGCAAATAACAATTCCTCTTATGACTTTTTTTAATGGTTTAACGTTACTCCGTTGGCTTTTAGAACTTATGACTTTTTATTTAATTTTCCAATACATTCCGTAGCAGAAAATCAGAAAATTTACACTTACACCAAGCCGTCGAAATGTAATGGAATTATATCTTTTACGCGCGCAAATGAACGATACTCGATGCACAGGGTGCTACAATAAATAAATACTTTGTCAAGCGGTTGTCAAATTTTCAAACTTGTGCTTACCATAGTCAAATAATAAAGTCATCCCGATAGGTGACGTCAATTTGTTTACGTCCTCTTATTTTGATAGCTGCCATTTATGTTTTCTCTACATTCTCACATGAATGAAATTTGTCTGTCAAATTTTAACCTTTTCATTCATAATATAAAATATTAAAAAAGTATTTGATTGAAAATTTACTTGAAAATTTTAACTGAAGTGCAGTGCAGTGAAAATCAAAAATGCCAGCGACGTGCTGCATTTGCAAAACCACATGGGACCAGAAAGTTGCAATGTTTTGTGTACCCAGTGAAATATATGAACGCTGCACCTGAAGACATTGATGAAGACATACATTTAGATGACAACTTTTTGAAACTGTTTCGTAAAACCCATTCGCATTATTTAAATAATTTCTTTATATGATACGTATCACCCTTGCATATCTATGGTTATGTGTTTTCTGTATATTTGTATATGTATGTACATAAACACTCCATTGCTTGTAGCTATTTGAATACACATTTGAAAAAGAGTTAAAACCGAAAAAAATTTCGAATGAGTCAGTATAATAATATGGAATGAGTTGAATTCAAAATACTTTGAGCGAACAGCTGTCAAATAAGAGTACTTGCCATAAAATGTCACTATTGGGATGACTTTATTATTTGACTATGGTTCTATACTTCAAGTTGCTTAAAGTTCTATTGTCGTGCAGTATTCGTATGAATATCAAAAGCTTCCTTCACTGCAGTGCTTGTTTTGTAGTGAAAGTGAAGAAGAGCGACAGTATTTGAAAGCACAGCGATGGCATGCAAGTCATTTTTATAATGCTTGCGCCGCTCTTCAGCCAGTACTGCGCGATTGTGGGTCGATCTTGGTGGGTCCATAACTTCTTCACTCAAAACTCTGCCCTCTAACTTCTATATCCTTCCAGGACCAACGCAGTGCTTCGCATGAATACGGGTATGCCATGCGCGTTGGCTCGTATATTAAAAAATGAAAAAAACAACTCGTACTGTTATTTTTTCGGGTAATAGTAGTTTTAAAATTGTGTTTTAAACCTCTAAATCACCTTGTCCAGCGTCTCTTATGCATTGTAACCCTGTGATGCAATCAGCTGTTTTGTCTGCAATTGTTCGGTTGGACGCACATTGTGTACAATCCGGTCAACATACACGTTCTTATCCAAATGGACAACGCAACTAATTCCCCACCGCAGGACTCCTTCACAACAGCGGACAAATGCCTGACGGTCGAGGAGCAACAACGTCTAGAACAGCAGAATAGTCGCCTTGTGCCGGAGTTCAAGGCGCAGAAACTTGAGGAGCAGGCACAGCGACATTGGGATCTGTTTTACAAGCGCAACGAAACGCATTTCTTCAAAGATAGACGCTGGACAACACGTGAATTCAAAGAGTTAATGCCGGACGACCAATTTGGTGGTGTAGTTGACGAGGAGAATAAACTACCGAGACGACTGTTGGAAGTAGGATGTGGTGTGGGCAACTTGATATTTCCGTTATTAGAGGAACAGGACGCATCCGCGAAGTCCAACTACTTTTATTACGCGTGCGATTTTTCGCCTCGTGCAGTGGAATTTGTGCGGTCGCATCGTTTGTATGATGAGCGGCGTGTTCATGCCTTTCAGTGCGACATTACCACAGATCAGGTGCACGCACACATACCCGCTGCTTCGTTGGACATTGTCACCATGATTTTTGTGCTCTCTGCCATACACCCAGACAAGTTTGGAGCGGTAGTACGCAACGTATCGCGACTGCTGCGGCCGGGGGGCGTGGTGCTGTTTCGCGACTACGGGCTGTATGACATGGCGCAGTTACGCTTCAAACCAGGCCATAAGATCGCCGACAATTTTTACATGCGGCAGGACGGTACGCGCAGCTACTTCTTTGCTGAACGCGAGCTAGCGGAGCTTTTCACAACGAATGGCGAATTTGAAGTGCTGTCCAACGAATACGTGCACCGGCGCACCATGAACGTGAAAGAAGGCATCGATGTGCCACGAATCTTCCTGCAAAGCAAGTTTAGGAAAAAAATAACACAATAAGCGCATTTCTTTTGTCCTTTTTGCTTTCAGTTACCATAGGGGAAAATTATTTATTTAATAGATAACAATGTTTAATTAACATTCAATAAATACATTTCATACTTTTAGATTACACAATGTTTATGTCTAAAATTACACTTGCAACTTGTCTAAGTGTGTACTTATATACACCGCCTATGTATCCACGTGTGTGAAGTCAACCTTTTGGCTAATGTTTAAGGAGCATTGATGTAAATAACCTTTTAATGGTGTGTTTTCGTGCCGCAGCGCTTCACAAGTGGCAGTAAAATTTACATTGGGTATACAGCTAGGGTGAAATTAAGTCAGACTAACAACTAAATTAAGTCTTAGCTATACCAGTACTACTTGCTAGTTCCAATGCAATATTTCACGCCCAACTAATGCTCTGGTGAGTTCGGCTCGCAAGCTTTTAAGACAAAGTGAAACTTTTACGACTGTAGTAATATATAGTTAGTTGTTATATTGGCTTGTTTGAAAAAGACCTTTGATTCAGCAGATATGCTGAAGTACCATAAAACAATGGAAATGGATTTGCAGATGACGCACCATAGTAACTGTGACGTCCATCTAAAACCTGATCGCACACGTATAATTCCTTTAGTCGGTATTTTTCAGCATGTTTGGTCATTGACATTACAATAAGACAGCTTTACGATAAAGGCAGCTAAACATTCATCAATTATACACACATTCCACTTGAATTAATCGGTATTTTTGTTCAACGTAAAAACAATTGCAGCGGAAAATTGAAATTCTTCCGAAATTGTTTCTCAAAATAGTTTCTCATATTCAACAAATTCATCAGTTCATCGCATTTAACCCAACCCAGGCAAATTAGTTGCTTAATTAAACGGTTATTAACTGTTATTAGCATTAGTAGATTAGTTACATGCCCGAAGCCTTAATCAGTACGCCAATTCCTGAAATTATTTTATTCATGGTGAGACCCACCTGCCCACATTGCAATTTGCTTAAACCACTAAGGAAATACTGGCATGCCGCCGACCCTGCTGCTCTACCACCACACTGCTACTCCTAGTAACAGTTTGTAACATCAAATTAAATCACTCACAATTCAACAGATAAAAGTAAAACAAATGCAAATGAAAATTGCCGCGCCACGCGACTTTCATCCGTATAGCGCTTAGTGTCATACCGTGCCGTGTTTCCTGCCCGCACTAATCCAGGCCCGGGTCATTCATCTTCGTGCTTCCGCTAATGGCCGGCAACTCGATGGAGTCGAAGCTCTTTGTGATTAAGTCGCTGCTGGTGAGGGAGTTGGTGTTGCTGGCCACACTGTTGTTTAGCATATTACCGGCTCCACTAATGATGGCGCCCCCGTTCAAATCGCTGTCGATGCTAAAGCTACCGCTGCCATTTTCATTGGCTATCATCGTCTGCATTGGTAGCATGTCTGCCGCCTCCAGCGAATCGTAGGCCTTGGTCTTCAGGCCCGCCAACGAGGGGCTCTTCTCGTAGTCAACAATGGCCATGGTGGTGCCCTCTGCTTGCAACTGCAGCAGCGAGTTTCGTTGCGTGTGCTTGTCGAACTTGCGCAATGGGGGCTTTGGTGGTTCCACCGACGCACCACTGCTGCCTACTTTGCCATCCTTCTCTTTTTCTTTCTCCTTTTCCTTGTCTTTGTCCTTATCGCGCTCCCGCTCCTTGTCTTTGGACTTCTTAAAGCCGGCGATCAACGCTTTGTGCGCCTGCGCCTTGATGCCCTCCATGCTGGGCCGTATAATGGAGTTGCGCGAAGATGGATGCTGCGTCTGTGGTTGCTCCTTTTGATCTGTTTCCTCAGTCACGCTGGCCAGCATCTGTGGACCCTGCGGCATAGTCAAATCCTGTACCTGAATGGGAATGTCATCAGGTAGCTTCTTCGTTCGGAATGAGGCGTTCGTTATCATCGATTTCGAAACAGCGGTAGTGACGGTGTTGGTTGCGGGCGTGAGCGCCACACTCAGACCCATCGGCCCGTCGCTGGGCTGACCTGACGGATTGGCGTGCAATGAGTTCCGCACGGCGCTCGTCACCAGTATCAACTCCGTGTACATTTCGAAACAGGCTCGCTGATGAATGTCCTCCATGGTCTGTATGGCTACTGTGCCGAAGCCATTGAACATGGCGAAGTAGAGGGCGTGCACTAACTCAACCAGAAATGCTGATGACAGTGGAATGCGCGGTGTGGATGGCTTTGGAACCAGCGAACCACTCGAATCGGAGCTGCGGCACAAAACATATTATAAGATGAAGCTGCAAAAATACCACTAGGAGTATATATATGCTGCTTACCCATAGGAAATCCGATGAGTATGCTGCTTCGAAAAGCCCTGGTTCACTAACTGCGACGCCACGCGACACAAGTGTATCAGCGCCGATTTTTGCGTCAAGCTCACCTGCTGGTTGTAGCAGAACATCAGTACTGTCATGATACGCAGCCGATTCTGTGCCGTGATAGCCTCGATCTGAGCGTGCGGGCCCCATTTGATTTCACGATTGCAATTCTCCTCCCAACGCCGCAGGTCTGTCATCGGCAGATTCTTCTCCTCGTGATATACCGACGCCTGCGCCAATATGGGCATGCGAAAGGCTACCAGCCGTTGGCCACCATCGTCCGTTGACACTTCCGCATTGTAAATGCAAATGAGCAACGTCTCTACACTGCGCGCGCCCTTTTTATCACCGGCCGCAACGGCGTGCAGGTATGTGTAGATCAACACCGGAATGAACTGCAGGGGGAATTTGCGGAGAGCGTCTTCTGGCGCCCGGTAGAAAGCCAGCAATTGTTGACAAATCGCGTGCACGAGCTGCTCGTGTCGTTGGCGCTCACTGAATATCGAGTAGATGGCCTCTGCGATTTCAGGGTCGGTCTCGTGTTCCACTGCAAAGGCTGCCACCTCGGCGGGTTGGCCTTGAATCCGGTGGTAGTCCGCAAGCCAGTCCTGCACTATCGATTCTGCCATTGCTTGCGCTTGTCTCCTCACCTTGACCTTGTGACAAACACTCACTCTCACCGCCGCTGAAACTCAGTCGGAATCCCTTCCACTGGTCTCTAATAACTACCACTGAAGCAGATATAGCCAGGCCTAATAAATGTGCAAGACTTGTGAAAAAATTATTGTTTTTTGACGTAACTTTCTTGGTTGCATCAAAAGTGTCAAAGTGACTCGTTTTGCGGATGACGAATTTGTGTGTGAGTGTGTGTGTGTAATGGACAAATTTAGCGCCCTACAGGGCTGCACAATTAGGGCTTCATCGGTACGAAAAGACATGTGCCAACTGGGCCTGGAAGCTTGCACCGTCAACCGCGGGCGAGCTTAAGAGCCCGGTTCGACAGGAATGAAAACGTAACAAACGGCAAAGTAGCAAATAAAACTATGACCGTCTAGACCAGTGAAAATTACAACAAATCAGATAATACCGCTGAAGATGATATCGCGAAAGGCGAGGCGAGACATATTTTTGCTCGACAGCTACGTTTTTCATAAAAGGATTTGCGGACTGTGGGTAATGATGTTGTCGTAACTTGTTTTCTTATTTTTTAATTGTTCTTAGTTTAAATTTATTTTTTTATTTCGATTTCATGTTTGTATAGTATTATCTGTTTTCAAATTATTCGTTTCTTCGCTGGGTCGTCGTAAACCCTGACGTGTTTGTCTTTGCAAAAAATGCGATACCACACTGGCAAAATGATGCCGAAGCAGCTGATTTAACCCAGCTTCTTTTCGCTTCGATTCCATTTTCCAGATGAGTTTTGAGGAGTCTTGCGCTGACGACAGTGAAAAGGACATATTGCAGGCACCTCCAATTCGTACCAAGGGAAAATACAGTGAGTTCAAATTCGCACCAATGGAGAAGTATTAAAACGTGCTACTCCTTATTTACAGAAACGTATGCCAGGCAAAAAGAGGTTTTTGTACAAGTCAAACCGAAAACTCGAGCTGGCAAATGCCTTGGCGCCGGCCAAATCGAACTGCCCACCCCGTTGGTGATGGAGTCAGGAAAAACAGAGCTCAGTTGCTACAACTTCATCAGCAATGACATCTGGTATCACGTATCGGATCATATTCCTCCTGAAGACGTGCGCACGTTTGCGTTGGTCTGTCGCCAAACAGCTGACCTGGTGAATACACGAAAGTTCTGGCTGCACATCTATAGACGCTATTGTCGACAGGAAGATGTGTGGAAGCAGCAGCTGCCGGAGCATTTGCATTTGGATACTATACGCAACTTGGATACAAGATCGCTTCGATGGCGTGTTGTCGAAGCGCTATTCCACTGTTACACGCCATTTGTAGAGCGCGTACTTTGCGGTTACTCACTGGACATGTTACTAGGGAACACGTACACGGCTTCGTGGCATGAGTTCTTTCACTGTGTTTGGATCATGTGCTACAAGTTCAGCACCGGAGTAGCGCATTGCCAAAATCAACTAGAGGCGGTAATTCCCGATACGGGCGAAGTTAACGACTGGGAGTCATTGGCGGAAGATGATCAATGGTGTGCCCAACTACCAAGACCTGTACGTAACCCAACGCCGGAAGGCACTAACCTGTTGATCATATGCTGCGAGAGTTTTATTCCTTTCCCCACGAATCTGTTATATGATTGCGGTGAATCGCAAGTAAAATTGGCGGCTACACGGCAAATGCTAGCCAGTGACATGCGTCGTCTGAATTTGGAACTGGATTTCGCAGACACGCTTAGCAATGTTACGACGACCGTATTTTATCCGAAAATTCTTAATTGGAAAGTGGTGCCTTGGTGGCATCCAGATTTTCGAAAAGTGGTCAAGTGATGTTTAGATTGCACTGATATGCTTTTACAACAATGCTTTCTTATGTAAACTAGATTAAGCCGCACCTAATGTAATTTTCTACATATTAGGAAAATGTATGCTGGTGCCCAATAACGATAATAAAAATAATTTATAACTAAAGATTTGTTATATAAACATTTAATTTCCCTAGTTCTTTTAACTTGAAGCGCACGATGTCTATTGCAGGCGGTTTCCCTATTTTAGCCCAACCATTTTTCAATCCGTACAGCAACTCTGCACATATTTTGTACCTTATTGTGACTTTTCATCGAAAAAAGAAGAAGCAGAAAGAAAGAAATATTTTGAAGTTTTGTTTGCGTGGACAAATTTGTTGAAAATGAATGTAAGTTGTAAAATATTTTACAAGATCCGAAAATTTCAACGATCTATCCTGTATTCCAACGATTTTGACGCAGGAAGCGGACATTCCAATTGATATTCACACACTTAAGCTGCAGGATTGGCTGATAAGTAGGCGCATTGTGCCTAAAAGCATACAACACCCCATCAAGGACATTCGCAGCAAAATCACCAATGCACTGCAGGATATGCCAGCGAATGATCAGCTGATTCAGCTACTCTCCGGCACAAGTATACCCGCTGTAGTGACGCTTTGCAGTGCAGGGAATAACTGCGTTGTTTAATCCATTGCAGATATCAACTACTACCACTGCAAGGAGATCGTCGAAATACTGAAGCAGACCGAGAAAGAAACGAAAAGCGTGTTCGGCACGTATGGCAGCCAGCGTATGAAAGATTGGCAGGAGATTGTGCGACTGTACGAGAAGGATAACGTCTACCTGGCGGAGATCGCACAGATCTACGTGCGCAACGTAAACTATGAAGTGCCAGGTGTACGCAAGCAGATGACCAAGCTGGAGCAGCAGGCTGACGAATGCTTGAAGCGCGTACAGGACCTGGGTAAGCCTGAGGCACAGCTGCTGGCCGAACATACAGCGCTGCTACAGCAGCTGGGCGTGAAGGGCGATAATCTGCGAGAAGAGTTCACACAGGTGTTGCGCAACTTGCCCGAGTTGTACGCTAATTCGATGCGGCACATTGGGGCCGTGCAAGAAGCAGCTGACTTGTATGCCGAGTGCAGCGGTCAGAAGCAGTGCCTGCCCATACTGGGCCATCTGATTGAATTCGGCAACACAACCGTTTACCAGTACATACACAAGGAGGCGCCGTTGGCTATCGACGAGCCACCAATTAAACTGAACCTAAGCGAAGACAGCGCACCAACGGTCGGCGCTGCGGAAAACGAGATTGACTTTGGTGGTGACGACAATGGCGGCACATCGTCAACGGTTTCTGCTGAGCTAATTGACTTTGGCGACTTCAGCCTTGATGCCACAGGTGACGCGGCCAATGCAGAGTCGGGCACCGACATTGACTGGGGCGGCATTGAGGGCGCGACCACGGAAAACGTTGAGATCAATTTTGACATTCCACTTGAGGAGTACGGCATTGTGGTAGAGGGTGTAGGCATGGATGGTGGGACTGCCAAAGGTAAGCAGTTTAGTTGCAACAAATCTCGGCCATAGGTATAATGTCGAAAATCCTATTTGTATTTGTAGGAGAGCAAGCCTACACACTATTGGACTCACCCAACTACCGAGATCGTTTCTTGGACGAGCTGTATGAGCTGGAGGCGTTCCTGCGTATGCGACTGTACGAGCTCAACCAACTGGATTCTTCGAGCAACGTCATGTTCTCGCTTATGGACAACATTTCTACACATGACGCGAACAGCATACGCAAAATGCTGAACAATGTGGAGCGCTTGCTGCAGGAGGTGTGCAGCGAGCACACGCGCCACCTTTTCCAGCTAAAGCACTCGCCCAAATATGCCGATCTTCTGGCACTGAAGCTGAATCAAATGACCAAGGCGGTGGAGAAGATACGCCACACAAAGGAGGTGCTCAAGCGGCGCTCGGCCGAGCTGAAGCAGCAGCGAGTCGAGTTGAATCCAGTGCTGGCAGAACTAGTGGCGCAGACGAAGCAGATGCAGCTACACCTCGAGAAGGACATCTCGAAGCGGTACAAGAATCGTGTGGTGAACATTATGGGAGGCGTTAATTAAACGATTCGCTTTATTTTTGTAACGAAAAATTGTGGTGTTTTGTTATTACGAAATAAAAAATGTGCAAAAAATCAGGCGAAATTGTTGCGCTATTTCTAGAGTTTAAGTTCAGAACAAAGTGGGTAGCTATAGCGCCTGCTTCGTCGCAAACGTCGTTTAAAATCGAATGGACGTTGTGACGCCGCGCGTTCAACCGACCACCCCCTCCTGCAAATGAACGTTTCGGTTGTGTTAAAATGAAATCGCATTTATTTCACTATAATTTTTATTAAATATACAAATTTTGAGTTTGTAGTACAATACAAATTTCATTCTCATTTTAACGTTTGTGGGCATTTGTTTGTTTTTTTTTCTTCACATAGTTTTTGCATTTTTCTTCATTTTCACTATTACTATTATTTGTGTTTGTTTGATTCATTATTACATGTTTTACTTTTCATTATCATGGTTTTTGTTTTGCTTGTCCACAAAAATAGCTTAAGTTACGCATTTATCGTGTTTATCTCACTTATTGAAACTTATTAAAACATAATGTTTACTCTTAATTATTTTGTTGGTTATATAAAATTGCTTACAAATTATAAAAACAATTTTAATGTTTTTCTTCACTTTGTAAATAAAACGAACGCAGCGATTTTAATCTGCACATTATTTTTTCTATTTAGCGTTTTCCTTTTTTTTCAAAATAATCGAGTATACAAAAAGTGAGAAAGGTGATGAGCACAAGAATCGAAAACATAACCACTGAATGTGGGAGAAGAGTTAGTTGAGATGTTTGAGGTTAGGGCGAATTAAAGGGTAGCCTACAGTTATTTGTTCAGTAAGGTGAGGGATGACGGTGGTCCCGCGATGCTGTCGCATGGCCTAAGTGCATGTGCAAAGGTGTGGGGGAAGGACCGAGAGTGGAGGCAATACGTCTAAGTTCGTTAGAGGCTTAGTAATTGTTCCGGATAGAAGTGACGCTAAAGTATTGCGAAGCTGGGCGGTGACCTTCGTTACAATTTTACTTAAATATTGATTAATATGTATAATTTTTGTGTTACCCCATTAGCACGCACCGGATTATATTCAGTTTTCAACATTCTCTGCATGATTTTCGTGACATTCCTACTTAATCAAATTTTAATGCTTTAAGCAAACAACAAATTTCGCTATGAAAATCCGAAATAATTATGAAAAAATTAAAAACCATATTTTGTGGGTTTAATTAATTTGCTATATTGCCACACAAATCGCCAGCTTTTCGTGCATCTTAATTGCAGAGAGAGCGTAAACAATGTGGAACCTCAATCATAATTATCTTACATTCGGTCGATGTGCGTCGACTTGAATGTCGACCTCATCTTGACCTTCTCACGGTCACTCTCTCTCGAAGCTCTTTACTTTTTGCTCCTCAGGATACTACTTTCTCACCAAAGCACTGATGGATGGAACGAACTAATTTTTGTTTTGACATCAAATGTGACTTGCAACAGTGAAATGTGAAATTGAAAATTGAGTTTCCTGCTGGCTACTTCAAAACTGCCCGAGTCCTCTCCTTTATAATCCTTTCAAGGTTGGAAAATTGCAATGAAAATGTATGTCAGAACGCTTCTAATTTCGCTTAAAAATATTTAAACTCAAAAACATACAACAGAAATGCTTTTCAGAACGCAGTGTAGAGGATAATGGAGGCAGGCTAAAGTAGGGCACATTTAACACACATTCGGCACACTTGTAAAATTCGAAAGCATATGGGAAACGGATTACACGCTCGAGCATAGATTAAACGTTGTTATTGTTGTGTGTAAGGAGGGAAGGAGGCAGGGAGTAAAAACTAAAAAGTGGAACGTAAACGCTTAAAGTTTAGAAGGCAAAAACTTAAAAATCAAAATCGAAATTAAAGTTAATGTTAATGTGGTGTACGTTAAATTATAAAAATTCCATATATATATATGTATATACAATATACAATATATGATATACATAAATATACTCATACATATATATATACCTAAAAGTGTATATTAGAACTTGTTCAACTTTTAGTAGACTTAGAGGCTATGGGGTGTGTATGCAGGAGTCTGCGTCTGTGAGCTAGCGTACGGGCTATGTTCAGAGCCATAATAAAATTTGTATGTGCACCTTTACTGCAGGCATACACACTTATATGTGCTGCACACATGCATGGCCAAGAGTTAGCGTGTTTTCGTTTTTTCGTGCCCAAGAAAGAGCGGGAGAAAGGGAGTGTGTGGCTACTATGTATATTTATATATAATTATATATTTTTTATGTTTATTATGTACACTTAATTATATATAATTTGTGATATTCATAATCTAGCCGTTCCATTAATTCACTCTCTATTCTAGTTTCTATTCCATTTCGCACATTTCGTCTGTTTCTATTCACGCTCCTCGGATTCGTTCCGTCCGCAAAAAGAACCAAACAAAGTAAATATTTCTGTGTGTGGGAGGGGAATGGAGGGGCTCTAAAACAAGAACATTAATAGAACACGCAGTAGTCTAAGGATTCTAATGTACTCGTACGCCTCTAGGCAATATGCTCACTTACATGGCTAAAACTGTTAACGTCTCCCCTATCGCCCTCTTTCTTGTGCACATGTGTGTGTTGTGTGTGAAGGTGTGTTTTAGTATTTGTGGTTGTTTGCAGAGATTTCTATTTAAACCTAAAGATACTTTTGTTGTTTTGTTTTGTTGCTAAAACGCGTCTATGTTGGTACTGTGTGGATTTAGTCGCATGTTTGCTTGCTTGTTTGTGTGTGTGTGTGTGTGTGTGTGTGTGTTTGTTTGTTTGTTGTATCTCTATGTATGAGTGTGTACCTAAAATTTACAATTAGAATCTTTCCTTTTGTATAACTATAATTATATGTATAATATAATGTTGTTGCTTTTGTTGTTTTTAACTTAACTTACAGTTAAAAGAAAAGATCGCCTCTCTTAGTAGAAAATGTGGCCGGCGCCACTGCAGCGGCGGTGGCGACGTTAGCGGCTGGTGAAGTGCCCAGCGCAGTCACCGCATGCCACCAGTGCTGTTGCTGTTGTTGACTATAATGATGATGTTCTTGTTGTTGCTGTCGCGGGTGGTGGTGATTTTGATGCTGCTGCTGCTGCTGCGGTTCGTTAAAAAGCACTTTTAATTCAGGGCGTAGGGTTTGATAGCGGCAGCGCTGCTCACTAGCCGCCCTCGACCCGACCTACTTTAATTGTCAATCGTTTTTCACTGGGTAGTAGACCAGGTCCGGCTGCTGAGGATGGGGTAGCTGTTGCTGCTGCTGTATGTGATGCATATAGTCGCTGATGGGCGGCAGCACTGTCTTCTGTTCGTCGCCCAGTGCTGGATAGCCACCACGGTCGTATACGCCAGCGTGCGGCGGCGGTGGTGGTAGCAGATGGGACGCGGCTGTGATCGGGTGGTGTGCCGTTGGTGCCAGTGGGTGACCATGCAGTGAGTGCGGTAGTCCCGCGTGCGGGTGATACGGCTGGAAGCTGTTCTTTTGCTGCTCCGACAGATCGCCCAAAGCAGCATGGTGTGCGCCAGCGGCTTCATATAGCGAAGCACTGCCTGGCGTGCCGTACATCCCGCTATGACGCATTAGTCCTGCCGCACCGGTTGATGTCTGCAAGCCGTAACCGGCCGTGGTGGAGTGATGTTGCTGGTGTTGTTGGTGTTGCTGTTGTTGTTGATGGTGATGGGTGGCAAGTGCGTTTTGCTGTTGCTGCTGTGTTTGTGGTACACCCACTGGTCCGCCGCCTGGCTGCATCAAATCGAAATTATACTCCATCGGATTGGGATTGCTGTCGATGAGATTCGTCAATATACTGCCGATGTTGTTGTAATTATGCGGATCGCTGACACCGGTATTTTGATTAGCATTTGATCCGCTTTGCGATGGTTGTTGTTGTTGTTGTTGTTGCGGCTGCTGCTGTGCACTGCCAACGAACATCATCTGAGAGGATTGACCTGCCTGCGGCCACATACTCTACGAAAAGTAAAAGAGTAACGGTTATTTGCGAAGAAAATAGAAACGAACAAATGAATACGCACCTGGAAACTCATTAGATCACCTCCCAACGAAGGCTCCTGCTGTTTGCCAATTGCCGCTTGCTGCTGTTGTTGGGACGTGGATGCCGGCGTCCCAGCCGTGCTGCCAGAACCACCACCAGCGACATTAATTGGAAGACCCAGAAAATCGGCAGAGTCTACAATGTAGAACTTGTTACTGCTGTCTTTCATGTCGCTGGCCGCAGCACTAGACGCATTGGATGCACCCTGTTGTTGCTGCTGCTGCGCATTGCCGCCTGCAACCGTTGCGCCAGGCGTAGCAAACCCAATGCCACCCCATGGCTCGTTCGATTGTTGCTGTTGTTGCAGTGATGTACATTGCTGATACTGGTGTTGTTGTTGTTGCTGCTGCTGTTGTTGTTGTTGTTGTTGCTGCTGCTGTGGAGTGGGTGGAGGCGGCGGTTGCGGTTGAGGTGTGTGCGGCTGCGGTTGCGGCGACTGAAGGCGCACATGCTGCGGCGAATGCGATGGCTGCTGGTGTTGTTGTTGTAGCTGCTGCGCCGCTGTTTGGTGGTGATGTGGCGAACGCTGCTGATTGTGACGATGCTGCTGTTGTTGCAGCTGGTGTTGGTGTAGCAACTGTTGGTGGTGGTGCATTTGTTGTTGCGGCGTCGGTATGTGATGTGGCGATGTGAAGTGCTGTTGCTGATGTGGATGTGGCTGCTGTTGTTGCTGCGGGTGTTGATGTGGACTTTGCGGCGTGTGGCTGCGCATATGCTGCTGCTGCTGTTGTTGTTGTTGTTGCTGCTGCTGCGCCGCCGCAGCAGCCGCCACTGCCGCAGCCTGTTGTTGCTGTTGATGTTGATGATGGTGTTGCTGCTGATACTGGTTGATAAGTTGGTGTTGCTGGTATGAGCTGGCGCTGCTGGTACCGGTCGATGCCGGATTCGCTTCAAAGTGGAACTGTGTTTCTGGACCGGGCCCGGTGCCTCCTGGCGCTCCACTGGCAAAGTTGTTGAGACGCCCTATCAGACCGCTGCCAACGCCAACGCCATCTGCTGCTGTATTGCCGGGTGTGTTCGGTGTGTGACGTTGATGCGGTTGCTGCTGCGTCGGCGGTGGTGTTGGCCGTTGTTGTTGTTGCGGATGAAGAGGAGTTGGTGGCGGTTGATTGCACTGCTGCTGCTGCTGCTGCTGCTGTTGTTGTTGTTGTTGCTGCTGCTGTCCTATCAGTTTTTCGGCACTGAAGTTTTGACTGTACATGGAATTTTGCTGAGATTCGCTCGTGGATAGCGAGTGCTGCGACGTCGAGGCCGTCGACGACTGAGAGCTGTTGTTGCTGATCATGGCGGCGTTGAATTGCTCCTGTTGCGATGTTCCTGGTGTTGTGGAGAGCGGAGGCGGCGTGGAGATATTGCCGCCGCCGCCGCTACTGCTCTTCTGCAGCTGCTGTTGTTGTGGCTGTGGCGGTTGCTGACTTTGTTGTTGCTTTGGCTTGCTTGTATTCGACTTTTTCGCAACTTTGGCGGGCGGCGGTCCAGGCATGTCCGGCATGGGAATTAATTCTGCAACACGTTACAATATTTTGTATTACGATTTTTATGTTTGATGTGGCGAGTCACACAATCACACTTACCCTCATCCACCTTAGAGAAACGCTTGACCTTCTTCGGAGACGGCTGATTGCCATGTACTGTTTGCTTGTGGCGTACCAAGTGCGTTTTCCACTTGAATGTCTGCGAAATAGGAGTAATTCAAATTGAGAAATAGGGATAGTGAAAGTCATTTTCAATATAATTCCATCACACCTGATCACAATAACAGCAGCAGTGTGGTCGTTCCTCCGAATGGGATGGCAAGTGCCGTTGCAGAGACTTCACCGTTCCGAAACGTTTGCCGCACAGCGTACACTTGCACTCCGATGCGTCGGTGTGCGCGTTGCTGTAGTGATCCTTCAGCGCCGGATATGTAAAGTACGACGAGCCGCACATGTCGCACACGTACGTGCGCTTCACCTCCGTGTGCAGCTGCACGTGCCGCTCTAGGTTCGCCTTCAGTGTGAAGCGATTCTGGCAGATGTGACACTCGAAAAAGTTGTCCTTTTTGTGAACGCGTATGATGTGCTGATAGAGCGCGTTCTTCGAGGGAAAGTCTGCGCCGCAAACTTCGCAGATAGCACCGTCAGCCTTGTGGCCCGTCGTGTCCAGATGTTGCTGATGCAATTTTTTGTGCGGAAACTTCTGGCCACATTCTACGCATGAGTAGGCTGTTTTGTGGGAGGGATAGCAGATTGATGAAGTTATAATTTGTATGAGTTATGCGATGTAATACGGTAAAAAAAGATAAAATGCTACAAAACAATACGTAAAAAGGAAATAAACCGGCAATAACCAAGGAACAAATAGTAATTTAAAATATACTGCTAGACTATTTTGTGAGCGTCTGGCTAGAAAGTGGTTTGGAAATTTACACTTTTTACGTATTTACGAGTTTTCGCTTAAGCTTAAACTGCGCTCAGCTCACACTCACTTTTAAATTCTTTCTTATTGTGAGATTCGACGTGGGCGTGGAACTGCTGTCGCCGCGAATACGATTCACCACACGTGTCACACACGAATGGAAACTCCTTTGAATGCACGGTGCGGTTATGATGGATAATTTCCTGCAAACAAATTGAAAATAACCAGTCAATCAAAAGTGCTTTTTTGACTCTGTGCTAATGCTACTGCTACTCACCTCCAGGGAAGTGCCATTCGGCTGGCCACAATCGTGGCAGTAGCCCGGATGTATTTTGTAATGATCTAGCAGCGACTTGCGCTTGCGGTACGACTTGGGGCATTGTAGGCAGTTATAACTGGGCTTGGCTTTCTTCACGCCAGACGCGCCGCTACCGGACGACGTCTGTCCCCCTGTGCCGGGTGGCGCCTGTAGCGATGTGCTACTGCTGCTGCCGCCGTCAATCAGCTGCTGCTTGGGCTCCAAATCATCCAGGTCATTTTCGTCGCCGTCGTCATCCTCGTCGTGCGAGAGGTCGTTTTCGTCGAGGCCTAGCGACGAGATATTGTGCACACTCGAGACAGAGCTGGACGTTGAAGCGCCCACAGTATTTGCTCCAGTACTGGTTGTTGCGCCCACCGACAGCGCCGTTGAGGACGGTGTGCCTGCCAGCTGTTGCATGGACTGAGCCTGCGGTTGTGGGTGTTGTGGTTGCATTAACATCTGATGTTGATGGTGCTGTTGTTGTTGTGAGTGCATTTGTTGTTGTTGTTGAGTAGTAGGCGTCCTGCTGCTGCTGCTGCTACTGCTGTCCAGTATGCTGTCAATACTATTTATGAGCGACGTTGTTGCTGAATTCGGTTGCGTGCACTGTAGCGAACGCTGCTGTTGCTGTGGATGAGCGTTTTCCATCAAGCCGCCCATCAATGTCAATGGATGACTTTGCTGCACGTTCGCATTGAAATGGTTATTCTGTTGCTGTATCATCAACCGCTGATGTTGCTGTTGTGCATGAAAATGTTGTTGATTTACGCTTCCAATCTTATTGTTCGCAATCGCTTCCTTCGTAGGTGAGTCGATACCGCCAGCAGACATACAGCTGCTTGCTGTGGCCATATTTGAATTGGTATTTTCTTCTTTGATGTTGTTGTGTTCCTGAGGCACACGATGTTGCTGCTCTTGTAGCTGTTGCATAGAAAATGTATGTTGCCGTTGTTGTGGTTGCAACAGCAGCTGTTGTTGCTGTAGTAATTGCTGTTGTTGCTGCATTTGTGATTGCTGTTGGATGATACCGTGAAATTGTTGTTGTTGTTGCTGCTGATTTTGCTGCTCCTTAGGAGTTAGACTTGGAAGATCACCAACAATACTAGCCAGTTGCTGACTGCTGTTGCTAATATTACTAATATTATTGCTTGCTGTAAGGCCATTGATCACAAGGTTGTTGTTGCTGCAAAGAAAATTGAATTTATTATCAATTTCTGTCACTGGACAGCTCTGGCGGCACTTACCCTTGTTGCTGATTATGTTGCAGGTGGTTACTTATGCTGCTAACGCTGGCACTCGCACTCGTCCCGGTCTCTCCCACCAGTGACGCCGTCGTCGTCGTCGCCAGCGTCGACACACTTTCAGGTGTAGCCAGACCCGGCAGCCCGTCCGCCGCGCCACCAACCCCACCACCACCACTGCTGATGCTGCTGCCACTGCCGCTACTGCCGCCGCCCAACACATCTTCAATCTCCGGCTCCATTTCCATGCCGTCAATCAGCCGCCCACTACCCACGCCTTCGTCCATGATCTCCTCAAACTTCAAAATCTCCTGCGCGACAGACGACAGCTGCGACTCCGTTTCGGACTCCAACTCAGAGTCGAAAGTGAGAGCCGGCAGCAGGCGTCGCTTGCTGTGCAGCACAGCGGTGGCCAACTGACGCTGGCGTTGGAGTTGCCACTCGGTCTTGTTCTGCTCGTGCAGCGCACTTAACACGTGCTCAGGCGGCGTGGTGCCCAGCAACTGCCCGCTCAGCACTAATTTTCTGTAGAATTGCTTCAGGAAGGGCTTGTGATGCTCGCACAGCGCCGCTTTCAGCCGAAAGCGAAACTGCGACTTGTACGCGCGCACATTCAGCTCACCCGTGCTGTGATGATAGTGAATGGTCAGCTCACCGTCCGGATGAAATACATATCCTTCGCCCAGTTTCGGGATGCCGACAGCGCCGCAACGATTACCGATCAACACCAATTTCTCGCTCAGCAGCCGCGGATGATGGTTGTGGTTGCTGTTGTTGGCTCGGTGACATGACAGGCGCTTCAATGCACCGCGGGCTCCGGGATGCAGCTGTTGTGCATCACAGCTGTTGTTGCTCTCGTCGCCCTCCAGTGCAGCGACATAAGCGGCACGATACTTGGCCTTCACCAGGCGTCGCGCGTCTATAACGGACGACGGTATCAGGTCGAGGGGATCACGATTGGCGATGCGCGAATGCGAGTTGTGGTATCGCGGGCGTTTGCTTAGGGAAGACGAGTTCTCGGTATCGGCGTCGTCCGCGTCAGCGTCCGCCTCGACGTACGCATCCGCATCTACATCTGCATCAATATCCGCATCCGCATCTACATCGGCATCGGCATCCTCATCGTCTTCGTCGAGGCACATTAATTCCTCCTTGCAGAGGATCTTCTCGAAGTTTTGATTTAGATCAGTGGAGCCGTCCTCCGTCTTGATCTCCTCCTTCTTGGCATTGAGCAACAACTGCAGCTGTCGCTTGCTTGCCGACTTTGTGGAGCTGGCGAACTCATCGGAAACGTGCGGAAAAAGCGTCCTGACAACACGATCGCAGGATTCCGGATATTTACATTTTAGCGTTTGCAGCAGAAAGTGAAGAGCGTCGTACCGCGATGCGGTCTCGAGACTGTCGAGCAAATTTACTGATTGCTCCACCTGCAACGGCCAATGAGAGAAACAAATTCGGTCAGTATGTTACGTGGGCAAATTGGTAAACAACTTTATAAAGATAAGATATATGTTTAGTATACAACTGCAAATTGGGTAAGTACGAATAGTTGCAATACTTTATGCAAGCATCACTTTTATAAATTCGGATCTAGCGAATAACATCGAAGCATCCTGATGCACGCCGGCAAAATACAATGAACCACAATTGACCACATTTTCTATTTAATCAATATTTCTATGGGTAAAATATACAAAGCAAGAAGATGCAATGGTTGCTTGTCAGAAGCACAAATGATATAAAAATTTTCAAAAACATTTCCCTCATTCAATATTTAGATGACGATGCAAAGCCCAACTGCTCACGCGATTTGTTACGGCTTATTCATGTGTGTGACAAGTTGTCGAAATATTTTCGCTGTTGGCTTCACACGTTCGCAACTATGAATGGCAATGAATGATCATAATGCTCGATTTGTGATGCAGGCAATTTCGCTGTGGGAAAAAATGAAGCCGACAACAGTCAAGAGAATGTGCAATAGGTAGCACGCGGACAAACACCAAAAAAGAGGAGAGTAAAAATAGACAAAAACGAATGGCAATCGCTAAGCAAGGATGTGATAAAACAGCGAGGCAAAAGCGACTTCGGATTATGATTTTCCAAACAATTTAATACAATTAGAGCGCGAGCCGCGCAGCAGAACGCTCGCCCCCATTACGGCAGTGGGCTGCGCTGTACAGCTCCACAGTACATTAATTTTGCTATCGGTGCCACCACAAATCACCAGCTCTCTCTCTCTCTTTCTCTCTATCCCGCTCTCCCTACCTACCACTCTCGCATTGCGCACCTCTGCTCTGTGTATTCTCCTTTTGGACTCTCCATGCCCAAACGCTATCGTACTCCGCCCCCCTCCCACTGACTGCAGCAAGAGCAGGAGGCTGTCAATCGTTGGTATTTGTGTTGCTATTCCTTCTGTGTTTTGTGGCTGTTGCCGATACTACATGCACTACAATTACTACTACTACAACTGCCATCACTATACAAGTGCTGTTGTTGTTGTTTTTCTTGTTATTTTAGTTACATACAATATTTGCCGCTGTACGTGCGCTGCACGTTGTCTCTTCCTTCCTTCCGTCCTTCCTTCAATTTCGACATAGTGGCAATTTGTTCTTGTTTCTATAGTTGCACAAATAGATTGCATTTTGGCTGGCTTATTGTTTATGTGTAGAGCCAAAAACCGGGTTGCCACATTGCAAGAAATTTACACTAGTATGACATGGTCAATATTCAAACACTTTGGTGTTTAGCAACTTGTTTTGATTGTTATGAAAGAACGCATTAAAGCTTCAACTGAGACCAGGGGCGTAGCCAAGGGAGGGGTTTAGGGTGTCAGAACCCCCCCCATAGCCTATAATTTGTCAACATTTTCAATCACAATGCATCGTATGTACGTTCCCACATTAGCAAAAAGGTCTTTTCATCTTTAAATATTTAAAAGAATATTAACAAAACCCTTTTTTTACCGAAACTAATTTGTTTTTTTAATAGTCACGTTTAGGCTTAATACAGCGATTTGCATGTTCTAAAAACATGTCCAAAGAGTAGTTTAGTTCGTCGACCGGAATGTCCTTCAGGATATCGGTACAAGCCTTTTGGATGGTTTCTACGTTCTCAAAACGCTTTTTTCATCGGCAAATGCATTCTTTGAAAACGTGAAATTCGCACGGTGCCACATCATGTGAAAACGAGGAGTGGTTGATGGTTAAAATTCGACTTTTAGTAAACAAAAAAACAGTCAAAACAAGTGTCAATAGATGGGATGGCATCCTTCGATAGTCAAATGTTTTTTTTAATATTGGATCTTTGTTTGATGCACATTTTTGTACGATGACAAAAACATACTTCCACTTCAGATGCAATAACTTCGCTTTCAGTCCACCAAATTTCATGAAATTTTTACTAAAGATCAGGGAAAAAATTTAATTTTTAATGCATTAAGTCACATAAGCCACAACAAAATGCCCTATTTGGAAAGTGCACTTTACTTTAAAAAACATGTAATACTAAACTGGCAAACAAATTTTTTTTAAACCCCCCCCATGACCAAGTTCTGGCTACGCCCCTGACTGAGACAATTGGAAATATGTTCAGATTTATTCAGCACTTGTTTTAAATTTAAAATATTTACTGCCGCATTATTTTCTTGGATACAAACCACAGATGTGCAACACTGTGGCAAAATTTATTGAGACAGGTAGACTTCGCATAACACGGAGGTTACGTTCCTGGAAAATGCCGTGTTAAGCGAGGTCTACCTGTATGTTTAGTTTAGTTTAATAACAATTTAGTCAAACAGACCAATCTTACTGAGTAGCATTTACAGTTAGTTCGAAAAAATATATACAAAATACATAGGGTGGCTTCGGGTATTGTAGTATGGTCGGGTAATGTGGTATAGCACTTTTTCTCGGAAACTACAGGCATGCAGACAACAGAACCACAATAAAATGTTAGCAATGAACAACAAAGTAAAGAATCTTGCTTCAACATGCTTCAAGCAACTATTGTTTTTAATCAGTTGTTAAAAACCAGTTTAATATGCGACCGACTTTTTTTAAAGCTCGCGAAAAAGTTTTTTTGAAGGCACAAAAAGAATACGTTTTAATTCTTGAGTTATATTAAAAACAATAACTGAGTGTTGTTGAAAATGTATCATTGACGTATAAATACTTGAATGGAAATTTTTTTTATATTTTCATAATTATTTCAAAAGAAGTCAAGTTCGGGTAATGTGGTATAGGTCGTGGAGGGTAATATGGTATACCAGCTTCCAGTACTAAATAGGCCGGGAAAAGAAAAAAAATCGCAAATATAACGCTGAAAGCATGAGAAGTGTAGTTGTGTCTGCAAGGAATAATAAAATAGGAATAACTTAAGCTTACACCACCCTTTAGGGCATGGCAAGTATTAAAAAAAGCTGTTGTAGAACTGCGATCTACTACAGTAAGCCGAGGACTGATTTTAGGCACGGTTTGTATTTCCAGATGCTTAGAAATGTTTAACTATCTTATTGTCTTATAAATCAATCGAATAAATTTAAGCATATAGAAAAAAGTAGGATACCACATTACCCGAACATGCTATACCACATTAGCCGCCAATTTTTTTTAATGGGCAGTTTATGAATTCTTACAAACTTTCAAGAATATCTCCGAAAATGTTCATGAGAAGTTTTTTGCAGTTACATAGTTTGTTTAAAAGCCAATATTTGAAATATGTCATAGGTTTAATTTCATTCAATTTGGGCCGAATTTGACTGTGAAATAGACAAAAAACAAATAAGTATACCACAATACCCAAAGTTACCCTATTAAATAATAAAGTTATACAAAATAAATATAATATAAATGAAGAAATGACTAAGGTGACATGAGATTTACTTTGTCGAGTTGCCTCTGGAAGAATGATCTCTTAAAAGACAGTTTCAACGCAATTGATTTAGAAAGTTATCGGCGCTGCTGCGTTTTAACTGCAAGGCATTTTGTATACGTATGGACATACATATATACAGGGTTTTTCATTTCGAACCGAAAACTGACAGCCCTGCGTTCGACAACCGCAGCTGTCATCTGTCGTGGCATTGTGTTAATATTGTAGTTTAGTGTTTGCTATTTATGAAAATGAACCGATTTAGCATCGCTCAACGTGTAAACATAGTGAAAATTCACTAAAAAAATGATGAAAATTTGAGCACCACTTTTCGCGCACTAAGGAAGGATTTCGGACGTCGCGGAAGGCCTGTTTTGTCAACAATTTCGGATTTATTGGCGAAATTCGAACGAACTGGTTCTGTACAAGATGTACAGAGGCCAATACGTAATCGCCCTGCTCGTTCGGCCGAAAATATTGCTGCTGTAGCTGCCAGTGTTGAAGATGACCCGAATTTATCGCTTCCCCGGCGTTCACAACAATTGGACATCTCCATCACCTCAATTTGGCGTATTTTGCATTTGGATTTGCATCTTCATCCATATAAAGTTCAGTTGGTGCAGAAATTGGAGCCGGGAGATCACAGAATGCGTCGTAACTACGCCGAACGGGTGCTTGAAAAACAGTCCGAAAATCCCAATTTTTCGCACAAAATTTTCTTCAGCGATGAAGCACATTTTCACCTCGGCGGTTACGTTAATAGTCAAAATTGTCGTGTGTGGGGCTCAGAAAATCCACACGTGGTTGTCGAGCGCCCAATGCATCCACCTAGAGTCACTGTTTGGTGTGCATTATGGTCCGGTGGTGTCATAGGGCCATATTTCTTCGAAAATGACGACGGATAGACCGTTACCGTCAATTCTGAACGTTATGGCCGTATGATAACCGAGTATTTCTGGCCAGCGATCGAAGATATGGATGTGAAGGAGATGTGGTTTCAACAGGACGGCGCTACATGCCACACAACACGACCGAACATGACAGAATTGCGAACCAGGTTCGATGAACGCATAATTTCGCGTTTTGGTGATGCCAATTGGCCGTCAAGATCGTGCGATCTGAACCCTTTGGACTTTTTTCTTTGGGGCTACGCGAAAGACCAAGTCTATGCAGACAATCTGCAGACTCTGGAGCATTTGAGGGACAACATACGTGCAGTTCTTGGCGCCTTACAGCCTGCTATATGTAAAAAAGCCATCGAAAATTACCTAAAAAGAATCGAGGTGTGCCAGGCTGCTCGTGGCGGTCATTTGAATGATGTCATATTCCATTACTAATGGCACAAACCAAATATTATTTTGATAACAAAGTTTCATCAAAATTCAAATTTTAATTGATTTTTTTTCTTTATTTACTTTTTCGGCTCATGATGAAAAACCCTGTACATATATGTACTTATGTGTGTATATATATGCATATATATAAAACAGGAAAACATAACCGTGTGGAATGAGGCTTTTTACGAGTTAAACGAAAATGTGTCGCAATATGTGAAACGTGAATTTTTAGAACGAGGCCGTGTTATAAGAGGATGTTTACCTGTACGTATTACTTATGGGAGGTCCCAATAGAATAGAAAATATGTTCGACACTGCGACCTAAGAGATCAGCTTTCCTAATGAAAGCCAGTATGTCTCCTGCCGGGGCCATCTTGATGTCTTCGGTGGTCACTATGTCCTGGGAGGTCCCAAAGATTGACTTTAGAAGTCAGCTAACAACAAATCATTAAGTAATAAAGTTCCCTTCAGCAGAGCAGTGGCTTCGACAGTAGTCCTCAACGAGTTTGAAACCTTGTTAAAATCATGTGTTTTAAACGAATCATGTGTTTAGTCATATTTTATGACTAATATAAATATGTCACTTTTAACAGTTTTGGTAAAAATGTTGAAGGTCTAACATATGAAGTTAAACAGAATTCCGAGTACAGCCAAAGAGAAAACAATCTATCGCAAACCATTCGAATGGGATCTCACTCAAACCAATTTAAGTTTCATCAAGGTCGCCTATATTAGATCGAGCCGTTAGAGTATCTTCAATATCAAACTGTACAATATTTTACCACTGCAGGTAACTAAGTAGTAATATACAGATGTATGTGAGTGTATAATTATGTGTAAAATGAAGTAGTAATTTGTTAATAGTGGATACCTAAACGAGAGCTATCGATAATAGTATCTAAGCTGTGCTAATAGATACAATGCCAATAGTACCAGCAACGAGCGCAGAGCGTATCCACAACACATCGGCGCGCTACCTTCTCGCTCTAGCGAAAGCACGAAAACGAAGTGATGATAGCAAGCAAAGCATAGAGAGCGACAAACGGCAGACAGCGAGTGATAAAGCAATGCTGTGGTATAATTCACAGCAATACATTCATGTTCCAATTAATTGTTACAATGTCGATTTATTTGTAATGATAAAAGAAATTGTCAGCAAGCACAGCCACTATAACAAGACCCGTACATGTGCGCCAAAAGCTAATTGAAACAAGTAGGCAACGTAGTCTTCTTGCTGATCGTACACTATGCAACCGGGCTTATTATGGGATAGTGACAGATGAACTTTTGTTCAAGTTGCATATGCTGCGGGTATACTCAGGATTCACTGACCCAAGTATAATGAAATTAATGATTCTATATAAACAAAAATATAAAAGTTTCTGCGTATTTAAAGTGCTCAGGTGTAAGCTAGCACTTCCTGCGCCAAGAGCAAAATTAGATGTTGCAACTGGACATTTAGCTTGACTCATCAGTCACCAGTAGAAAGTCATATAATTTAGATGGCAGTGCCACAAAGCACCTGGTCCAGTATGAGGTCATCAGCAACACTATTTTTACTCCCTGAGTTTTGACCGAAAGTATGTACATATAATATATACATCTATCAGGGAATATTCGCCCATTCCCAGTGTTGGAGAGCTGGAGCATGCTTCAGCTACACTCGTTATGTCCTACTTGCAATCAGACACAAGAAATACGTAGCAAAACACGTTGTACGTGTGCAACATATTGAGGAGTGCTTTTTGTTCGCCCCATAGCTACCTTTTCCGGTTGCTCCACCACCTCATCAGTTGCAGTTTAAATGGGTTGAATTCAATTTGGCTGCCATTATGCGCCTGCCACACAATATGTACACAAAAACTTGCTTATCAAGAGAACACATTTAAATAGAAAATTTTCGCACATGTACAGCATTTTTTGCCTGCCTGGCTGATGCTGCTGCTGCTGTTGCTGCCCCCGCTGCCACAACTAATACACTTGCTGCGTTTGTTTTTGTTGTTTCGTTCTGTTATTTCGTTTGTTTTGAGTTTGAGTGGGAAGTGGGGCAGTGCATTTTTAGAAGCAGTTATGCTACTTTGCTGCGCGCGAATATTTTGCAAGTCGTTTCGACAAATAATAAAAAAGTATTTTTAGCAAGTGCACCAAGAAATTGGCACACAACAGTGTTGCCACCAATTGCCATTCAGCTAATACATACCATATCTATGTACAAGTACTTATCTGCATATAAGCGAGCGATTGTTGCGATTTATACTTATGTACAACACGTTTGTATGTGCATGTGTTGCGCACATACATATTTCATTGCAGTTTTAAAGCAGGATTCAAACGATTGAAAAGTTTGTTGCATTTTTCATTCCAGGAACCTTCAAGAATTTGTTATACACATTAAAGGTTTTTGAATTAATGAATGAAGGCTTAGCGATTCATCTCAAGTTCTACTGAATCGTGCAGTATAGTGTACCTATAGACCAGGAAGGATTTAATCGACGGTAAAGGGATTGTATAGATCCTTTTTAACACCCAAAATTTCATGTTTTTCTTTTCATTGTCAACAAATTTGTAATTTCCCGCTAAACGGCCGTCACTAAGGCATACTATCTCAACATCTTGAGTCGAAAAATTTTAAAAATTTTTCATTTTCCGCATTAAAATACCGACAATTACTAAACATTTGGCGCGTTCGCGATATGTCCTATAAAACATACGAAAACCCCGTTCTATGCAGCCCACGATCTTTGGCAAAAGATGTTTGTATGAATATGATCGACAAAATGTGGCCGAATGAATTTTATTCTTCACGATAAAAAATACGCGACAGCACAGCGAATTGAGACATCGTTTGTATTTACAGGTCAAATTCATTGAGGCAAATTTTATCAGCTTAGAAACACGGTTTCGAGACCCGTGATTCACTTTTGCCCAGACCATGCGAAAATATTACTCCGAATATTCGTTCTCCTTGTCTTGTACGTAAAAAATCAGCGCAGCTTTAATTGTGGAAACGATTTGTGGCAGTTTCCAGATGTCCAAGCTTTGGCCAAAGTTTATTTGGTTCGGGAAAGACATGATTTCAAAACCATATATTTCAGACCTATAGACAAAACTGAGCTCAACTATGAACTGAAAATTAGTTTCCATCTTCCCACAGGGACCCCTTGAACAATAAATTCAATTAGAAGTGATAAAATTTTAAATTGTGGAACTTAAAGGGGGATTTAATTAAGACAGCAAAAAATAAACGCCAACAAGAATTAACAACACTTTAATTGCATTCTACGTTAAGTGTGTGTGCATGTTTGCGTGCGTATGTTTGCTTTTTGTGTGTGCCTTTTTCTATTCCATTCTATTCGATTCAACTCCGCGCCGCTCCGTGCTCATTCTTAAATTTTGTGCGCCTCGTCGTTCAAGTCGGCCGCAGCAATTCGTCGGCATTCGCTCGCTTCTGCACTCACTCGCTCGCTCGAATTTGGATTCTTGGTAATAAATAGTCGCAGTCGCAGTCGCTGTCGTTGCCGCGTCGCTGCTGCTGCTGCTGTTGCTGATTCTGCCATACTCATTGTTCTTGTTCTTCTTGTTGCTGCGATTGTTGTTGGTGTTGCTGTGTTTGTTATATTCGTGGTACGTGTATATATTTATGTAAATGTGAAGAGCAACATTTACACGTGTGCGTATGTTTGTCCGTACGTATTTACATTTGTGTATGCACGTAATGTTGTTATAAAACTAATAAAAAGAAAAATAAATATTTTCTCTAAACAACAACAAAAACACAAGCTCATAAAATAACAGCAAAAAACATAGCAGCAACAACCATTCAATATAAGCAAATAGAAGGGAGGCATGTAAAGCGGTGCTGACAATGCTGGAGAGCTGCGGGAAGCAGGCAAAACAAAAAATGTGAACGGGGCAGGCGGAATGGGAGTATATATATACATATATATATGTATGTGTGTAATGGCTGATGTGGAGCGGCGGAGCGAACGAAAGGTTGTTGTTTTTGTTGTTGTTGTTGTAGCAGCAACGGAAATGGAGAAAGGTGTGTATGTGCGTCTGTGGGTGTGTGCGCGAGTGTGAGTGGAATGATGTAGGTGGGGGGCGGTCGATGGTACGTAGTCATGCTACCGCTGGCCAGGGAACAGCAATGGCAACAACATTTGAGAAAGACGTGGAGAAAACAGCAAACGATATGCTTGACGGTCGGTCGGTCGGTGCGTGCCCCAAAGTGGAAATGGAAATTGAAAATGGATGATAGGAGGAGGGCCGACGTGCACGCGAATTCTAGTTGAAATAAAAACAGCTCAACCACTTTCCGGCCAAAACACCGCACCCCCAAACTGCCAACAAAAATGGAAATATCAAAACAGGCAGCCAAAAACAAATCCAGCCGCGGCAGAAGGTGTGCAGCATTTAATTCTTCACTAAGCTTAAGTGAATTTAAACACACACACACAACGAAATGCATTATTGTGTTTGGCTTTTGCATATCTCGCATAGAATCAACTCTACATTGCGAAAACTTATGTTTCATTAATATTAGCCGGAACGCACAAAAGTTGTCCAGCTAAAGATCTGACTGACGCTGAATTATGTTTGCTTTTGAACATTAGATAGGGATTTAGTTCTCCAAGGCGTCATTTACAAAGTCAAGTTCATTAGCACAAGGGGAGAAAACAATAAGTACGTACACAAACTTCTTTTGCACGACAATTTTTTTCATTTTCATTTACGATAAATAACTTCTCGACACATGTACATATCTAAAACAGATATACGAAAAAAGAAAGCGAAGAAATAAAAGAAAATTATGACGGAATTGGTTGTAAATTCACGCGCTGTTTAACGATTCACTAATTTTTGGGTGACTAATTATTTGTAAAATTTTGAATTGCATGCCTATTTAAAAGGGTGTTATACATTGCCACCTGTTAGATGTATTATGATCCTCTAATGGTTCATAAGACAAGGACTATGAAGCTCTATCAGACCAATGTCTGCTATGAATCCAAAATGTAGGAGGGATTTAGTTGAGGGAATCGGCTCCAAGATGTGTTCTCCAAGGCATTGGTTTCATAGTATGTGATTAGGTGAAGTGATCTTCCTCGGAATACGGGAATACGACCTTGATGAAACTGTTTCCGGAATTCTTTCACCAATTTAAAAAGAAAAGTTTTTTCTAAAAATGTGTATTGCTCCCTACGAAGTAATTCCCATTGACTGACTGCAACGCACTTAAGTCAGCGCTTAATACAGTTCTCAAACCATTTGTGATACTCGATTTTCGGTATTATCTCGGCTTTTCTCGGCTGCTTAAACGCGTTGCTCGTAATGGTTGAGTCGATCAAGCAGGAAAAAGTCGCAGGAAGCTAATGTCAGGTGAAATCCGTAGCTGGTGGTCGCCGTTATTGAAAGTTTAACTTCATTGCAATAATCCAAATAAGCACAAAAACAAATTAAACACTCAGCCACTTTCACAAATGCCAAGCTAGGATGCTGAAATTTGAAGGAAGTTTGGAATGTTGACAAGTGCGATAACGAAACAAACAAAAGAAACAAATTAAAATCGGGTTCCTTATAGTGCCACACATGGATAATGATGATTAGTATACACATGTAAACATTCGTAGGGCACTAGCTGCAACGACGATCGTGGATTCCGGGAGCAATTAGATTATTATAATGAATCTTCAGAGTCTTATTATAGGTTTGGTTAAGTTTTGGCAATATGGGGCCTCATGATAATCCCATTGAAAATACACATTTATTTTGGTACTGCTATAAAAAATTCCTGTTTTTAAGTCTCCTCACTTGTTTGTCTATGACATAAGTATGTAAGTAGCGCACCTCGAGTCATAAAGGAGCAAAATAGGTGTGTTGATTTTAGAAAAATTATTCATTGGTACTTCAAGTTATTTAGGCCCCAACTACTATTTGTGTTAGCTTAAATGATAGAACTGGAAGCAATGTAAATTTGTTTTCAAAAAAATAACACATCAACTGCAAATCCAATAAATTCGACAGCATGTGAAGTGTGAAATTCAAATGGCACTTAATAATCACCGAATTGTATCAAGATCAAAGCAGCAGGCTGCCAGCGACTGCCGGCATTTACGCCGCATCGGTATCGATCTATCGCAATTTCATACGTGACAAGCGCGCCAAAAATACTCGAGCACAACAAAACGCATGATAACCGCGAAAATTGAAATTTCGACATCACGCTTCCGTTTAATCACTTTTTAAATATCTCCCTCCCCAGCGCCCGTTGCTCGACAGAGACTCGCCCACTATCGGTCAAACGTTTGTCCCACGCTCTAGCCAACTCCAATTAACGCAGTGGCAACTTTGTTTACCCGCGAATGCTGACAGCGGGAAAATGTAAAACCGAGAAAGAGCAACAAAATAGAGAACATTTTTCTTCTAAATGTACGACCAATTACGTTAACTGTACGTAACCACGGCACTTGCATTATCTGCTGTAATGATTTAATTAAGTGCGCTGACGGTCGTCTCTTTCCAGCTCATGTATCTACGGCCAAGCAGGCTTCCTCTACACTAAACCGAACCAAGCTCAGCCTAAATAAACCAACTAAATATCTACATAGTATTGTTTTCTCGAAACAATCTTTAATTACCAGTAATTTGAAATCCAATTGTGTTGTTTTATTATCCATTTTGTTGGTGGTTTCTGCATTTGGATTAATTTTTATTTTACGTTTGTTCCACTTCTTCTTTTTCGCGTTTTTCTTTTCGTATTTTTCTTGCTTTCTCACTTCACTCCTCCCCCATCGCACACGTACTCTACTTTTTTCCGATTTTCTCTTTTCACAGCTCTTCGCTCTTCTTTCTTTTCTTCTCTATTTTATTTTTTCATGATTTATATTCCGTTGCCGCTGTCAAAATAGGCAGCGAAGTTTAGCAGAACGCTGCTCTGCGCCGCACCGCACAACACTGTGAACGCGCTCGTCACTGCGATAGCCGTCTCACTCGCACTCGCCGTGCGCTAGCGACACTCGAAAACGGGACGTCGCTATTGAGGGTATGTGGACAACTATGCTCACTATGCCCCCCGCGCGCGACTAACGTCAACGACGACGTTCGCTGCTACTGCGGCCCCACTTCTTCGGCTTATGTTACTACTTCTGCTTCGCTTTTCCTTCTTCTTCGTTGCCCTTCCACTCCTTCATTTAACACCTCTGTTTCGTTCGTTTTCCACTTGCACTTAGTTTTTCAACACACTATTTTTTCCAATTCACTTTGCTGGCCTTTGCTGCGCCGCGAAATTCACCGCTCACATTTGCTTCTCCGTGACCGTATTGTTTCTCGAATTCTGCACAATTCGCTGGCCGAATTAATTCGATATTTTCTATTTTTCGTTTCTGCGCCTCTTGCCACTGCCACTACTGCTGCTACTATTGCTGCTGCTACAACCTCTGCCTCCTCCTCTGGCACTGGTACTGGCACACACTCACACACCATTCATACAACACACACGACCGCGACTGGGTTTCGGGGGCTCCGAGAGCGACAGCTACAACGACGACGGATGCGATGCGATGCGCCAAGCTGAGCTGCGTATTTGGCGACTACGACGACTGCGATGGGGAAAAATTTTGCTGCTCGCCTTTCTCTGCGCCAAAACGACGTTCCACATCAACTTTACATTTTCACATGTCGAAAACTCACACACCCACCGTCATTGAACAGGCGGCAACGTTTTTCAATAATTTTTCACAATTTTTCCCCGTCCGCGTTCGAAATTCAATTTCAATTTCTCGCTTTCGCCTCTTCGTCGTTTCTCCTTCGTTCTTTTTCAACTTGACAGCCAGGAAAATGAAAATGGTGCGCTGTGCGCCAATCGGTGAGGCGTTGCGTTGGTGTGCGTGCGATTTCATGCATCGGTGTGGGATTTCGTGCAACAGTGTTGGTGAGCGGCCCGAAATTTGTTACCACAGTGCTGCCAGATTGCCGAACTAAATCACGAATGGGTGGAATATGAAAAATGGTGACTTAAAAATTTTCGGTTTTTACTAAAATTGTGCAACTTGTGGTCAAGTGCAAGTAATAATTATCGTCATGCAATGCTGAACTGGGTGCAGTCCCAAATTTGAAATGAATCTAATCAATTGTAATGATTAAAACGTAGTACCACCGTTAGGTTGCTGTAATAATAAACTTTAAATATTTTTCTTACTATCCACATGTAGCTTAATTTATCATAAATGTATTTTAAACATAAACTATTTGTAATAGCATTTGAACACAAGACACTGCACCACAGTGTTCAATGTACCACCAAAAGATGAAAATGTGTGTGAAATGAAAGGAATGGATTATATTCACGATATGAATTTCTCGATACTGAGAATCAGATTCATCGATAATCTGATGAGAAGACTTACAGTTTACCATCCAGTTGAAGTCTCCAAGTACTGAAACTGGTTGCAGTTTGAAATGAAAATTAAATTTGAGAATTTAATTTTAAATTTTAAGAATTTATTTTCATTGAGGCATACAAGATATACAAAACATTGAATAATGAACTAAGTCCGAGAGCAGAACAACTCGTTCAAACTATCAGCATATTTATTATACAATTGTGATCATCACAACTGTAACCTTTGCCATTGCAGTTGCAGAATTTTGTTGTTTGAAGTGTTGACCATCCCCCACCATCACTCATTCTTGTATCCTTTTCCTGGTTTAAGATCTTGTTTCGCTTTCCTGGGAGGCCTGCGCCAGGACTTTTTTAACCAATTCATCGACTTCGCCCCTTTTCAAAATCCTGATTTTCGTTGTCGGATTTCCAGCTGAGTCCTTTCCTAAGCTCAAGGTTGCCATTTCTACTTTCTCTGCAGTAATAGTTGCCGAATCAAAGCTTTTACCTAAAACCTTGATGCCCAACAGTTCTGTCTCCAATAGGTCCAGCTTCTTCTTATTTAGCTCGGACTTAAGCATTGCAATAGCAGCACCGAAATTGCTGCCAATACAGGTCGCCGTCCATCCACTGCAGTTGCCGCTCGGGTCTGACTGATATAGCTGGAACCCCTTGTGTTTGTCCCAGCCCATGTAGAGAATAGATACGCCAAAAGGCCGCTTTCCGCCGTACTGGGTGTACGCTTGCTTAATATCGCACAGGTGCGAAACCAGTTGTTCGACCGGTATTGGCTCACCATAGTTCAGTTCGTACCGCTGAGCGATGTAGCGCATTTCGTTGGTGAGCACATTGGCGTCCGCGGTGATGCCTGCCACCGCGCAACAGATGTGACTGCAATGGCAGAGTGACAAGTGAGAAGAAGCGCATGTGTACTTGGTGGATATTGCTACTTACTCGGCTATCTTATAGATTTTGTCATTAAAGACATCATTGTCCAGCAGCTTGTTGGTATTGCGACACTCGGCTACCAGTACGACGCCATCATTGGCCTCGATACCCACACAGGTGCCGGCATGCGAAATTGCCTCCATGGCATACTCGACCTGATAGAGGCGTCCCTCCGGCGAGAAGATGGTGGTCCTCGAATCATACCTACGCGCCTGAAATACAACAAATACAATCGGAATGCGGTTTGTGCGACAGAGGCCGGTACCTCACTCATTCATTTTCTAAAGGCGCCGCAGTATAGGGCGAAGACTACTCACCATTTTGCTGTTAGTCCTGCCTAGCTGTTGACTCCTTTTTGCAAATACTTATAGTATCTGGTGAGAAATATTTAAAGTCCTCACTTTCAGGAGCGTAAAACAAATCACGATTGTGCACAATTTGACTTGTCACTGTGAGTAGTGCTGCCGGAGAATGCATATTTGAAGACAAATTCCGGGTTTGAATTTTAGGTGGCAGTCGGGCGAAGCGCGAATTGACAATAAATAAATCGCTATGAAGCGATTAGGGAAACCAAAAGTTTGACTAAATATTCAACTCTTAAGAATCGTCGAAATTCGTTTGAGAATATATGCTTTTTCTACCGATTAAGTATATTAGAAGAAATGAAACGATCACGACGAAAAAGAGAGAATGTGTTGATCTGGCAAGGTAGTAGATTTGGTTCGTTTGGTTGGTAGCACTAGCGAACAAAAATTAAGTGTTGCAAAACGTAATGTCACAAGGTTTGCTATTACGGTTTTCCTAAAAAAATTATGTGAAAACTGCTTACATTTACTAAACTACAAAGACAAATAATGAAATAATAGGCTAGTCTCTTATATCTGGGCGGTGAGCTAGCGCACTGAAATTTTTATGGTAGGTAGTATTCACTATTAAACGCGGAATTTTAAATTTTTAGTCGTCGGAGTTGTCTAGTTATTAAGTTTTTAAGTTATTAAGTTCCAAAAATCACAAAAATCGTCTCACAATTTGACTCTTCTTCTTCCACTCCATACAACTGGCATTCACAATAGCAAAAAAGCTGAGGAAATATTGACAGCATTGCAATATTGAAAGTTAAAATTCAGTATAAATGTACATTTTATTCATGAATTTATGCAGAAATACTGTTAGCACTTTACTGATGCTCCGGCGCACTAGTTGCTCCTATGAGGGTTATTTTTCAAGCGCCCGGCCGAAGGCCGGCCACACGGAAGGTATTTGAATGCAGAAATACTGTTAGCACTTTACTGATGCTCCGGCGCACTAGTTGCTCCTATGAGGGTTATTTTTCAAGCGCCCGGCCGAAGGCCGGCCACACAAAAAGAGTTTGGATGCAGAAGTACTGCAAATATTTTACTGAATCTAAAGCCCTACTTGCACTTAAGAGGGTTATTACCCCTCTCCCCTCCTTTTCCGTCTAACCGGTCCACCTTATTGGCAGGTAATTACAATTTTTCTGGTTTCGAAGGTAAAATTTAAAAAATTCATTAAAAAAAACTATTCATTTCCGACGGTTTTCCTTTCAAGAGGGGTATATGGGGAACTCCCCCTACCCCCCACAAAATTGTATCCCCCTCCTCGACCGCCCAGATATAAGAGTCCTTCCAAATAATATTTTGAAATTCTTTCCTGCTCCAAATTCAGCAACACTCCTAGCCCTTATTCTCATACCCAAACTTACTAACGTCGTTTGGCACCCGGGGTACCCGGGTACCCATTTCATGAAATTTTTAAGTTTTCAATATAGAAAACAAAATTTTTTATATATATGATTTGTTCGCTTTTCACCTAAATAACGAGGATCCGGAAGGTAAAAAAAAAATTTTTATTATTTGTCAGTTTTTTTCACGAAAATACATCGCACTGGGCACCCGGGTACCCGGGTATGAGAATAAGGGCTAGTATAGTTGCATTTCATTCACAATACCACTCCCAAAGTAGTGTACCGTGCATTCAACGGAAAGAAGAAGAAGCATTAATTTGAAATTGAAGGATTAAATTTAAATAAATGTTAAAGTGTGCAGTTGTTTGAGGACAAAAATGGGAGATTTGATAAGCGTAGGTTAAACCGAAATAAAAGCTGCAGAGAAATGTGTTCATACAATGCTGCTTTTATTGTAGAACTCGGAAATCTTCAGGAAATTGGGATTTGATAGCACAAATCAGTGGATTTTTTACGATGAGCGCTTCCAGAAGTTTTTTGACTACTTTGCGGAGCACATCACTGAGACGAACATTCTAACGGAGCATGAGGTTTTGGAAAGGGACGAGCTGTTGCAGCGACAGCAGTACCTGGAGCCAGCAGAGCGCCTCGTCAAGTTGCAGGAGCTGGAGCAAGATAATCCGGGACTGAGAGAGTGTACTGTCGAGCAAATGATTTTGCTGACGGAAGCGATTGACCAATTGGAACAAGCGGCGGAGGCGTATGCAACGTTGGTGGAAGATATGCGGCAAGTCTAATTTTGCACTCAACACTACAATGCGACTGTATAATGAAAATATATTTCTAACTACACAGCAACTCAAGAAACAGAATCAACTACCAGCTAAGTGGACTAGAGGATGACATCACTGTTCTGTCCAATTCCGAAAAAGAGTTACTTGCTGCATGTCAGATGAAATGCCGTCAATTGGAAGACTTGCAGCGCGAGAATTACAAGTTATGCAATGAAGGCACCAAGTATTTTACCAAAATTGTGAGTGCACTTTGAAGTGGCAAAATGCACATAAATTAGAGCGTTTTTTCTTTCGAATGACTTCAGCAATCGCCGCCGCTGTTTATGCATCAGCTACCGTTGGATCAGTACTTCCTCAAGTGCGACTCATTTCTGCAGTATTTCAACATGTTTATGAAGGAAAACTTTAAGATGCAGGTAAATGAGAGTATGGTATGGTTGCCAGGCCATCTTTACCGAAGGATGAGTACATTGATTGGATAAATATTTTGCACAGGACTACATCGACCTTGATAGCAGTGACACTGAGACTCGCGAATTATCAGACAATTTGGAGGCATTGGGCAAATCGTAAGCAATTGGACCTTATTTTGTTTATTTCCACACCCTCCTTTATGTGTTATTGTTTTTACAGCATGGAGTACTACACGGTCGAGTGCATCAAAGAGAAGGCGAAGGCAAAAGTAACCCAGACGCTGATCGACATGCTGGACATAACGTACATACACGTGGTCAGTTTGGCTGACATGGAGCGTGAAACGCACGAGCTGGAGCTCGTGAACGAGCATCAGCTAAAGGTGGCCTACGAGACGCTGATGAATGATCTGCTCATGCACGTGCAGCTGCACACGCAGCAGCGCATTGAAGCCATATTGTACGAGAACACGAAACAGAAGCTGGAGCGTGCGCTGAAGCGACACGATAGCGATGCCCGTCTCACTAGCATCATTAGTGGCGCGCTGTCAAACGCTGAACTCGTTTGGATTGCGATTCAGCTGGATTTGGAGCGTAAGCACAATCGTTTTGACAACACAGAAGTGGTGAGCGTCGAGGCAAATGCATGCTTGCGGCGCATCAACGCAATGCGGCAGCGGTGCCCCAGCGTGTCGGATGCGCAGAAAGGCACGTGCGCTATGCTGTTGCAGGGCATTTCTGAGGTGTTGACGCGTCATCTGGGCCAGAAGGTGCGGTGCGAGATGAAAGCGTGTCTGTACGAGTACCATAAGTTTTGCCGACTGCTGGCGTATGCGCTGGACGGCATGCTGCAGCAGAAGGCATACGCGCACACGGCGGCGTTGATGGGTGAATTGTAGGCTGCGCAACCGTGTGACATGTTACATTTGACTTTTACTGATTTGTTTTCTTTCTTGGGGCAGAGATCGTCTGGAACGCATATTGCGACCTCTAGTGTATGATAGCCCCGTGGCCGCGCCCATGTTCGAGCACTTGCGCTTCCTGATGCCCATACTGAATGCGAAGACGAATCAAGATCGAGTCGATAAACTGCTGCGGCACTTGCGTACGCAATTTCAGGAGAACATTACTGAGCGAATGGTCAGTGCGCGGCGTTCGTTATTTGATTCTGATTTCGGATATGTTAATTTATTCATCGCTTTGCAGGAAAAGGATAAACTCTGGCGGTATAGCCAATTGCTGTGGATTTGGTTTTTGACTGAGCCATGCCGAGTACTCGTGGCTATTGAGGAGGTGAAGAGGGCCGCTGCCAAGGGGCCATCGTTGACTGGCATTAAATCGCTGGGTGGTATCAAGCGCAAATAGTTTAACGTGTCGAACTGGTTTGAATATAGATAACAGTTGAATAAACTTTACATTTTAACTTCCACTACTACTACTACTGATTCGACAGCTGCTTGATGTAGATTGGAGGAAATACTACTCTAACCACAAATAATTCGTACACTTCACTTTTCTCCTACATCATAATATTTACCGATATTTTGCAAGCTGGGAAAATGACTCCTTAAAATAAAGTTATATATTTTCAATTCGTTATTAAATCTACTTTTTATAAAAAATATTAAAAAAAAAATATTTAGTTGTTGAGAAAAAAAAATGTGTACTGTATTCAAATGTACTCAGAAACATATGAAGTAAACAGTGACCATTATTAATTCCTACAGTGGCAAAAACTCAAAAAACTGGTTAAAAAAGCAAAGAAAAACTAACGGGATAATAATAATCATTATAGGCAACCGATTCTAAAGAAAATTTCATTTGGTTTATTCAGTGGGCGATGAATCCTCGTACAATTTTCATCACGGTGCGTGGAAAACCTGTTTTCGAAGGCATTTGCAAAATAATAGTGGAAAAAGTTAGTTTTGGTGAAAGTTATGGTGCCGTCGCAAAGCTCTTTAGTTTAGCATGATCAACAATTTAATGTGTGTTAAGATATTTTAAAAAAAATTCTTCCGTGACGAGCAATGTCGCCAAACTTGGAAGACGATCAAAACTGACCGACCGCGACAAAAGAACATTGTCGTCAGTTATAAAAAGAAATAGGCATGGCACGGTCAGAAAAATATCGGCAGAATGGTCCCAACCAATTAACCATTCCCGTTGGACATGAATGGACTAGACTGAACATGAGAAAACTGGGTTATGGTTTTTTCAAGGTAACATTAGCATTCAACATGCTTGTCCCGAATTTCGCCCGCATTAAATTATTTCTCGCAGCCCAAAGAGAAACCGCTCCTAACCAACAAACAAAAACAAAAACGACTTGCTTGGGTTGAGGATGAACGTTTGTGGGTCCAACGTCAATGGGATTCAATAATTTTTAGTGATGAGTCAAGGTTTGAGGTCTGTGTCGGTGACGCGCGAAAAAAGTCATTCGGCAAAAGAACGAAGCTTTTCATCGGGATTGTCTAAAAGTCTAAAACGTACGGTTAAATTTCCTGAAAGCGTAATGAAGTTTGGGTGCATGTCGTCGAAACGTGTAGGTCAACTGCATTTCATTGATGGCTCCATAAATTCTGCAAAATATGTGCACATATTGGTCTCATTCCAAACATTGACAGATTGAGTTCGTATGGAGAGTTTATCTTCCTGTATGACGGAGCGCCCGCTCACACAGCTAAAAACACTCGTACTTGGTTGCAAACAAAAGGCATAAATGTCTTGGACTGGCCATCATCAAGTCCCGACCTTAACGTTATTGAATCGGTATGGGCAATAATGAAAAGGCGACTGAGAAATGAGCCACAAAGAACCGCGGATGATTTGAAACGAAAAACCGCTGAAATTTGGTACTCCATTATACCAGATGAATGCCAGTACTTGACAAGAAGTATGTCAAGACGAGTTGAAGCAGTAATTGCAGCAAAAGGAGACAACACAATATTAATATTGAATTTTGCCACCGTACGAATTAATAATGGTCACTGTTTACTTCATATGTTTCTGAGTATATTTGAATAAAGTACACATTTTTTTTCTCAACAACTTAATTTTTTAAAAATATTTCTTATAAAAAGGAGATTTAATAACGAATTGAAAATATATAACTTTATTTTAAGGAGTAATTTTCCCAGCTTGCAAAAAATCGGTAAAGATTATGATGTAGGAGAAAAGTGAAGTGTACGAATTATTTGTGGTTAGAGTAGTAATAGACCTTTAAGGGGCTAGTCAGGTAGAATCGACCATGTTTTTAAGTAATTTTTTTCATACAAATTTTTATTCCACATTAAAAATGTTTGTATATGTTATTGTACATAGTTTTGAGTACTGAACAAAATTTTTTATAAATTTTCGTTTATATCCGGGGGAGATATGGGCGACCGGAAGACGCCATTTTGAAATCTGGCTGACACGATTTCTCCATTTTGGATGATCTGAAACATACCAAACAAATTTCATTTTGAAGTACAAATGAATGGCTCTCGTTTGAACTATAACTGTAAAAAATATTAATAAATAAACATTTAGTGCAATTGTAAAGTTTTTTCCTCTTTTTTTGCTTGTGTCATAACGTTGTTATATAGAAATGGACCATAATGATCGTAGTTCACGCGATAGCCAAACCTTTTCTGAAAATATAAAAAAAAAGTTTAAGCAAATCGGTGCAGTAGATTGGCCGTAATCGTGTCAGCCAGCTCAAAACAAAAAGCATCTACTTCACGCGCCACGTGTGCGATTCGAGCGCGCGAGCCCTTACAGCTAATCTCATTTTCAATAGCTTTCGGATACTATCCGAGGTAAAGGAAGGTTTCTACACGATTCCTAAGGGTTTAAATAGACCAAAACTGCAAAGAAACAATTTTCGATTTTTTGAAAAAAATCTACCTGACTACCCCCTTAAGTGAACGCTTGATTAATTATTGTCTGCGTGTTGCTGACGCATAATTACGAATTTGTGGTCTCAATGACGAGATTTTCAATTACGTAGAGTATGGCTCGGTTTTACTTGCTTCCTTGATTGGTGTGACGGCCCATTGGGGCGTCAAGCCTCTAACCCTAAGCTTTAGGGGTTACCTGACTAATAGGAACGCAACATTTTGCTCACATTGCATATGCCACCTTAAACCTACGCGCTACATGTCGTCTATCTTGTGAGTCCTGGTCGATGTGGAAATGTACTCATACACTTACATACATATGTGTGCGTATGGGGTTAAAGTTGTAGGCGGCTGGTACCTTGCAACAGTTCAAGGTGCTCGGCCGCAGGCAGAATGTTACTAAAGCTCTGCTTCGGTGGTTGTCAGAGTTTGTAAACAAACGTGCACACCAACATCGGTCCCGGCACGTACACACACACACAGCGACACAACAGCTACCAATGAAACTGCTTCGCGCCAAATACATTTAACATATAAATAACAACAAAACAGACTCGTAAAGTGCACAATAAAATTTAAAAAATTACTTTTGCCGACAGGAAACACCGCACAGCTCGGCCGAAAGGCGTTGCCGTCACTAACTTGAATGGCCGGAGGCTGTGGGGGTGGGTGCGCTAAGACGAAAACAAGCGGCGAGTGCGTGAAGTGACAGCGTCAGCCAGCGACATGTTAATTGTTGCCAGCGTATGTAATTAAGCGTGTAAGTGTTGTTGAATCGTGATGGGGTATCGCAAGAAAGACGCCACTGCAGTGATAACCAGCCCGAGGTCTGCGTGGAAGGAAACGTGCTTGAGGGAGGCTGTGCGTCCAGGCATTTGTGTGCCTGTGTCTACATTTCGGCAAACATTTTGCCGAAATTAATGTGAAAAGCGATTGCTGTGTAATGTTCGTAGGGTCTGGTTAAATTTTGAAATTGCCATCACAGATTTAATAATGAGCTTTAAAAATATTTGCGCAACAATTCAGGCATTTAGATTTACTTTGGAGACGGTTTAAGGGTGCATTTCCTAATTGAGAGCGTGAAGTAATTGCATCAACGAATTTTCGCCGTTAGAGATTTAAGTTATTAAATCGAAACCACGGCAAGTCGTAGAGATCGCTATCGAGTCTCAGTAAGAAGGTGTTGGACCCATACGACTAGTAATGTGGAAACAGAGCGTGTGAGATTCACTTTGTGGTTTAGGTAGACAGCAATAATGAACCACCAGCAGCCAAATGCAGCACAGTGATTTCAAATCGATTCAGTTAAAAGTTCAACAATAGGCCATCCAACTCTGAACTGGTCGCCAACAGTTTTTCACTTTTTCGTTCAGAATGGAATCCAGCTTGACCAGTATTGTAAACGAGCAATTCCATTGCAAGTGCTGGATAATTTTGGAAAATGTTCTTTGGCTTACAAAAAAATGTTTAAAAAACGTTTTTAGTGGAGGTTTTGTCAAATTGGAGCTTCTTTTCTTTCCTCTTGGCTTCATAAGGAAATCGAAATGGCTTCCTTATTCCTTATTGTCCTTTGTGATAACACAATACGCCAAGCATGGCCCGTGCGAGCTCTGTAAGCTGCCGACCTAACCTTATTTCTTTTGGCATCAAAATTTTTGTTGCTCGTCCTTTCACTGCCTTCAGTTTTATCTATCGAAGCCGCATTACTTCAGTGATAACCCAATTGCTCGCTATCTGCATAAGATTAAGCCGATTATTTCAAAATCTTTAAGAAAATTCAGCATTTTCTCAACTTTCAACATTAATTTCTGTTTACTTACGGTTTTAATTTGAATTTTCTTATTATGGAAATCTTATTGAAACGCAAAACACCCACAACCAGTGACACACACACGCGCGCACACACACACACACATGCACGCCCGCATTGGTGGTCTTTAACATAGTAATATCTTCGTTAAAACTTCAGCAGCATTCAAGAGCGCTGCTCAGCAGCGACTTCCACTTCTTTGCATAATTTTTATTGTCGCTTGCCGGCCGCCGGCAGAAGACCGGCCGAAGGAATATATGCGAGGCGAATGGTGAACGGCGCGACGCAAGCTAGCAGCCAGCAGCCAGACGGCGTAGAGGACCGTCTGCTCGTCTATTGCAGAGGCCTCGTACCAATGCCGCGGGCGCGTGTCTGTCGGCCCCGCCGCGCAACCGTATAAAAGCGGCAGCAGGACACGGGCCCGGCTCATTCGCAAGTTGACTTTGACTTCGGTTGGCGGGCAGCATGCGCTGCACTCTCGGTTGGACTGTCTCGGCGTTGGTATCGTCCGTTGTTCGGTGTTCGTTTTCGGTGCGCGCCGGTGAAGTGTAACAAGTTGGCAAGGCCGATGCGGTGCACACGAGCGTCCATACACGGACACACATTAGGAATTCACTCGAAGGATAACACGTAATAAAGTGTGCGCGTAGAGGCGGTTAGTGCGAGGAAGCGAGACGCGGCGCAATGAGAATTCGGGGTATTTGGGCCAAGTTGTAAATTCATTGAGCACTGCTGTTGCTTTTGTTGACGCCGTATTGCAGTCGCAGCGGCAACAAGTGTTATGTGTGTGTCTGCGTGTGTTTGCTTGAGCGAAAGGAAGTGGTGGCCCATTCACGACGTGCGGCTTATTTTCACGCTCTGTCCTCGTTAACCATTTTGGCGCACTTTATTTGCTCTTAGAGAACACAACAGTAACAAAAACAGAAGCAACAGCAACGACACAAATAACAACAGCACTTGACACGTTAGATTGGGGCTTCAAGTCACTTCAAGTGGTTCATTGTGATTAAACGCTGCCGATTTGATTTAAATGAGACGGAAGACGGAGGCGGAAGGCCGACTCGAAGCCAGTGTGAAATCTTATTATGCGTTTCGTTTGTACAGATTTGGGGCTGTGTGCAAACAACTCTCGCTACAATGTGTGAACAGTAACAACAATGGCAACAAAGCAAATCGGGCGCCACATTTGAATTGCGTTTTGAATAAAATTTCCATGTGAAATGTGTATCGAGTAGAAAAAAATGAACACAAAAGAAAATATTTTCGATGTTCTCCTTGAAAAAATAATTCATAATCAAAATTAAAATGGAAGTCTTTATAAACGTTTATTAACATTTTTTTTTTAGTGTACATTTTCCGTTTCTAATTTTTTAATGAAACTGAAAGTAAAAACAAGTTAATGAGGTGGTAGAAAAAAAGCAAAAATAGATACTATTAAAAATGGCCAAACGCTACGGCTGTGCAAGTGCAAGTAAGTTTGTGTTTGTGTGTGTGTCTGTGTGCTAGGAATGGAAAAGAATGAGCGAAAAATGGAAAAAAATGAAACAATTTGCTATGCATTAATTTCAAATTTGTATAAATTTAACACTTTCCTGTCAATTCAGCGTAGTTGCTTCGCATGTGTGTGTGTGTGTGTGGGGGAATATGAATTCGCATACTTAAGTAGCTAGCAGAGCGGGATTACTTAAAGCACCTCCAGAAAAAGTTTATCATTTTTAAATTAATTTCAAATTAAATCAGTTTTGATATTTTTTGTTTACAATGAAGGGAGTAGAAATTGAAAAAATGAATTTTCTCATAATACAATAATTAAATTTTTTGTCAAATTGAAGTACAGTAACGCTCACAAGTTTGAATTCTTGCAAATTCGAATTTTCCAGAAATTCAAATCACATATTTTACAACATTAAATGCTTAAAAATTCAAACTAGTGGTTCGAACTGGCGAGTTGCCGGCAAAATTGCTTAAGAATTCTTGGTTCAAAGTGTTAATTTAGGACTCTGACCAATACGACAAAAAAAATCAGGACTGTAACTTTATTACATTCTATATAAATCAGACTCTTTTAACAGAAATCGACAGAAATAATTCGACTTGTATAGATGAAATCAAAAATGAAATGCAAATATTTTTGAAGATGGATCTGAACCTGAACTCAGTAGCGATGACGAGATTTCAGATGTCTTGTCAGCCATTTCATATTCTACAGCTATTGAAAGTATCAATAATTTGTTCAAATTATACAAAAATTATGAGACAGTACATGACTATTCTTTTAGCTCTTCGCAATGACATCGTTGTACAAATTTAACCCTTTCGCTATTTTGTTGCTGTTGGATTTAGTCTTCAATAAAACACTTTAATTTCGTTTAAGAACTTATTTATTTGACGACCTGTCACCAGCACTGATCAGCGAAGAATGAATCGAAGTAAAACTTCTTGCGCAGAAGTAAAGTGCAACTACGCATTGCGCAATAGATACACAACTGCAAGACAACGGATACACATGCGACTAGCGCACAAACTATCCTTTTAGTTAGCAGACAATTGAGCGGCCTAACGGGACTTTTCCGTTGCTGCATTGCGCATCAAATAAACAAACGCAATCGGACACGATCAATGCATTTTTGCTACGCACGAGCAGAATTCCTGCGCAATAACATATTACGCAGTTTATTAATAAAGGAATTCTTCTCGTGTATTCAACACACCTCCTCAAAAATTAATTGATCGCCACAAACTGATTCACATGTTTCTACATTAATAAAAAAAATATTTGCTGGTGAAAAGTCGTGTAATCTGGGGAATGACAATATTATGGTTCAACATTCGTTGCAAGGATTGGGAAAACCCAGAAAAACCCAATCAAACCATACATTATTACATTGTTTCTCAATATATCATATTACATTTTTATACATACTTATATACATTACATTTTTTTTTAATTAATTTTTTTGTTTTCCTTCATATGCTTTATTTCAAATTCATTTTACTTCTTAAATCTAAAAATCTGGCTCCAGACAGCGGCTTTGTCAAAATATCAGCTAGTTGTTTATCTGTAGGAATATACTCAATTTTAATTAGTTTATTTTCAACTTGCTCCCGTGAAAAATGATATTTAATATCGATATGCTTCGATCTTTTGTGACATGACGGATTATTTGCTATACTTATGCAACCTTGGTTATCTTCATATATTTTCATTGGTTCTTTCAATTCAATTTGTATACTATTCATTAACGACTTCAGCCACAAGGCTTCTCTAACGGCTTCAAAAAGTGCCATATACTCTGCTTCAGTAGATGAAGCAGCAACAGAGTGTTGTTTCTTTGTATTCCAACAAACTATACATGATTCGAACATCATAAATACATAACCAGTAGTGCTTTTCCTGTCACTAACACTTCCACCCCAATCAGAATCAACATAACCAGTTATCATTTCTTTGCAATTTAAGTTTTTAGAATAGACTAATCTTAAATCACTCGAACCTTTAAGATATCTTAGAACTCTTTTAAGGCACTGCCACAATTCTTTATTATTTTTATTGCTATATCGACTCAATATATTAACCGATGTACTTAAATCGGGTCGTGTGCACAACATAATATACATTAAACAGCCAATTAAATTACGACACGGTGCATCACAATTTTCGTCTGAATTCAATGCTTCATAATCTAGCCTACTTGGAAGTGGAGTACTAACTGCTTTAGAATCAATCATCTTAAATTTCTTTAAAACATTTTCGATATAAGCGGACTGACTAAGACTTACGCTATTATTAACTCTTTCGATCTTTATCCCAATAAAATATTTAATCTCAAATAAATCAGTCATCCTAAATTTGCTCTTCAAATAATTTTTAAAAGTGGTCATTGTTTCAATATTCCCTGTTGCTATTACTAGGTCATCCACATATAATAACACATACAGGTTGTGATGTGCATCACCCTTATCAAGAATGTAAATACAACGATCTACAGCTGAATTCATGAAACCGATTTCTTTCAATGCTTGTTCAAAAATTTCAAACCAACACCTTGCAGCCTGCTTAAGACCATATATATATTCAATATATATATTATATTTATTCAATCTGCAGACTTGATCACTACCACAGGATAATCCCGGAGGAGCCGTCATATAAATCTCTTCTTTCAATATACCATTCAAAAATGCGGTTTTAACATCCATGTGGTGAACTTTCAAGTCAAATTGGTTTGCAAAAGCTAATATAAATCGGAGACTAGAAATTCTTGCTACTGGAGCAAATGTTTCATCATAATCAATTAAATATTCCTGTGTGAAACCACGTGCGACCAGCCTTGCTTTATATCTAATTGGATTGCCTAGCTCGTCATATTTCCTTGTAAAAACCCACCTACAACTAACTATGTTCTTATTTTTAGGTTTTGATACAAGAGACCAAGTTTTGTTATAAAAATGAGAATCAAGCTCTTCTTTAATTGCTTCTTCCCAATGTGACCTATCGCTTCTATTTTTAATATCATCAAAAGAATTTGGAACGCTATCAATGAAACTTTGTGCATTCATTATGCAACTTTTGACTAACAAATCACTTTCTTTGTATGATATCTGTGGCCGTTCCTTCAATCGATCACTTCTTCTGACTTCGTTTTTTTCCTCACTTAACTGTGAGTTTTGTAGCTGACCATTGTGTTCATCAGTATTCTCTAATACATTTTCACCAGTCTCAACTGGATCGGCATTCTCTTTACTTGTTACCACACCACTAGGCTGTTTATCTAATGCAAATTCATTAGATATCCTTTCCGTACTCTCATTCGGGAATTCAATTTCATTACCAGAGTTTCTCAACTCTACTCTGTCTTTTACAACAGTCCTAGAATTTACCATGTTTGTTTCATCAACGATCACATCTCTCGCTGACACAAACTTTCCAGTTGCCACATCCCACACTTTGTATCCATTTGGTTCGTATCCAACAAGAATACCTTTCCATGATTTTTCATCAAATTTTCGTTTTCTTGTTTTATTATGGATATATACTGTCGAACCAAATACTTTCAAATATCTTAAATCAGGCTTTCTATTGTGCCACATTTCAAATGGTGTTCTCATACTATTTTTCAACGCTTTACTTGGACTTCGGTTAATCAAATAGGTAGCTGTCAATACAGCTTCACCCCAAAACCGTTTGTCCAATTTCGCTCCACTAACCATAGTACGAGCTTTTTCCGTTATTGTTCTTATCATGCGTTCAGACACACCATTTAGTTGTGGAGTATGTGGAACTGTTAGGTGGTAACTGATGCCTTTTTGAACACAATAGTCGCGCATCTCATTTGACAAATATTCTCTCCCATTATCAATATATAGATTTAAAACTTTTAAATTGAAATGGGCTTCACTTTTTGCAACAAAATCTTTGAAAGTGGCAAAAACGTCAGACTTATAGGTGATCAAATAAGTTACACAGTAGTGTGTATATTGATCAACAAAAATTACGTAATAGTTCTTTTCATCAACTGTAGAAGGTGTTATCGGGCCACAGACATCTGAATGGACTACAAATAGAGGTCTTTTAATGTAATTTTTATTTTTAGATATATTAAAACTTAGTCTAGCTTGTTTTCCATATATACATGCCTCACATAATTCATCAGTTGGTTGCACAGTCTTTAAAAGTGCAATATCATTAAACATATTTTTGTTTTTTATTTCCAAGAACTTTCCTTTACTAATATGTCCTAATCCTTCATGCCACAAAAGATAACCATTATTTTTAACCATATTTGATGCATACGCTTTTCTGCTTAAAACAAATTCGATAATAGGAACATTATGAACACATTTACCATCAATGATTACTTGACCATTCTTGCTGACTTTAACACCTCCTGCATCAAATTCGATTTTCAATCCAGCATCCTGCATCCGTTTCACTGAAATTAAATTCTGTGGAACATCTTTACAAAAAAGTACATCTTCCAGGGTAATTTCGTTTTGAGAATCATCACAGAGCCTAACGATGCCCTTCTTTGTAGCATAAATATATTCCCCACACTTTGCGATTGATATCCTTATTGGGTACTCCAGATCGACACAATCGGTGAAAAGATTTTCGTTATTAATAATGTGGTCAGAAGCTCCAGAATCCAGGAGAAAAGACACGTCGCCGACAGTAGGAATTACAGCTTCATTTCTTATCATAAACGCGAAACCGTTTCGCGGTGAAGTAGTTGCTAATTGTGCAGCTTTGGCATGTTCATTCTTTTTGTTACTCAAAAACCTTTTAAATGCATAGCAGTTTTTTTTTATATGTCCCTTTTTACCACAGTGATAGCATTTCACAATTGGCTTGGTATTTGTTTTAAAAGTTTTGAATTTATTTTGGTTTTTAAAGGTTTGCGAGAAATTTTTATAGCTTTTATTGTTATTATTACACATCGCTTGCAATATTTTGGAACTTGTGTCTTTATTATCGCTTCTTAACTTAATTTCATGATCCAGCAACCGGTTCTTTACGAAAGCCAATGTTAAATTATCTTCTGACAGTGTTTCAATTGCGGTTACAACTCCATCATAAGATGGTGGTAATGTTAATAATAAGTGAGACACTTTGTCCATCTCATCAATTTTAGCTCCCGAAGCCAACAGTTCGTTAATTAGGTCATCAAATAAATTAAAGTGACCTAATAATGGGGATTCACTCTTTAATTTTAACGAAAGCAACCTTTTCCGCACAGCTAGTTGCGACGCTAAACTCTTTCGCTCGTATATCTGATCTAAGTTCTTAAAAATTTGCCTTGCAGTACTTTCACTACTTGCAAAGCCAAGAAATGAATCACTTAAATACTCGATGATGATGCTTTTAGCATTTCTTTCACTTTTTCTCCATTCGTCCGTAATGTCTTCTGGCACTTCAGTGTCTATCACTTTTAGAGCATCTGTTTCCGCCAAGAGTGCTCTAACTCTAAATTTCCAAATTGAATATTTTTCGCCATCGAAAGGCTTAATGTTTCTTTTAATTTTCTCCATTATTTTATATTAATTAATTCAAGTTTTCCAAGTTCACTGATTTACACCAAAAAATATTTACACGGATTATTTACAAAGTGGACGGGAGCTGGGCCCATAACCTGTTGGATTTAGTCTTCAATAAAACACTTTAATTTCGTTTAAGAACTTATTTATTTGACGACCTGTCACCAGCACTGATCAGCGAAGAATGAATCGAAGTAAAACTTCTTGCGCAGAAGTAAAGTGCAACTACGCATTGCGCAATAGATACACAACTGCAAGACAACGGATACACATGCGACTAGCGCACAAACTATCCTTTTAGTTAGCAGACAATTGAGCGGCCTAACGGGACTTTTCCGTTGCTGCATTGCGCATCAAATAAACAAACGCAATCGGACACGATCAATGCATTTTTGCTACGCACGAGCAGAATTCCTGCGCAATAACATATTACGCAGTTTATTAATAAAGGAATTCTTCTCGTGTATTCAACAGTTGCCATATGGCAACATGCTACTTTGTGGACGTCTGCATCCTCTATGGTTGCAAGAATACATTTTTTGTTGGTCTTTAGAATAGTTTGAAGTTTTAGGAAAAATACGAAATTAATAAACTGAATATTTAAGTTTAAAGAAGAGAAGTATACACGTTTTTTTAATGGTATATCTTGACATAGTAAAGGAAGAAGAAGCAGAAAAAATTAGAGAACTTTTTAATTTGACGTTTTCTTTCAATTTAGATACATTTTTTTTTTTAATTTTGGCTGAAGTAAATGAAGAAAAATTCAAATTTTTGTTATGCGTAAAAAGTTTTATGTTTAAGTAATTATTACAGCCACAACGATGTGGCTGCTCTCATAGACAAACACTCTAAAATACAGGGCCCGAGTATAAAAATTAAAAAAATGTCTTATGGAATATTGCTAATATAACCACATAGAAGCCTAAAACATAAAATTTAAAATTTTAACTTTCCCCAGTAAAAAAATGTAGCGAAAGAGTTAAGTCAAAACGGATACAACTTTTTACAATAAAACTTGTTAAAATTCCATAAAATTCAAGTTTCCAGCTGTAGTTCACTATTAGTTTGAAAATTCGAATTTGTGAGCGTCTACTGTAATATGAAAAAAATTATTTTAACAAGTTGTGGTTAAAAGTAATTTGCAGTTACCAGTCTTTTTTCTTTTGGTTTGAAGTATGAAAGTCAAAGTCGTAGATGTCAAATTTAATTTTTCTAATAAAATAAACCAAATTTCAATAAAGTTTAGTAAAAAATTTGTATTATTAAATATTTTCAGTTAAAAGATAATATATAAAATAAATTTAGATATTTTCGGTGGCAGCAAAGCGATCTAAAATGTTATACAAGTACGTGCGTCGAGAATGATCTGTATTAAACCCAATTCCATTCCATTTGTGAGACGAGGGATAAGTTTTTTATTATAATAAAGTAGTAAAGTATTTTTTGTGTAAATTAAAAATATACATTATTAAAAAAATGCAATAAAAAATATATAAACATTAATTTTTCTGCTTACATTTTTATTTAATACAAAATATTGTTTAAAAATGCGTGTTGTTCATTTCGTTCAAATTAAAACAAATTTAATTTTCACTGACAATTAACCATTTTAAAATTATTTGATTTTTTCAAAGACTGAATAATTAAATAAATAATAATAAATAAATAAAAATATTAAGTATAAATTTAAAATTTAATTTCAATTATTCATTCAACACTTTTTCAAAGCTAAGTGAACTCAACAGCATTCTTCGAGCATACGGTGCGTATGAGTAACAATTAATTGTGAATGGTGGATAGTAAACAACGCCTAAATCAGACATTGAGTGAATTGTAAAGACAATTTCATCAAACTGAACAACTATCGGGCGAAAACGGACACACAAATGGATCCGCGCGCCAAATAATGCATTTTGGGCTCTACGGCGTCCACCACTGAAGCGCAGCTCACGCACATCGAACTGTCTGCGCAATGCGTGAACGCGTGAATTCGCTTCCCATCATTGGTATTGTCGGAGTCGTTTTGATTGCGGTGCGAACCGTTGCCTACGTGGTCGAAATGCCGCAAGGCCACCACGTCGACGGCCAGTGGCTGAGCTACGCCACGCAGAATGACACCACCGCAAGGGCAGAGATGGCCGACGTTGCAGTGCAGACGGCGGGCAGCGCAAGTAGTGCAAGCAGACACGCTACGAAGCGCGAAACCATCGAATACGACGCCATGGGCATGCGGGTGTACAATGTGGGCGTGCTGATGGCCTCGCATTTGGGTAAGTGCAGCGTTCACACACTCTGCTCGTGCTAACAATGGCCGTTGCGCGTCTTTGGTTCTCGTTTCGTTAGATTCACCTTTTGATCTGGAGCGCTGCGGACCGGCGGTGGACTTGGCATTGGATGCCATTAACGACGAGTTTCTGAAACCGCACAAAATCAAATTACTCAAAGTGCAAGCCAGGTGAGCGGGGCGCTGATAAAAGTGCGGAGATGGTTTTAAAACTCAATTAAAGAAACATTAATGGCATACTCGTGCACACACACACACCCACACACACACACACACACACACACACATTCAGGCTTTCTACAGTATGCAATATTAGCCGCAGCGCAATTGCAGGTTACGTATACGCCCCGCTGCGACCTGTTGTGCGCTCAGTCAGTGCGTGTATTTGTGTTGCGCCATCAAATTGCAAGAAATCCAAGCGACGCCACTGCATTACTCGTACAAAATGGCAAAATTAATTGCTTGAATTTTATGTGCGAATTATGTAGCGGCGCAGTGGCGTGTGTAGGTGAAATTGTGCGGGGTGCTTTTAACATGAACTGAAAGTTGCAATGAAATAGGTTGCATTGGTTATACGCTGAAAATTATGCACGAAACTGAACAAATTAATAAAATGTAAAATACATTCTCAAATGTTTAAATATTGGTTTCTACCATAGTATAGTTTCTGCTGGAAATACTTATTTGTAGTTTTCTTTTTTTACTTCATAATTCAGTTGAAAGTTTTCAACTTTTCAGCATAGTTTTCTTATAGAGTTACACCATATAGTGTTCCAGTGTTCAGGGAACAGGTACAAAAGCAATTTCGAAATGAAATTAAATATAATGGAATAGAAGGTCGTTTAAAACGTACAGGCTAAGTTGCGGTTATCGTAACGGTGAGTAGTTAGGTTAGGTTCGGAAGGTGTATGCGGAGAAAACCACTATTTATATTTACATGGCGACATTATTTCCCTTTGTAAGGGCTTTTGATTAGTCCCAGTAGAAGCCGCATTCGTCGAACCGGGGTTCCTTTTAACCCTTTCGCTATTTTGTTTCCATATTTGATCTTTTAAGGTATCATGGCACGTTAGAAAGGGGAATTTTTAATGATTAACAAAATCATTTATTTTTCAGCTCCTATATTATCAATCTATTTGAAAATGTGTCCGCAATGGAGGATGTGGTTTTTTCTATGCGACTTCAGCTCCACCTATATAAGAGACAATATGCTAAAAAAAAATTTTGTTTGTGTTCCTTAAACCTTCAATATATTGTAAAAAGATAAATAATTGTATATAATTTTGTAAATCATTAAAAATTCCCCTTTCTAACGTGCCATGATACCTTAAAGTAGTTTGAAGTCTTACTAATATTTTGAAATATAGTTAAATTAAGCGAACCAGGTAGAAAGACAACCTCTTTTTGTTTGATAAAATCAGAGAAATTTGAATAATTCAATGTCGTGTATTTCGTAATGCCTTAGTAATACATAATCGCTTCAAACTTGGTGCGTTTTCAATAACAAATTAAAAAAAATCTACAAAATCCAAAATCACATTTAACCCTAAAATACTAACCTTATTTCATTATACGTTAATAACAACTATGAGTAAGATTTACTCATTTGGTAATTTTTGTAATAAAGCAACAATTTGGACACGTACAAGTTTTATTTAATATATTGTTATATATATACTATATATAATATACTTTATTATATTATAAATTTTATATTTTTGAATTTAATCATTTTTACATTCCATTACTTTAAACAAACATACATTTTTATTTCTTAACCCACAAAAGACTGCAACACAAAAATTAAACTAAAAACCAATATGAATAAAAACCAAGAAAAATGAGTTGAGTTGAGTTAACGTAAGAGATAAGCTTTTTGATTTTCACTAAGGCGTCAAAGTTTTTATTTTAGTAATTGTTACTCTAAAAAAAGGGTTCGATAGAAAATTGAAAAATTATTATGAAATGTTCTTATTATGGCCACAAAAAGGACTTTTTAATATTTCCCAGTAAAAAGCTGCAGCGAAAGGGTTAATACACGCTTCTCTACTCGTTAAAGTCACATGACTTAAATTGTGTTACTCCAATTACTACCTGAGTCCTGACAAATCAATGCAACTTTCTGCCTTTCTGTCCCCCCCCCCTCCCTCCGTCATCCAGCTCTGAATGTTTACAAACGTTCATAAATTTTTTTGTGTGATGGAATGTGGTGTATCAGCTTGATGTTGAAGTCTTGGCCACCACTCCCAGCGGACTTATTAACATTTTAATGCGACTGTTTTTACTTTTACGACAAATACTCAAACGTTGACAGCAGTAGCAAAATCGACAGATGACAATGAATTTTTACGTTGCTCTTACTTCGCCTACTCTAATAAATATTTTGTCTTTCGTTTGCAATTCACAGCTATCCGTCGTGTTCGGGCGCAAAGGCGCCCGGCCTGGCCGCGGACATGCACTTCAAGGACGACGTCATCGCTTTTATTGGGCCGGCATGTGCGTTCGCGCTCGAGCCGGTGGCACGTCTGGCCGCCTATTGGAATTCGCCCATCATTACCGGCATGGGAGATCAGGTGATCAAGCGTGACTATGGCGCGCACCTCAATCCGACGCGTACGTGCGACAAAAGTTGGTTGTGCTAAGCATTGCCTCAATGCGATTAATTTTAATTTTTTCACTGCGCGCGTTTTCCCTGAATTGGCTTAAAATCTGCGGCGTATCAATTGGCCACCTAATTTATAAGCGTGCATACATTTTCTTGTAATTATCTCCACTTCAGTGCACAGCGCGGCGGGACTTTCTTGAATGGAAACATAATAAATCGAAATTGAATGAATTTATATTGCAGCAGCGACAGTGCTCAGCGGGCGCTACGCTGGTGATAGTCGCATGCAAATTAATTAAAACCCGCCAGACAATGGCTTTGGCTAGCTGGTCGCACCGTGGAAGTGTTCAGCAGCCACAAAGCGGCGCAAAACCCCATAGCCAAAAATACTCCGGTCGACACATGCCAACCGTAGGCAATTCAATGTCGCTCATACGCACCGTCTGGCAGTGCAGTGCGGCGCGTGCCCAAATTCATTTGCATTTAATTACTTAACGGCTTGAGCGCTCGCTGCTGGCTGCCCGTTGCTCGGTCGTGATTGTCTTTTCATGTTTGTTATTTCATTTCGCAGCCACCGTCCGAGGGCGAGCTGACGGTCACGTCCGGCATTTTGGGCAAAATTCACAAGTGGAAGAACGAGAGCACGGTGAGTTGAGCTGAATATTATGATGAAGTGAAAATTATGAAGCAAATGTGTTTTTGTTGCTAATAAATAAAATATTGCAATATTAAGCGTGGTTCTGATGCCGGTTGTGGATGCTTTCACTTGGAAGAAATTTCATCAAAAACGCTTTTACGTATCACTACTCAACTATGGTACAATCGAATATATTTTCCCAGTTGTGTCTTCAGTGGCGTGGCTTTTTAATTGTTTTTGTTGGCTATAACTATTTATTTTGGTATCGACTGATTTTTACTTTCTTCTTTGAGGGCCAAGTAGAGGTCTAAGCAGAGAATTATTTCTCTATTTATGAGAATTTACTGGATTTTCTTCGGTTTCTCTTTTGAGGTTCAAGTTAGTTTCAGTAGAGAATTATTTGGCAATTATTGAAAAACTATTATTTTTTTAGTTGTATTGGTTGTTATTGCAATTTTCTCAGTCGCAGCAGTTGCAAGTCGCAGTTGAGTTTTATAATAGCAATTCCAAAGTTGTCACTCAAGTTTATTAATTTTGTAGCGTATGTAATACATCATAGGGCCCAAAGTTGTCAAAAGTTTCTACAGTGGCAGGCAGATTTTTGCTGTTGAATAAACCATTTTCAGGCTTTGAGAAAAACTCCTCGGTCAATGGTGCGTGTGGCGAATAAGATGAATTGATGCGATGAATTAATGCTGTCAATCGAAGAGGTCAACCGATGTGTGCGTTTCAGCATTCCCTCTTCGCACACATTCGTTTCACTTGTATCCTTTGGTCACTTTTTTTTGCTGTGTTCAACTGAAAATATACTTACACATACACACACACATATAGACATTACATACATGTATGTGTTGCTTGCGAATGGCTGCTGTGGTGGGCCGACTTTTTCGCTTGTACTGGTACTCGTGCTGTCGGTGAGTTGCTGTCGGTGGTCGCTGCAGCCATTTGCCACTGCCAGTGTCACTGCCATGGTAATTGACATTGAAATTGTACAATTAAATTTTTCGTATAATGCGAATCGCTGCGTGAAATGGCATTTGCGCGCTGCAGACTGGGCGCCCGAGAAGGTCAGCCAGTGGTGGCGGCCAGTTTTATTGTTCGCATGCTTTAAAAGAAATTGAATTCGTTACGCGGCATTGCACTTAAGTCGTGTTTAATTAATTTGCTGTCTAGCAGCGCAACCAGCTGCCCAGCAGCCCAGCAACCGGACGTTAGCCATGGCTGAGACCTGTGTAACGCTTCAGCTGAAACGCCTGACGACTTTCGAACAATTTGCGCACTCATCCATTTGGCGTGAGGTGTTGTGAGGCGCGTTGTTCGCCATTACATTGTCGTAACGATTTGTTTGCATGCAGTCCAATAAAGTGGCTGATCACAGCCGTCGTCCAATTAGGAAGCTTCAGTGCTCATTAAGTGTTCATTTTAAGTCCCTGAAACGATATTTGTTACTCTGTTGCGCTAGAAAACATTTAATTAACATTGTCTCACATGTTGGAAAATTAAAGAGATTATATTTGCTTCAATTATGAAAAGAATTTGTGTTGGACAGATATTTTGATTTTAAAATACATTAAAAATCTGAACAATTTAATTGAAAATTGTTGCTGATATTTTGTAATATTTTTTAATATATGATTATACCCAATATTCATGTGTGTTGGTTTATAGTGATTAATTTTATTTTGAATTATTAATTATTTCCTTTGTAATCAAAATTGTTATTGAATTAAAAAATTATTTAAAATCAATTAACTTTTCCAATTGAAATTTGTATGTAGTTTGTGGTGGCCACCATGTCTGAGTTGTTGACAGTGTTGCCAGATGGATTTCAAGCAATCCCCCTAAAATGAAGTCTATTTCCCCCTAAAAACTAAAATTTCCCCTAAAATTTATAGTGCACACATAAAATTAATATTTCATGAAAATTGCTCATTCTATTTGGTACATGAAATTAAGAAAGACCCACTAGCCAATATATCTGAACAAGGTGTTGATGTAACAAAAATGCAAACTGGTTGGCCATAGACTTTTTAACACGTTGAAGACCGCATGCCCACCGGTGGGTCACTCGGTTTACGAGAGTAAATTTACATGTTGGGACCGGGTGATCACCCGTGGGCACTTTAATTGAAATAAATCTAGGGGTTAAATAATGTCTACCTCAAATTATTGTACACTAAAAACATATTTAAAAAATAATATACGTAATTAACAATTAAAAAAAATGCCGGTCCCTATGTGAGAAATAAGATTTTTCAATGCGGTCTTCAACGTGTTAAAATGCGCAAATTAAAAATGTCTGTAAAATATTTCCCCCTAAATTTCCCCCTAAAATATTTATCATAAAATTTCCCCCCAATCTAAACAAATAAACCCCAAATCTAGGGGGAAAACCCCTAATCTGGCAACACTGTTTGTTAGTGAGTTCAATAAAGCAATAACAGCCTAAGGCTTCGAACACAAACAAATTTTTTCGCCAACTAACTGCTAGAAGCTGGCCTCGATAGTCCAGCGGGTAGCGCGCTGGCTTTTCATACCAGAGCCCTTAGGTTCGATTCCTAGCTCGGGCTGGTGAAACACTCGTCTATTTCTATCGCTATCCACATGAAGCAGATGAGAATTACAAGAATCGCACAAGTGCGCTCTTGGCAAAACCTCCAAGTGTGAAAGAAAAACTGCCAATCGCTGTTCGGATTCGTCGTTCAAGTGTAGGTCCAACGTCCCCTTCCCCCATCCGCGTGAAATGTGTGTTGAACAGTGTTTAACCCTTTCGCTACAGGTTTTTACTGGGGAAAGTTAAAATTTTAAATGTTACCTCTTAGGCTTCTATGTGGTTATATTAGCAACATTCCATAAGGCATTTTTTCATTTTTATACTCGGACCCTGTATTTTAGAGAGTTTTTCTATGAGAGCAACCACATCGTTGTGGCTGTAATAATTACTTAAATATAAAACTATTTACGCATAACGAAAATTTGAATATTTCTTCATTTACTTCAGCCAAAATTAAAAAAAAATTAAAAAAATTGAAAGAAAACGTCAAATTAAAAAGTTCTCAAATTTTTCTGCTTCTTCTTCCTTTACTGTGTCAAGATATACCATTAAAAAACGTGTATACTTCTCTTCTTTAAACTTAAATATTCAGTTTATTAATTTCGTATTTTTCCGAAATCTTCAAACAATTCTAAAAACCAACAAAAAAATTTATTCTTGCAACCATAGAGGATGCAGACGTCCACAAAGTAGCATGTTGCCATATGGCAACAAAATAGCGAAAGGGTTAATACACATTTTCAAAAACGGGTAAAATATGTGGTATCACAATGGGCCTTTTAATAGGCTTTCGAGTATGTCTCTTACAGAGCCAGCCATCATAACCTAACCTAACCTAACTTCTGGAACTATTTTAAAATATTTTAAATAAACCAAAAAAAGGGTATAGAAGGGGATATCGGAAGGTGAAACCTCATTAAAGACGTGCGATTGTTATTGTACAAGTGAGAGAAATACAGAAAGAGTTGAGGACAAAGTGGAAAGTGGAAATCGAAGTGAGGTAGGAAAGCAAAAGCTTAAGGAGTTGATGAAAGGAAGTGTTATATTGACTAAGATCTCCACTGACTATTACTAATATTCACCATATTGAATTCTTTTCATTAGTTTTGAAAGTTATACTTTTACTTATATTGATTAGGATCTCTGCTAATACTTTTATTCATTACATTGAAATATTTGTATTTTGTTCTTTAGTGTTTTTAAAGTCGAGTGTACGAGTATAAGTTCGTCAAATTTATGTTTTATTGAAATGTTTGCCTTTTTGTTGTCAGCTTCTATCCAACCAGTTCATTAGACCTCCTTGCTGCATATAAAAAAACATGAACACAAAAAGGCATTTCTATTCCTCCATAACAACGTTTCATGGTCTACGAACTAAAGCAACAACTACAATGCGACGGTCGCATGCAGCCCGTCGTATGTGCATTGACCTGTGACATTTTAAGGCTACATCTAAACTCTTCACTTGTCTGAGTTCACCTTACAAGCGAGCACTAAGGTGAACACTTTAGAAACGTAATCAAGTGGCCGAAACAAAAAGCAGAAAGTGTAGACCAAAATAAATTCATGCAAAAATAATAGCACAACGTCTTTCAGTACGCATACACAGTCGCTCTAGCGCGCCGAACCATATGGAATAAACATATCCACACTAACCGCTGTTGCCACTTTGGCTTTATTTGGACCAAAAGTGGGTCTTTTTATTTCGCAAGTGCTATTGGGCCGCTTTTGTGTAATTTGGTCCTTTTAATGCCAAAGTGTGCAAGCAAAAAAAAAACAAATTCTATATAAAAATGAAAATTTTCGATATAAAAATTATGTTTTGCTTTTGTGTTAAAAACAATTTGTCAAAAACATGAGATGGTCCTTTCGTTTCCATTTTAAGCCTTTTTTTGGAAAATGTTGGTACAACAAAATTTTAGTTAAGTGGCAACCGTACCCATAGCAGCACCAATCAAGCGTACGCACACACGCCACACACATCACACACACACATGTGCAACGAGTGTATTGTCTGCCAAAGGCACTTTGCAAAATAAGATGAATTCAGTTTGCCTGCCAAGGAAACCAGCCGGGAACGTGTGGCTTTCAGCTGCCAACTGATTATGCAAATGCGACGTAAGCAGCTTTAGCTATGGGCCCGACCAAGTTGGTCGCTATATGTGCGACGCTTTAGTGGGCCAAGTATCGCATCTCATCAGCGCATCAACAAATGATAACATTGCCCTGGCCATGGAAGAGGGCGGCGCGCGGTCGATGTTTGCCAACTGACGTTGGAATGATAACAGCCACGGCCGTAATGACATATAGCTACACATATGTGTGTGCGTGTGTTTCAAATGTGGATGAAGCACGTGCTGTCATGTGTGCCTTGGCTTGCAGCTGACGCTCATTATGGCGCGGCCGGGGCACGGGCTGCCTATGGACGCGCTTGTTAAACGCTCGTTCAGTCATGCATGTCTTTAAGGCTGCCTTGAGTGCTGTCGGCAGGGGCTATGATATGTATTGATGTGCTGTGAGTATTGATATGTCGACGTCTGGCGGCATGTGGCAGTAAGTGGCAGGCAACACCTAGCGATAGTTTACCATAGATAGATAATTATATTGTATCCGTATTCATAGATGTGGCTGGGACTGAGACTGGGGGTGTATGTGTGCGCACAGTTCAAGGAGAGACAAATATCTTTGCTTATTCATGGGTTCGTGCATAAAAACGCGTTTGCAATTAAGGATTGGTTTAGCTCCCTTATTAACATTATAGGGGACAGTGAGGCATCCAGCTCTATTGACTCCTTGGAACATCGTCGAAACGTGGCATGAGTGGTGTTATTTTACCGATACTTTTTCGGTAATTGCTCAGTGGAGATGAGCAGCTTGCTGCCATCACTCCGGGTATTCCCCCGCGCAACCCGTTTGAACACTGGCGCCCATGCATTCCACGTTGAAACGATATTCCAGCGCACTACGCACTACAGAGAAAGTTCGTTTCTGGCCCGTACAGCGCGGTTGTGGAATGGTCTCCCAGCAGATATTTTCCCCAGCACTTATGATCTCGTTGGGTTCAAGGCGAGAGTCCATAACCACTTCACTCAAAACCCTATCTCCTAACCTTTATATCCTTCCTGAACCAACGCAATGCCTTGCATTAATAGGGGTCATACCCTGCGCGTTTGTTTAAGTTAAAAAAAAAAATAATAAAAATGGTGAATGGGTACAAACATGCTATTTACTATCAACAATGTCAACCTACACACACGTATTGAATCTAAATAGCAACAAAACGATATGCTTATTAAGTAGTAAGAACCCGGCATTCGATGCTTACTTCAAATGTTTTTTTTTCGGAAACCCACGGTTTGTCAACCGTTTGAAAAAAAACTGAAGTAGACTATTCTAAAGATAATGTTAATCTCCTAATGCTTGTTAATTCTGAACCACAAAAATTTGTAAAGTGGTTCATGATTATTTCAAACTACTAGTTTGGTTGTTGAATTGGTTCAAACTTACTTAATTTCTTAATTGGATATAACAACCCTTTAACGAGTTACAGCCGGCCGCTAAAGCTCTCTCCAGGCGCCTCTGCTTTGCGAGTGCCTTCTCCAGTTAGTCGCAACAAAAGTTGTACGCAAAACCCCGCCCCCCAAAATGAAATCCTTTATGCGCCACTGATAGGACGTCCTCAACTTGGTCCTTCTACCGGAGACAAGGCCCCCCTCTTCGTCGTCGACCTCCAACTAATGCATCGAATACCTTCTTCGCCGGTGCTTCATCGTCCATACGGCGGACATGGCCAAGCCAGCGTAGCCAGCATAATTTGCTGGTCTACATCCATGCCTTTACATAGCTCATACAACTCTTTGTTGGTTCAAACCAACTTATTCCAAAATAAGAAAACAATAGACTCAATTTAAAGAATCTAACATTTCATTTATTGACTGCTTGTTATCAAATTATTTTATTTATTAAGTTTAAAGATCCAGCGTGCCGGATAGTTCCGTTCAAAACTGGTTCTGATCAGAACCGGTTCTCAGTTCTTCAGTTTATCCATTCACCGTGCTGACATTTTCCTGTTCTTTTCATCATGTCACTTATTTTTCCTACACAATTCCATTCTTTCCTAATAAGTCTAATAAAAAACCATTATTCCTTCTTTCTTTGCAATTCTTTTCATCTTTACTTCCGGTGAGACATATTTCATAGTCCGTACTTTACGTCTTGTTTTCTTTTTTCTTCTGAACATCTTGGTTTTTCAGTTTTTGTCAGATTTTAGGTTCTATGTTCTATGTCTTCCATTGACCTTTCTCCAATATTCCATACTGCGTCTACATTTGTCACCATCAGTATAAATGACCATAATCATTATCTGTAGTTGTCTTTTTTGAAGTCAATCAGTTCAACACTTTCATCCATCTCTCGCAAAAATCCATAATTCTTGAACTGCTCGAACATTTTTTGATCGCTAATGCTTTCCCAATCTGCCAAGCATCCACGTATCCAAGGTATACGATTTTCCAAAGCGTCTTAAAGAAGTTAAACCCCTTCGGAGTGTATCTGTTACTATCCGGGAATAGCCCTCTTTGAAATTATTTGTTTTTCGAGAAAGTAAACTCTTAACTTCCCTACAACTTGTTTTATGATTATGAAATCTAGCAAAGTCATCGTTCGATTCCTCTGTCTTTTACAGGGCATGTTTAAGGATAAAAGTAAATACCCCACTCTGACGCGCATGTCGTACTGCCAGTGCCGCCTCAAATTGGTTTTCGCCAGCATATTTCGTCAGTTCAATTGGAAGCATGTTGCGCTAATCGTCGATCGCTCCGATTTGTTCTCGCTGACCGTCGGCAAGAACCTGGAGTACGGACTGCGACAGGAGGGGCTGCTAAGTTTTGTCCGTGAGCTGAATGGCAATGAGCAGGAACCGTACGAAAACTATCTGAAGGATGCCAGCATGTACGCCAGAGGTATGGGCATGGCACACGAGTGCAGGCTGAGACGACGAATTGAAAATTGTAATTTGTGAATTGCAGTGGTGATTTTATCGGTGCGCGGCACTTTGGTCCGAAAGTTCATGCTCGCCGCCTATGCACTGGGCATGACCAATGGTGAATGGGTGTTTTTGGATGTGGAGATATTTCAGGTTAGTGAGAGTAGAGAGGTTTTTGATTTCCATACATCTAAATCTGCATGTGAATGCAACAGAGTTCGTATTGGGGCGACCACGACTGGGAGATGGGCGATGCGGTCGACAGTCACGCCCGCAAGGCGTACGAGGCGCTGCTGCGCGTATCGCTGTTGCAGCCGACTAGTCCCAAATTTCAGGGATTCGCCGACAAAGTGCGCGAAATGGCAAAGAACTACAACTACACATTCAGCGAGGGCGAGGAGGTGAGCCTGGTGGTGCGCTCGGTTTTTGCCACGTTAACGTCAGCTGATTGTTCGCAGGTGAATTTTTTCATTGGCGCCTTCTACGACGGGGTCTATCTGCTGGGCATGGCGCTAAATGAGACACTCTCCGAACGAGGCAACATACGCGATGGCATGGCGATCACGCGCCGTATGTGGAATCGTAATTTTCACGGCATCACGGGACATGTGCGAATAGACGACAACGGCGACAGAGATGCTGACTACTCCATTTCCGATCTGGATCCGATCAATGGGAAATTTGAGGTTGTGGCGCACTACTATGGCTTGCATCGGTATGTGCTCGGTTGTCTAAGTGGTCTGTGAGTTCTCTATTAGTTTGCTCGTGTAACGTTTTCCAGTGAGTACTCTGCTGTCGATGGCAAGAAGATACATTGGCCGGGCGGCAGAGAGGGTCCGCCTCCGGACATTCCACGTTGCGGTTTCTTGGGCAATGCGCCCGAGTGTCACGGCAACGGTAAGCGTTGCGAAATCGAAAAAGACCGTTCCGCCAAAGGTTCTTTTGCCTTTCAGAGCTGATCATAATGTATGGAACTTTTGCGTTCGCCATATTCCTGGGATTCACCTTCATTGTAGTTTACCTCATGTGCAAGTGAGTGCATTTTTCTCGAATATTCACCTTTAACTTAAAGTGATTGTCGCACAGACAAATGAAACTGAACAACGAGCTGAACAACATGTCGTGGCGTGTGCGTCCGGACGAAGTGTTGCTGGAAGTTGGTCGTTTGTATGGCAGCAAGGTGGGCCTGCAAAAGCTGAATGCGGAGGTCGGAGGGTAATAACTTGGTAAATATCGAGCGAATGCGCCAATTCTGTTCGTTTTGCAGAACTTCTCGCTGCAACAATACGACATACATTCGGGTCGGGCTTCCATTGCCAGCTGCACATCGCTGCCGCTGACACAGGTCTTCACCACAATTGGCATTTTCAAGGGCGAGCGGGTCGCCATCAAGAAAATCCATCGGAAAAAGGTTGACATTACGCCCACGTTGCTGTGGGAGATCAAGCAAGCGCGCGACGTCAGCCACGAGAACACTGTGCGCTTCGTGGGCGCATGCATCGACTTGCCGCGCCCCACTGTCCTCATACTCACCGAGTACTGTCCCAAGGGCAGCCTCAAGGACGTTCTGGAGAACGAAGCCATTCAGCTGGACTGGAACTTCCGCATGTCCCTGATACACGACATCGTCAAAGGCATGGCGTACTTGCATAACAGTGACGTCCAGGTGCACGGTAAGCTGCGTTCCTGCAACTGCCTCATTGACGGACGTTTTGTATTGAAGATATCGGACTTTGGACTGCGCACGCTGACCACGCCCTCAGACTTCGTCAAGGATCAGAACTATTTCAATAGTGAGAAGCACTACACCTGGTGCACAGCCCCGCTGCCAAGTGCAGTGCTAACGTGGTTTGTGTTTCTTACGCAGAATTCCTTTGGATCGCACCCGAACTGTTGCCACTGACCGTGCTGCCTGGAAATCCGGCTACGCAGAAGGGCGATGTCTACTCGTTCGCCATCATACTGGAAGAGATCGTGGTGCGTGGCGGTCCGTATGAGATGGCACGTCAGTTCATGGAGGTGCAAACGATCTTGAATCGCGTCGAAGCGCACGAGACGCCGCCCTTTCGTCCTTTCGTAGGCCAGCGCGACTGTCCGCCAGATGTACTCGACCTGATGGAGAAATGCTGGGCCGACAATCCGGAAGACAGGCCGGCCTTTGCCACAATCCGTTCTACTGTGCGCCTAATCATGAAGTAAGTGAGCACGAAAGGGATAATTATCCGATCAGTTACACAGTGCGTTGCCATATGTACCATACAGTTGTACACTTGGCAATCGCTCGTGTTCTTGGTCCTTTAATTTCCTTAAGCTATTCAACATTTGATAAGCATTTTATGTTTTTCTGTTGACTCGCAAACGCTTCGAAACACAGAGGTTTCTGCGAGAATCTAATGGATGACTTACTGCGTCGCATGGAACAATATGCCAACAATTTGGAAAGTCTAGTTGAGGAAAAGACCGAACAGTTGAGCATGGAGAAGCGCCGCACCGAGGAGCTGCTCTACCAAGTGCTGCCGCGGCCGGTGGCAACACAGCTGCTCGCCGGCGAAATGGTGCAGCCCGAGCAGTTTGAGTGCGTGACCATCTACTTCAGCGACATTGTGGGCTTTACGGCGCTTTGTGCCGAAAGCGGCCCCATGGAAGTCGTTGCCTTTCTCAACGATCTCTACAGCACCTTCGATCGCATTATTGGCTTCTACGATGTCTACAAGGTAAGAATTTGCGCTTCAATTAAACACTTTCAGGAGTACAACTGCCAATCTTTCGGATATTTTAGGTGGAGACAATTGGTGACGCGTACATGGTGGTGTCCGGCCTACCCGAGCGCAACGACAATCACGCGCGTGAAATCGGCCTCATGTCGCTGGCCATTGTGGACGCCGTCAAGTCGTTTACCATCAAGCACAAACCAGATTACAAACTCAAAATTCGCATCGGCATACATGCGGGGCCCGTGTGCGCCGGTGTGGTGGGCCAGAAGATGCCGCATTATTGTCTCTTCGGCGACACCGTAAACACGGCCTCGCGCATGGAATCGGCAGGATTGCGTAAGTGCCAGTGCATGGTGACTTTAATGAAAGTTGCGTTGATGAAAATTTCTTAACAGCACTGAAGATTCACGTCTCGTTTGCGGCCAAATCGATCTTCGACAAGTACGGCACCTTCAAGACCGAACTGCGCGGCGAAGTGGAGCTCAAAGGCAAAGGCACAGTGACGACGTACTGGCTGCTGGGCTGCAGCGAGCCGGATCCTCGGCCGCCGACGCCGCAGAAGAACAACAACGACGAGGTGCCGTTCCCAATACTGTTTCCGGCCATCGGCAAGTAGCCGACCAACTCAGCAAACTGCGGCCCACCACGCTCAATTGACCAGCTACCATCCATCCACACACAGCTCTTCCGGCTGTGCGTCTTGCGCTGCGCCTCTGTGCCCCCATGCTGCGCAATAAAAACGTGCACATAGTTAATGCACTCAACGTACCTCGACGTGACCGCGTGTGTGACCTCTCAGTGATTTGTACCGACTGGTGGTGCCGTGCGGCATTAGGCTCATGGTGCAATAAAACGTATTCTAGAATTTGAACAGTTCAATTATTTTGATGAGACCGATTGTGCTGACTAGTTAAATACATATACACACAAATATATATATATATATACTTATAACATACACACATATTTACATATATGCGTACAAGTTATGCACTTGTATTTGGATTTGAAAATACTGCAACTAAATGTACTTACTTATAGTAGATTTCTTCCTAAATGTGTGCTGTGAATGAAGTTAAGTTTACGTTTAAATATTTGTATGTATGTAAATTGCATGTACTCTAAGGGTAAAGATATTTTGGCGGGTAATCATCAAGAGATTACAACAAGTTCGATGTGTACAAGAATATGGGAAATATTCAAAACAAAATTAATCTAAATATTAAATGTACGCAATGAGCAATGTCAAGGAAAAGTCTTTTACTTATACTAGAGGAAGAAATTATTAGGCGTCGGGTAGAAAGGTTTGGGTAACCAATAAAGGCCAACTAGAGGAGACGGTTTGGCCAGATGCAGATCTGTTAACATACTGAAGGATAGCGGCATATTTTCTGGAGCTATGAGAGGTGATAAAACTCCATAAAATCATTAAACTCAACAAGACAAAAACAATTTAAGCACAAAGTCGTTAAATATTGAATTGTTTACAATTCTGCTTACACATACCTCCATTTTTGGATTGTTTTCGATGAGTTGAACAGCTTTAATTGCAATGGATGCGAGACATTGCATAAAGACACAATGAAAATATAACACAGAAGAGAGCTGCAGGTAATTAAAATAATTTTAGTTACAAGCAAAGCTGTAAATATGAAGTTGACTTTTTAAAACATGCCTTAAAAAACTGTAACATTGATTTTCTCGGATTTTCGGTGAACAGTTTGGAAAAGATGAAACGTTCTACTACCAAAAAGCAGCTAAGCCAACAATCCCCTGTACGAATTCGGACTTATCCGAATGTAATTTTTTAACTGGTTGCTTGTCAGCCATAGCTGACTTCAGAACCGATTCGTTTCCTTGGAGCAAACTCAACCTTTTAACATGGCAATGTCCTAGGCGACAGCCAATTGTCCCCGTCTGCATCCATTTGCAACTAGTCAAAAGTCCGTCCTAAGTAAAACAGTTTCTAAACCAGTTGCAGAGCGAATAATTTGAGAACTAAGTAGTTTATTCTGGGTTAGTTTTCTAGCCAGTTGAGTTTTATAAAGGAAAATAAAATAATGAAATTTTTAAATATTAATTTTATTTTAAAAATATTTTTAACAATAACAAATACAAACATTTCAACAACAACAAATAACATTTCATTGCAAGTGAAAAAGAAAATATACGTGCACAAAAAAATTTCAATTCTAAAAGAAGATGAACTTGGACTTGACACACTTCTGCCGAATACGTTTGGGGCCTAACGCAATACAATATCCTCACCATTACTGACTAAGCCTGCCAATAATAAATTCATTAATTAATAAAAAAATTACAAAAATAAACAATTTAATTATAAATACCTTTCAACTGCTGCTTCAATTCCTTCCTTCACACAACCACGCACAATTCTAACTGAAATCATTCAAGGCAAAACGTGCAAATCGAGCGAGCCTCGCGTCATAGAAACAGACACGTTCAAAAAATGCAATTATTTATATATCGTCGTTGTAGCAAAAGTATCATAGGATCAGACCTAACAGCACTTTGTTCATTATTTCACCTCTGGGGCATTCCACGCGAAGCGGACAGGTAAAAAAACTCGATGTTTCCGATTTCAATAATATTTGAGTATGTTCTACCTATACGTATTATTGATACGTATACCAAATATTTTTGTGATATAATGACTAGTTAAAGAGTTATGGGACTTTGAAATTTTCGACAGCCGGTTGGCATGCAGTACTTCAAAGCCGATTATGGAGTCATAAAATTATTTATTAAAATAATTAAACCACTGGATTTCTTACTTCATTTACTGAGCTTTTTAATTGTCTTTTTTGAAAAGAAAAAAAAAAATTTTTTCGTAAAAAAAAAACCAATTATTTTTTTTCCTTGATTTTCACTAAGTTCGACCATTTCGTTTTTTTTTATTTTTTTTATATAAATTGCTAATATTGTATAGAACATTGGTGCCAACTTTTATAATGGGCGTGGAAGTGGATTAGGAGCTAGACTGAAAATACTGCCGAAGGGTGGCGTATTTTGGTACTTAAGGGGTCATTCTCATGCGCGGACAGGAAAAATGGACATTCTTCAGAGATTATTTCCTTTGTGAATACGAGGAATTATCAAAAAAAGATATGCCACTTTAATTTATTCATTGTTATGGTACAAAAATAAAAAAAATAAAAAAAAAATTTTTAATTTTTTCGAACACTTTTTTTCGATTAAAGACACGGCTTCTGCCGCGTCATGGTCAGCTGGTGGGAATGATTTTGAGTCACAGGATTATCTGAAACATAAATTTCAAAGAAATTCTTAATCAGTATGAACGTACCTCTCGTCCGTAGCAAATTTAAAGTTTTTCATAAGAATCTCACAAAATGGCAGGCATTGGAAGTCAGAGCAGTAAAAAATTGTTGTTTTTGAAGATTTTATCAATGAAAAAAAATATGAAATTTTTAACATATCAGAGTGAATTTGCTAGGGACGATAGCTAACAGTATTTAGAATGACGTGACAAAATCGCAGAGAGATCGGATGAATGGTTTTTTTAAAATCATCCCCGCCATTTAAAAAAAAGGCGTTCCGAGAAAAACACGTTTAAAGTTTTGACTAACCGCTAGAATCCTTGACCGCTCGTTATATAAATGTCTGTAGAAGCCGAAATACTTGAAATTTTCCAATAAAATTTTGACAGCACCTTCTTCAAGGATGATACATTCCAAATATGTTAAAAAAAAAAAATTGATTTTTACAAAATTTCACATGAGAATGACCCCTTAATAGGTATTAAAAATGTCAAAGTGATTTTATTTGATTGACAGTTTCACTAAACGCGCACAAGCGGCGGGCATCAGGCGCGGCGCTAGACGCCACCCTTCGGCAGTATTTTCAGTCTAGCTCCTAATCTACTTCCACGCCCATTATAAAAGTTGGCACCAATGTTCTATACAATATTAGCAATTTATATAAAAAAAATAAAAAAAAACGAAAGGGTCTAACTTAGTGAAAATCAAGGAAAAAAAATTAATTGGTTTTTATTGGTTGGCAGTATTTTCAGTCTGGCTCCTAATCCACTTCCACGCCCATTATAAAAGTTGGCACCAATGTTCTATACAATATTAGCAATTTATATAAAAAAAATTAAAAAAAACGAAATGGTCGAACTTAGTGAAAATCAAGGAAAAAAAAATTAATTGGTTTTTTTTAGGAAACAAATTTTTTTTTTCTTTTCAAAAAAGACAATTAAAAAGCTCAGTAAATGAAGTAAGAAATCCAGTGGTTTAATTATTTTAATAAATAATTTTATGACTCCATAATCGGCTTTGAAGTACTGCATGCCAACCGGCTGTCGAAAATTTCAAAGTCCCATAACTCTTTAACTAGTCATTATATCACAAAAATATTTGGTATACGTATCAATAATACGTATAGGTACATACTCAAATATTATTGAAATCGGAAACATCGAGTTTTTTACCTGTCCGCTTCGCGTAGAATGCCCCCTCTGCTTCGTCTTTCTCATTTTCATGTGCTCCTCTGTCCTATGAACGCGCACACAGAGCGTGAAAGATTAGACGCGAACTGATTGACTCCTGCATGCGCTGACAGCTACTTGGACAGCTGGTAGTCCAAATGACTTACAAAAAACCAGTTGAAAAACCAATGAATTTTGGGAACCAGTTGTCTCAGGTCCGACAGGGTTCCTTTGGTGGAATAGTTGGATAGAGAGTTCCCAATTTTCCGATGGAAAACTGTCGTGGAATAGATTTAAAAGATAGTGTTAAAAAAGTATAACTAAAATTGCAATTGTCAACGCCTATTAAGTCTGGAGCTGTCCAAACTGGGTCCAAAAATCTCACTATCCGCTATCCCAAGTAATCCAAACTAAGACAAATTGTCTTAAAAACAAAAACCTCTTCGAACTATTAACATTTTCTACCAAGAAAGCAAGAACACAGTATAACTTAAACAAACAAATCTAAAATAGGCCAATTGAACATTTCAAGGATAATTTCCTTATCTATATACATACATATATTTGTTTCTGCTGACGGGGTCTAAAGCGGGAAAAACATGGGTTAAAGTGTTGAATGAAAAAACTTGATTTAATGAGCCTATTGATCTAAAACTTGGTGAAAAAACGCCAAGTAATAAATAAATCGACACGTGGTGGTAATTTTTTGGAAAATCCCAATCTGACGGTCAACAATGAGTTAACAATTTGTTTGAGGAAAAATGATTTAATCGGCTAATTGATTTCAAATGTGGCACTTCAAATGAGAAATAATTAGACACGTAGTTTTTCATAAAAATCTGACGGGATCAACAAAGGGTTAAGCGGAATTTGGTTTTTTGGGCCCATTGACTTCAAACTTGCGTGCAAAGCCGGTGGGGCCCGGCTAGTCCTACATAAAAAATCAGAATAAAAACGGGCCGAAAGCCAATGTAGCTAGTGCCCTCTGGGGACTATTTGTAGTATAATTATGTACAATTTAATTATTTAGTTATAATTATTTATAATAGTGACAATTATTATTAACTATAAATAATATTTTGTTATTATATTTCAATGGAAAATAATTTAAAAAAGTCATACAAACAGCCCAAAAGACTAGACTAGAATAATAATAAAACAATATTGATGTCGTGACCCCAAAAAGCTGTGGTTTTAAAAGTATTAACAAGATTTCATGTTTATAAATTCCCGAAAGCTTAGCGGCTAAAATGACCCCTGACCAACATCAAAAGCTTTGCGCTCACAGCTTTAAGCTAAAAATAAGGGTTGCTCTCTTTTGCCTGTATTTTCTGCTATTCGCTGGTGCGTACCCACACACATACACACATGCGTCTTACCACATGAAATAAGGACACAGCGAGTAACGGTAGCAAAACATTGGTATACATGTCCTTTCGCCCTGTGCCGTTTGTCTCAATTTGTGTCAAAGATGTCAAACAAGTGTTGCATTGCAAAATTCAGTAGTTACATTTACAAAATTGGTTAATTAGCGTGTCGAAGAATGTCCCAGAGTTAGTCATGTGTAAAATGTGAGAGTTGTAGTCCGAATCACAGCAAAGTGCTTAGCGTAATTTAGTGCATACTTGACTCACGGCGCAATGACAGAAAAGTAGCAGTGCGCCCCGTAGTAGCTGCAATGAAGCGCATACATAAGGCCCCCTCGAAAAAGAATTAACATAAACAAGGCATTTAAGCAGCGACAACAATTTCGAAATACTGACGCAATCGACGGCACTGTCGATTGAACCCACCGTTGCAACAGCCCTCGCACGCACACTTTCCGCACCATGAAAGTGATGCGCCTACGTCACGCCAAGCTCATTGTTGCGCTGGTGGTGATTGCCAACCTGATTCTATTTTATTACTCGTGGAAATCGACGCTGTGGAAGAGCATCGCCTCGTCGCTGGCGACGGACGATGCAGAGAGTGCCGCCGCTGCTGCGGCCGCTGCAGCGCACCCCAATGCGCTGGCCGCCGCCGCCAACAAATCGCCAAAGGACAAATTGAAGAACGCCAACCGTCACATACGCAAGTCCATCACGGTCGTCTTTCGCAGTTTCTACAACTTCGAAAACGACCTGAAGGCGTCCATCGACAGCCTGCTGGACGTCGTGCCGAATCTGGCCATTTTGGTGCTGCAGGAGGGCGTGCCATATCCGCCGGTCACGTACGAGCGCAACACCACCGCCAGCAGCGAGGAGAACACGGTGCGCTTCATCAGTCTCGGCTTCGATGTGCAGAAGACGCCCGCCGAGCTCAACCCGCTCGCGGCCATACACACCAAGTACGCGCTCTTCATGCCGGACAGCGTGCGGCTGAGCAGCAAAAACCTGCTGCAGAAGATACTGCGCGAGATCAACTCGAATCCGGCGGCCAATCCCGGCATTGTGGCGAAGGTGCCCGTGCAGCAGGGTGGCGGCAAGCAGCGTGCGCTGCGCTCGCTGCTCCTGGCCACGCCCGAGGAGACAGTGCGACGTCTGGTGATTGTGCCCTTTGCCGGCAACATGAAGTCGTTCAGTAGCTGCACGCAAATGAATCTCGACTTGCCCAACTGGAGCATTCAGTATGTGGCGGTGAACAGCAGCGAAAAATGCGATTTGGTATGTCGGGGTGGCTGACTGCATCGCCCGTACCAAATCCGAGTTTATATATTTAGTAGATGTAAAAATACAATTCCCTGGTCAATCCTCCATTGTAGCCAGCATATTTAGACTTTAAAATGCAATTGCCTAATTGAGTTGTGTGCTCACAGTATTTGCAGAAACACGCCATTCTGGTCGATGTCGGAGTGCTCAAGGAAATGCCGGAACCATTTGCATCGCCATTTCCGGAGATGTTCTACATACAAGCCAAGATAGCCAAGATTTTGGTAGGCATACACATTGCACCGATTGTAACTCTGCAGTTTATGTCAATTGAAACTACTTGCAGAAAACCGTCTTTCCGCAGTCCTTCCAAGATGGCCGCCGCCTGTTCGCTTCGTACCACAACAAGCAGCGGCGCACGGAAATCCGTCGTCGCCAATTCAAGGAAATGTACAAAAAACTCCAAATCAAACGCATCATTCGACGCTCGCACAAAATCATCGCAAAGACTGAGACGAAGGAGAGCGGTACCAACGGGCCGCACCACAGCCTCGTGCTGGATACGCAGTTCTCCTCGTCCAACTTCTCGCTCCCGCAGGTTACCGAAATTGATCTGATTGGCTGCGAGCGCACCACCAAGTCCTGCATCGGCGCCGTGTACAACAATCGGCCGTTCTACGTGTACCTCGGCAAGCACACGCCGCCCTGTTGCCTGGACAAGCTGAAGACCACCTTCAACCATGTGCTCGAAGAGCTCGAAAACGTCGGCATCCGTTACTGGCTGGACAATCAGGCGCTCAAGACGGCCATCGAGACGAATCAGCTGCTGCCCGACGCCTACGAAATCGACATCAGCTTCAACGTCAACGACCTGGAGCGTTCGAACGCTATGAAAAAGTCGCAGAACAAGCCGTACGTGGACAACGAGGGCTTCTACTGGATTAAGGCCACCGATGGCCACTACTTTCGCGTGCAGTTCTCCAAGGTCAACCAGATCGGCGTCAACTTGCTGCCGTTCGAGATCAACGGCAACGAGGTGCGGCCGAGCGGCTTCTTCGGCTGGAAGGCGAAAGACTTCTCGGCGGACTACTTGCATCCGATGTCAACGGTGCTGTTCCTGGGCAAGAACGTCATGTGTCCGAATAATGTGCGTGAGTTCATAGAGTTCAAGAACGTCAATTGATCGCAGCTGAGTGCGACGATTGAGTGCAGTGGACGTTGTGCGTAAATACTGCTTTCAAATGCTTATCCAACTCGCAAAAACAAAAACAAACACAAGCAACGTGACAGAGGATGTGAATCCAATTTGTGATTTATTGAAACCTAGTTGTATCCTAGTTTTATTGCTATCAACATAAGTTGTACAGACTGGCGGGGCTACGCACGAGGTGTCCTTGGAGACAGGGCGTTGAGTTTCGGAGAAAGGCTCATCTCGCTGACGTGCCAGGCCCGTTTCGTATGTCTGTACCGGTGTGAGTGTACATTTTGAATATGTGATAAAGTTGTATCTACTTGTGTAAACCTTACGGTACGGCACAAAGCCAGCTCGCAATTAAGTGCTTCAGCTATAGGCTTGATTACACGTAACGAGTAGAGTGGCGAGACATAAAAATGGTACTAGGCCGAGAGAGTTGGATGGGCGAGCAAAAGCGAATTCAAACGTATTTTGACATGTGGCGAGTCAGTTCGGTTTTACAATGCACAAAATGAACTAAGCAACTCGCGCAATTAAACTCAACCGAGTGAAAAGTGGTGTGTGACGCATTCCGCATGTGACGAGCGATTCAACGAATCGCTGCGAAAAGTAGAAAAATATAACGTTAAAGTAGTACTCGGCCTAGTAAACAAAATGTGATTCTAGTGACTCTCTCGCCATTCTTCTCGGTCACTGACTCAATCAACAACTCGCCTTACTGTTTAGACGAAACGAGTACTCGTTCGAGTTGCTGTCTCGTCACTCTACTCGTTACGTCTAATCAAGCCTTATAGATTTCTGTTGCGGTGATGAGAAGAAATTTAAGTTTTCTTGTATCTACTGTGAATTATATGATTCTACAATACAAATTAAATGTTGATCTGTACGTTCGTAAATACTGTACTTAACAGGTAAATATTTTTACCAAATAATACTCTACTTGTAAATATACACGACTAGACATTAGAGCAGCAAGTTAAGTTCTTATAATTGTATCTACACTTAGGCACACTCACAGAAACACACACACACACCCACATACAGGCACTGTCGAAAATAAAGTTCTTTATGTAGAAGTGCAATATTATCATTGGACTATATAAACCGTTAACTTGCTTGGCTGGGCATAGCAACCCTCGTTTAGTACCCCGTCGGCCTGGGTTCGTAGTTGAACATTCATTTGCAAATCAGTGCCGCTCTGATCGTGTAAAAAACTAACAAATCATCCATTACAGTGATGATAGGTAGGCAAAGACGAACCCTGCGATCTACATCACGTCCTGTAAATACCTTTCAGATCAGTCCCGCACCACAGATACCCCCTAAGACCGCACTTACTGTTTTCATCAATTACGCAACAATATACTATGTGTGCATCAATTATGCATTTAGTGATCAAATCGAAACCAACATTGTTTATTGCCATCACCTGTTTATCGTATCGTAGCGTATGTGCATAACCCAGATCTATTTATTGTCGTCAAACATTTGAATTTCACATTGTGTTCGTTATAAGGTCAAAAGCTGTCGTTTGCTTTAGCTCTTCTCAGTTGTTTTGGTGTCGACAACTTGCGGCCCGTCCGGCAATTCACGCACCAGCGACAGCAACTTGTCCAGTTTTTGTATTTGCAGCGTGTTCTGGTCCATGGTTAGCGCCTTCTTCGGCGGCTTCACCATAAGGCGCAGATTCGGCGATAGCTTCAGCGATGTTATCGTACTCCTGCAATGACAGTTGGTGAGCAGGCGAAGTTTGGCGGAGAGTTTACGTACTTGTCATCGCCGACGATAATGAAGGGCAATTTTTCATTGAACGCCAGCCGCGTCAGTTTGTTCTTGCGCTTCGGCACAACTGCCTGCACGCAGATCGCCTTGTACTTGTTCACGTTCAAGTCGAACACAAAGACTTTGCCCTCGTTGGTGATGGCCGCGAAGACGGTGCTGGAGAAGGGCGCCCACTTGACATCGCCCACTGCCGAGCCCAGGTCGAAGATGAACAGCGGCTCGGGGCGCATGTCCTCCCAGACCTTGACGCGCCAGTCGCCGCTGCACGAGATGAAGATGTTCGAGTTGAAGCGGTTGAAATCGATGCGATAGACGGTGAGATGATGTGCGTAGTAGGTCATTAAGTATTTGGAGCTGTAGGCAATGCTGCACTTGTAGATGAGGCCCTCCTCTGTGCCGACCAAAAATATTTCGGGATTTGCCGGGTGGAATTTCATGCAGGAGCCGCAGCTCTTCATCTGCAGCTCGGTGCCGTCGGGTCCCTCGACGATGCCGTTCTCCAGGAAAAGCGTTGTTATTGTGGTGATGGCAAACCCATTTTGCATTAATACCCAGTTGAAGACGCGTCCGTCCGTGGACACGGAGTAGAAATTTATTTCACCGTCCGCCATATCGGGACCCCATTTTATCTAAATTCAGAATGCACAGCACTAATCTACACCGATTTGATCAAAGTACCGACCAGCATCGTAGCGGAGACGGACAGCTGAAGCATTTATACTACTAAAAGCCATTCAAAACAACTGAATGAGTCACCAGAGTCACCTTTTTCGCTCATTAAATGTCAAACAGTGTCGTTACGATGCTGGTCCTTACGAGACCGGAGCCAGTTTTACCTCCCAACAACATTCTGCATGCTTTTGACTCACGCCAATGGACTCGAACAGCGGTTTCGAATAGTCGTTTTTCAGATTATAAACTGCTACGTTGCCGTCATACAAACCTGCCAAAGAAACAATCATTTACACATTTATAGATGCTGGTGCACCGACTCCATCTCGATGCATTGCCGCTTACCAATAGCCACCAAGAAGGGATAGTTCGGATGGATGTCGCAGCACATGACGCCACTGTCTGTCATAACTGGTGGAGGGAAGAACGGAACGAGCATATATGTACATACATGTGTATGCATAATTAGATATATATACAAGTAACTAGTTGCAGATATCAGCGTCCCATGAGCCCGTCAATTCCACAAGAGCGACTTACTTATGTAGTCTGGCCACGAGGGGTTCTTGATGGTGAACAAGCAGAGGGAGCCCTCACTCGGTTGCTTCAGGAATTCATCTGCGCGCATGCAATACCAGCGTTAGGATTGTGGCGACTGAAGCGTAGAAACGTAGTACTCACGTGACCCATAGCACACGGCAAACAGATCGTAGTAGAACGGATTGAAGAGGACGTCGGTGATGTTCAGCTTCTTGATGCGGTCGTAGTGGAATTTCCAGAGTGGTAGCAGCGTGCCCTCGCCCTCGCGGAACTCATCAGCCGGGTCCTCCCAGTAGCGATAGTCGTTCGCTATTTCGTCGTATATGTTTTGGTTGATCATGCGCTCAAGTATTTGCCAGCACTTGAGGTATTTGAAGTTGAGCTCCTCGGCGATCAGCGTCTTGTTTGCGGCCTTCTTGTCGGCCTTGCTGTGCGCGAGCAGTTTTTTGTCGTCCTTTTTGTCTCGCTCCTTTTGCTGCTGTTCAAAGTCGATGGCATAGTTGTCGAATATATTCCATTGCAACACGTTGGCGCCGTATTGCGAGCGCGGCGGTGGTATCGTCTGAGTTTCTACATTCTATTTGAAATTGAAATGCGATTGATTGGATCGTACTCATTAAAATGAAAACAGATCGAATGGCATTTTTACCCTCTTCGGATTCGTGAAGGTCAGTGCTGCTCGTTCGCAATAGTTGAATTGGTTTATCAATTTGCGCTTTCTGGTCGGTGCAACAACAATCACTGGTGCTTCTAATTAAATTAATTTACGATTTTTCTTTATTTCACTTATTGCACACCACAAATACAAAGTAAAACGGGCCACCTGACGCTTCTTCCTCTCCTTCAGTTTTTGGTGCAGCGGCCTCTGCTTCTACAGCAACTTCTACTTCGGCAGCTTCCTCGGCTTCTTCTTCCTCTTCGCCTTCTTCTTCGCCATCAGCAGGCAGCTTTTGCCTTTCATCATCTTCACCCTCGGCCTCCTCACCTTGATCAGGCTGTACCACTTCTTCTGGTTCCATCATGGAACTTCTCGGCGGGGGTAGCGGATAACCTAAACACAACCTTCGCGGTTTATGCTCGATTGTCGACTGTTGTATGCAACCTACCGACTTCCCCCAGCTCTTCGATTTGCTCTTTCGCCTCTTCCGATTCAATATGCAATGCAGTGCCCTCCATTTCCAAAAGCGTCACCGTATTGCCAGCTGGTGGTAGCTTAAAAGTTCAAAAGGAAGCAAGACGGAATGGGCCAATTAAAGGAAGAATCAGCACAATAAAAATTGCCTGCATCAAAATGCTATCGGACTTTCCTCGCTTACCACCACAAAGGCGCTCTCCTTGAAGCTGTATACCACCAGATTGTTGATAATGCTCGTGTTTGTGGGCGTCAACATCTTCGTGATTTCCTCGCCCAACTCGGCTTCGGTCAATTCCAGCTGATCATCTGGCTTCAACAACTGACGCGACTTGATCCAGGCATCCAAGTCATCAGCATCGCCGCCGCCGTCGCCCTTGATCTGCCCTTTCGAGAGAGTTTTGTTAAGCTACAATTCCGAATAGACGAACGAACAACAAGAACTCGTATGTTAACATTGCCACAGAACATTCCAGTATGACGTCACTGCTTGCGCGACAGGTGCGCTTAAAAATGCGCGACGCCTCTATGGTGCTGGAGCTACGAAAACTTAAAGTACTATATGGGTGCTTGTCATCGTTTGGGAAGTGAGAATGAAGACAGCGGCCATGTTTAAGTCTGCTACATCAGCAACCGGAGCAAATAGCTTAAGTACCGGTGCATGCACACTTTTTTAAGTGCAAGTGTAAGTGATTTTATGAAAGACAAAAACTTTAAACGGGTTTAAGTACTCTTTTGGTGCAAAGTGTGTGATTTTACTCGTTAATTTTTATGCAAAGGTGTGCTTCAAGAAATAATTCACACTTTCAACTAGAAAAAGCGAGAGGAACGTTCTATGCAGATGCGACATAAGCACTGAACTGAAATTTATCTGGATATGCATGTCGCCACCTTAACCCTTTCGACCCCAAAGTTGCCTGAGAGCAACTTCACCTATTTGTCATTTTATAGCAAAAGCTACGATTAATTTATGGGTTTAATTTAAGTAGGCACCAACAAATTAATATTTTTAGAAGTGAATTCAAAGCAAATTACAACAATTTTACTGTTGTCCCCAAAATAATTTCCAATAATTTGCAGCGATATCAGGGAAAGTTTGTGTTCTAATTCAAGTCTACGAATTGGGCGCATTTGATCAAAACCCTGTTTCTTTAGTAATGTGTTGTATTTTTCCATAAATATTAAATAATTTTTCTGTAAATAAAAAATATTGATACAAAATTTATTTAACCCGTTTTAAGCTAAAATTGTTCAAAAGTAAACTAGCTCTAGAACTCTAACAAAGAGGCGAGGCGACTTCAAATGTCGTGTGCACACTTCTTAGGCAAATATTTCATGATTTAAATACAAAAAAGTAATATCGAAACACAAGATAAAATTCGGGGTCGAAAGGGTTAATGTGAAAAAGCGCCAGATAACAGTTTTGATGCATGTTTTATTAAAAAGTAATAAGAAGATTGAAGCCTTAACCGTTCGGCATATGTGAGTTGTTTATTGTACAAATTTAATTGACTAACTCCATGGAACAAAAAGTTGAGAAAAGCAATGAAATAGGTATGTACATAGTTTTTTTAAAATTTCCTTATGTTATACTCAATGGCCTATCAAATTCGGTCGTTTGATTGTGTTAATATTTATTATTCAGGAAAGGCATTATAAATATTTTTATATTGTACCAATTGCTTTGACACTGAAATCTGTGCAGTGAACGGCTCATATATTTAAATTTTTTTATTGAAATATCAAATTATTCGAACTTAAATAAGTCAAGTTTGGTCTAAAATAATAAAATACGGGTAGTACATAATTTTGACGATTTTATTTATTTATTTTTTATTGAGTTGTAATGTCTGCCGGATGGGCACGTGATTATATTGTATAATGTTAGATAAAAATCGGTTGTTCTTTTGTTTCTTTTTAAAACTAGTTGCAATGGCAAATAAAAAAACAAAAAAAAAACCTGATTACTTACCTATTACTCAATTACTTATACATTAGGATTTATTCACACTGCGTGGGGGAAGAGGTATAACTTAGTGTAATGGAAATAGGTGATATGACTTAAAGACGCGACGACAAGGCAAACTCTGAAGCAAAGCCAGAATGTTCACTTCCGAATAATACAGAGTTTAATAAATGCAATGAGAGCACACAAAGCCATTAAGTAAAGACTAATTGTTTTCGATATAGGGGAATATTACAAAATATCAACAGAGTAGAGAAATAAATAACAATAAATAACTCGTTGCTAAAAAAATGCTTAACTTTTTTAAAATATTGAAAATCACGGCATCGTGTTTCTGCATAATTCAAAATTCAAAGAATTCATCAAAAGCACAGTGTATCTCGTTGTGAGTTGCAGGTGGCGATAAAAATTAGACTCGTTTATGGTCTACTATTTAGCAAGGCCCGGAGTTTTACTCGCTTTAAGATTTTATCTAATATTTAGTTATGTTTCCTCACACAAACATCTAACGTATTTTCAGACGCGTCAAATCTCGATTGGTATCGAAAACGCTTCGTTTAACCCATTCGAGACCGATTGCACACCGTGTGTGCAGGCAATAACAGTAATGTGCAATTATCAGTTATTCTGAGTAAACTAGTCGTCGAAATAAGATTTTTCTGGAACTAATGAAATCTGTAAAGTACAGGAAAACAAAATTTGGTATTGGTTTTACTGGGTACCAAAAAAATCTAAAAATTATCTGAAGCCTTTCTTACATGTACAATATAAAGAAAAAAAATGTCGGTCCTGGGGACCGTGTTCGAAAAAAATCATCGTCTCGAATGGGTTAAGTAAATTATTGATACTTTTTATGAGTCTAAAAAGTTTTTAAAATAGACCTTAATACTTTCTAAAAAGTTTTTAAAATAGACATAAATATTTTAAAAACTTTTTTAGACTTAAACTATGTAGATTTCTAGAAATTTTAAGATTTGATTTTAATAAGTCTTTGATCTTTTTAAAGTTGATTTGTTTAAATTTTTGATACTTTATAAACTACATTTAAGTCAACATATGAAACTTTTTAGACTTCATTAAAGTAATTTTTAAATAACTTTTTAATTTTAATTTGTTTTAAATACATTTTTGCTACGTTTTAGAATTGAATTATGTAAACATTTGGAACTTAATAAACTTGATTGATGATAATTAATGACATTTTTAAATTTTGTAAGCTTTTTTACACTTGATTTGAGTACCTAATTTTTATAAATTTTTTATACTTAATTTATTGAAGTAATTTTTAAATAAATTTTTAATTTTCATTTGTTTTAAATACATGTTTACAATGTTTTAGAATTGATTTAAGTAATTTTTTTAAAACTTAATAGACTTGATGGAAGTTAGTTTATGAAACTTTTTATAATTCATTTTAATATATTTTTACACTTTTTTATACTTGATTTGAGTACCAAATAGGTATAAATTTTAATTACTTTATTATTTTTTATACTTCATTATTTAAATATGAGTTTATTTTTAAATATTTTAAACCTTGATTTTCTAAATTTACAACTATTGTTCAAATTTATTTTATGTTTATTTATTTATTATGTATTTATTTATTTAATGTTGATTTACGAGCAGATATTTTTTATTTAACTAGACTTGTATAAGGTCTCTTTTTGGAGATTATTGTAATTTAATTTTAGTAAACCTAGTTGTACTGAATCTAGTGAATGCTTTATTTTGTGCAATCAACATAATTTTCGCATTCAAACATCTGCACCTAACTTTCTCTTTATCAGCTTTCAAAGAAAGAAACTTGATTTATTTTTCATATTAATACAATTATTGAAAATAAGACCAACCATTACATAAACGAACAAGTCGTTTTGTTCATTCAACTCTAATTGTATAAAAATTCATGTCAAATTTTGCACTGTTTCCAACTGTATAAAACTGAACTATTCAAGTTTTCACCATAAAGTTGAGGCAATTCTTGCATTCGAATAAACGCGATTTATAGGAAACGGTGCCTAGGAGCGGGCCGTACACTCACTGATACACATATTGAATAAATAATTAGGAGTTGTAGGAGTTGATTATTGATAAGCGACAGACATGCACTTTCATACGTTCACATGCAATCCTCATCTCATCTGTTACCTGTGGCTTGTCGGGCTCTGTTGGCGTGCAATCAATCTCTGCCATGGCTGTCGCGCTAGAACTGGCGGACGGAAGTTACAATTGTCAATTGGCCAAAGTCCTTAGGCGCCTCTCACGCATGTGCTGCACTATACGAAGTACGCCGCTCAAATTCGCTGAGGCGTTAATGAGGGACCACGTGTATACATGTGTCACAAATAATTCATACATAAAAACAAATTAAAATTGATGCCATATTTACAGCGAAATAACTCAATACAGCGATTTGGCTAATTTGCGTAATGCATTGAACGCACGAAACCTAGTTTCGATTTTGCCAATTTACACGCATAGATGCATACTGTACATATATACATATGGCATTTTGGTATTTCGGTGATTTGCAATAGTCTACACATTTACATATAAATATATTTTGTGTACTATATGCACTACGGTAAGTACAGAAAAATATTAAAAAAATACTATTTGTTCAATGTACCACAACTTTGTTTGCAATTTTCCACATCGTGCTGCAGATTTAGCTGAAGAAAGACTGAAATTTGTGACAGCAAATTTAAAGCGCCAACGGGAGCCACCAGCACAAAACGTGCTACATAGTCAGGCACACTCAAGCACCGGCATATGTATGTGTATTTACATGTATGCACGTCCTTCTTTATGGTTGTGCAAAGAACGATCGCAGGTCGCTAGGGTTCGTGACTGTTTTTACTTCATCACTTCCAGCAGATTAAACTTTTATGAATGACGTATCCGCTTTCGAGCTCGCCCTCGACTCCCCGCCGAAAACAACTACAACTGGGCCTAGCACTGACACCAAAAACCCCTTCTATCGACATTCCGGCGGAGCAACAATGCATGCAAAGTGCACGTAACGAACATAACAGCCGCGGCGAGGCGAGCAGAAGGCTCGGCACGTGCCAGCTGTCTGCTCCTTAGAATGACATGGATTGAACTGCATGTTTACACAACTAATTTTGGCAGCAGCGCCTACAGCTCCTCCTCAGCAATCGAGACGGCCATGTCGTCACCGTTGCGTACTGGCGGGCACCTAAATATTCATTCACACGCACACACATACAAAATGGTAAAAAAAAAACGCGCGTGTGTGTGGATTTGATGTATGTAAGTTAGACATAACGCTGACATGCGTAAATTTGCAATATAAGTGCACGTAATTGTTGACGTTGTTGCTGATTTAGCTTTCACGTAGCCTGTGCTGGGGTGCAGAGGAGCACAATTTGGCACAAAGTATGTAAAACAAAACAAGGTGACTTGGCGGATGTTGTAACCAAGCAAAAGCAAACCAACAAAAACAAACAAACAAAAATGAGTAGTTTTCGTTTCGTGGGCTATGTGGTCGATCCTTAAGAAATACAACGTCATTCATAAACTTTGCAATAAATACGGATTGCAATATGAAAAGTAAACTATTCCGCGCTGACATTAAACACTTCAATACTGTAGCCGAGCGCCGGCAATTTATGCGCCGACTTTGCAGTAGCGCGGGCAATGCATTAATTTGAAGCTGGTTGAACTCATTGCATATTCTTCTTCTTGTTTGAGCGGCGCGTCGCAACAACTTTAGCTATTGTTCGCAAGGGCCGCTGCCAAGAGTCGTATAAATGTGATTACCACATGGGCAAACGATGTGCAGATATTTCGTGACAGTTGCCAATAAAAGCAGATTGCGAGTGACGCCAGTTGCCGTGTTAAATTCATTAAAATTTCTATTTTTATGTAAGCACACGATTTTAGTGCAGCTGCCATGGAAGGACGAGCTGTTTGTTTATAGAAGTGTGACTTGGCGTGGGCAAAAATTAAAAATACAACAGTGCAAACAGTGCCAACAGCGCTAAAGGCCAAGTCAGGTTGTTGCCAAGCTTTGTTGATACGTGACTTCGGCAGATGCCGTTACTTTAAAGTTTTACCAGCTAGCGATGTGGCAACATGAACACGGCTACGGTGGACTAGCGCTCGTGATGTGTGAGCTGTTAATCCGCTGATTATTTGAGACATTTTACATTACCCTGGGTGAGGAGTTCTTCTTTTTGACGGACGTCTTGTCACCACCTCCGCCAGCGCCTTTGGCCTTTTTGTCCGACGTGGCCATGGTTGTGTTTCTTTCGCTTGTTGTTTATTCTTATTTAGCACTGCACGTTAACCTTCTGCGAATTGACTAAGAGCGCCTGAGCAAATTTTTCTCAATTATTAGCAAAAAACTATAAAATTGAATACGAAATATGTGTATGAGAGAGAAAAGAAGCTTCGTGTTTATTTAATTTGGATTTACGATATTTTGAAAATGACAATTTGATTTTTCACATTCTAATGTAGGTTTGAGCTTATCATTTTCCTCTGCGTTCCTCTTCGCATTTTTGTGTTTGTATTTTCCTCATGCATTGCATGGAGTCGTCAAGCACAAATATGTTGCTATAGAAATTGTTCGAATCGTTATTATTATCGATCCACTGTTCAATTGTGTATAACACTTGCTCGTCGTCTGCTTCGGTCATTGTGAGCTTTGACAAAGAGAAGCAAAAGCGCAGTTTCGATTGCAAAGTCGATGTAGGTAGACCTGATGGAGTACGCTCCATTTGCTCTAGATTCTTACCTCCAAAGATTAAATCACTTAGCCTCCGCTTGCTTCAGGCATTTCCCAAAGAAAGCGGGTTTGATCCGCTGCCTGAAGTAGCAATAACGCTCCGCCGGACCCGGCAAGTAGACGTGCGTGAAGAACTCTTCTTCGGTAAAGTTGTTCGGATCGTAAAAAAACGGCGTATTAGGAAGTGTGAAATATTGGGCTTCAAATAAAGCTTCAGGTTCTGACGGATTTGGCAACGTTACTGTGTGGTGTAACGTTTCCAGGTGCACCATTGATTGCAACCGTGCACTAATGGCCGACTGCTTCGCGGCTAAGGCTGCAACCTCGGGAAGCACTTCTGATGGTACGTATTCGAGAGGCCGATTCTTGTAGCATTCGGCACGCTTTTCCACTGCTTCCATCGCTCTTAGTAAAGTCGGGTTTCTGCAAGTAAACAAGTGGAAATGGAATATGTTACATTGGCGGCGCCATCAATGCAGTGCGCCATACTTGATGCGCTGAACGTATTCATCGATTTCTTCTTGCGTTTTGGTTGGGTCGCCGATGTAGGGATTCTTGAAAATATACCGATTTCTTTTTATGAGGAGCTCTAATTCGAACTCCAGGACGGGGTCCACGTCGCAGCCGTTATAGTTGAGAACCTGTATGGTGGTGTTGTTGTAGAGTGCCCTCAGCAGTTCGATTCCCGTATTTGTGTCCACATGCACACTGCTCATATCCAGTTTAACCAGTGTCGGATGCGACCTGAGCAACTCATTGGCAATGCAGCAGACAATAGCCCCTTGGCTAATGCTCGCTGATCGCACGCTCAGGTGACTTATGTGGCTCGACCCGAGGATCTTGTTGTTGAGTGCGTGCAGAGTCTGGTCGCCGAGCGGATTGCCGCCCAGGCCCAAGTACTCGAGAGTTCCGGCGTAACCGAAGAGGGCCGTCGACATCTGGCGCACTGTTTGCGCACCAATGTTGTTGTGTTCCAGCTCGAGCGACTTGATGGACGTCGATAGGTGTAAGAGTTGGTACAATGCTATGCCGCAGTCGTCTTGCAACTGATTGCAGCCGAAATCGACCGTCTCCAAGCAAGGCAGTTGCGTCAGCGATTTCGTCATTATGGCCAGCTTTCGCGCATCCATGCGGCTGCTGCGCAAACGAAACACCTTCAGCTGCTGCAGAGTGGACACACCGCTGCCCAATAAATATGAATGAACAATTAATGACAATTAAAGCCACTTAAAACTATCAAGAAGAAGTAGTTATAATGTAGTTATAGAAGTAGTTATAATGTTACATTTAATTTTTAAAATAGTGCACTTATAGGTGAGAAAATGAGAAGGTTGATTTCAGGGACTGTCGGTCGTCCGACTGTTGTGGTCGTTTCATATATGTACTATGTACGTAAGTAGGTCTTGGTCCAGACATGATAACATTAATCCAATTTAAAGAATACCTCGCCTACTTTCAGGCACTCATCCATATATGAACACAAACTATACACTGATCTCTAAGGAACGAGATCTGCTTTTACTCACCGCTTGTTACAGTATGATTGCTCGCTTCCTTAACGTTTAAAACTATAAACAGTAACAGTGCAGTTCAATCAGAGTTCGCAATTACTTACAATGCCAAGTTTTCAATGTCGACATACGAAAAATTCAAATGTCTTTCGTGATAATCTCGTTTCAGTTCTGGTCCCAGGAATTCAATCGTAAACTCGACCAGATTCTCGAAAAATCGCAGAAAACGTAAATTGATGTGATGACAGTCTTCCGCCGGGTAAGTGTATCTTTTCTTTCGCCGTAGCACTTTTGCCAAGTTCCTTTTGTCCACAATGTCGTCCTCGCCACTATCCTCGGGTGGCTCAACTTCTATGTCGAAAACGCCTTTGGGTTTTGGTTGTTTCTTTTTTTTGCCTTTTCCCGTTGGCGGAGGCTCGGGCGCAGGCGGCGGTCCCTTTTTGGCCAGCCTGCGCTTACGACGCTCTTCTCGGGCGACGCGTCGCAATCGTTGCAGCTCCTTCAATTTGCGTTTTTCTTCCCTTCTTGCCGCACGGATTTCGGCAACCTCCTGTGCCTGCCTCAATTCTTCCTCCCTTCTAGCTGACAGCAATTCGGCTTCTTCACGTTCTTGCATCAACTCTTCCTCTGTTTTCTCTGTTTGTTGTTCCACTTCGGACACTGGTTCTAGTTGCAAACTCTGATTTTCTTCAGACCCAATCGATGTCTTTGGTGTTGGTGTCAATGAAGAGATATCTGTTGAATCCATTTCGTCGCTGCTCCGATCCGAGTCGCTTAAAAAGTACTGGTTGAAGGAGTGCTCCTGCAACGACTGCAATCGACGAATATGCATTTCCTTTACATCGTCTTTTATCAGCATGGCAAGCGGCTTCATTTCATCCTCTGGCCAGTATTCCGCCGGCCACCCCTCAACTACCTCAACGAACTTCATGGACAGTGCGAGACCTTTCCAATCGTAGGAAGTTTCGAATGCCAAACTCTTGTCCTTTCCCTTGGCCATCACCATTCGTCGCCAGTATTTGTCGTCATTGATGAAATAGCATTTCTCTATTGGAAGGTCAATGCTCAGCGAATCGTAGTAGATGCGCATTTTAACCGGGTCCATTCGAATGCTGGGCATCAGCTGATCAATTGTCAGAACGGCACTTAGCGCACGCAAGCTCAGGTCGGAGAGCGGACCCAGTCGGTAGTCCTCGAAAAAGGCGTCGGCAAATATCTTGCGGCCCGCCTCGCTGGTCAGCTTCAGCGTGTCCGGCGACGGCTTGTACACCTCGTAGCATAGCTTAAGCATGTGGTCCTCGGGAATGCCCATCATGTGCGCGTCCACCGGAGCAAAGTATCTTTCCACGGTTTCATGTTCCTCCATCTTCGTAGGTTTGAGTTGTTAATAAAATTGCGTCTATTTTTGCGTGTTTATTTGCAGTCGGGTTTTTAAATCATTCGTAGTAAAAAATAAAAACTGAATGACTATTGCTGACATTCCCTTTCTGGTGCACTTGGTTATCGGTCTCTGGGCTATAGCCCTGGTGGCATAACATTAGCTTTGGCGATTTGTTAGCGCGTCGTTTGTAATGAAAACAGAAAAACGACTTGGTTCAAAAATTTGCATCTTTATTATTCTAGTCCGATCCAAATGGACGTGGAGAATTAATATTTCACGTTCTCCAATTTGGTCGCGGTACTTTAAAAATTTCCATTTGGCACCCAATGTGTCTAGTACGAACGACCGTACCTGTGATGGCTTCGGAAATAGTGGTAGCGGTTAGTGGGTCCGGGCACCGCCATTAGTCGCTTGAACTGCTCTTCGGTCAACGACAACGGATCGACGCTGACAAGATCGTTGCCAACGTTCACGCTGCTAACGCTTCGGGTCGGTTGTTGCTCCATTTCTGGTTCCTCCATTACTGGTTCCTCTATTGCTGGTTCCTCCGTTGCTGTAGGGTCCTGATAAACAGTAACTTTTTGATTCGCATAGCACTGCTTGCGTTTCTCGACCGCCGCCAGTGCTCGAAGCAAAAGCGGGTCCCTGCACAAGTAAAATTGAGCTCATGAGCAAATGTAATGATGGAAAGCCGAATTGTTTGCAACATACTTGGTTTGAGTGATGCTCTCATTAACCTCGTCAGCGGTCTTTGTATGGTCTCCAATGAAGGGATTTTCGAGCACAAACTCATTTCGCTTCTTCAGTATTTGCGCTTCGATTTCCATGTCGGGAGGCAGCCCGCAGCCCCGACAGTTGAAGTATTGCAGGTGAATGTTTAGCTGCAGAGCCGCCAGCAATCTGTCAGCTGCTTCCAAATGAATGACTATGGAACCAATATCCAAGTGTACGAGCGGCGGGTGCCCCACTATTAGTTCCTGTGCAATGCAGCATATAATGGCACTCTGGCTGATGGTTGCCCCCACCAGGCAGAGCTGCTTTATGTGTTCTGTGCCCCGGATGCTGGCGTTTAGCACGTGCAATGCCTGATCGCCGAGCCGAGTGCCCGCCAAGCCCAGGTAGTCCAAGGTGCCTTCGTACACGCTCAGCCCATCTGCCAATCCTTGCAGGCTCTCGACGCCGATTAGGTTTCCTTCCAGCTCCAGTGACTTGATAGTGGGTGTGTTTAGGAATAGGTTATTCAGCGCCGCTCCGCAGTCGTCCACCAAGTGATCGTAACCGAAATCAATAGTTTCAATGCAGTCCATATCGCGCAGCGCCTGGGTGAGGATGTTAAGCTTTTGAGCATTCATACGGCTGTTTCGCAAGCGGAATACTTTCAGTTGGTGCAGGAAGGCAATGCCACTGTTTAAATGAAAAGAATGATGCGAGCCATCGAGTTATGTTGTTGTCGACACTCAATAGCAGTGGCGCACACAAAGGGCTTGGGCTCTAAAGCTGATGCTTGTGTTCGGAACCCTTCCCCCCAATGAAATTCTATGTGCACCACTGCCTGATACTCACTATGCCAGGCGTTCAATGTCTCTGGTGGAGAAGTTAAAGTGTCTCTGGTGGTATTTTTCTCTTATATTCAGTTTAGGGCCTAGAAATTCAAGCGTGAAAGATACCAAATTGGTGAAGAAGCGTACGAAATTTAGGTTCAGATGGTGGCAATGATCCGCTGGGTATGTGTAAGCTTTTAGCATACGCATATAAGCCGCCTTATTGCGGTGATCGACAATTTTTTCCATACTGTCTTCCTGTGGCGGTTCGATTTCAATGTCAAATATTGACGGAGGAGGCGTCTCCTCTTCATTTTTCTTTTTCTTCTTTTTCTTCTTCTTTTTCGGCTTCGGCTTAGGCTTTATGGGGGCAGCAATAACTGATGCGGACGACACGCGCCAAGTTAGTCTAAACACAGTTCGCTCTATACGCATTTTCCGCTTCTGCTCCAATTCCGCTCTTCGTGCTTCACGTCTGTTGGCGTCCGCTAGCTTGTGCTCCCGCTCTACTTGCGATAGTTTGTCGAGGTCGCTCGTCGAATCACTGCTTAAGTAGGACGTTGTCGATTCATCGGAGCCTGATAGCTCGCCCAATGCAGCTTTAATATGCCGCTCAAATGACGTTTCGAACATTGACTGCAGTCGGCGAATGTGCATCTCGGTGACGTATTGCTTTATTTGCTTTGCCAGCTCCTTAATATCGGATTGCCACAACTCGGCTGGATAAGATTCGAGTCTCTCCACTAGCAGCAGCGAAATGCCCAGATTCTTCCAGTTCAACGTGCTATGAGCGTAGCACTTGCCACTGCTTTTCGCCATGACAACTCGCTTCCAATATTCCTCGTCCTCTATATAATGACCGATCTCCAGCGGCAAATCGATACTGAGGTGATCGTAGTACACCCTCATTTTCAGTGGATCGTCAGCTATGAGGGGGAGGAAGGCGTGCGGCAAGCTAGACATAGCCAACGCGCGTACGCATAATAAGGAAAGTGGCCCCAGCTTGGGGTTATCTATCAAGGCATCATCATATATGTGTCTACCGATTTCGCTTTTCAATAGCTTGGTCTCGAGCGAAGTCTTATACACCTCATAAATTACGTCAAGATTACTGCCAGGGGGAAGACCCAGCGTTGCTTGGCGCATGGCAACAATGCTCGGATCCGGAACCTCGTCGTTATCCATATTTAGTAATATTACCGGTGTCGCGTGTGAAGTGTTCCCTTACATCAATTTTGTTATTCAGGATTTTTTTTATTAATTATACACATACAAAAAAGCTGCTGAATACAAATCCGCGTCAAATAAAAACATGCTCGTGAAGCAAAAAATAAAAATAAATTGTTTGCAGTGACAGAAGTCACGGCCGGTTGACTAAGATTTTCATAAACAAAAAGTCTCCAGTCGCGAGAATAAAGAGCTATAAAGTTTCGATCGGACGGTTACTCAAAAATCGCCCGCAGAACGTATAGAGCACCAATTCCGAAAAGCTTATAATCATTCAAGGTCTAATAATCTACATCACAGAAATGTATCGAATCAGTGAATAAGTTGCAAAACTTGTTTACATTTCACAAATGTCGTTCGACGTGTCTTTTTCAAAAACGTATTAATAAACTGTCCGATGCCTCGTTGTCTTAGAGGTGACCTTTAATACCCTTGAATTGAAATCAACTTTAAATTCTTCATACATTTATATTTTTACGACTTTTAGAATTTTTTTTTCGAGTACATTATTTTAATTGGAATTAAGGTGTTCCTAACTATTTATCTTATAATAGCATCGCCATCTTTTTTGCTTCGCAAATAGTAGTACCGATCTGAAGGTCCGGGCAGTTTAACATATTTGATGAAATCTTTCTCATTTAACGAATTAGTGTCATAGATGAACGGTAACGGCAGTGACTTGCTGATCGATGCTTTGTTCTTGCTGCTACTCCTCTTTGGTGTCGCTCGACCCTCTGTGTTCCTTTTCTTTGGGTCAAACGGTCCTTCTAATTCCTTGGACAGGTGCACCGACTGTTGTGTTCGCGATCGTGATTCCCGGCTCGTGTCTTCCAGCGACTGTTGTGTTCGCGATCGTGATTGCCGGCTCGTGTCCTCCAGCGACTGTTGCGTTCGTGATTGTGATCGCCCACCCGTGTCCTCCAGCCTGTCGAACACATGGGAATACCGCCGCGCATTAGAATGGTGGAACCAACACTGTGATCGCTTTTGTGCCGACGCTAAAGCTTTTGTCAACACTGGATGCCTGCATGTGGATTAGAGTTGAAAATGGTACAAGTTATTACAAGTAGCTGCGTACTTATGATGAACTCACTTCAGGCGATTTACATATGCATTCACTTCCTCTTCCGTTGCCTGAAAATTGCCTATGAAAGGGCTCGCTGCTAAGTAACAGTTCCTCTTCACCAACACTTCTACCTCGACAATAAGTTCTGTGCTCACGTTACAGCCTCGAATGTCGAAGGCCAGTATTCCGTAGTTCACTTGAAGCGCTTTTACCAACTCTTCGGCGGTTCTCTGCACAACGGGTACGGCACTGATATCCAGGTGTGTTAGTGGAGGATGTTGGCGCATTAGTTCATTGGCAACGCAACACCACAACGCATCCTGAGTTAAGCTCACTCCCGTTAAACAAAGCTTTCGTACATGTTGTGTGCCGAGAATGCCCTGGTTCAGAAAATGAAGACTGTCGTCCTCGAGCGGATTGCGGCCCAGTCCCAGGTATTCCAAAGTGCCCTGATACTCGCTGAGTGCTTCCCCTAGTTGCTGAAACGTTTCTGCGCCAAGTCGATTACCCTCCAACTCCAGCGACTTGATTGTGTTTGTATTCTGAAAGAGTTCGTACAATGCCGGACCACAGTCGTCGTCTAGTTGGTTATTCCTGAAGTCAATCGTTTCGATGTGGGGCAGGTTGCTTAGGGATCGCGTGATAATTAAGAGCTTTTTCGCATTTAAACGGCTATTGCAGAGACGGAAGATTTGCAAATTTCGCAGGAAGGAAAGGCCACTAAGAAAATCGATAAATACTCGTTTAAACAATGGCTCTGAGTCAAAATGTCCAGTTGCGACCAACATTGCGTTGATCCCAAAAGGGAAACTTACACCGCTAGGCGCTCCATATCTCTAGTTGAGACATTTAAATGTCTGGTGTGATAGTTGCGCTCTATTATAGGTCCCAGAAATTCGATTTTAAATGACGTCAGCAACGGAAAGAATCGAATAAACCGCAAGTCGATGTGGTGGCATTGATCCGCAGGGTATCCAAATCGTCTGTGCATGTCCATTAGTTTGCGTATATTTCGGCGATCGATTATAAGTTCGTCATCGTCGTACTCTGGTGGTTCGACGACAATGTCCAAAACTCCTTCAGGTTCCGGTAACCGCATCTCTGACGATTTTGATTGTGGTAGGCGCAAAAGTTGAATTGGATTCCAAATTGATCCTCTAGTCGAGGCTCGCTGTTGAGCTAACTGCTTAGCCTCGCGTCGCTTTCGCTTCGCCGCTTTTACTGCTCTCCTTTGCTTTCGATACTCTTTATACTGAGCTTCAGTACGCGCCATACTCTCATCGAAATCCGTCAGAGTTTTTCTCGGCGACTGAGGTGCGGAATGCGATGCTCTGCTTGTGGGCATCGTAATGTGAACGTGTCCATCGTCAGGATCCTTTGTCTGTTTGTTCGCAGCAGCGCCCTTTGCTTTACCGGGTAGCCTGATGCGTACGCGTGCATCCTCAGAACTCCTTCTCAGGCTACATTCACTACCTCTTTTCTCCGCTTCCGTTACTGCTTCCTCCGTTGCCGCCGCCTCCTCCTCCTCCCCCTCCTCCTCTGAGCTTAACGAATAAGACGAAGTTTCGGAGGAGTCGCCGGCCAGCTCCGCTTCTATTTGACTGCGAAACGAGATCTCTTGTAGTGATTGAAGGCGTTTGAGGTGCATTTTGGTGACATATTTATTAATCAACATTGCCAACGCCTTCATCTTGTCATCTGGCCAGTACTCGGCTGGACAGGCTTCCACCAGTTCCACGTACTTCAGCGTGAGTCCTTCACTCCTCCAATTCAGCTTCTTGTACGCGATGATCTTATCGCGGCTCTTTGCGAAGACCACGCGGCGCCAATAACCTTCGTAGGGAATATTGTAGCAGATTTCCAACGGCAGGTCGACACTGAGGTTTTCGTAGTAAATGCGCAGCCTCTGCGGGTAATCGGTGACTATCGGCCCCAGTTGGTGGGGCAAGTACACCCCAGCAATGGCGCGCACGCACAATTCGGTGAGCGGACCCAGCCGTGGATTCTCAATGAAGGCGTCAGCAATGATGGTGCGGCCACCTTCGCTGGCCAGCTTTTTTGTGTCACACGACGTCTTATAAACATCATAAATTATGGGAAGATCGTCTACCTGTGTGCCAATTCCCAACGAGGTGCTGCGCATTGCTGCAATGTACCAATCGGGCTCTGTGGGCTCTTTGATTAGGATGGGACTTACTTCTTTTTTGCGTTCCATTGAAAATTTATGGGAGTTTATGCTACTTATGCTGGATTTTCCTTTTTTGCGTTCCATTGCAAATTTATGGGAGCTTATGCTAATTATGCTGGATTTTTCTTGTATGCGTTCCATTGCAAATTGATGGGAGTTTATGCTAATTATGCTGGATTTTTCTTTTTTGCGTTCCATTGCAAATTTATGGGCGCTTATGCTACTCGCTGATTTCAGCATAATTTTTTTTTTTTACAAGTACAATTTTTCAATACTCTAATTTGGTTAGCCGAAAAATGTACAACACAATTTTTTGCTAACTATAAAAAATCGTTCGCAACCGACGATGTACTTTTGAAATTGAATGCGACAGATTTCATATTGAAATGACAGAATTAGGCATCGTAAACTTTGCGTTAGTGTGTCAGATGGGGAAAAATATTGTGACCCGGTGCCGTTCATTGAGCCGAAATTATGTACATAGAGTAGGTGGTAAAAGTAAGTTATCAAACCAAACGTTGTTGCAATGATACCAATAAAAATTTATTATGATAATTTATTAACAAACATATTTTTTATATAAAAAAGACAATTTCTAACAGTATTCAAAAGAAAACATTTTGACACTAAAAATGTGTTCATTAATTTAGAAGAACAATTCAAAGTGCATGTAAATAAGAATTCGCGTGGAAGAAGCGTTGTTCTGTTGAATGATAAAATTAGGTCCTTTTAGTCGACGACGACGAGAATTTTTACATAAACTGCTGCTGTAATTTTTCCTTCTAATAATACAATAGAACCAGTGCCGTATGCAGTTGGACACACCCACATCATCATATATACTATATACATACTGATATATTATATATTGGCAGATTGCATATTCTTGTTTTAATACCAGAGTGCCTGTGCAATCCCACACTCCTTAAATACCCACACGGGACCATGTTACGAAATAGGACTAAACATTAAACAATATTTTTAATTTTTGATTAAATTTGGTCACGGAAGATATTTTTTCTGAAAGTGATGCAATGAAAGAGTCATTTTGACTCCCTTGGCCATTCTAGTGTTAACCGAATCTTCAGTTTTAATTTAATGCAGTCGATGAGATTCTGTTTACTTATTGAATAACATTATCGTTGTTCGCAACAGACCTGCGTTTTTTATTTATTTATTTGTTTAGTCTACCGATAATAATCTTTTCAATCCACAATGGGTGCCTTGCGGATTGCCAGAAGAGACGCTTATACGAGTATCAGAGGTTATAGCACACATTTTTACAAAAAGTTTCCGGTTTATTAAAAAAAAAATTGAAAAATGTTAACAAATTACTAGATATACCAAATTTACTCAGTTTAAAAAGTACAATACTGTGATTCACTTTATCAAAAGCTTTCGAAAAAACCATATAAATGTCTTCCAATTGCTTGCGACATTCTAAGGCACCAACAATTATTGCTGAAAGTACAGCCAAGATTGAACACATAGATTTTCGAAGTAGAAATCCATGTTGGCAGTCGGTAATTGCAGCACTTACGTAATCGAATAACTTGATCTGAATAATATGGTCAAATAATTTAGCAAACGTGCTTTCTTTGACATAAGGCTCTTTAATTTTCAATGTTGCTACGATCTCCAGATTTGTAAATCGGAACTACGAAGCATATCTTTCAAGAGTCCTAGAAGACACCACATTTAAAACAAAGGATAAACAAATAAGTAATTGGCTCTATTAACACAGAGTTTAAGAAACGTTCATATTTATAGACTTCAGGTTTGAAATAGCAGAGACTACATCCTCATCATCGAGACAGGAGATGGTGCTAGTGCATGATGAAGTACTGTAATTTTCATACACTATCTGAAAAACCTCAGCAAACAAATTGCATGACTCAGGTGTATTACTAGACTTGATATCATCTAATTACATGCCCGATAGAATTTCATTAGTTTTACGTTTCGAATTTAGATATTGCCCAAACGATGAGGGGGTTGCCTTCAATTTAGTTTCTATCTTTGAAATATATTGATTGTGCAAATATGTTATGTAATGAATCGAATTCACTGCGTTTTAGAAGAAAATTCAAATGATCAACTTCAGACTTTGAATTTCTAAATTTTTTAAAAGCTTTATTTTTAATATTTTTCAAATGAGCTAAACGAGAATTAAACCAGGGAGGTTTGTCTCTTGGAATTTTCAGTTTTCTAGAGACATATTTAGAACATGCAAGTGATAACTTCACACAAATGAAATTATATGTTGTATTATTGTGTTTTATCATAATATATTTTATTTTGGTCAGTATGTATGTAAATATCAAAATTCCTATATACAATATTTTATCTTATGTTCTTAATATATCTAACAGGAAGTTCAGGTAAATAAATGCAAACAATAAAGATCAATGGACCAAATAGTAGTGCAAAGAGTGTCCAGAAGATGAGTGTCATCTCTGTTATGGGATCCATGCATCTAGCGTTTGTGCTCTCTGTTTGATTACGAATCCTGACGCCTCGGATCCAACATGCGGTTTACTTGCGGCGGCTGTGCAAGCAATATGAATGTTTGTATGTCTAGTAGCGCTAATATCACTCTATGTGTACATATTTCTAAATATGTCAATGTAAAATACTAAATTTTAACGTAAAAAATAACACAGGTAACTTTCGAAATAATTTATGAAGATTATGCGGCACAACTTATGAGCGCCACCTGAAAATGAGACAAACAAAAGAAAAATCAAATAAAGTAATAACATTCTATTAAATAAAATGTCTTTTAATCAGTATGAAATCGTATTAAACATATATAAAATAAAAAATGAAATTCATAAAACAAATTAACGAATCAACTAATCAAGGTTTCGATTCACATGAGGCGACAACTGTGGCGGTATGTACTCAACTCCTTTCTGTTCGATTGCCTTTTGTTGTAGAATGGAGCCACCTACACGATTTTATACCACAAGCTACACGCAAACAATTTTGCAGTTATTTGTGTATTTAAGTAATTTGCAACTTTGGCTTATTTTTATTTTTGCAACTTATTATGAACTTGGAACAAAACAATCGCAGAAGTAAGAATTTACGAAAACAGCGCTGATCGCAGTCTGTGCCTTGGCGCGTTATTCTTAGCGCCTGCTGTGCCCGAGGTGTGGATTCAATGTGGTTTTTGAATATAAATAATTTACTAAAAATCGCCAGCGAGCTACCGCCACCAGAGCAGTGTGCGTCATGAAAGCCTCCGCGCTTAAGTGCGTATAAACTTCAGTTGTTGTCTTGAGCGCTGCACACAACACTGCCGATGTGTTTAGTTCTTTTATGGCAAGTAGTGTCCGACCGAATATTCGGTTGCGGATTCGGCCCAAATAAGTGGTTTTGGTTTCAGTTTCAGTTTCGGCCAAAAAATTCCCGAAAAACGGCCGAAACCGAAACTTTGTAGAATATTTTTTACATTTTATTGTGTAGCTAGTGAACAGCCATTTAGTGCAGTCGGGCAGATGTATAGTGAAAGAATGAGAAGGAGAATTTAGATCCCACCAATGTAAATAAACTTCTTTTTTAAGCATATAATATTAAATAATTTAATTTTGAATATAAGCGAGTAAGGGGTGATTTTTATATGTTTATGTTTTTAAAAAATGAATGAATTGTTTTTATTAATAAGTATTTATTTATTTATGTTTGTTCGTTTGTTCTTTATTTACTTAAAATAAAATTTGTTTACTTAAAATAAATTTCGTTTGTTGAAAAAACTGCTTGATATGGTAATTTTTATTTCAACTAAAAAGTTTCGGTTTCGGCCGAATATTTAAAAAAAAAACCGAAACTCGGTTTCGGTTTCGGCCTAAAAAAGTGGTTTCGGTCGGACACTAATGGCAAAGGATGTTTTGAATGGTGCTTATGTAGGAGGTCGGCATGTGAGCACTATGTACATACATATAATTTAGTTGAAACCTAATTTGAGTTAAGTTTTACCAAACGAAATATCAAGAACAAAAATTGCCAGCTGCAAAAGACGTTGGGTCAACATACGAGGACGCAAATAGTTGACAACAATTTAAGCATAAAAACCTAATCACATTAAGTTTATGGCAAATTTCTATATGTAAGTACAGTGAAACCTGTTTAAGTACCTTACCCTCTTAAATACCTATTCCGTTCAAGTAACCGACATTTGTGGGTACTTTGTGCTATGTACGCTAAGTACTCAGGTAGCTGGATTAAGTGGCCGCCTCCAGGGCATCACCAAGGCCTTGTGGCCCATTGTACTAGCATGAGAGGTTTTTCAATGAAATTTTTGTTGTAGAACTTTAAAACATAAACAACATTTTTTAAATTACATTTAAACTTACTGGCAATGTGCATAAATTGAAGCGCACAAATTTCAGTTACATGGTTTTTCTACTGTTTTTCAATTTTGTTTTAATTTTTTCAATGAAATTTTTGGTGTAAAATTTTTCCGTAAGATTTAAATTGAAATGTGGAAAAATTGTTTCTTAAAATTGTAAGCAAATTTAATATTTTTTTTTTAGCTTCACTGGTAACTTTTATTTGCATTACTTAGAAATATTTTGTAAACAAATCTACTGGCTTTACTAAGTTGTTCCTTCTTCTTAGTAGTTTATGTAGCGTTTTTATATGACCAACATGACCGGCTATTGGCATTTGTTTCAGCTGGCTTGTACAAAATGGGCTGAGACGAAGCTTTTAAAATCAAACCGGACTGTTGTAATTTTGCGTTTAAGTATGTTTTTCGCTACGCTATAATCAACATTGAACAAATCGACTTGCCGACAATATAACTGCATACTAAGGTATGCACATAAATATTCCTACAACAGATATTCTGTTCACTGCAGACCTTTAACCGCGTACAAACTTGTTTCAAAGCTTTTGCATTGGTTTTGAATGCGAATAATTGCAATTTTACTTCATGCTTAGGTCACTTTCGGGCAATTGGCTGTTTGAAAAACAAACAACTAAGTATGTACAAATGTACGCTAGCGACATTGAGGAGCTTAACGCTATTTGCCTTTGTTTTCATTGGGCCGGTGTGAAGCATTTCCACGAATGTTAATGGAAGTTTTTTGGTGTGCAACACTGATTCAATGCAACTTTAGTTGATTCAACAGTTTTATGCACGAGGCGAGGTTCGGCAGCGGTAACTTGTTGTTGCGGCCCCTTTGATGAGTAATACTTTATAATTCTTATTGAGATATCAAGAATTTTTATGGCGAAGACTGCCTCTATTAGCGAACACATGGAATGCCTCTCGTTGACAGCGGAATTCACTGAATTCAGCAGCGCTCGTTAACGGTATTTAATTAAGTGGGCTGACAACTAACACACAACAACTACGCAATTGCTGTCTTTTGCGCAAAACTGATTACCATAAATAGCCTCGTCAAATTGCTCTGCGCGATCGCTTGGCCAGTTGTCAACAGCACTGAGCCAATTCGCCATGTAGCTCAAAAGCGAAATCAATTATTACGTGAACAACTAATAATAGCTCGAGTTGAGTGTTGGAATATGCAACACAAGTCAGATAAATAAGTAAGATAAGTCAGATAAGCACTGAGCCGCTGCACTCGCTACTAATATCAAATTGTATGAGAATCCGAAATGGCCCCCTAGAGCGACTCAGGATGAGTGGTCGAACGAAATTGTCGAGTTATTTTTGGCGAAAAAGTATCATAGGCCAGCGCTGATAAGCGTTTCCCGGGGCTGCTCTACCATCGACCTCACAGTTGGCGTCATGGCATATTAATGAAATTTATTTATTTATTTCGATATCTATTTACTGGCGTCATGGCGTATTAATGAAATCTATTTCGTTTTTCAGTATACTCACTCACATTATATAGAAATAGTTGTCGTTGTCTTTTCGCTTGACTTCGTGATGGTTTGTCATCTTGGTGTATGGGTTCACGTTCGGCCCGTTGGCATTCAGACCAGCGCCGCCGGTTGCCTGCATTGAGCGGCTGGCGAATAGGTTCACACTGTTGCGTTGATTGTTGGTCAGCGCCGCTTCTTTGCTCTGTCCGCCGAAGAAAGTCTTCACACTGTCCATGCTGTGGTGGCTGTTATTATGTATTTATGGTTGTTGTAGCTGCTGTTGCTGATTTACGTTTTGCTTTGCAGACGAGCCCCTGTATCTATGTATGTGCGAGAAGAGAAAAAGCAATTCAATAAAAATCACACATTAAATTAATAGGGGTATTCACACCGAGCTCGTTACTTTGTTAGTTCGGCATTCGGTAGTTTTGTACGTGTATTTTGTTTTTGTAAAAGAATTGAACAAAACCAAAATACTTACATATAGAAAACTACCGAGTACCGAACTAACAAAGTAATGAGCTCCGTGTGAATACCCCTAATGGCTTTTTTTTTGTGTGTTTCTTGTCGTCTTGACGCTAACAAAAGTTTGCTTGTTGCCACGCACTAACCATATCGAAGCACTATAAAACCTAATCGAACTGTTCACAAAATAACATCTCATGATAATTTTAATTCAGAATTAAGAACTGAGCGTTCGATGTCTTCTGCTGATATTAAAAAAAAGTTCAAATCAATTCCGCGGACATTTGGACCGGTCTGTGTGTTTTCTATTATTTTGGTTATTTGGTTTTTCAATGTCAGCAACAGCAATCAAAGTTAATAGACTCTTTAAGAAATAATAATATACACATTTGCATATGAATTGATAACTTCCGACAGTACTGCACACCAAGGTCAACACAGAGTCAAACGCCAAAGAAGGACGTGAATTAAAACCGACAGTCGAGAGTTTTAGCTGCCAGAGCTGATTTAAAAAATTCTTTAATAAATAAATTGATAACACTGCACAACAGCATGTTTGTTGCATGGAGTTTTTTACATGAATCTGAATCGTTTTTCCACGCTGTTTTCAAAACCATACTCCGATTTTATGTAACAGCTCTAGTTTTCGTAAAAAATGGGCGTGTCGAATTTTCCTCGGCTTTTTTCTCGTTTTCGACTGTAATTTCTGAACCAATAATCCTCTCGACATGATTTCTATATAGTTGCACTAACAACATCTCACGCCGTCTTTTCTGACATTAATCAATTTTATGCGTTCTAAATTGGTGTTGTAATAAGGTTTCAAAGTAGGAAAATATTGAATTTTATGGCGTTTTTTCTGATGGCGAAAATTGTTTCATAAATCAAGTTACGAAGTATATGAATATCTTAAGAAGAAACATAAAGCAATACAACACAGCCAAATTATTGTATATATACCATAGCCATTTTCATCAGTTTTCATACTTTTTTCTTAAAAAATTAGGAGCCTCAAAATATGCAAAGTTTTTAATTTTTTTTGTTTCGAGCAATTCAAAATATTTTTGTTTTTTGCTTGTATTTCAGACTATAAATGGAACATTTATAAATGGAACATTTATAATTTTTTAAGGATAAAGTATGAAAAGTGATGAAAATGACTATGGTACATTTTTGCTATTATTTCGATGCGAATGTGTTTTCCGCCAAATAATTTGGCTGTGTTGTATTACTTGATGTGTCGGCTTTCATTATACACCTAACTCGTAAATTGATTTACAAAAAATGTTTATGTTTTTGACCATCAAAGAAAACGCCTTAACTTTCCATATTTTCCGACTTTGAGGTCCAATTACCGCGGAATTTTAAAACCTATAAAAATAAGTTGCAACGGAAAAGAAGCCGTGCGGTGTTGTTAATGCGATAAGGTGACAATTATGTCAATCGGTTTTTTGGTTTAGAAATTACGATCAAAAATATGGAAAAAGTAGAGGAAAAACTGAAAAAATGACACGGTACCTATATCTCACTAACTAGAGCTGCTACAAAAAATCTGAGGATAGATTCGAAATCAGCGCACCCAAATTAGTAAGAAACAGTAGAAAAACTCCATGCAACAGAAAAAAAGTGTTTTTTTGTTGTGCTGTGTAATCAATTAAACAAAACAATTAAAACTTTATACGTTGTCGCACTACTTTTTCCACTCTTGATCGATTCAGTTGTTTGTATGAATTGAAAAGCAATTTTTTGCCGGACGGTATAATATTTATAGCAATTTTTATGGGGCTTTGCTATAAATATTTTCAAGGTAATGGTTCGAGAAAGCATTCTGTCATCCTCTAAACTGATAAATGCTTTTGACTATTATCAATTTTTCAGTTTTACCTTTTAATTGCCTTTGCTGATAACACATCTCTCAACAGGCCACCGCAGCCAGTCTGTACAACTCATACGACTTAATATGCTGATACCGATTGTACATATGTATGTTCTACAAATGTATTTCACTATATAATGTAAATAGGATCGGCAGTTTGCTTAGGTTAATCTGTTGCCACGGCATGAAGAAGGAAAGAATGATATCTTTGCTCAATATATTGAACAATATTGTGGTAAAACCGCATAAAAACCGAGCCAGATATGGCAGTAAAACCACTCTAGTGGTCAAAACAAGAGCTAACCTTAGTTATGTATTTCGCGAGTATATTGAATATTGATTATAATTTTGATTCAAAATGGTCAATCTTCAAAATTGTATTTTAAACCCCCATATGGATGGATTAGATGGATATTGTTTTTATAACCCAAATTTATTGTTCAAGGTAAACACAAAATCTACTTTTTGAATTGATAACGATTTCAATTACTTTTATCCTTCACTTACATTACTTTTGCATTAATTTAAATTACTTTTTGTTTCACGTTTACTTAGCAACATTTTGCATTGATCAGCAACTTTGCTCTTGCAGCAGTGGAAAGCTCTGTGAATAAAATTATCCAACCTTCAAAGGTAGCATAGTATTTTCTAGGAGCCTTTCAGTGCTAAAAAGCTAAAAATCGCACTTTGCTTTAGAAACTAAATGATAGAAAATGCAAACTTGAAATTAGCTTTAATTAAAATATGCAAGTGAATAAGAGTCTTTTAATTGGGGCGCTCGAAATGTCTTAGGTTATAGCAGCCATGTTGTTTAAGTTACATCCGTCATATTCATTCTCAATAGTTTAGTATCGTAGAGAAAATCACTGAAGGATATCACTACTCTGTTTAAAAAAGGGTTGTTTGAGATCTTTGAACCAAGTTATATTACACATTTAATGCCATTAAATATTTGTTATATTTCACATACAATTCGTTTTGTTTCCATTCTAAGATCGAACGTCTTTATTGCCAGATTTAAGTATCGCACCACTTCTAGTCACGTGAAGATTGCATTAAGTTCAAAATGTGGAGTCAATTAATTGGACTATGGAACATATGTATATTTTTTTTCTGTTTTTTTAACGAGAAGGAACATATGGAACATATACATATGTGTGTGTAAGTGTGCATGCAAACATGCGTAAATGAATGCCGCACTGTAAGCCATGCACAGTGTAAACAACGCAGCTTCGGTAGAATAAACAATTCACTGAATGCGAATATTATTGACCTACCGCAAACTTTTTAATTGAGTTGAAATCATGTTTGTGTTTATTCTGAATGCTATACAGTAACACATGTTTAATGTTATTATAATTAAAGCCATTCAATGATATTCAAGGGTATCGACATTTTCGATGGTTATGTACAATGTTTTTGTAGACATATTTGTGAAAGCCAAATGGTCTACAACATATCTAGAGGTCTAGGTCTACACATATTTGTGAAAGCCAAATGATCTACAACAATATACTTATGTTACTGTTACAGTGGGCGTGACACTTTTCAAGTAACTGAACATTTTCACATGGAGTCAGTTTGGAGTTGTAAGTCGGACTACATTACAGTTCGCTAGTCGTGTCCCGCGACCGTAAAAATAATCCTTGGATATTCCATGCTGAACAAGGAGCTGCAATTATATTTTTTTTTTGCAATTTCTTGTTTCGTAAATTTCTTCATACTTGCTTCAAAAAACAACTGTGTTCATAATTAAAAAGACTTTTTAATCTGTTCTGTTTCTTTTAAACAATTGTAATGTATTACGTATTTTGTTAATTTCATAATCATTATAACTTTTTGATATATTTATTTTTATAATATTTATAAATATTTTTTATTTATTTAAGCATAGATTTCTTTTCCATAATAATTGAAATCATTTTTGAAGTGAAATTTTACTTCTGTTCTGTTCTGTTTCTTTTTAACAATTGTAATGTTTTACTTTTTATGTTAATTTCATAATCATTATGACTTTTTGATATATTTATTTTTATAATGTTTATAAATATTTTTTATTTATTTAAACATCGATTTTTTTCCACAATAATTGAAAAAAATTTTTGAAGTGAAATTTTACAACCATTCGATATATTAATGGTTTGAGCACCTTTTTCATGAATCAGACTTTAAGTAAACATGTTGCTTAAATTTTCTGTAATAATAAAATTATATTTTTTAAACTATGAAAATCAGAACTTAAAAAATTAATTTTTTTTTTTAATTATATTTTTTAAACTTTGAAAGTCAGAACTTTACTGAAAATGGCTCGTGGCTTGTTGAATAATGCCCCAAGTCACAACTTGCAAAAGTTGTGCCGAAAGTTACGCAAAGGCTTAAAGTTCGACTGGGCCAGCAACAAGTTGAGCTTAAAATGTAACGTGTAACGTTATATATGTACATAGGTATATACATGCATACATATGTTGTTACATTCGTTTTCGTTATGACCGATTTTCACTTAGTTTGTTGACATAAGTCTGAGGACATTGTGGGCATTGCGCCAAATGCGGGTATTAATTTTTATTTTGATGCGGTGCATACTTCAAGATTTTTGTTTTTATAAAGACATGTGGTACACTTTAGCGTTTTCTTTTGCCTCCATATTGCGTGTTCAGTACAAAGGTCGTTTTTACAATTCTATGAACTTTTGGGCGCAGCTCCGGCCTTTGGCCGATTCACTATTCTTTTAAAATTTCCCTCTGTCCTGGCCACTAGTTGTACACACAAACGCGATAATAACCTTTTTTTGGAATTATTTATGCTGTGCACTCCGCATTCACTCTTTTCAAGTTGATTTCTGCGCTAGTACTGCTCGGCCACCGCACCGGCTATTCGCTTTTATACGATCACCGAAATGTGTGTGCATATGTATCGCTGCGTTGTCGGTTCAGGTTTTTCGCTATTTTGTTTTGATAGATTTGTTTTTGTTTGACTTTTCCATTTCATTTATACATATTTGTTGTTAACATAAAAAGAAATACATGAAAATAAAACAGAAAATCCGATACACGATACGAGTTGTATGACTGCAAAGAGCACTGGTTGAGTGCGCTGTTGCTCGTACATACATATGTAACATATGCATGTACATTCAGAGACTACATGTGAGCGCAGATAGCGTGGCGGAGCCTCAGAAGAGATACGCAAAGGCACGCCACGGTCAACGATCGCCGAGTACAGCTGCAAAACTGCGCCGGGCGCATGCAGTGTAGAGTTGGCGAGTGACGCAAACTGGGCGTGGTGTCTGCAACAACAAGCGCCGACCGATGTCCGTGTCCTGTTGTCTGTCATTGCCCAGTTCAAAGTATGGCCTTGTCTTCGTAGTCACTCTGCAGAATTTTGCTCGCAACTGTAGGCGAGAATCAATTGAGCAACGTCGCTGTCTACCGCTCATCATTCTCTGTTTATATTTGCTGCAATGCTGATAACGAGTTGCAATCAAGCTGACTTGCAGTCGCTTTTCATCGGAAATTGCATACTCGGCGCAGCCGGACTGCACTGAACTTTGTAACTTGGCCGATTGCAATTAATCATTTTGGTGTTTTGCAAATTAACAAACTTACATACGAGTACACCAACACGTGTATAGTACGTTTGCATAGTAAGTGAATGGTTAAATTTGCTAATTGCTGTGGGTATTTCAACTCATTAGCGTCTGAACGGACTTTTTTAAAACTTTTTTTGGCGTCTCTATGCTAATGTCTTTTGAGACACAATTTTCAGAGCAAATTAAGAAGGCTTCGGAAATTTATTAAACAAAAAACGTGATTAATTTATTAATTAAAAATATTGTTTTTTAACATAGTATAATAATAAAGAAATCTAATAAAAACTCTCCCGCTCAAAGAAAACAAAATTGTTTGAAATTATATCAATTTTGATATCTTAAATTTATCAGTTCAAAAAATTTTCAACCACAGTCGCAACTTCATTCAAATATAATCGTACTAAAAGGAAAATGCTAAGGTATATTTTAATACAACTTTGTTTACCTCGTCCACAATTTGAAGTCTCTGCTGATGACTTTTTTGACAATATTTTTCAATCAAAATAGAGGGTACTCTCTTTTATTAGACTATTTTATTATTATACTTATACTATGGTTTTTCAATACATTTGTTTCGCAATTGCAAAGAATATCTTTCACTACGGAAATTTATGCTTCCATGGGCCCTAAAATTGAAAACGTATAGAGTATGCAGGGAAAATACGCCATAAAATAGTGACTCAAGTAATAATTATAATTCATTCATTCATTAAATTATAATTCATTATAATTTAGAGATCGATAAATATTTTTGTGTAGGGAAAAAACAAATTAAAATTCGTTTAGTTGTCAAATTGTGTTGCCTATTTTTGTTTACAACACATTTCGCTTGGCATTGAATTTAGTCCATTAGTGCGCTGTATTTACATATCACTTAGAAGACGCTAAGTAGCTGGATGCAATGAAAAAACTCAAACAAAATTAGACATGTCTTATGTGATGCAGTAAAGTACGTTTTGTGGCTACGATTCAATTTCTTTATAGAATTTCTTCCTTCCCATAGCGTCCATATCAACACGTTGTATACTATATAATAATCTTGCTTTTAGAATATATTGAATGGCTCATCTTATACGTTTCTCAAAGCAGCGAATGTTATTTATTAATGTTTTGTTTTTTGTAGCAAATCGCTTTAATCAATGTGCAATATGTATACAATTTCAAAAAGCCATACGCAATTCCCTTATCTCTAATTATATATGTACATATGTACATAGTTACCACAAGTCTGGCGCATGCCTATCTACTTGTAGTGGATAGATCTACAGTACGTATGTGTGTGTGGGTTTTCGTTAAAAATCACTCTAATTTGTTTGAACCGACTGTTGGCTTAAGGGGGTAGTCAGGTAGAATCGACCATGTTTTTAAGTAATTTTTTTTCATACAAATTTTTATTCCACATTAAAAATTTTTATTTTATTTTTTATTTTATTTTATTATTTTAATTTTTTTTATATGTTATTGTACATAGTTTTGAGTACTGAACAAAATTTTTTTTATAAATTTTCGTTTATATCCGGGGGAGATATGGGCGACCGGAAGACGCCATTTTGAAATCTGGGTGACACGATTTCTCCATTTTGGATGATCTGAAACATACCAAACAAATTTCATTTTGAAGTACAAATGAATGGCTCTCGTTTGAACTATAACTGTAAAAAATATTAATAAATAAACACAACAATAGACCAAAACTGCAAAAACAAATTTTTGATTTTTTGAAAAAAATCTACCTGACTACCCCTTAATATAGTTTCATGGGAAATTCGAACAGTGCAGTGATAACAATGTTTTACTCATGACATTTGACAAGTGTATTCTATATACATATACATCGTGTTTTGTACATACATACATCTATAAAGCAACAAATGTAATGATACTAAAAATCAGCATTTCTCAATGTATTTGCCGATTTGAACTTTAGACTTCCGTATTCATCGACTCCAACGTCTCAGTCGAGCAGCAGCGTTTTTTTGTCTCTCAACTAAAGGACTGCAAAAGATTGAAGAAAATATAGTACGTATATATAATGTATGTAGATATTTACATATATATAAATATGTATGTATATGAATAGGTATGTATGTGTATACCTGAGAACCTTTCACCTACAAAATCCCGATTACACTACTCGACACGAAAAATGCTCCTAAAAATAAAAGTATTTTTTAGACTAATCTTCGGCTGCTGAACACGAAACTGAAAATCAAAAAATCTTCGAAAAACACGTCACACACACGTGGACACATCGATTTTGTGCCGAAAGTGCGAAACTTATGCTATATTTCAGTCACGAACTACGAACAACTATTTTGAGCTACAGTGCAAGCTCGATTTTCGCGACTAATTAAAAACCAGACATGTCGCGAAAACCGAATTTTCGCGATAACAGAACCCTAAATTTTGTTGAAAAATTGTATGTAATTTTTAAAATTACAATTGTTTTAACTGATATATTTACATTTTAAACATTTTTAAAGAAGTTGGAGATTTTGAGTTGCTTTTTTGGCAAATAATTTTTTAAAATAACAGCTGAATCACGTAGTTCATATAGTGCTGTTGTCGGCTTAAAAATCCAAAAAGGTTTATATACTAAAAGGCGGCGATTTCCCTTTTTTGGTTAAAGACATTGTAATAAAATAAAAGAAAAACAGATAAAAGTCGTGAAAATAGAACCTCGTTTTTCGTAAACTGTCGCGATTATAGAACCTCCAATGTTAAAAATTAAGCCGTCGCGATAACCGGGCCGTCGCGATAATGGGTAGTCACGAATACCGAGCTTGCACTGTACTTGAATTTTCATTCAAATTGCATTACTCATGGAATGACCCAACACTATTAATCGTTGTTTAAGCGCTTTTTCACCATCAGTGCACAGATAAACATCTGTATGGATTTCACTGAAATGCGGTCTAGAAAAAGTGTACAAATGCGAATAGTTGGTGGTTACAGCAAACGCCGCAACTACTCGCTTTTCCGCTGGACATGAATAACGAACGCGTTCTGCGCGTGACCAACGCGTTTCTCCTGCTCACTGGCTACCACCTGCACTGGTATGAACGGCGCTCGCGCGGACACCGGCTCTCACTATGCGGCATCGTCATTTTCATCGTCATCGCCATGTTCTACCTTCTTTGCATCAATCAGCACTTTGTAAAGTCGGCGCTGCTGAAGCTGCTGCAGGATGTTTCGCCGTTCCTGCGCCGTCTCATACGGCTGCAGATGCTGCTGGGCATCAAGATTTTCCTCTTCAACCTGTACAACTTGCGATTAACAATAAGGGCGTCGAACGAGCTGGCCCGGGTGCTGCCGCGCGTTTTTGTGCGCAAGTTCCGCACTGCCGAAGCGTTCGCCTACTTTTTGCTCTTCTCCACGCATCTGATCGGACTGGGGTTCGTGCTGTACATTGCCTACGAGATGGAGTTCAGGCTGCCACCTTTGGACAACATTCTAGTCAGCCTGGCGCTGTTCATACCGCACTTTATATTGGGCGGCGGGGTGCGTCTGTTCTGTGTGGGCGCCTGGCTGCTGCGCGAGGAGTGGCAGCAGGCCGAGTCGGATCTGATTGTGTTGCTTGCGGAGCAGCAGCCGCCGAAAGAGCTGACCAGCGATGTGGAAATCAATGTCATTGTGAGCGCTACGAATTCATGCGCCAAGACACCCGACAACGAATTGCAAAAGTCGCTGCTGCAGTCGCTGGCGCGCATTTCGCAATTGGCGGAGCAGCAGAAGCTCTTCAATGAGGCGCTGCAATGCGAGCTACTTCTCGTTTTTGCGCTGAACAACAACTGTCTGCTGGCCGGCGTCTACTCGCTCGTCTACTTCGAGAGCACGTGGAATGTCCTGTTCACATCGGCGTGGAAGCGAATCTTCTATGCTGCGAACGTATCGATTTATGTGCTGATCGGCTGGGACTATCTGTGCGTGTGCCTTAGCGCAACGCTGTTTAGCAAAGTGGCGAGTGCAGCTAAAAACGATGGCGAATGTTGGCAGTTGAGTTATGCTAAATTTCCTTTGAATTTCTAGAAAACAGCATTCGGCAGGCATGTGGAACTGGTGCTTAGACGGAGGAAACATTTCGATAAGGAGGCGCGCATTGTACTGAAAGACATACGCGACATATTGGCCGAGGAAAGGCAGTTCAACTTCTTCGGAGTTGCGAATTTATCTTGTTGGAATCTACTGAGGGTAATGTACTTGGTAGAAACTGTGAGCAGAGGATCTCTGTGATCTATTGAATTGATATTGCAGGTGCACATTGTGGTCGGTATAGTGATTGCCCTAATTGTAATCTATCATCATCTGAACGACCAAGTTACTGCAGTCGTCACACGCATGGATAGCAGCGATGCCGATGACGACAACAAATAAGTAGGATTTCGCCGGTTTGGGTCAGCGATTAATTAATCGCTGGTTTGGGTTTTGCGGTAAATACACAAATAAATACAAATACACAAATAAATTCAGTAATTGGTAATTTTGAGCGAGTGGATGAATAAGAATACAAAAATATGTAAATATAAAAGATATTTAAAAGTTAAGGCGAATATTTGAAAAATAAATTTGAATATTTGATCATAAAAAACAGTTTAATTCCATCGAATGTCGTTACGGTTTAGCGAATTCATAGAAAATCGTCGCCGAACAATTTATTGCAGCAGCCTTGCCACTTTTGTAAATGTCGCTAATGGGATAAAAAGTCCAACAATTTTTTTTAACATTGTCGGGTAAGAAGCCTAAAAAGAAATCCAGTCTGAGCTGTATAGTTCAAAACTCCATAGCGCATTGGCAAATGTTTTGAATACTCCTCGCAGACTAATGAGTTTCCATGTCGCTTCCATTTTGTACTAAAAATTATTTCGCACTGAACTGTAGAATGGTTCGTGGGCTTGCTGCACTTTGCATCTGGCAACACTGCTATGCGAAACAACTGCCAATTGTCAACATTTTGACAACTTCAAAGCTACAACAACAAATCAAGCGAGACGCCGACAGCATCAAGCGCAACACAGGAAAAGCCGTAAAGTGCGAAAAGAATTACGAATCCACTTGAAATAAATAATAAATTTAACGCTAAAACGCCATCGATATGAGTGCGGGCAACATGCTGTACGGTGGCGATGAGATTGGCGCGCTCGTCTTCGATCCGGGCCACCATTCGCTGCGAGTGGGCTATGCACAGGAGGACACACCGAAGGCAGAGATTCCCTCGGTTGTGGGTGTGGGGCCCAATGCGCCCGACACAAACATGGATCTGGAGACAAAGACCGACAACAGCATAACGCAAAATAGTAAGATCGCTTGCTGTCCTTTATTTACTTTATCACTTATTTTTTCACTTCCGACCGCCAGCCGCGGATGCACGCAAATATTATGTGGACACAACGTATGTGAATGTGCCGCGCTCGCAGATGGAAATCCAGACGTATATGAAGGACGGCATGATCGACAACTGGGATCTGTTCGAGAAGGTTATTGACTACACGTACGCCAAGGTGATACAGTCGGAGCCCGAGTATCATCCGGTGCTTTTCTCGGAGGCATCATGGAACGTGCGCAACAATCGCGAAAAACTGACTGAGCTAATGTTTGAGAAGTATAACGTGCCCGCCTTTTTTCTGGTGAAGAACGCCGTGCTGGCGGCTTTCGCCAGCGGGCGTGCTACGGCGCTGGTGGTGGACAGCGGCGCCACACACACTTCGGCCGTGCCTGTACACGAGGGCTATGTACTATCGCAGGCGGTGGTGAAGTCGCCGCTCGGTGGCGACTACCTGTCCTTACAATGCCGCCAGCATCTCGAGAAGCAGGGCATCGATCTGTCGCCCGTGTACAAAGTCGCCGCCAAAGATGTGGTCAAGGAGCGCGACAATCCACGCTTCACTTTGCGCAAACTACCCGAACAGTTAACGCAGTCATGGCAGAATTACATGCTAAAGTCGCTGCTGCAGGATTTTCAAATGAACATACTCCAGGTACTAGAGAACCCGTACGACGAGAGGGTAGCGGCACAGATCCCCACTGTGCATTACGAATTTCCTAACGGCTACCATCAGGAGTTTGGCTCCGAACGTTTCAAGTTAGCTGAAAGTCTGTTCGATCACGCCATGCTTGGCGCCGGCCAGCTGGCATCGACTAGCGTGGGCATGTGCGACGCAGATGTGCGACTGTCGCTGTTCGGTTCGGTGGTGGTGACTGGCGGCAATACGCTGCTGCAGGGCTTTCCCGAACGCCTGAATCGCGATTTGCAATTGCGTGCGCCTTCGAATACGCGGCTTAAGATGATTTCGGCGAACGGAAGTGTGGAGCGGCGCTTCGGCGCCTGGATTGGTGGTTCCATATTGGCCAGCATCGGCACATTCCAGCAGATGTGGATCTCATCACAAGAGTACGAGGAATCTGGGAAGAGCCAAGTGGAGCGCAAATGTCCGTAAGATGGATGTAACTTTTAACAATTTTTCGCCAATGTGGAGCCCTATACTTGAACAGTTGTGTTATGGATCTTCTACAGTTTCTAATTGACAATTTTTAAATTAATCTGACAAAATACAACAACATTTTAACTTAGAAAACAAAACTAATGCATTTTTTTCTTTGAGAAGCAAAAATTTACTTTTCTGTAACTAGTTATTGGGTCCAAGGTGGGTTTCTCTGGAAAGGTTTTTTATTTTAAATATTTCTATATTTCATATATATTTGCCAAACGGTTGAGTAAGATGTGATGCTCGAATAGAATTTGTATTTTAAATGTTAAAAAGTTCTTGTGCTTGAGTGATGTGCGTGAAATATTGTATTTTCATTTGTTCTGTTTTGATTCTCAGCAGCAGAAAGGAGGCTCAAACGCTCGAATTGGCGAACAAGCATTTACTTTCGACGGCGCTTGCTACGTCCGGCTCGGCGTCGACGTTTCAAAACGCGCGGCCGCCGCTGTGCTGGCTTTTTCTGCGCTGTGCTATATGCCGACGGTAATTTTTCGCGCTCGTCGGCGGTCGTACTGGGCTCCAGTTCATACAATATGGAAATGGAATGCAGTTTTGGCAAAATCTTCGTGTTTGGTGAATCGTTGCGCTTGGCGCTTTTTGTCAATGGGCGTTTGCGTTGAATGACGTCACGCGTGACTTCGGTGCAGAGTCGTAAAAAGCGTCACATCGCACCGGACATGGTGTTCTTGCAGACACATTCCTGCCGCACAAGAAAAAAGAAAATTAGATAATAATTAAAAAAATGTATCCGCTGCTGCATTCCTACACTTACCTTCGCATCCAGTATGTCTTCGGTCCAGTCCTGTTTGGAGATGCTTTCCACCGCCTTCACCAGAATCTGTTTCACTTTTACCACGTTTTCAGCGAAGGTCTTAAGCACTTCCTGCACGTTCACGCCCTCACAGCCCATGCGCCAGCAGTCGTAGTCGGTCGCAATGGCCACCGAACCGTATAGCAAGCCGGCTTCTTTGGCCAGCACCACTTCCGGACAGGTGGTCATGTTGATAAGATCGCCACCCCATTGCCGAAACATGTTGCTTTCCGAGCGCGACGAGAAGCGCGGCCCCTCGATGGTCACAATGGTGGCCTTGTTGTGCACAGTGTAGTCCAGCTCCTTAGCTGTGTCCAGCAGCAGGTTGCGCACGCGTTCACTGAACGCTGGAAACATGGACAAGTGGCAGACGCCGCGCGGGCTTTCCGATCCGCCGTCGTAGAAGGTCTGCGCCCGCTTGGTGGTGCGGTCGATGAAGTCGTGCGGCACCACCAGATCGCCCGGGTGTATATCCTCGCGTAGTGAACCACACGCTGTGGACACAATCAGGTGGGTGCAGCCCACGTGGCGCATTGCCCAGATGTTGGCGCGATAGTTAACATTGGAGGGCATAATGTTGTGCTTGCGGCCATGCCGCGCCAGCAGCACACACTTTACGCCGCCAATCTCTCCCTCAATCAGAACATCGGACGGGTCGCCGAATGGAGTGCTCACCGTCGTCTCTTTGCGCTGCTCCAGAATGTCCGGATCATCCAGACCGCTGCCGCCGATGATGCCTATCTGTGGGCAATTTAAATATGTTACAATCGTGGTTTAAAGCAATCACGTGTGCGACACAGCTGCTACGATTCGGCAACTCTTACCTTCACCGCAATCGGCTCCAAATCAACGTTCTTACACTTGATGTGAATCATTTTCCACTGTTGTCAGTGGCAAAAAGTATAAAATATTGACCAGTGAAAATTCTCTATTTCCCAAAATGAAAAAGCGGTGTGAACCTACACCACCTCTGCGCGCAAAGTAGCGGTCAAACGAAACAAATTCGGCCAACGAATAAAGTCGGCGAAAAAGTGATTGCAGATAGTGCACAGAGCTGCCACGCCGCAATTCTAAAAGTAAAAACCCATTCCGAAAATTTGTGTGGAAATTGGGTCTAAGTATCCTAAATCATTTTGGACTAGCTTATTAAAAATTCTTGTCAGTTTGGTCTTGAAAACGCTATATAGAGGCGTGTAACTTGGCATGAATGCGCTCTTTGCTGAGTGTTATACACATTTGACTACTTTTTCTATTCAATTTCAACTTTTTCCGCAACAAATCGTCGTACTTATCGATGTTCTTTATCGCATCTCTAGTCGAATTTGCCCAGTTGTAAACCAAAATAGCATATTTTGGGACGTACTTCGTTTTGAAATTTCGCACTGGGCAGCTCCTTCTCCCGGTGAATGGCACTGATTGTAGCTCAATGTGAAATTGCTCCATTGATAGCTGCAACGTTGTGAAATTATCGCGAAGACGTGTAAACATTTTCGCATTGTGATTACGAGTGTTGTGACGACGACAACAAACACTGCTGCTCCGCTGCTGCTGGTTAGTAACCAGGAGTCGATCATGGCTGCGCTCAAAACCGCAGCGCTGTACAATGTGAAGAACTACGAGTATGATTGCACGCGCAAATGTCGCTGTGTGGCGCACGGAAATCGCATAACCGCTGCGCTGACCAAGCGCTCCATCGCGGACGAGAAGATGGCCGCGTTCATAGCAAAGACTTGCTGCAATTATCCAGACATTGTTGACGATTTGGTAAGCATGCGGCTGACGGTTGTCGAGCGCGTACTTCGCATTACTGCAGCTTCATACTAATGTGTTTCGCAGGGTCGTTCTGCCGTGCACCTGGCGGCGTCGGTGAACCGATATGCCATACTGGAGTGGCTGCTGAATCAGGTGTGTGGGTCTGGTGTGTGATGTGTTGCTTTGATAGAATGCTTTGCTGATTATTTACAGGGTGCCAGCGTCAGTGGGCGTGATTACGAGTCGGGTAGTAGTGCTCTGCATCGCGCCATCTACTATGGTTGCATTGATTGTGCAGTGTTGTTGCTGCGTTACGGCGCTAGTGCCGAGCTGCTCGATGGGGATACGCGCTGTGCGCTCCAGAATGTGTGCCGGCTGCAAGATTTCCCCCATAAAGCCGACGTGTGAGTGAAATGTAGCAATTTCTGCAATGTTGCAGTCTTCATGCCAAAGTTGTATTCCGCAGTCCAGCAAATAATGAAATTCTCGTTTGGGGCTCCAATAAAAACCACAATCTTGGCAGTGGGAACGAGGAGCTCGCTACTACGCCACAGTCAATTGACTTCTTCCGCAAGGAGCACATTTCCATAGAAGCAATGGCGCTGGGCGCTTATCACAGCCTCTTTCTAGACAAAAAGTCCACTCTCTATGCTGTGGGACATGGCAAAGGCGGCCGCTTAGGTATTTGTGCTGAACGAGGCAACTCGAAGAGATTATTAACATTCTACATTGGTAGGCATTGGCATTGAGAACAGTTTACCCACGCCAAAAAAAGTTAAACTGCCTATTAAAAATGCTGGTGAGGTGATAATCTGCATTAGTGCGTCGCGTAAACACTCGCTGGTACTCACCAATCGGTCGGCGGTATTTGCCTGTGGCTTGAACGAAGATCAGCAATTGGGCGTGCGCGATGCTGGCGACAAGCTGACCACATTTCGCGAAGTGGTAACGCTGAGAGATTGCGGTGTGGAGGGCCTGCGGCAGGTCATCGCCAGGGACTATCATTCTTTGGCGTATTCGGACAAATGCATTTATGTTTGGGGCACCAATAATGGCCAGTTGGGCATGGATTCCGGCGTAAAGTCGGTGCCGCTGCCGAAAATGGTGAGCAGTTTTAACAGTTTGTATATAAATTAATTTCATAAAGCGCTGCCTTTGTATTTGCAGCTGAAACTGCCACTGCGTGCCGACATTGATTTTGTTGTGGGCAATAATTTTGCCACTGTAGTGCACACAAAGGATAAAGCAATTTGTTTGTGCTTTAATAGCAAAACGAAATTGCTGAAGCCACCAAAGTGAGTTAAACGTTTGTTTATTTTCAAAGATGAGAAAGCAAACCAATATTTGAACGATTTTAATATAAATAGATTCAATTTTCATATAAACCAATTAATTTTTACTTCTATTCAAGTTCTATAATTTATAATATAAAGAAATAAATATATAGAAATATATATTATAAATAATAAGACTTGAATTTAATTAAAAATTAATTGGTTTACATGCAAATTGATTCTATATAAAAAACCGCTTTCCACGTATTGACAAATATTGCAATTTAAAATTTTCATCGATATTTTTCTTAGTTTTGAAGCTCTAAAAAGCATTTCCGTAGTTGGTGGCGACAACTCAAAATCAGCCAAAGGCACCGCGGCCGCCTTAAAATTGCTAATGCTCACGCAGACCAATGTGGTGTTCCTGTGGTATGAAATGACCCAGAATTATTATAGGTTGGTTAAATTGTCGTACTGCTCCCTAACCTACCCAGCAATCACGCAATTGTTGAATTTTTCCCATGGCAGATGCATTTTTTCGCAGATTCGAATTTCGCAAATTGACAAAATCTTCTACAGAGCCAACCAGGTTTTTATACTCTCGCATGGCGATGTCTACAAGGGCAAGTGCAATCAGGTGCCGGTGCCGGCGTACATGAGCGGCAGCGGTGAACAACAGAAGCACCCTTCGTCGACCTCCCATATCTGGAGCAGCTGTAATCAGAATCGCACCGAAGTCTCAAAGGAGCACATGATACGCGTCGACCTGCAGCGGCTATCGAATATAGATCGAGCAGTGGATATTTTTTGCGACGATGACTTTGCATCGTTTGCCGTGTTGCAGGAGTCGCACTCGAAGTACTTTAAGTTGCCCACGCTTACGCCGGAGGAATATAGTTTTAAGAAATTGTACAACGACGTGGACGAATTCGATGCGGTGCACGATGTCGTTTTCCACGTAGACAGCGAGACACATGCAGCGCACAAATTTATCGTCTACTCGCGTGCGCCGGGTCTGCGCGACATTGTTGAGGATTATGCGGATGAGCACATATATTTGAACTTTAAGTTCTTAACGGGCAAAATGTTCGAGATGATGCTGAAGTACATGTACACGAATCAGTTTCCGAACGAGGATGGTATGTGAAAGACTCAGACAATGGATTCGATGGTGTAAATTAATAATCTTATGTTTTTAGATCTTGATAATATCCAGCAGAGTCTTGGCCCAGATAGTCCCTCAGAACGCATTGATGTCTGCCGTTTGTTTCTTAAGTTCGTTGAGAAGTTCAAACTGCACGATTTGGCTACATTTTTACAAAGGTCTCATAGAGTGCTTGTTGACCTTTACCCAACATTTGTGGCACTAACAAACCTTTTCATTTTCGCTTCAGTTTTTTGCAAGAGAAACCATTTTATCTGCCGCAGGTGGCGGACAAGACGAAATATCGTTTCAATCGTTTGCATCACAAGGACTTGCCAGCGCTCTATGATGTGCGCATAATTTGCAGCGGAGATGCCGAACTGCCGGCGCACAAATGCATTTTAGTAGCCCGCCTGGAGTACTTCAATATGATGTTTACGCACACATGGGCCGAGCGCAGCTCCATCAATCTGAGCACCGTGCCCGTGGAGTACATGCGGCCGATTATTGATTTCCTCTACAGCTCCGATGTAGAGCACTTTCGCAAGCAAAACTACTCCGAGACGTTCCTTTACAATATGATTGTGTTCTGTGATCAGTTCTTTATCGAACGACTGCGCAAGGTGTGCGAAATTTTAATACTGGACAAGATTACAATACGCAAATGCGGCGAAATGCTGGACTTTGCCAGCATGTACAATTGCCAGATTCTTAAAGCTGGGTGCATGGAGTTCATTTGCCAGAACTTGACGCGCGTGTTGAGCTACAAGAGTCTGGAAAATTGCGAGCCAGAGGCATTGCAGTGCATTAACGCACACTATCGCCAGATGTTTAAAGACGTATTCGATTATCGTATGATAACGCCCGATGCGGAGGCGGTAGAGGATGAGCTGCTGCTGAGCTTCGTGGACGACTTTCAGGCGGATTTGGAATTTCGTGTGGACGAGGAGCATGTGAGTGACAGTTCATTTCGAACCATGGTGAAGTGTGCTAATGTTGGGGTTTGTCTTGTAGGATGCGCTACTGAGAGCGGCCAAACTCAAGTCAAAGGACAGCAAAACCAGTTTTAGTGCAACGAGACAGTATGAGCGCGACGCGATTTCTTCTATGCTGGAATCAATTAGCCTCAATGAGAGTGCGAAATCGGCGCCGAAGGAAACGTCTAAATTGACCAAAGAAGCACAGGAGACTGCAGATAGATTGCACGCTGAATCGCGTGACTGGATGAAAGTGGACAAGAAAGAGCAGAAGAAAAAGCCCACACTGGAGCACATCGTTAAGGCCATTGAAGTGTTGAAGTGTGAGGAAAAACCAAAAGGTGACTTTACGCCTCTTGCGAGACCAGTTAATGCAGCACCGAATGCGCCGAAAACACCCGAAAAGGAAACAGTGGGCGATGACATTGTCACTACGCCTGGTAAAGCGTACAGCTTTAATTTGTCTGACTTTACACCACCATCACGCGAGAAGCTCTCGCAAAAACAACGCAAGCGTCTCTCTTCAGAGTCATCTACTTCGTGGCGTGCACCAGCCACGCCATCGACAGACAAAGCCAAACCAGTGGAGGTGCCAGTGCAACCAAATGCCTGGGGCACCATGCCACAATCGCCTCCCACCACTGCCACCTTCTCGATCACACCGCCCACCGGCAGCGGTGCAGATCCCACCTCGTTTGCGAATATGATGCGCAGCGGTGGCGGTGGCAGCAACAGTGCCTCAGCGCATGATAACAGCTTTTCGAAAATTATTGCTGAGGAACGCAAGCAACGCGACTACTACGAGCGCATGCGCACCAAGTCATTAGTGTTGACGCAGATCGAGGAGACTGCCATTGCTGAGTTGCGCGAATTCTACAATGCGGACAATGTGGCCGATGAAATCATCACAATCGAGCGCAAGCAAGTGCCGCGCACCATGAATTTTGCCGTTTGGCAGCGCCACTAAAATGCTTGGGACACTCGAGCGCAAAAAACCGTGGCGTTTGGCGTTTTTGATTGGCCATTACAAGGCTTTACATTGTGGACAAGTTAGATTGCATAGCACACATAGAATGGCTGACATTCTGCTGTCCGTTTTTTTTCTGTATTTTGTGAAAATTTTTAAGATGCAATAGTTTAGCGTAATTATGACCCACTTGTGTATAGTATATTTAAATTTACATACTATACTTTAAATCGGAATTATTAAGAATAAGATTTTATGTATAAAGGAACTATCAACTGCAATAAAATATTGCAAGCTACTTTCATGGCAACTATTTGCATTTCATATGGACATGTTTTCTTTAGCACATGATCGGAGCGGCGTTGATCAAATAGGGATAATTGGCAATTAAAGTAAACTTACTGCTTATGGGAAAAACTGCTCGCAGGATTTGGTAGGCTGCCTTCGTTTACAATCGGCACACAGTCGGCATTAAAACTAGTACTGCTAGAAAACGTTTGTAATGGCCGACTTTTTATTATATTTATAAACTCTTAAAATTACAACAAATACAGTGAACAACAGTTGAAATAAATAAGCAATCGTATGCGCAATACATCCCTTAACATCCTCAACTTTCAAAGCGAGCAATATACAAAAAACTTTAATACTTTATGTTAAGCTTAACAAAAACACAAATTGCAATCCCAAAACCAAATCGTCTAAAAACTACAAATAAATACATATGTGAAAAAATGGAAACAATTAGCAGCGTTCCATGTTGCTAGAAACACTCTTTGCGGAATGCAAAACCATACTCGTCGCATTTGTAGCGCAGCGTCTTGGCCAGCTGCGGCGGGCCGCAGTAGAAGACGGTGATTTTGCCCTTCTTCTGTGCCTGCAGTTGCTTGAAGACCTTGTCCCAGTTGGGGCGGCCCGCGTTGGTGCGCGTCTTCAGGCCGGTGATGAGATCACGTTTGCCCTGCAATGATTTACAATTGTCAGTCTTTGATCAAATCAATTCAATTCGGTGGCATCAACCTTTTCGTGCAGCAGATCCAGCGCTAATTGCAGACCCACCGCCTTCATGTCGGTGCGTTGCAGCGCGCTCGTTATGTACATGTGCATGTCGAGGAATCTAGTGAACATATATTCAAATTACCAATTCTTTCAAGCCTTTCATGCTTCGACTGAAACTCACCGTTCCATTGGTCCGCCCAGTTCGGCCTGCTCGATTTCCAGCTGCGACAGCAGATTAACGAACCACTCAAACGAGCGCTGATTGCGGTTGATCCAGAAAAAGTCAACCTTGCGCAGATTCATCACAGTTTTCGGTATGTCGCTGGCCCACTCGTAGTTGCAGCGCGGACAGGTGTGGCGCGCCTTCCAGTAGCGGTGCATAATCGACTGCAATATGGAGGCGAATGGGGTGACGCCAATGCCGGTGCCAATGAGCACAGCGTGCTGCGCGCCAAATATGTGGCTCGATGGTGCGCCGTAGGGGCCGTCAATGAAAATCTGCCAATAGAAATACGCATTAACATGTTTCGGTGTAAGTGCAGTAGCGGCGCTAAGCGCTAAGCGAAATCGAATTGTGCCGAGACTAATGTGGTGAACGAAGCCCAAACCTCGAGTACGCCAGCGTCAAGTGTAACCTTGCCCCCTGAGTTAGCGGTGCCGTGTGTTGGCAGGCTGCCGCTGCTGCCATGATTTCTGATGGAGGACGAGAGTGTACGCAAAAATGTCGGCCTACGCAAACGACTGATTTTAGTGCGTGTCGGTGGATCCTTGGATGAAGATATGAATAAGGAACACTTGTTAGCTATCACATTACCTATTGGTCGAGTGTTTGTTGTTGTTTAACCAAATCAGAAAAAAATGGATGCGATGATTTAATGTCGGGAATAAGTGTATGCAAAAATTCATTACCAAAGTTACAAAGACAACAAGTACCTGTAAGCTACACGAACTCACCTCTAACGGCCTGGATGCATTGTAGCCATCGGGAACATCTGCTGAGATTGTGGGATTTTCGGTGCTGTTAGCTATGAAAGATATATACATCAGCAATACGAATGAAATGACAATTTATAATACAGGAATCTATTTTCCTAAGAATACCTTTGACAGTGGAGCCCTCTTCAACAGCCTTGAACATATCTGGAACAGCTTCAAGAACGGGAAGTAAAACATTTTGATGAGAAAAAAAGGAAAATATGTAAGTGGAAACATTTGAAAATATTAAGGGGAATTTTCTTAGTCTAGAGAAGAATATGTTTGAGTATTTTTATGAATTTCTTATTAGGGAACTTCACATTTTCATGTTTAAGTTGCATGCTGTGTTTAGAAAAATTAAGGACAGAATAAATTTTATACAAAATCGGGCACTTTTTGCAACCACAATTCCGCTGTTCAGCTAAAACAGCTTCGAAATATGTAGATCCTTTCAAAATCAACGCAATGGTTAGCCTTAATAGGGATTATCTCCTTTCTTAGAAAGCAAACATATGAACTAACATTTTTAATGATTAGTATGAGTGTGGCTGTCGCTGATAGTAGAATCGTAAAAATATTTAAATTAACAAAAATGGAGGATATTTGAAAACTGCTGTTTTTCGTCTTTTTAATTCAATCAGAATTAGGAAATTTTTTTATTTGTCTGATTCTGGTTGTGTAAATTAATCGATTTAGCAAAACCTCGGATGTCGTGGGAACTGTTTTGCATGTCAATGATAACTCTATAAATTTTTGTACATTTTCCAGTTTTAATGTATTTTTTGTAAGCTATATTTTTATATGATTTCCTTTTAAATAAATTAAAAAGAGATAAATTAAAAATAAATCGTTCCCTACCATTGAACACTTAGTGAACAGATGCCCCAGGGACATAGTCTTGTACCAATAATAGTACAAAGACAGTATTCTGTAGGCATTCTTCATACCTTTTGAGGTTAAAGTTTTCAAATTATTAATAATAATTATAATAATAATAATAATAATTATAATAATTATTAATAATAATTATAATAATTATTAATAATAATTATAATAATTTTTAATTAAATAATAATAAATATGAATATAATAAAATAATTATTAATCATTCGATACCCGCTTTACGAGACAATTATGGGCTCATGACATTTTTTTTAAACTTATTGAAATAAATGTAGGCAGAGAACTATGCACTCGTAACACCGCAAAACTTACTGTTTGAGTTGGCTTTGAAATCCGGCTCCGAGTTTTCCACGCTTGGCGTTTTGAATGCAATTATGGTCGGCTTATTGCGCATGTAACGAAAGCTCTGCGCCAGTGATTTATTCTGCGGACTCAAATAGGCCAAGCCGACGCTCTGCAAGCGGGCACGTCGCACGCGCGACTCATCGAACGAACGCTCCGACTCCCAACGACCCAAAGCACGTATGCTGAAATCACAGTAGCGACACGTTTATCACGAGACTCGGCCCAAATAAGAAGTTACTCTGCTGAAAACTAAACACTTTCGAGTAAACTTACGCTTTCAGACGTTCGCGCTTTTTCGACTTGACTGCAATGTCGGGCAGTGATATGCTCTTCTCCAGTGGCGGTTTGTGCACGAGCAGCTTTTCGAGCTTCTTATCGGTTGCCTTCTGGTGCGCATCTGACTGACTCGAGCCATCGTCCGATATGAAGCCTTCATTACAGGCAGCCGCAGTGGTCGCGCCGGTCTTCAACTGTGCGTCTTTGCGCGAGAAGGTGCGCTGCAGCGTCTTCTTGAAGCTGCGTATGCGGTTCGTGCTGCTGTTGTTGCTGTTGTCGTGCGTGCTGGCGCTCACGCTCTCCGTGGCCAGCTTTGAGGTGGCATGGTTGTGTCGCGGCGGTCGAATGGGCGCATGCTGCACTGGCTCGTAGCCTTTGTTGGCTATGGGCAGCTCCGACTTTTGGTTTGGGCTCTGCTTCTGCAGTTTCGATAGGTTCTGCGCGAGAAAGTCAGTCTGCGGCGTTGGGGACGCCTTCACAGCGTTGCTTTCGTTGATGCGTATGAAGCTGGTTGGTATGGCGTGGCGATGCTGCACCAGCTCGCCCTGCGTCAGCTTTTGCTGCTCCGCCTCGAAGTAGCGGTAGAGGCGATTGGTCCACTCGCCGACGGTGCGTATGTGCAGCCACATGTAGTCCTCCTGCTCGGGCGCGGAGCTGATGGTGAACGGGTGCCACTCGTAGTTGGCAATGGCGGGTATGTTGACAAACACATAGTCGCCCGGACGAAAGTTGAAATTGAAGGGACGCTTGATGACCAGGTGGATGACTTTCGAGGGCAGCAGCAGGCCGGAGCTGATGTACGTTTTGCCGTGTTCGCCGCGCATCCACACGAAGCGCAGTATGCGCTCGATCACGTACACGCTGCCCGGCGCTATGAACCACTTCCAGAAGTTGGGCCCGTGAAAGAGCAGCAATATCCAGTACGGTATGTAGAGCAGATGGGTCCAGTAGAAGACCTCGAAGGAGCCCTTGCGTCGCACAAACGGCTGCGAGCATATGAACATGATGAGCAGTATGATGAACAGCGCCAAGCCGGTGGGATTCGCGCAGCCCGGTATGAGGCCGAACAGGCCGGGCCGGTCGGTGAGCAGCCACTCGCCGATCGTGTAGTGGCCGGCATTGATTTTCGGATCGTTGACCACTATGATGGAGAAGTTGAACAGGTGCATGATGGTGTGCACCAGACTCAGCACCGACGTCACAATGCCGGTGACCTTGTGCAGGTAGATGTGATGGTCCAGCGGCATGTATGTGGACAGGCCCTGCGAACGCAGATACGTGAGCGAGTGACGCAGCATGAGTACCAGTATCCACGAGCTGTTAAAATTGAGGCATTGTCCTAGGCACAGGGGAGCGCAGAGCGAGAGACAATCAATAATGTGGTACATTTACAGCGTTTGTAGGTAGACTTACCGCAGGCGCGGGCCACGATCACGAAGCCGTTGCTGGCGCGGTACTGTATGGCACGCGAGATGAACAGGCACACGTTGATGGCAATGTAGACGAAAAGATAGGAGACGAAAACCTGATTGTTCTTCATGTATGCCGGCGTCAACTGATGCGGTATGAGTATGGCTTTGCGCAGGCGCGTCAGCTTTGATTGTTTTGTGGGTGTAACCTGCGGCAATGGCACCAGCCAGCGATCGATGCTAAGGGCAAAGGGGGAAGAGAGAGTCAATATGAGTGAGGCCTGTGAGTAAGCGGCTGTGTGCAGGAAAATTTCATTTACGTGATGCTGAGATTCTCGAGCAAGCCGCCATGCTTGCTTAGTTGATTCTTTAGCGCTTCGTAAGTGATCTCACCGCGATTGTAGGGATCGGCATCTTCGAACATGGCCGTGGTAAGATCTTCAATCTGTGAAGGTTGTTGGTTGCTTTGAATTTTCGTAAAACAAGCAGCGGAACTGATGGTGTGTGTGGCTTACTTGATCCTCGGAGAATTCCATGCCGTTCTCCTCCATGCAGGCGCGTATGACATCGTGTAGCTCCTTGTGCTGTATCAGACCGTCACCTTGGGGTAATTAACGTTCGTTGAGGGAATACAGCAGAAAAAATGTTGCATGACAACAGGTATGGGAAAAGCAATAGGCTGCGTTTTAAAATAAAAGTTTCCCACAAAAAATAGTGGCAATTATAATACGAATACCAGAACAGTAGTAACTATGAGTTTCAGAATTCCTAATTTTGGATCAAAGTTAACAAATATTGATGACTTTATAATAGGGAGATTGTTGGAAGAGTTGCTACGACGGTCTAAAGACTGCTGACGTTCTACAAACTGAACTTAAAACAAACTTTGTTCGTCGACTTTGTCCGCTCCAATTGCTTCCTTTGGCCTTTCTCATACCTGTAGATTGGCGCAAATTTGCACCGAGACCCCCTTCACTCACCGTCGATGTCGTAGACTTTGAACAGAAAGCGTATTTTATCGTCTGCCGACTGGCCGGAGAATTGATGAATGGCATCAATGAATTCTTGTAATGATATCGAGCCGGAGTTATCCTTGTCAAATATTTGAAAGACGCGCTCCGTAAAGAATGGCTGTAAATATTAATGAATTATCAAAGTCGCGAAGCGAGACAGACGCAAGTACGGCAAACAACAAATAAACAACAATAATAACAGCAACATGGCTGGCAGCCGTTGGCGTGTTATGGTAATGCCGGCCGGTGCGGCGGACATTGGTGCATCGGCAATCAACTCACATTTTTCGAGGTAACGATTTTTTTGAATTCCTCACGACGAATCTCCTGTTCGTTTCCCACAGTGTTGCGAAAGAGCTGCTCCAGGCGCGCCAGCGAGCTCTTATCGAAGCCGGTGCGTGGTCTGGCCGCGAGCAGGGAAGCGTGCAGCGTGCATCATTGGAGAGCGAAACGGCGCCGTGTTCGGGGAGGGAAGACGCAAAGCATTTTCGTTAGTTAAGGTTGTGCAATAAATTAAAGATTAATTAAAGATTGCAACCGGGACTTGATTAATGGACGCAGTTGCGCGCGCGAGTACATCACACGGATGCGGTCCGCGTCTACGAACTGAGCTGAAAAGTCGTCGCTTGTTGTATTATGGAAATTATGGAGCGAAGTACAAGCGTCCGATGCTGTTCCTGTTCTTGTTTTGTGTAAATCGATTTGCTGGCAATTTGTAAGCCTTCAGCTGGTACAACGCATTAGATTTAATGCTTGCAAAAGGCCGCTTCTATCAGTCAAGTGTGAGAGTATCTATTTTCGTACCTGGAGTTGGTGAGGTGCGAGATGAATTCCATTATTTGATTAGTGGATATCAAATTCGTGCTGTCGATGTCGATAAGCCGATATAGTTTGTCCAATATCTGCGAAAGACGTAAGTTGTTTCATTAATTTGATGGCGCTGCTGTGGTGTTACTCACCCCTCGCGCACGCCAAATCTCAAAGAAATTCCTAAAGGTAATTTTGCTATTTTCGCCACAAATCACATACGCCACCGATTCGAGCTGTTCGGCAAAGTCCATTTGTCTGTCATCGCTGTGAGGTCCAGGCCGAAAGGGGAGAGACAAGAAGAAAAGAGAGCGAAGGGGGTCGAGCATTGAAAGTTATGTATCTAAATTTGTGTATTTTAAAAGTTAATGAAAGATGAATGTGGTTGGGAAATAATGCTTTGAAGAAAGTAGTACTGCCTATAAATATCTAAATAAAAAAAATATTCTGAACGATTTAAACTTGAGGAAAGTGTTTTATAATTATTACTGAATAAATCGAAATATGTAGTTCAGAGTGTACAGCTTACGTAAAGCAGAGTGGTCAGGCAGTTCATATTTTTTGGATACGATAGAAAGAAGAGGCTGTCTTCAGCCAGATTAGGCATGAATGCACTCATAGGCCAGTTTGGCTCGTTGTGATACCTTACTTAACTAGTCTGCTTGGAGTTCGCACCATCCAGAACATATAAAGAGACTTATTGAATCATTTATCTCTATACATATAATTGTTTGTCCTGACTGACTGACAGGTAGGTACACCTTGAAAAATCAACCTCCTTTAAGACGGGATTTTTTGAAATTCGGGCAAAACATGGGTTAAACTGTTGTAAGAAGAAACGTGATTTAATGAACCTATTGATTTCAAATTTGGTCAAAACACTTCAAAGAAATAATAATCCGACACGTATTTTTTATATTTTCGAAAATCAAAATTTAACGGGGTTAACAATGGGTTAAGGTGCGTATACGGGAAGACTATGAACAAAAAACCATGAACCGAAGGGCCTATTGACCTCAAAGTTGGTGAAAACACTTGAAATCAAAAATAATTTGACACGTGTTTCTCATTTTTGTTAATATCAAAACTTAAAGGGGTGACCCAAAGGTTTCTTATACGAAGAAACATGATTTTTTACGCCTTTTAACTTCAAACTTGGTGAAAGTACTTCACATGTGAAACAATTCGAAACGTGTTTTTCATTTTTTTGAAAATCAAAATCAGACGGCGTCAACGATGAGTTAAGAGCTTGTATGAAGAAACTGTTAAAAACTTGATTTATTGGCCCTATTGACTTTAAACTTGCGTGCAAAGCCGCGGGCCCCTGCTAGTCGAAGCATATATAAAAAAGTTTACAAGACTGCAAAACTGCATGGGCTTTCTTAACCCATTCGAGACGTCGATTTTTTTTAAAACTGTCCCCAGGAGCGAAATTTTTTTTCTTTGTATTGTTCATGTAAGAAAGGCTTCAGATAATTTTTAGATTGTTTGGTACACAGTAAAACCAATGCCAAATTTTGTTTTCCTGTACTTTACAGATTTCATTAGTTCCAGAAAAATCTTATTTCGACGACTAGTTTCAGAATAACTGATAATTGCACATTACTGTTATTGCACACACGGTGTGCAGGCTGTCTTATAGCCTCGGAAATCCATTGCACACACGGTGTGCAATCGGTCTCGAATGGGTTAAGCATCAGGCACTAATTTATTCCTCGAAAACAGTATTTTAATCTTTGTTATTGTGCTTAACACTGATAAAGATGTTGAAAGGAGAAAGAAAAGGATTATCTGTGCAAACTCTTTTAAACTTTTTTTTCTAAAAACAATCGACAAACCGCGGCATCACAATCAAAATATTTCCTCGAAGCTTTGAGTAAATATTACGAGTATACAACTAACATGCTAAATCGATAAGCAACCTGAAAAGCATGAACCGTGGACCAACTATGCGCTGCAGTTGTTGTGAATTTTCGAGTCGGCTTTTCACACAACAGTTGCGGCGAACAAAAGAAGAGTCCAGGCTTTGCAATGACTTCATTACCATAACGGACGGACACTATCTGTCGAAACTATGTGCTGGTAACATGGGGTAGCAACGACAGAGAATGTCGTTGATACGCGTGGCGGTGGCTTTCAGCATGGCAGAATGCCGTAGGTGGATGTGCATGGAGCGTCTCAATTGCTCAACATGTAGCAAGCATTCTCTGTGCGTGTAGATTGTGGCGCGCTACAAGTTGGTTGCACAGCAACACGCTGCTAATATGTTTGTATGTAGTTGTGCCTGTGTCTGTCTGTCTGTCTGTTGTTGAATGTTGAATTCACACGATGAGTCGTTGGATAATCGACAGCGACACTAATAGTGAAAACGTGTCTAAAATGTAAATGCACTGGGAATATGCAGTTTTATGGATATCAGAGGTTTATGACAGAAGGATAATGGTTTTGAGCTTGTAATAATCATGTAAAAATAACTACTTACGTTAGGCGTCCCTTTAGATGCTCGATCCAGCGATCCTGCACCAGATAGCCATTGCCATCCAAATCGAAAAGATGAAACAGTTTCTGTTGGAATTCCTTAAATGTGAGAAATCGAAAACAAAAGTATAAAATTATTGTTTATCAGTGTGAAAAGTGATTGTTTAAAATTAAATAAAATATGTTTGGTTTGTGCACATTATTTATTTCATACCAATCTATTTGTTATCTGGTAATGTACCAATTAGCACTAAGGTGCTAAGATATAATAGTTAATAGTAATAATTATTTATTCTAAGCAGTACACTTCTATCAAAGTGAAGTTTGATATTGCTTTAATGTAGGAAGGATGTAACTTATGTATTTCTTATTTTGTAGGAGGTTAGGTTAGGATAGGATGGCTGCTTCTGTATGAGACACATTTAGGCCTTTATGACCCATTGTGATGCCACAATTTCAATGGTTTGAACTGTTTTCAACTCTGTTTTTTTAAACATGTGTTATAACACACATTTCAAACGGATGGGAGAAGGGGAGGGGACTTAAATGCCTTACGTTTCTTACAGTTCTCATCTACTGCTTTTGGATAGCAATAGAAGTGGACATGTGTTTAACCTGCCCGAACTAGGAATGAAACCTAGAGCCTTTGATATGAAAATCCAGTGCGCTGCTCGCTAGACTATCGAGGCCATTTTATAGGAGGAAGAAGAAACTTTATAAAAACTTAAATATATATAAAGTAATAGATGAAAAAATAAAATAACACATGAAGACATCGATATGTATGCCCAAATATTGCCTAAATATTGTCAAATGTAGTAAAACTGCGTTTTCAGTTCTTCTCTAGAAGGTCAAGATTTCTTTATTTAAAAGGACTTTCAAGACTCAAATGATACGTCTAATTGAATTTCTTTGTAAAAAATGTGAGTTATGGTCTAAATAGAAGTTAAATGTAGTAAAAGTGCGTTTTCAGTTCTTCTCTAAAAGGTCAAGATTTCTTTATTTAAAAGGATTTTGAAGCCTCAAATGATATGTTGCACTAAATTTCTTTGTAAAAATGGTGAGTTATGGTTTAAATAGAAGTTAAATGTAGTAAAAATGCGTTTTCAGTTCTTCTCCAGAAGGTCAAGATTTCTTTTAAAAGGATTTTGAAGCCTTAAATGATATGTTGCTATGAATTTCTTTCTAAAAAATGTGAGTTAGGGTTCTTTTTATTTGGTTGTAAATTCATCACTTGTTATCAAAGTACACTATACAGGGGGTTAGAGGGGTTAAAATCTCTCTCAAAAATTTTGAATTTTAGTATCAAATATGGTTGTAACTGGTATTGAGCTCAAAAGTTGTGCACGGAATCTGCGCCCCCTCTCCCAAACTGAAATCCTATGTGCGCCAGTTCTGCAGTGTATTTACATGTCCGAATATGCAAAAAGGAGGATTTGAAAAAATATGACTTACGTCGGTTAAACATTAAGTAAATTCAATATGTTACTTGCATTGACTTGGATACAGCAGGAAATTGCTGTCTACAGTTCTTTTAATTACAGTGAAAAATACGTAAATAAAAATTAGATTAATTTTTTGAGTATAACTTAATAATTTTCACAATTTTCAACTCTCTCAATCCCCAACGAATTCACGCACTGAGCTCTGAAAACATTGCAAAAGCCTGACATTGAATAATTTATTATGGAAAGCGCATTAATGGCTTTCAATTCTTCGATTTTATTATGATCCATTTCAACTGGGAAAAAGCCCCACAAGCAGCAACACCCACGCACACTATTTATTGTGATTGTGACTTGCTTTGAATACTTGAGCCGACAACTGTTGCTGATCGTTATTTACGGCACACTGACTGAACTGAGACGCTCAGCTGAAGCTGCGTTCGGCTGCAAAAGGAGTGGCGAATATTTCGCACAAATTGCGGTAATAATACCATCAAACGACATCGCTTTACACGCGACTCTGGGAAAGACAAATTGCTGAACGTGCTGCATTGGTGGAATTTGCGCGGTTGGAGTCTCGTGGCGGCTGTTGCATAGAGCGTGAAATTCCTTCGAAATGTTATGCAAATATACGCAAATTAGTAGCAACTCGGATATGGCAATTGGCGATACTAAGTATGTCTTGGTCCGTTCATTTGCGCAATTTGTGAATTTTGATTACAAACAAGAGACAAGTTTTTTAATAGCTTTTACTTGGGTCTTCAATTACGTAAATTATAACCAGCGTGTGTGTGTGTCTTTGTATGCAAATACCATCTAAAGTCTGCTATTGTGTGGATTATGGTGTTCACAGCTGCATTTACATAAATTTCTATTGACGCGTAAATCCATAAAAATGTTAATGCTGGTCACAAGCCGCATAAAAATTCACTCATTGGCTGCTCATGACTTGGTGAGTTGTTAGTGTGAGTAAATATTTACAACGTATCAGTGTTGAAGATTGGTAGTGAAAGAAATTTATTAGTTGGCACACTGCAGCCATCAAAAGATCGGGTTGGAAGACAAAGGTTAGGTTAGATTAAGCAGGCAGCTTGCCGATCAACAATGAATATACTCGTTGGTCTTTGGGGCTCCAAACGAAGACGCAGATCATGTCACTAATTTTTCAAATTCATGTGACTCCCTTGTGAAGTATATAGTAAATGAATTAAATTTGTATTCGTGATAGAATTAGAGGTCATAAAGCATTTTTCAATCATTCAAACAGTATTAAATTCAGATTTAAGGAGGTCAAATGCTTAATTTCTCAGGAATAATTATAGAAAAAATCTTAAAAGGTTTGGGTTCAGAGCCTACAAAAGACAGAGATTCATGTTAACAATCTGAGTTTTTACTCAGATATTCAAGACCTATTGCAATGAACCTCACTGTATTCTTTATTTGAAAAGTTTTCTATTTTAGAATCCAAAAAATCTGTAATCAAAATCAGTAAAGAGATCAGAGTGTGCCAATTTACCAATTTTTTGACAAAATTAATTGAGGTTTCTTGCAATAAGAAAGATTAAGAATCCTTTTGTTTGTTTATTCAGATCATTCATTTAATAAGAAACTGTACCCGCCCTTAAACCTTTCGACCACAAAGTTGCCTGAGAGCAACTTCACGTATTTGTCATCTTATAGCAAAAGCTACGATTAATTTATGGGTTTAATTTAAGTAGGCACCAACAAATTAATATTTTTAGAAGAGAATTCAAAGCAAATTACAAAAATTTTACTGTTATCCCCAAAATAATTTCCAATAATTTGCAGCGATATCAAATAAAGTTTGTGTTCTAATTGAAGTCTACGGATTGGGCGCATTTGATCAAAACCCTGATTCGCTAATAATGGTTAAATAAAATCAAAAAGTGATAATTTTATATTTTTCCATAAATATTAAATAATTTTTCTGTAATTAAAAAATATTGATACAAAATTTGTTTAACCCGTTTCAAGCTAAATTGTTCAAAAGTAAACTAGGTCTAGAATTCTAACAAAGAGGCGTGGCGACTTCAAATGTCGTGTGCACACTTCTTAGCCAAATGTTTGATTTAAATACCAAAAAGTAATATCCAGACACAGGGTAAAATTCGGGGTCGAAAGGGTTAAGGAACTCATCATAGAAGTCTCAAATTCATGGACACCAGAAAAATAAAATAAAAATTTTGCTGTTTAGTTAATTAGTTTCTTTTATCGAAATTCCTTTTTTTAACAAAAAAATTAATTGGTGGTCAATCCTAGGATGATCAATTTTTTCTGTGTCAAAAGTGGAACAGAAATCAGGAAAACCTTGCACATTCTCTGCTTCTATCCAACTATCTTCAAACTGCCCCTTACTTACTTAGGAAGACCGTAAGTTTTCCATACCTACAAAGATTACATATTATCCGTTGATATCTCGAACGTACACATTGGATTTGGCTAATTGCAATTGTAGAACCCTAATTGTAGAACTAATAGTACAACCCGATAAAAAAATAAAAGTTATCAAAGCAAAAGTTGATAGAAATACTTAAGAAAATACAGATATTTAAAAATGAAAAACAGTCAAAATGATTACAATGGTCATTCTAGTGTTAGGGGCCCCGTTCTTCTCTGGGTTCTTCTTTTTCCTCATTTTTACGTCAATGCGTAACACTAAGAAGCTGTAACTGGTACCACTAAGGACCCAACAGGGTCTATGTTTGGGGTCCCGGCCTGCGAGCTTACCTAACCTAACCTTAGAATTATGGTATCTCTCTAATGGTTTTAGTTTATGTAATTTTTATTGACAAATAAATCAATCAATCAATCTATTGACAATTTTTTAAAATTAAAATCGTGTTTTAATTATAAATTATTGAATGAGTTATGAATAATCTATTAATTTAAAGTACATATAACCTGCAATTTTCTATCTCCCTTAACCTGTTTATCTGGCATCAACACATTGCTTGCGTATTTGTAGGGCCATCCTCTGCTCGATGGTTTTGATAAAACAAAAACAACGCAATGGCCACTTTATTGTATTTGTGGGGTCTTAATCTACTCTGATATTTTGGTTCCAAAAATATCGTTGCCAAAATGTATACAAAACTTCGAGCTTATACCACAACTTACTCGTAAGTATGCCCTGAATATTTATAACTCTGACACAACAACACTGCTTTCTCAGTTGAATTGAAAACCAGTTCCATCATTGATTACAGCAAACAGTCAAGTTCAAAACAATATTAACCGGCTTGCGATGCGGCAACCCATTTCACATTTCGACTTGACTTGGAACGAATGTTTTTATTTACTTAACTTTTTTACAGACTCCATACTAATTTCTTGTTTTGTTTTTATATTTCAGCCATTCGTATGTAAATAATGTGCCGGACTAGTAGCATACCTATGTATAAACATATAAACATTTTGTAAATTTAGGTGAAGCTGCAGACTGGCTACATAGTTTTTTTGCGTCAGTGCAATAAAAAATGCAGAGATCTGTTGTATTTTTAACTATTTTATTTATATATTTTGTATAAAACTTTTTAACTGTTTAGCTTAAGCATTTTATGTGGGAAATATGTTGGATGTTGGGTATTTATTTAGCAAAATCAACTCTCGCGTATAAGTAAAACTGTGTTTCGAAACAGGAGTAAGGAATGTCATGGTCGGATGCAGTAAAAAGTTGTTATTGCAACACTAATCTCAATACATGAGTGATGTTGCATGCTGAGTAAAACGGGGATCAGACTGGTGTACGCAGGGTTTTGACTGCATTCAACTACTCATCTACAGTGAAAACCGGTTGAAACGACATTGAAGGGATCAGCTTTATTCGACCTTAAATACGGAGTGTGGTTATTTTTACGAAAATGACAACTAACGTTATCCAAAATAGTTGAAAGCAGGCGAGTAGGGAAAGCGATTAACACTAGAAAGACCGCAAGTTTTCCATAGCTACAAAGACTACATATTATACTCGCTGATAACGTGAAAAGTACACATCGGATTTGGCTAATTGTAATTGTAGAACCCCAATTGTAGAACTAATTGTAGAACCCGATAAAAAAGTAAAAGTAAATACTAAAGAAAATTCAGATATTTAAAAATGAAAAACCGTCAAAATGCCCGCAATGGTCTTTCTAGTGTTAAAGGGAAGAGAACTCAATTTTGGTGTAATTTAGTTATTTAAAGGTTTAAAGCTAAGTCTGAACATCTTCCAAAAGAGACATTCTGTTTTTACTGATAGATCTAACTTAGTTTTTATTTTTCATTGTTTAGGTTAGATTAGGTTAGGTTAGGGTGGCAGCTTATGATGCTCACATAGGCCAGAAAAGAACCGTTGTGTTACTGCATGAATAGAGAAAATCCCTTCACACCCCCCCAAGTGGAAAAGGGAAGCTATTTAGACTTCCTTATGAAACGAGCTATACCGATGTCGATGGTTGACAGGTTGGACAGGTCAACTAGGTAAGGGGTTCCAAGAAGACGGAGTCTCTTTCGGGCTCAGGCTGGACAGTGGCACATTAAGTGTAAAACGTCCTCTTTTTATGTTTGTACTTGAAGAAAATAGCAATGCTCGCTGAGTACGTTTGGAATTTGAATTGCAATATTGACCTATATAAACATTCTCGTAAAGCGAAAGCGTCTTTTTGGGGACTTCTCGTTTGGAGACCACCTGAACTATTTTTCAATGGAAAATATTTTTTTTTAATATTCAACGTTTTTCTTAACATCTCAAGCAGAGCAAGTAATTAATGAAAAAAGTATTAAATGAAGGTTTCGTGTTTAAGCAATTTTATTTTTTTGGGCGAAGTGTTGTTGTTTTAAAATCCCCGTTAATTTTGAATAAGGAATATTTTCCAAAAATACAGTACCTATAGTATTTTTTGCAATATTTTACTCAATACAAGCTTTTTATGAAACAATTTTCCGAAAAACATCAAAAGTGGGGTAAGGGAAGGGGGAGAGGGGTTCATGTACATAAAAAAAATAAAAAAAAATTTTTAATGCAAACACCTTTGTCCCAGACATCGAAGCTCTGGCCCTTCAAGTTTTCACACTTTCCGTCTAAAGGTCTGTAGGGACCCCTTTAACCTTTATGTGCAAATTACAAAAAACTCAGACGTGCTGGACTATTGTTCCAAAAAAATGATCAGTACGACGTCCTCTTTCAGAAATCTACGGTCGTTACTCTGTTGCACAGAAAAAGTTCGAAATTGTTGTACAGTGTTATTATTGAATTGGTCAATCTTCTGGAAATTTATTTTAAGAAAATGTTATGTAAGTTTTTTCAGTATCCTATATAAACAAAAAAAATAACATTAAGTACTCGACATAAATCATAGCGGACTGCCCACGTTGTGCCGAGCAACTCACCTCTTCCAGCACCAGCTTCCGAAATGACTCGCGCGTATGCTTTCCCTCGCCCAGCAGTGCGCTGCACTCGGATATCAGCAACCAGCGCAGTTTCTCGCGTCTGGCCTCCAGCTCCATGAAACTGCAGTTCTTATCTAAATTGAGGTTGTAGCGGTCAATGTATCTGGCCACGTGTGATTGCTCTTCGCTTATTTCCTCCAGCTGCGCGCTGGTGGCAGCCGCCAAGGTGGTCGTGTGATGGACCATGGCCAGCGGCGACTTGGGCAGTGGCGTGGCTGCTTTTTGGTCAAAGGGCGCGCGTACTCGTTTCGGCGGCGGCGCTGACGTCGTCGCTACGTTGTCGGACTCTAATTCCAGCACAGCGGGCGATGTTGTTGGCGAATTTTGTGCATTTTCCGCACTATCAACGTAATCGATTTTATTTACTTCGCCAGCGTCCGCATTTGTGTTTGTTGCTTTTATGTCCGCTGGTACTGCGTGTTCGCTGTGCGATTGCGCGGCGTTTTGCTGCTCGAACTCACGTGCGCCGTGCAATTTTTCCAGGTAGTGCGCCGCTTGCAGCAGCACATGATTTACGGCGGAGAGTTCCTGCTCGGTCACTGCGGCGGGATGCGTTGAGCTTGCGCTGCTGTTGTTGGTGCTGCTGCTGATGCCGTTGTTGTGGTTGGTGGCTGCTCGCTCGTGCTGCTCGCTGATGCTGCTGTTGCTTTCAGCATTGGACGTGTTACTGAAGGGCAGATCATCGGAGAAGGACACTTTCTTTGGTGAGCGCGTCGGTGTCGGAGGAACGTCGAGTGATTTTATGGAGGACACCGAACCGCGATGGTTGTCGGTGCCGTTTTGGTTGCTGTTGTTGCTTTTGTATCCGTTTTCCATTGCAACGCTGCTGTTGTGGTGGCACTTGTCAGTTAGTCACTTAATGCGTATTTAAATAATTAAGTATTTCAGAAAAACATGTTTTATAGGTAGGCACTTTTATTTTATTTTATTTATTTACAGGTTTTTACAGGTTTTTGGTGGTCAAACTGGTAGAAATGTTTTTAATTAGTTTTAATTGAACATTTGAAAATAATGGCGTTGAAAATACGTGCATTTGATATCTGAAGATGGAATGTTTAATATTCAAAAACACATTTTGAACATTATTTAAGTCTCTTTTGTTTGCAGAGATATTAAAAACTCAGTAAGGATTTCAAGAGAATACATTGGTAGTTAAAATTTTAAGGTTCAATTCAAAATTATTTACTTTATTTTTAATAATTCTAAAGAATTCATTATTTCACCATTTTAATAAAATTTGTAGTGTCCATTTTCAATTAATATACAATCAATGATTCATTGAATTGTATTATTTTGAATTAATTCCAAATGTTTTTCTGTCATATTTATTTTTAAATATTTTTTAATAATATATTAAGTTGTATATTTTTTGTATTTATTGTTCACAAATAGTTTTGGTTTTATTTATATTATTCGTCTTATACGGCAAATTGTAAAATGTTCAATTGTTTTTGTTTAAGTTCTTATTATTTGTGTTTGCGTCCGCTGCATTGTACGTGACTTTTAAAACCAACGATATCAGAATAGTTTGGGTTGGTTTAGTAGGTTTATGTAAACACAAATACACAATTTAAATTCACTCTTTCTATTTCACCTTATATGATTTTAGTTTATTTTATTGTATTTTATTTTATTTTATTTTATTTTATATTTTTTATTTTATTTTATTTTATTTTATTGTATTTTATTTTATTTTATTTTATTTTATTTTATTTTATTTTATTTTATTTTATTTTATTGTATTGTATTGTATTGTATTGTATTGTATTGTATTGTATTGTATTGTATTGTATTGTATTGTATTGTATTGTATTGTATTGTATTGTATTGTATTGTATTGTATTGTATTGTATTGTATTGTATTGTATTGTGATGTATTGTATTGTATTGTATTTTATTTTATTTTATTTTATTTTATTTTATTTTATTTTATTTTATTTTATTTTATTTTATTTTATTTTATTTTATGTTATTTTATTTCATTTTTTTTATTTTAATTTATTTTATTTTTTATTTTATTTTATTTTATTTTATTTTATTTTATTTTATTTCATTTTATGCTATTTTGCTTTATTTAATTATTTTATATATAATATTATTTATTTAGTATATTTTTTCGAAATTTTTTGAATTAATTTCAAGCTTGTTGAGACGCAATTCGTAATTTTGTAATTCGTAATTTTGGCATGAAATTTAAGGCTTTATTTTGCATAGTTAAAATAATCTACACACCTTATGTTTTTAAATTTTGTATTTTTTCGATTCAGTACAATTTTTTTTTGGTATATTTTCGATTCAGTACCATTTTTTTGCAGTTCACTTTGCCTTAGGTTATTTTTAATTTCTTTAATTTTTTAATTTCTGGAGATTAACTGATACGTTAATTTTTAAATTTTGAGTTTTTAAATTTTTTATTTTGTTCCGGCATAAGAAATAATATTTGTTTTTTATTATTTTATAATTTCGCTTTATAATTTTTATTAGTTTGTATGGGTTTTATTCGAAAGATTCCGTTTAAATAATTTACTGATATTTGAAAATCACACTTTAAAGTAATTCAATAACAACTATAATTAAAAAAATTCAATCAAAAACACATTACATACATACATTAATGCGGATTTATGCATTTATATACATATGTACATATTTACATACATCACATTGGCACTCATCACATTTTCACTTTTTAATCCGCGCACAGTGTTGACCAGATACATATCTACATATATATGTACATATATGTATGATTTCTTCAAAACAGGGCAGACCAAAATCGAAAGAAAATAAATTTTTTATTTATTCATATTTGCAGCTTAAAATTTAAGCCAATTGTTAAGAGAAATGTAGATAATTGGCTTAAATTTTCACTTTTATTTGAATTTTTTGTCGTAATAAGACTTGTTTAGCCATCACAAATGAAAAAATTCACATGACCTTGAATTAAATATTAGCCACTTGACATTTCTTTTGCAATTTTTTGCAAATTTCACTTGTTTTCTTTTATAAAATTACACTCTTTTAATACATTTTTCAATAACTTTTTGTAACAAAATAGCTTGAAATTTTTTTTCCAATCGATTTATGCACTAACAACACTACACTCTGCCCCATTGAATATGTAATCCATGCGTTAAGTCCGTCGCTGGGTGCAGGATGAGCCAAACCTGTTGTGACGTTGTTCCCGTTGCACGTTGAATCGAATCGAATTTAAATCCACGCGAATTCAGCAGCGCACGAACGCAAACTGAAAGTGAAAACGAAATCGCAATTCCGCCACACTCACGTAGGCAGCGCTCGCGGTTCCACCAAAACCGCTGTCACACTCACTTCAACGCGCAGCTGAATTGAACGCCGATTGAATGTGAGTTGAATCAGCAGTTGAGGCGAGCTGCAACTTCTTGCGTTCCACAATGCAGCTGCGAACAACCGATCGATCTGCAGACCGTACGATTGTTGGCCGGCTGAGACCGCCAGGAGCCGGCCAGCCAATCGAAGAGCGCGTGCCCGGTCGCGCATGCGCGCCAGCGGCTCAATTCGTTGCGCGATGCACCGCGCGAACGGCAGCAACGCTTCGCGGCCAACTTTGCGCTCACTTACTTACTGCTGGTCCATTGGTTCACTTGGCGCGATGCATGCAACGCGCGCAAACGGTTGAAACGTACTGACGACTGCTGGCGTCTCGGCTAAATGCTCGAGCGGTGCAAAATTTCATTATTAAAATTCGTTGTTCTGGCCGTGTCAGTGTATTGTTTGCGTAATTACGTGTGCTGGCTTTTGAAAAAAAAAATATAAATTAAAATTAAAATATGTACAGCGATACGAAAGTGATTGGACGCAGAATTGAAATGCGTTGCTTGTGAGTGAGTGGATGTGTGTGTGTGCGTGCGTGTGAGTAAATAAAAGTTCTGCCTGAAAAATACGAATTGCGAAAATCGTTGTTGTGATATTTCAGTGCGCCCACCACAAAAAAACATAAACTCACACATGAAAACAAGTAGAACAGTGGCTCACGTCTTCAGGGCTTTGCAAATAGGTTTTGCCTGTTTTTTCCTTGTTGTTGTTGCTTGGTATTAGTCAATGTAAGGTCAATGTTTCATAGCATAAAATTGTGCGGGAATTCTTCTTTTTGCAATTAGTCAACAATAGCCAATGTGTCGGTAGTGCTTGATGTCGATATTTGCTGTTTTGTGCTTTTGATTTGATTTTAATTTGCATTGCTGCAAATGCAATTCAAAAGCGAATTGTGCGCTTGCGATAAGACCAGAATGCGCTCGTTACTCATTTTCACTCGAAATACCCATCGTCGACGGCACTTGGCCGCTCATTGTGTGATTTTTCATTCCACAAGTTTCATGTTTACACTTTGTACGTGTCAGCAGCGGCATTTTTTGTGCTTAATAGTCGCATTGGTTGTGATGGGTTTGGTTGCCCGTCCAGTTGGCGTCTTGACTGCATGCGATTAGGTTAGTATTGACCTATTTTTGGCATGGAAATGGATGCTAAACTGCAGCTGAAATCATTACAGAATATTTTGAGAAGCTGCACGAAACTTGAACTTGACGAACTACAGACGAATTTCTGTATTTGTGTAAACAGATTTGCAGCTAATAAAATACAATAAGTGCATAATTCAATTAACCCTTTCGCTACAGGTTTTTACTGGGGAAAGTTGAAATTTTAAATTTTACGTTTTAGGCTTCTATGTGGTTATATTAGCAACATTCCATAAGACATTTTTTAATTTTTATACTCGTACCCTGTATTTTAGAGTGATTTTCTATGAGAGCAACCACATCGTTGTGGCTGTAATAATTACTTAAACATAAAACTTTTTACGCATAACGAAAATTTGAATATTTCTTCATTTACTTCAGCCAAAATTAAAAAAAATAAAGTATCTAAAATGAAAGAAAACGTCAAATTAAAAAGTTATCTCAAATTTTCTGCTTCTTCTTCCTTTACTATGTCACCATTAAAAAAACGTGTATACTTTTCTTCTTTAAACTTAAATATTCAGTTTGTTAATTTCGTATTTTTCCTAAAACTTCAAACTATTCTAAAGACCAATAAAAAGAATGTATTCCTGGAACCATAGAGGGTTCAGACGTCCACAAAGTAGCATGTGCCATATGGCAACACAATAGCGAAAGGGTTAAGTTATTGTAGCAAAATGTTTATGGGTTAATTTTGCTGTTTTTAGTTGAAAAAATCGCTTACTATGCTGAAAATCAATAAATACTTAAGTTTGAAGTGATCTTATTGTTGAAATATGTTTTAAAGAAATAACTATTATTAATTTATTGTGTTTTTTGATCGCTGGGTTTCTCAAGAGAGAGATTTAGAACATTTAGAACTTTTGAGAACAGGTTTCTGGCAAATTTGCCATTACGATTGAATGATAGCTTCATCTTAATAGCTTCACATAAAAATGTTAACTATTGCGCATAAATTTTGTTGTCCCAATAAAAATTGCGTCAAAAATTACTAAACAAAGAGAAATCAACATTTGATTAATTAATTTATTTATTTCGCTTATTTAACAATTTGAAAAGAAATAATTTCTGTATTTTTTTACGTTAACCCATTTCTATTTTATTTTTGTCAAAATTCTTAATTTAAACTGTAATTTTTATTTTCCTACGAACAATAACAAACTACATACATACATCGAAAAAGTAACAACTGCATAGTATTTCAAATATTGATTTAATTTTGTTTAATAAACTTTGAGCTATTTATATTATGTCATCTACTTTCGAGACTTTATTTAAATTGATTTTTGTTTTTGTCACAGGAGGTTGAAATCTTCAAGCTACATGTCCATAGGCTAAAACATGTTTTGTTCTCCACTTGGGGTATTGGCCGAAGCAGACCACTCAATGCATCACTTCAGGTTGGTCTGTTCGTGTTGACCTTCGAGAGTTAAATTAAATTGATTTTTGTTTTTGTCGCAGGAAGTTGAAATCTTCAAGCTACATCTTTATAGGCTAAACCACCTTTTAATGTCTACCAGACTACATAATTGATCACTTGAGGCTGCTCTGTTCATATTTAGCTATCCAAAAGTTGGCCATAATTGTCTTCCTGTCTCCTATTTTGAATGATGCATAGACCATTCTTTTCTTCTCGAAGTGCCATTATGCGACATCTTTTACTGTCTGTCTACAGCAGCTTCGTCCTCCTTTCAGTATAGGTTGCAAGTAATTTTTCAGCAAGGCTTAGATATCTTCTGAAAGTCAAACTCCCATCCCATGCAATCAATCATCGGAGAGTTCTCCTATTTAAACTAAGAATCTTTTTAGGTTCACTGCCTAATGGCTTTTTTAAAACCCAGCAAGATTGTGGTGTCATTTTGCAGTGTCTTGCGATTAATTAATTGATTAGTCTAATTGTTCACCAGATCATCGTACACTTGAATTGTTTAATTGTAGGTTTGGATCCTTCGAATTCTATACTTGACCTTCTCTTAGCTAGTTCGGGTCTTAGCTCATTCTGCTCTGTCTCAACATATCTGGTAGCCCACAAATGGAGTCACTCTGCTTTCACGGGCAGATTTTTTGAGTATTTGAAGGCATTCCAGAGCTAATTTAGAGCTCAGTGTCGATAGTTGAGTTCACTTAATCACTGCCTGATTTTCCAGTGATACATATAAGGATCAACTGACTAAAAGCAGTGAAGGATTTTTGAACCATCTGTGCATTCAGTCATTTGAGGCATCAGCGTCTCAATTACGCTGACAGGTGTCAGATCTAGGATCCACCTAACCCCATCACTGCGTTTAGCTTGTTTCAAGTGTCAGACTGGTTCGTAGTAAAAAATATGAAAAGCGTCTCATATGCAATTAGGAAATTTGTGAATCACTGAGACAGTTCAAGGATTGAAAGTTGAAATTCTTAAGACAAAAATTGTTACGAAAATTAATGTTTTATCTTAAAACTACAAATATACTTAGCAGAATAATTAAAATGGGACATCAACAATGTTTAGTTGGTTTTGTTTTAGAAATTATTAATTTTTAATTGAAGTATGCGTCGTATCGTTTTTTGTTTATGCTATTGAAACAATAACAACTACGTATTAAAAAAAAATATTATTATATTATATTGGTAAGCATACTTCGAATGTGTTTTTAGCCTAATGACGCACATAGCATTTTGTGCAGCTTTTAATGTTTTTTTTTGGCCCATCCTGCGTCGAGTTGGGCAGCACTTTCGCCTTTATTGACTCAATATTTACAAAGCGTATTCACTTCCTCAATTACAGATTAAATAAATTACTTGATGGCTGATTTACAATATTTACCCTGTGCTACTTTATGTTGCCATATTTTATGGACAGCGGCAGCGGATATGGCGAGCAGTGGATCACATAAAGTGTGCCTACACAGCGTCCACAAAATATGCGTTTGCTTTAAAAAACGTTGGTAGCTATAATAAATCGATTGAAGGCTATTAAAAACAACGTCAAATATTTACTACAAAACGTTTAATTTGCCGCAGCGCACGCACGAAAAAGAACGCAATTTTAAGAGGCAATATTTCAATCCTTATGTGTGTGTGTGCTTACTTCCGGAGTTGCATTGCAAAATCATACACACATGACTACTTCAATACATATATATGGAACTTTCATTTTTCAAGAATTTTGCTCATTGTTTATTTGTGCTGCGGGCCATTTTTGACTCATGCCGCCTTCAAGTCGTGTGCGCCGATTTAATCAGAACCAAAAGTACCTAATATCCAATAAAAAGTATATCAAAAATCGAGCAAATCTTTGTACACAAAGGTGTGACAGTGCCTGAAGGTCAGCGCGTTACATGATGCCTGAAGTGATTTCGTCGTTTCATCTCAAGTTGTTGAACCTTTTTGGGTTTTCAAAAGACATGAAATGCTGTTTCACTTGTTTGTGAAGTGCACTTGTTGTTCTTGTTGTTTGTATTGTATGGTATTGTATTGTATGTATTGTATTTGTATTGGTTGGTATATATTTAAAGCTCTTAATCCGAATTCAAATGATACCTGCTGCTGTCTTGTTATTTTTTTCCGTTTGCAATCATTTAATTGTGTTTGGGTTTTTTGCATTTGAATTGCGTTCACTTTTTATAAAAACATTTCCAGCACACTCGACACAACACTCAGGTGTTGTACAACTGTAGAATGCTAATGCGGATGTATTGTAGTTTACTTAACGTGTTTCTAGTATGCAAAACGTCAACTTATGCGTTTTAAGCCAATTGATGAAATGGCAATCGCCCGAAAAATTGGAACTGAAGCTGAGAAGTTCAACATTAACTTAATGGAGCTATCGATGCAATGAAGTGAAGTTTCAACAATTTTTTGTGATATTTCAAACGTCAGTGGTGGCGCTGCATGCGGCACATACGCCTTGAACTTAAGCATTTGGCTGCAGTCTTTAAAAACTGGTCACTGAACCTTTGAACACACTTTTCGGTGAGCGGTAAAACAATTGAAATTTGAACTGCAAAGCCATAGAAGATTACTTCATAATTACTTTGTGATCATGCAGAGCTGTTTTGAAGATGAAGAATGTCATGCGGGCTTGTTTTCTCATATATGAGTAGCTACAGGTACTTGCGATGAGAAAATTTGTCTATTCTGCATATTTCCGACGAACTATACATCCATAAAAATATGAAAATGTTCAAGTTGGTTGAAATTTCTTAATAATAAAAACCCCATGATTCAGACAGTTATTATTTTTTTTGCTTAATTTCCCATAACAAACCGTGACCACAGCAAAGATGTTGAAATCTGGTTACAATATTTTTCGCTTTTTGAGCCCAACCCATGACAAATATGTCTCTGCCTCTTGGCCATTGTCTCCGTTTCGAATAACTTTTGCGTTGCAGCATTATTGTTCATTTTAAAAGTTGATGTTTAAAATAATAAATACTCATGTTTTGTTTACTTTTAAAATTCAGCCTATTCTAAGGAATAAGTTTGATGATTAATTAATATTTTTTTCTTATAGATATTTTTCATTATAACCAGTAACCAATACATCATATTTACATATATATTATTTTGTTTGTTTTTGATTTATTTTTTTCTTAAGTACAAAATGACAAAATTTTTCACTCGTAAATAGTAAAAGAGAAAAGAGTTTATCTTTAAGAGTCTAAGAACTAAACAAAAATAAACGAAACGAATGAATGTTTCTAAAAATCTTTTCTTATTTCAAAGCTTTTCAATGATTAATTAATATTTAATACAGTTTAATATTAGTATTTAATTATTTAAATATTATTTACGATTGACCAAATAGCCACCACGACTGTTCCTTGCATACTGCATTTTGTGAGTCGAGGTTTGCACAACTTTTTGAAACATATCTGGCTGCATTCCTGCTGTAAAATATTTGTGATTGGCCAAACCAAAGACAGGTCCGCAGCGAAGAAATGAGCCGTATTAACTTACACGCTCTTCGAAATCAATTAACTACTTCGAAACAAGAAATAAATTTTTTATTGAATTTAGTTTTCATAAATCGATGGATTTATGCGATTAATGGTCTGTAGCGCCATCTTTTCTGGATGGATGTTTTCCACGTTTTAAAACAAAAACTTGTTGATCATGGCCCTTTAATGAGATCAGAGAAGCGATAAAACCGTCAGCGTGCTATACCAAACAATATTTTTTTTTGTTTGATACAAAGATGTTTTTAATATTTCTAATAGATTTTTCTCACACAAAAATCTAAAATTTTGCTTATTATTATCGATGACTGCGACCATAAAATTCACATACTTAATTTGCTGCGCGTTTCACTAAAAAAAATCGAAGTTTTATTTTCTTTGATTTCAAGAATTGAAAGCTATAAGAAATCCTTCCAGACAAGGAGGTGGTAGACATACTACTGGCCTCTTCTAAACTTTGCGCCTGAACTCATACAATTCGCGTAGTTAGCTCAGGAGAGCTGGTACAACCTCTCCTCATGCGCAACAGCGAGGCGCACATGGCTCACTTATGATAGGAAGCGTTCATCAGCAATCCTGGGTTTTAAAACGACTGAGACCTCCATCCACACAAGGACTCTTGCCGGACACTCGCCAGTGGGAACATACGCCATAGGTGTCACCCAAAGAGACCTCTGCAGAAGCTGCGAGTGCGCAAAAAAATGAAAGAAAACGTACAGCGTACAGTCTCTTCTGAAGCTTCAAACAATAGGACAACCGTTTCTCGCGGAGATATCCTACATATACGTTAAGGACCTGCTTAGGTTCAAAGCATCGTCCAAATGTTTTGCAAAGTAACTTAATTTTAAGGAAAGCTGCAAAAGGTATCACAATGGACCTGCCTCTGGCCTATATGGGGGATAGGATCTATACAGTCATTTCAACCTAACCTAACCCAGCAAAATTATTGCTAAAAGTAGTAAAAAATGAATTTTCAACATTCTCAGTTAGACTTTTTCCCTGAAAACTTGGACGACTAGTCACTAGTCCGAGATCAAGATATCAACAAGATTTAGGTAGAATTAGGAAAAATTCTTATGGTTTCTGGGGTAAGAGTATGTTGTGCGATTATTACAGGTCACTCAGATGTGAGATGGTTCCAGAAATGGTACGACAGTTTCTTATTGCACTCCTCTTATAAATTTTTGGATATAAATGGCAAAAAATTACTTATTCATTTATCTCAAAACACCGACCTGATAAAACATTGAACTGCGGATTGGAAATAAGTGCCAAAAAAAAATACCTTAAAAACTACATTCCGCTGCTTTGGTCCAAAACCTGGTGAACCTGTGTTATCATTGTCCATACATTACTATGGTACAGCAAACTTTTGTATAGGAAAAAGTTTAATTTTTAAATTGATCTGTTTTAATTTAATTTTTTTAAATTTAAAATTTAATTTTAAATTTAATTTATTCAAAAAAATTAACTTTTTATTCACAAAGTTTTAATCTATTTATTACTTCCGGCGCAAAAATATATAAAATGTGCAATACTTATTTTTATTATAATCAATTAAATAATAATTTCATATTTCTGCTTTTTTTTTTGTTTATTATTTACTTTTTATTTTTTAAATTAAAATTTGTGTTACAGTAAAATAATAATTTACATAAAAATCTGGACCACATGACCATATCTTGCTTGCTGGTTTTGCATTCGAAAACTGGCCAACAGCTGAAAACAGGAAAAGAAGCAACTTTGCGTTTATAATAAGTAAAAAAAATAACTGCAGTGGAATTTTATGCGAATTCCTGCAACATAAAATTTGTCATTAAACTAAAAAAAAAAATACTTATATCTATATGGCCAAGAATTAAAAATATTGCCATTAAATTCCACGCTCACACAAATCACCAGCGGTAGGTGTAAACCTGAAAAAGCCTATGAATTGTGTGGCACAAATTGCAAAAGCACATTTCAATTTCACAAACACGCACACACACACACGCACACATACTCGTACAATATGAAAAGTAAAACACACAACTAAAAGTGACCGCCTCCTGCACGCATTCGTGCTGCAACTGATGCCGCTTCGATAGGCCGCTATGTAAAGGCATAGACGCTCCAACACACACACATACTCACTCACACTAAAGAGTACAAAGAAATACTGAAAATATTGCACTATTTTTTGTACTTTGTATTTATTTTCTAGTATTTTTGCGTACAATTGCAACGTCCAACAGCGGTGATACACTTTAAGCGTTTCCAGTTTTCGCAGAGGTTGCAATGGTAATTTTGCTGTTGTTGGTGTTATTTTGTTTATTGAGTTGGTGACATGCTGTAAATGGCGATTGAAAAACTAAAATGAATGACGTGCATAAATTTGAACGCGTGTGTGCCGGTGCCGGTAAGCGCGTACGAAAGTCAGACGCTGTGTATGTGTGGCGCTGTGCACGTTCGGACACTGACATGCGGCGGAGGGCAGCAGTAATGAACTTTGGCTGCATAAATGTACATAAATTTTCTGCCAGCAATACGATTTGAAGATGAGAAATAAAATCTCTCGATTAGAAATAATCTAAAAAAATATCTCTAGACCAGATTTACTATCTTATTTCTTGGGATTTTGAAGAAGTTGAGGCGACTGATGTAATCTGAAATGATAATTGAAAACTGAATAGAACCGCAACAACAACATTATTGTCAACAACTTCAGGATTGTCAGTTAAAGCTCGAGCTGAGCTTAGTTCCCTTTTTAAGATTTCTGTTTAAATCTTCTTAAATCCAAAACACCTTCAGCGGTCCACTGCAGTCTTGAAAATCGTTTATCGCTTTGTGATCGCATTTACTGCTTCTCAACGATTTGCGTTTACATATCTAAGCACTTATGTATGTTTGTATAGATTTGTGTTCGTGTGTTTATGTGCTGACAAAGTGAATGGATTAACATTTTGTTTGTTTATTTGTCTGAATGCGTTTAGCCTTGTTTTGTGTGAGTGGCGGCCGCCAGCAGCCAACCAACCAAAACTGCAAATCGACGCTTCGGCCAAACAACCAACCAAACGCCGCCGCCGAGAGCTATGAAAAATCATCGTAATTGCCTTTTTGTGCGTTTAACAATTTTGTTTGTTTATGCTTTGCAATGTTGTTGTTGTTGTTGCTGGTGAATCGAAATCGTAAACACTGCATTAAATTGAAATTATCTCGATTAATTTTTATTTAAGTGCGCGTGGAGCCGCATCTGGCCGGCGGCAACTGGCTGCATGCATCGCCATTAATTTGTCAGTCAGGCGTGCAGATGCTGATCACGTGTGTGCGTGCGTGTGTGTGTATATTGGTTGAATATCGTTTAATTACTGCGGCGGCTATGAACACATGCTCGTTTTAATTAGCCAAATTGTTCATGTGTTGGCTAACAGCAGCCGTATGTGCATTCGTAGAGATGCAGTGAGTGGCAGAGCTATTATGCTCTCAGAAAATATTTGAGAAAAATTATATCATCCGAAAAATCTTTCAAGCATCCGAGTGCATTAACTTGCGTTGTAGAGTTGCCAGACGAAAAGTTGTCTTGAGAGTAAAACGATTGGAAAAAGGAAGGTCATTTGTTTCAGGAACACAGAAAAAACATAAACAAGAACAACAAGAATTATCATAAATTACAATAATTCTGATATCTACACATTCGTGGGAAAAAATTAGAAAGTTTTAGCAATATTTCGACAGTATTTTGACTTTAGAAAAATATAATGTAAATTAAAAATGTTGTAACTGCAAAAAACCAAAACATTTGGGACAAAGAAAAGTACTTTTTATCTCTCAGACTTCTTCTCATAGAAGATGACTAAAGATTAAAAATGTGAAATGTGGTCATTGCAAAAAAGAGGAACATTTAGGATAAAAAGAACATTTTGTTTTTAATAAAAAAGGGAAGATATATCCTGCTTAAGGATACCATCTGGAAGCATCTAGTTGTGATATTTTATCGTACACTGGCGCACACAGGGGTAGTTTGGGGTTCAAACCTCCCCCCAAATACAAAAACTGCTGGTGAAAAATATGGTTCCAACTGGTATTGGGCTCAAAAGTTGAACGCAATCCTCCGCCCAATGAAATCCTGTATGCGCCACTGTTGTTGCTCTACTTCTGCTATATTGTCATAGCACTTGGTTTTCTGAAAACATGGAAACAAAAAAATTTATGAATGATGCATCCAAGGCTGTTTTGGGAATCCGTTCTTCCTTCTTTTAGGATTCTTTAAAGTATATCCTTTGAGCGTTGACATACTTTTCTCAGCTACTTTTCCACGACTCGAAGGCTCCCTAGTAGGGTAATTCTGTTAGATCCTTAAGAGTACTTGTACGAGTTTCTTTGATGGCATTGAGGGTTCCATGGTAGTGTCTTTTAAGGAAGAATTTTTCCTTTGGCGTGTTGTGGCCAGTGGAGCACGTAGGGGGGTTTCGGGGGTTCAAACCTTCCAAACACAACAATTGCTGGTACAAAAATGGTCTTAAATAGTATTTGGCTCAAAAGTTGTACACAAAACCCCCAAAAATGAAATGGTTGCGGCCATGTCAGGGTTGTAAGAAGGTTGGGGTATCGTCGTGATGCCGTTTTGCGTCCAGTAGTGGGTCACTGGGGAACAGTTGTGGCTGGGTGCATTGCAATTTCCAGCAATGTCTGGCCACATTTGAAAACTGTAGCTTGTGACATTCTTCCAATTCTGAATACTAGACGAATCATGTCCACTGTTTCCGTACCCGATTTCCTCAGTCCAACAAAACATTTGATGGCGTACCGCTATTCGATCGTTCACTGTATTTTGAGCAAGTACCGAGACACTCGATTGTGGTCTACTATAATAAAAACTCGATCTTGCTTGAAAAAAGTTTGCAGGTGACTGTCGCGATTTGAAGGTCAGACCCTTCACTGTATAGTAACGTCAGAAAAAAATTATTTCCGATACTTTTTATGTAAACCCTGTACAAGAAAACCATACAAACCAGGTTTTCTTGTATCAATAGGGCAAAGGTAATGAAGAATTATGAAAGAATTAATGGCAGGTCATTGTACATGGACAAAGCACATGAAAACGATTGGCATAGGAAAGAGTGCTCTCTGCTAGTCCTGTGATAGAAAATGAAGAGATGGCCGACTATAATTAAATTTGGGTATGTTCACAGTGATCCAAGTAACGAAAAATGTCGCTCCTTAAAAATCCTGGATCTCTGAAAGAACAGTGAAGTAAAACTTCCCTATATGTATGTATGTCTTTAAATAATCGTTTTGTGCTCGAAGTGTTCTAAGTATGAGCCTTGTTGGTTTGGACAAAATATATCTTGACGCTTTTCAAGCGATGCCACTTATTATTTGTTCAGACTTTGGTGAGCATACAAACTTCTATGGTCATAATCGTCATCTCATTTAACCCTTAAACCCTTCTCTAGCCTTCCAATCTATTTTGCGCCATGTCAGTCCGCCGATTGCATGCAACCTCATCTCGCTGCATCCGTGTTGACCCGCTTCGGTTTGCTCTCGATTTTTTCCTTTCCTTTTCTCTCATTTCAATTAAGCTAAACTTTATTTATTGCCTTTGCCTTTGGTGCGCTGGTTTATTTGCTGTGTGCGGCGGTCCTTTTATTGCGCAAACGAATCCCATAAATCTACTTTTGTGGTAGATATGCAGACACTGAGCGGAGCAAAGCAAACGAGTCAAATGTGTCAGTTTGAGTAAAATATGAGCCAGGCTGCCAAAAAGCATTACGCCGGCAAGCGGCGCGAGTGCTACCAGATGTCACGATCAGTCAAATCGGGCAGATACCAAGCAGCCAGCGGATATCCATCACGATCTGCAGCCGGCGGGCCGAGCCGCAGCTGAGCGCTGCCACAGTGAAATATTGGCGGCCAGTGGGCGGATTTATTGTTGACGTGGCGCTGAGCTTCTGGTTGGAATGCTGCTGCCGACATAATTAAAGTGCGAAATGGAAATTTAAACAGCGAAAAACACTTTGGCGCGCTCCTAATGGACAGGTTGGAGATCAACGTGTGCGGAGTGGGGGGAGATAAGAAGTAGGAAAAATGGCATATTAAAAGTTGCTGCATTGAAGTGGGTTGCGCCAATATTTAATAACTTCATTAGCGAGTGGCGCAATGCAGTTGGAACGTTGGCATGAACTGCGCGCAGTGGCTGCTGACAGTTGGCGGCAGTGAAAATTTATATGCTGCGCGACTTGTTCACTTGTCGCAAATGCGCATGCGTAAAAATCATCGAACGCTTCGAAAATAATAAATACAAAAGCGACTAATATGGCGACAGCAACTGGCAGCACAGTGCTGCTGCAACAATAACAACAAACAACAAATGCGGCGCAGTGCAGCGCATTGGACCAGTGCACATCTGGAGCGCAGCAAGGCGGCGCAATTGGAACACAAGTTGCCCCGCCACATTGTATCGCATTCGATATGGGTTTTTGGTCATTGCGGCGCGTAATTGGCAATTATTGCACGCCTGCCTGCAGCCAGCGCGGCCCAGTGGCTGTGCACAAGGAGCAGCGTGGCGGCAGCGGCGCAATGGGCGCGGGGCCGCTGCCAGCAGGATGAAGGTGGCGGCGCATTAGGCACTCGCAGGCGACATTCCTTGCACGCGACAGCGCACGCAGAATGGCGCTAGAGAGCGTAGGCGCACATGCGCACAGACAACAACAACAACCACATAAAAATAGAAAACGATAAATATTGCTGCAGCAACTGTCAGGCGTCTCTGTAGGGTGCAATTGTTGTGAAAATTTATGCTTTGTGCACTAATCGCCAATAATATTTTTTCTAATTTTGGCCGCGACTTGCAGTACTGTCAATTACAATTCAGCTGGCATAGGTTTGCAATGGTGTGTTGCTGAGTGAATGACTTTTTCGAGTGCATACACAAACATAGAAAGGATTGCAATCCCGGGATCCCGGACAATTTCAGTCCCAAAAAAATGCCGGGATTGTCAAAATCCAATCCCAGGATCGAACATAAAAATTGCTTACTTTTTGCATTTGTCACCTTAATGTCGAAAAAGGCAAACCTTCTTTTTTGATACAAAAAATAAATTGCACACTGCCTGTGACGTTTAAATAAGTTTAACCCTTTCGAACCCGAATTTTACCCTGTGTCTCGATAAATAATTTTAAGGTATTTAAATCATTAAACGCTTAGCTAAGAAATGTGCACACGACATTTGAAGTCCCCACGCCTATTTGTTAGAGCTCTAGAGCTACTTTACTTTTGAACAATTTTAGCTTAAAACGGGTTAAATAAATTTTGTATCAATATTTCTTTAATTACAGAAAAATGATTTAATTTTTTATGGAAAAATACAAAATTATCACTTTTTTATTTTATTTAACCATTTAATAATGGTTACAGGTTTTGATCAAACGCGCCCAATTCATAGAACACAAACTTTCCCTGATATCGCTGCAAATTATTGGAAATTATTTTGGGAATAACAGTAACATTTTTGTAATTTGCTTTGAATTCACTTCTAAAAATATTAATTTGTTGGAGCCTACTTAAATTAAACCCATAAATTAATCGTAGCTTTTGTTATAAGATGACAAATAGGTGAAGTTGCTCTCAGGCAACTTTGGGGTCGAAAGGGTTAAACGCAATAGCTCTGTTTGTGTATGGATACTTTGTACAAATTTTGTAAAATCGAGCTCTATTTGTATGCTTTTCAAATAAAAAATTGCCAGTAGCTAAAATCAGGAGAGTAAGCAAGCTTACGCTCCCAAAAATAAATCAATCCGTCCAAAAAAGTAAACAACCAGAAATTTCTAAAAATTTGCAAGTTTAACTCTTGTTTACACCAATGTGACTTGTCACATTCACAAAACAGGGTAAAGGGTGTAAATAAGAGGGTTTAAGAAAGAAAAGGCTGATATAAAAGTCTAATTTGAGGTTTAAAGCTAGAAGAAAACATGATTTTTGTTTTTGAATTTATATTTTGAATAGCCAAAACTTCCAAATGGTATATGAAGATTTTCATACGATTTCACCTACTAGTATTAGCAGCTTTTTCAGGATTTGGCAATTAAATGCATTTTTATGTTATTTGTCATGAATATTTTCTTCTTAGTTCTAATGTAAGAACACAGACTAATATTTAATATGATAATAAAAATTATTTGATTGAAAAATACGTCTGATTCAGTTCTTTAAAATAATTTATTCCCAGGATCCCGGCATTGCGATTTTCAGTGCTGTAAATTCCGGGATTGCAAAATTGGTCCGGGACTGCAATCCCTAAAACATAGGTAAGTATGTATCTTATGCAGAGAAGAGGTGCTGTGTTCCACTGGAAATCCCTCAGATGGGAGTGGTTTTTCGGTGCAGTCCAAACCAACCAAAGAGCTGAAGGTTTGGTGCCAACCAAAGAGCTGAAGGTTAAATTTTGGTCCAAATTGATCGAATGTTGACTTAAGGGGGGTTTCAGCTATTTTCTTAAGGGGGGTAAGGGTTTCAGCGTAAAAAATACACTTTTTTATGAATTTTTTTTGAAAGTATGGATTGATAAAATTTATTTAAACCTTCTGTACATTATTAAGCATACTTTCAACAATATTCTGTAATTTTTTCATGCAGAAATATTACAAAACAAGCCGGTGACAGAGCTTACCCCAGAACGTCTTTGAAAAAATACAATTTGCGGTGTTCACTGTATCTCGGTCGGAAATTATCTGAAATCAAAAACCATTAAAATTTAGTCAAAGTATTATCAAATCCTCCCCCCAACGTTCTCCGATTATTTTTTTTTTCATTTAAAAATTTTTGGTGGCCATCTAAAGTGTAAACTGCTATTTTCCACGAAAAATTTCGCCATTTTGTGGGTGCGAAACCCCCTTAATGCAAAAAAAAATTTTTACTAAACGTTGGGGGGAGGTATTTTATATGTAGAAAATGTGTACCAAGTTTCAAATGAATCGGTTTAGTAGTTTTTAAATGACAGTGAACACGGACTTTGAAAAAGTAGTTTTGAGACCAGAACAATAGAAGAGAAAAGCTGTATACCTGCACTAAAGGACAGGGGACTAACTATAGACCATAACTTCAAGAGTTTTGCTCCGATCGACTTAAAATTTTGAGAATATATTCTCGAAATGTTTAACAATAAGATAAGACAAAAAAATCGATTTTTCGAAAGTGTAAACATTTTCCAACCAATATTAATTTTTTACTAACTTTAAAGTGCCCAACCAAGCTTAGAACATGGGCGACCATTGGTACTACTGTACCTCGCCCTTGCCACACCATAATTATGACACCTTGACAGCAATCGTTGTGCAATAAAAGGTCAGCAAAACACATTAGTTTAATTAAAAAGTGCAATAACTCATCAACAATGCATTTATGCGCCACTAAAAGTTGACTCGCAGCGGCTTTGCGTGTCCTCTGCATTTATGAACAAATATCGAACCGCTCACATTTGCATATTGCTGCGGCCATGGACACCCGCGAGCGTGATGTCTTTCGCATTAAAATCGAACAGAAATTGCAGAGTCTGCATAAGTCAAAATATCCGGTTAAAGTTGTAGGCGCACAGCAGAAAACGAAAAGCGACTTGAAGGATATGGCACACGGACAGACGCGACGCGTAACACAGTCACAGTTGCTGGACATTGTCAATGTGGTGATGGTGGTAAGAAGACACTTATCAAAGTCGACAAATATCGGTGCACGGTTTGCGCGCAGTTTCAGCAACACGCCATCGAGCTGGGCGACCACGTCAACTACCACACGCGCCTGCAGCTGCTCTTCATTCTGTTCCAAGCAGCGCTGACCATCGTTATTAACGCCTACAATCTGGCCACGTTCCTCATCAATTCGGCTCTGCAAACGAACCAGCCACGACTCGACATTGGCATGTCGTTCTTTTTCTACGGCTTCCACATTCTCTGCAGCGCGTTGCATGTGTTTTTGACCGTTTTTGCCTTTACGACGGTCTATAATTCGGTAAAACTGTCCACAGCAGAGCAAATTTGTTGAAATTATTCGTGATTTGTTATTTGATTTCGTTTAGATACAAAACACAACAATGCTGGTCATACAGTTGAATCTGTACACGAGCGATGTGGCGCTCAGGTCGCGGGTGCGAATTTATTTTATTTAAGATTTATTTTATTTAAGAATTGATTTTGTGTGCTTATTGCAGCTAATGGAATTTGCCATGTTCGTTAATACCACTTTGCACAAATACTCAATATTCGGTTTGTACAATTTGGACGGGTCGCTTATCGCTGCGGTAAGTTGGCACACAAAAGGCAGTCAGCGTTCTTGTTGCAGTCAACTGGTTGGAACTAACATTTACAGATTGTGTCGGGCACTTTGACTTACATAATTCTGCTTATCCAATACGGTAACGATAACGACGGAATACTCGGCAAAAGCCAGTATGTAAATCGAAGCACGAACGACACTGTTTAAAATTTAACGAAGTGGAAGGTCCAAAAGTTAAAAAGGTTCTAACAAACTCTTCATTGCATTTACATTTGTGCATCCATGTTAACTTTTTTATTGTTTATTTCTCTAGAGAGAATAAGGAGTTTAACAGTGTTTAATGCCTTTTGTCGGTTACGTTAATCGGCTGAAGAATGATGGGACTATTTGCTTCATTTAGCTGCAATGAGCTGAACAAGAACAAAAAATCGTAAATGACCATATCTGACCAGAACTCATAAATGGTTGTGAAATAAGAAAAGTTTATTGATGCTTTTCTGCTTAATAAACCTAATAAACATTTAAAACTAAGCAGAACTCTAGTTATACCTAACAGAACTCTAACTTTACTTCGAAGCATAAGTAAGTACTACTGGGTTAAAAAAATACCCAAAATTGTGTTATTTTTATTTATTCTCCCAAATCTATTTCATCTCCTTCAAAGTACTTACTCCTCCTTCCATGTAATGCACTTATGCCAGCGTTTTTTTCAGTCCTCAAAGCATGCCAAATAGTAATGGTCTACAACACCTCCTTCGATTCGACTTTTATCTCCTCCAAAACGATGTCCTCGGCGCGGTCTTTTGAGTTAAGCAAATAGCCAGAAGTCGCACGGAACTAAATCAGACGATTATGGGGGTTGCGGAACGATGTGGGTCGAATTTTTGGCAAAATGGTTACGAAGAACGAGAGCAGTATGAGATGGCGCATTATCAGCGTTTTCGATCCAACGCGTCTGAGGCCCAAAACATCCTTCAAAATGATATTGACTGATGCATTTGATCTGCCAATATCGTCAGCAAGGTCTCTTATTGTTAATCGACGGTTTGTAATCATCAATTCCTTGATTTGATTGACGTATTTTCCATCAGTTGGTGTGGATGGTCGTCTGGGACACTCTTCGTCTTCAACGTGTTGTCTGCCTTCTTTGAACAATTTGAACCAATCAAATGTTGTGGTTTTCTGATAGAGCTTGGTTCCCGTAAGTCTTCTGCTTCTGCATTCTCAACGTTTCCGCAGCGGTTATTCCATTCAGAAAAGAAAATTTAATCGCAATTCTTTGTTGAATGATTTCAGACATTGTAAAAATCGAAAAATTCACTTTTGGTGTTGTACAAAACCAAGCGTAAGGGCGATGTTATTTTCTCTAATTTTCTCTTTTACATTGAAACAACAACAATTTACCCGTGATCGGGATCATTTGACCGGCAGCATAACATCGGGCTAAGGCCGATGTTATGTTGCTGTGTAATATTTCTTTTGAGGCTGCATTTGAAACGAGTTTGTGGGCATAGACGAGTGATTTCATGCAACTCCACAAATTAGTCGAGAGATGTCAAATTGCACGATTTAGGCGACCAATTTATTGGTCAATTATGACGGCCATAAAATAATCAAAGTGGAAGCAAAACATGTCGCACAGAGTACAAATTTTGATAGTAAAACTTAAAAAACTGAAAACATTGTTCTGGTGTAACACTTTTCATGCTGAAATGGCAATGCTAACTGATCTGGTTCGATTTTAACACATGTCATGAATCACAAGGATACTGTTAAAACTTCTACATTGAAAAACCAAACAGCAATAAAATCATCATTTATAAACATAACACAAATCGTATCTTCGAATGCTAACATATCTCTTAAACCAATGCAAGGAACGGTGTAATAAAAACAAAAAACCTGAGTTCATGACGGAACGGAACGGAAATGACTGAAGAAGCTTTTGCTATTATTAAAACACCTCAGGCTTAAACACCTGAAAAACTAAAACACCTAAATAAACTAATTCAAAGAGCTTTAGCACTTTGTTAGACCTTTTAAGTCTAAACTCATGTCTGAAAATAATGTCATTTAGCAGGCATTGGAATTCATTAACCGTTCATTATCAACGGTTGAAAATCTTTTGCAACAAACAGAAGATAAAGTTATATTAGGTAAGAGTGGAAGATTTTTAAGAAATCATCTACCAAGTAGAAGAAAACCAATACAAGTTACCATGAGGGTATTCACGGTCTGATGTATAGGGGATCACAAAACAGTGCATGACTTAAATGTTGTGGCATTTTTTTCTATGTAAGTGGCAGCTCGGAAATTTGGCAGTTTTCGTCTACGATTGTTCCGATTATTAAAAATGAAGCGCTACACAAGGGAAGAATGCATTTTCGTTGTGAAAAAAATTGATTTATAGAAGCAAGATTTCCAGAATCATCTCCCAAAATTCCGATGTCAACTGGCCACCAAGATTGTGCAAATTAATGACGTGCGGTTTCTTTCTTTGGAGGTTTGTGAAATCTTTGGTCTATGTGAATAAACTATAAGCAATTCATCAGCTGAGGTCCAAAGCGTCATCGGTGAGTTACAGTCACAACTTTGTTAAAATTTCATATAAAATCAAAAAACAGTGAAGGTTTGTGATCAGAGCCGCGGCGGCCATTTGCCGGTTATTTTATTCTATACTTAATTGGAACAGGTCTACTTTACAAGGCAATAAGTATGCACTTTTATAGGGACATTCTATATTTGTGATGAACATTTATAAAAAGTATAACTTTTCAGTAAACGACTTCCCAGTAATTTTCTTGCTTTTAGGATCTATTAGCTTATTTTTATTATTATTTTTATTCTTATTTTATTTATTTTCGGTTTTGCCAAATACTACAAAGCAACGATTTTTTTTGCATTTTTCTAAAATAAATCTAAGAAAAACTTATAAAATAAATATATTAAAATTAATCTTGTGAATAAAAACGTGAGTACAACAAACGACTCTTTAAATTTAGTTGAGAATTGAAGATTTTGTCGTTGTAGTTTTCATAGTCACTGTCTCCGCCTTGTTTTGGATGACTAGACCCGGAGATGCAAAATTTGAAAAAATGTAGTTAAAATTATATGAATTCCAAGAAATGCTCATGTTTGGCACAGAATTGAAATAAGGATACATACTTATTTATAATTACGCTATTGCGATAAAAAATCGCTTACAAATTGCGTTAAGAGTAATGCCAACAATTTAGCTCACAAACACATAAAACACACCGACGCATAATTAAAAGCGGGCGAAAAGTGAATTCTTTCAGTAAAACAATATAAATAACAGCACAGCAACAACAACAACAACAACAATAATAACTCTAAAAACAACCAGCTGGAGTAGGAAAAAACGCGCTCACACCATTTTAGCAACATTTAAAATGCGGCAAATATTTCGCACTTCCAAATGTGGCGGCAAACAAATTGCTGCAAAGAGAAAAACCATGAAAAGCAGCCAACAAAAGAGCAACGTGCGAATGCGAAAAAATGACAAACGATGCTAATAACAGCGAAAAATATGAACATTTCATTGAAGACTTCGCTCATAAAGAGAAAAGCCATTTATGAAGTCATTCATTGCGACATCGCACAGCCAGCTGCAAAGCGGTCGAAGCAAAGCGATCGCCGTCGTCGCCACCATCGCCAGCGCAATGGCAACACAACGGGAACTGCAGGCGCAGCCACCAAACAGCCGTCAGTGCTGCGGCAAAGTATGCGGCAAATGCGGCTCGCTGCAGATTTATGGCCAGCGCTGCGCACTGCGAGATACGCGCGCTCAACCGCGCACAATTCTGCCGCGCTGCGCGTTCGTTCACATGAAAGCGATGCGTGTCGCTGCGAGTGTGTGTGTGTGTGTGTGAGTGTGTGATTAGCACTAATTAGCGGCGATCAGTGATATCGATCGCTGCTTTGCTGGCTTCTAGCCACCTAAAAACCACGCCAAACTTATGGCCAGCGCAACTGATTTGGCGCGTTTCTTTGGTGTTGGCTATGTGTGTGCAGCAGCAAAAAGCGCCAAAACATTCTTTCCCATTTAATTAATGCAATTATGTGACAATTAGCCACGTTGCAGTGCAAACGCAACGAAAAGCTGCCAAAAGGCGCGTCTTGTGGCCGCTCTCTGTGCGTCGCAATTTCTTAATTCAGTACAAAAATGCTTTTAATTGTCGCTGCCGCTTGAAATGCCGCGCGTTAATTGTCCGCTATCGACAGATGCCTGGAATGCCGCACCAAGTGTCCGGGGAATAATGTGGGAATCGGGGCGTAAAAGGGCAGCGCAGCGTTCGGCCGCTGTGTGTGTGTGTGTGTGCTTGTAAAAGATTCAATCGAAAGGCATTTGCGCTTCTTTGATATGCAACACGATTTTTGTCTCATTAAATTGCAGTGGAATTGCACGTAGACCAATTCATATCAGAGGTTTGTGTTGCTGTTATTAATTTTTAAATAGTACAAAAAATAGTCACTGCTGCGTGACTGTTGTTGACTGATTCATTGTGTGACCGATTTGTTGTTGTGTGGAATTGAAGAGATGGTGTTGGGTTCCAAGTCACGTCAGCGCAAAGCAATTCAAATGGGTGGGGCATATGCGGCGCATTACATAACACAAAGCTCAATATTACATTTTAATATATGTTACTTACTTCAGCTTTCAGTGTGAGTGAGTGGAAATGTATTAGAGAACTCGACGAGCGATTCAACCCAAACATTTATAAATAAATAAATAAATTGATAAGCGAAAAAGCTGTATGGACTATATATCCTACGCTACTTAGGGTATTTGGTGGCAAAAGTAGAATTTTCCCTCATGAAGGAGGTGTCGCGGAAGTAACCTTTTGGGGGGCAGTAGGGCAACCGACTTTATTCACTTTGAATCTTTTTTTTTTACTATTTTAATGTGACATACTTGACTCTATTCCACAGATACTTGTTTGGCAACAGTTTAGGGGAAGATGAGTGATCTACAAAGAACGTTAGCAGGGAGATGTTTTCTCCCAGAACTTATGGCTTTGCTGAATTCCAGTCAAGTGTCAATAAAATCATCGTTCTTGAAACCTGCCTTCTAATTTTTACATCCTTCCTGAAACAAGACTATGCTTAGCATTGATAAATTAGTGTCTGAACGGACGTTTTCTCAAAACTTGTTTAATTATTTTATTCAGTAAAAAAATAGAACATTTTTTGTGACTTAAATTATTAAAAATTTGTATATCGAAATTGTAAAGAAATATCTCTAATTAGTAAAATTTTTGCGTTCTTGGAACTTAAATGTAACCCTGGAAGTGCATCGTTAGTCGAATCGACTGACAAATACTATACATTTTCATACAGGGTCAAAATAACGATGCACCTCCAGGGTTAAAAACTGAACGACTGAACACTTCTCTTGACTTAGATAAAACCGTAACATACTTTTTGACAGCTCCGATCATAGTGAATGGCAAAAATGTCTCCGGGTTTTTCATACAAATTGAAGTTAGAATAAGGATAAGGAAGGGCAAAGTGCCCTCCGGCCAATTTTGATTGTTATATTTTTTAATACTGGTATTAATATAGGAAACCATTTCCCAGAGTTTTAGTCCATAATAGTTAATCCCCGATCTGCCAGAATTAATATAGTAAATAAAAGCAAAAGTTAAACAGTCATCCAGCAGATTTAGATGAGAGTAAGACATATTATAGATATCACTTAGACGCATTACCAGAAAAATCGGAAGTGAATACCTATAACCTCAAAAAATTTTTGTTTTAAATTTTTTTATTTAAAAAAAAATTTTTGTTAGTTAGATTTTTGGTATAATCACCAAATTTTTTTTATATATATCTCATAAAATGTTTAACAACATATATTCTTTTCACATTTTGTCCACCATTTTTTCCAATAAAATGTAGTGTTTTAATTTTTTTAAGTAATGTGTGCGGTACAATCACCAATATTCTTTTAATGTTTTAATGTTAATGTTTTTTTAATGTTTAACAACATATATTTTTCCCACATTTTTTCATTTGCGTGATACTTAAAAAAAAAAAAAAATTTATATTTTAATTTAATTTTATTTATTGAAAATATATTTTTTAACCTCTTTTCTAAAAGTTGTTTAAGTAATTAATTAATTCATTCATTCATTCAAAATGATTTATTTCTCTTATTTGTTCAGATAAAGATATGTTTTGTTAAGAAATGAAAATTAACTAAAGAACGAGACAAATTGTTATAAATGTATTTCAGTTTTGATTCTCTGGGTTTGGGTATTCGAAAAGTCAGAATGAAATCAAAGACCATTTGAGACATTTTGAGCGATTTCCTTCAAATACAGACTCATCTATTATGAGATTATTAAAAAAATTTATCTAAAAACTAAGCACTAAATTATGCGCAGATTTTTCGACACTTAAATAAACTGTCAAAACGCTCGCATGGCTCGTTTTTCGGCAATTCGTTCCAGTTAATTTTCAGCGATTTAGTGCCGCAGTTCATTTAGTCATCACTGTTGGGTTAAATTGGACAGTTGTTATTGCCACCGTTTGCGCACAATTAAAGCCAAATGCCGCGCACAGAGATCCCGCATGTGTTTGACTGCGAAGAAACGCTGCCGATGTTGAGCATATTTTTGCCATAAGCGGCGAATTTTGACATGCACACTCGGAGAATTTGACATGCATCTCCGGGGAATACACTCGGCCGACAAGTGCCGACTTGTACGTAAGATTGCACTTGGACGGGCGGCGAACGAGGACAGCGAGCCGCGCGTCTGTGAGCAAGCATGCGCATAACTCGTCTCTGGCGACATTGCTACGACAACGCAAGACTGTTGCAGTTGCACTAACGATGACAATTTGACAACTGTTGTGCCGCCGCAGCAACATCGCAGCAACGGCTGCATTTGTAAACGGTAGCAAACGTGACATTTAAGCAATTTTAGTGTGGCTGCGGTTGTTGTTTGTTTTTATGAAAAAAAGCAAACAACAAAAAAGTTAAATTGAAGCGCGTATGAGTAATTAAGAGAGAATGCGGAGCGGCTAATGAGCTGCGACTTGAACCTGGTGTCACATGGCTTGAGCGACAGGTCGCATTAGTCACGCGGAGTGCAACAATGCAAACTCCCACGAAAACGCTGTGCGAAAGGCGCACAGTCAGGCAGAATATGCGCGAAACCTGTCGGGCGCATCTGCCGGGTGCGCGCTGCGGTGCTGTCTGCGGCAGTCGGATTGTCAGCGCCGATGATGGATTACATGTCGGCCGGGGATCAGTAACAAGATCACGTCTCGCATGAAATTTTGCGCTGAAAAACAAACGCACGCACACACATTCGCAGCACACAATTACGAGTGCGCAGCAGAGCCGTTGTCGGCGGCGGCGCGGCAACACGCACTTTCCTGCGTTTCTGCCTTTTTCGACATAGCTCCTTGCGGCTGCCGTTTAAGGCGCGCGGTGCGTCGCTCTAAGCCGTGGGGCGGTCGGTGACAGGCGTTTGTGTGCGTTCGCTTTGGCTTGTGGCTGTCGGCTGCTGCTGGTTGGCGGCGCGGCAGCGACGTGCTCATATCGCGTTTTTTGCCATTGTCTTTCGAGCATAATTACGGCCGATACGTGCTTTATTATTAATTGTGGCGCGTATTTCTGTGCTAATTGGATTAGGCGTGTTTTTCGCGCTCGGTGCGCACTATTTATGGAAACAGTGCGAATAGCATTATTGGCCGCAAAAAGTGTCACCAAAGCGACACAAAAAATCTCTGTGAATTTCGCCGTGCTCCTTAATCATTGTGCGGCACGCAGACGCCGCGTCCCATCCCGCCCGGCCATAGTCGTTGTCGCCGGTGTGCGCTACAACGGCCGTTCGACAGCGCGACAGACAGCTCGACATGGGTGTACAATATTTTTCAGCTGCGATAGTCATCGCTGGATGTTGCACGCGCACGCTTTGCCTCGTTGGCGTCGCCTGCCGAGAGGTGCCGCTTAATTTGCACCAGCGATCGCCGGCGATCGTATCGATCGATCGATCTAGCGGTTCGTACCTTCCGTGACCCAGTTCGGACATGGGCGCTGGGTGTTGCATGTCGTCGGTACGCATGTTGCGCGCATGCGTTCATCTGTGCGCCAGCCAACAACTGTTGTTCGCTCTTATCGCATAAATTTCTAACGCTAATCTCGATCGGCAAATCATTTCGGACCATGTTACATGAAAATGCGCCAATGCTGCAGTATGAGCAATGAGTGGTTCGGTGCGTTGAGAGCGAATGAAGAATTGCGCTTGGAAAGTGCGCTTGGCGGGAAACGGGAATTGCACAAAGCAATGGCACTAGGAAAATATTTTTACACTGTTGTTAAAGTTGGGCAATAGCATGGTTCAGGTTATAAAGTTGAGCTAAAAATAAGTCGGCGATAAGATAAAAATATCACCAACAGAAATGAAGGACCTTAAAGGGAGATGAAGAATCTTGAACTGAAGTAAATGAAGCTCAAGAAATTTTGATGTATAGGTGAAAACAAAGATAGAAAAATACCTTACTACTACTTTTCCATCATTGGTCACTCGTTAACCTTTAGATGTATGAATTATTTTCTTGATTGTTTAGTAACCATTAGTTTTTCTCTTTCTAATGCAATTTACTAGCAGACTACCTGAAAGAAATGTTCCTTAAAAACTAGCAGAAACACCTTGAGGAGGAGTATACGGAGGAGGGTACCGGAATCGGAGTATATGGGCCGGGGATTAGATACTCGGAACCTACGGGTAAGCAGACCACCATCCTCCAGGCGGAAATATACGCCATCGAAAGGGGTGCTCACTTCAATTGGATTGAGGAAAATCAACAAGCCGACAAACTTGCTAGAAGGGGAGCATCTACCCCCTTCGTCGGCCCAGAACCTTTCTGTGGGTTAGGAAAAGGAGCTTTATCCATCCTAACCAGAAAAGACGAGATAACCAACAGGAATCAATACTGGGAAAATCAACCAGGTCTTGAAGATTCCAAAGAGGTTATCGGGTCGTACAACAAGAAAAGATTCGAGGAATGCATGAGCCTTTCAAAGAATAATTTAAGAATTATCACGGAAATGTTGACAGGGCATTGTAGATTGGACTATCATCTGACTAAACTGGGTATTCGTGGAAATGGACTCTGTAGGTTCTGTTTGCAGGAAAATTAAACTGCAATACGCATACTAGGAACATGCCCTGCGCTAATGCACAAACGGAGGAAGCACCTGGCGGACTTCATTATACCAGGTGCAGATTGGGTTTCCAGAGGTTTAGGCAATATACTAAAATTCCTCTTGGACTCTGTATTTACTGACGAACTGTGAGTTCCAAGAAGGGGGCACAATAGACCTTAGGTCGCAGTGCACTTTCCTCCGCCAATAATAAAAAATAAAACGACGCCCGGCCTTGAAGGGGACCTATGCATTTAAGGGCTAAAAAGACCGCCTGAAAAGAAAGAAAAGCGAAGGAATTGAAGATGAATAGTTCACACGATAAGTAGACCACCCGAAAGAATTACAAGAATAGCGCTTCACTGGGACCCACAAAAGAGTCCAAGTTAGCTTCCGTGAAAAAGCGGCTCAGACTGGTTGAGATGGAAAACCTTATTGAGGCCGTGTGGTCCCTTAACACTAGAAAGACCGCAAGTTTTCCATACCTACAAAGACTACAAATTATATGCGTTGAAATGTACACATCAGATTTGGCTAATTGTAATTGTAGAAACCTAATTGTAGAACTAATTGTAGAACCCGATAAAAAATAAGAGTCATCAAAGCAAAAGTTGGTAGAAATACTAAAGAAAATAGCGATATTGAAAAATGAAGAACCATCAAAATTACCGCAATGGTCTTTCTAGTGTAAAAGAGTGAACAAGGAAAAGAAGATACAAGTAAGTCAAGAAGAAATACTTCTTAAAAAATAATTACACTAAGTCTTTATCTATTTTTGAGATAAAAGGGTGAAAGGAGAAAAGGGTTTCACGGTCTTTACATTCAGACGTAGTGAGACTGAATTGTGTTAACCAATAATAAGATTAAACTTCTAGAAAGAGTTTAATACTTTCAACCTCAGTAAATCTTCGACCTTAAATAAACCTCAATCGTTGTTCTCGTACTTTGACATGTAAAGATTAAACTTCTAGAAAGAGTTTAATACTTTCAACCTCAGTAAATCTTCGACCTTAAATAAACCTCAATCGGTTTTCTCGTACTTTGACATGTTCTGTGTGATAGACTCTAACCATCAAGAAGGAAGTAAAAGTAGTTTTAAACAAGGTTTATTTTATCATTCTTGGTTTTAAATAACAACCTTTTAGGGCCTTTTTCAACCATAAATAAATCCCTATCACATTTTTTAAATCTTGACATGTCCTATGCACCCTGTGATCGCAGCTTTTCGAAAAAACTCCCACCAGCTGCACTGTAACTAATATCTCAATTAAAAACACGATTGCTCCGGTGCACCCACATTATCTCTGCCGTCGATTAAGCCACACGGACGCCAATCTCGACGGTGCCCAGCAGCCTCCTTGGTGGCTTCCAATGTGGCCATTTTTCTTGCTGTTACACTCGCCGCTCTTCCAATTTTAAAGCCCCGTCGGCGCATACGAAAATACGAAAACCATAAAACATTGCATGTTGTTGTGTTAATTTACAGCATTTTTCAAAGTACTGCAGTGCTGCCAGATCTGTTAGATATTTGGCTGGAAGCGGCCGAACGCCACGACGGCCAACACTTGGCAGCCAGTAGCCGCATACAAATGTGCATAGGTCTCTGACATTTTGTTGTTGTTGTTTATTTGTTTGCTGCTTGCTGTGATTGTTGTATGTTTTTGTTTTCGATTTCGATTTTGTTGTTGTTGTGTTGTTGTTTAGCTGCTGTTGCGTTTTGGTAAAGCGCTTGACAACACAGTTTGTCAAATGTAATCGCTCCTGACAGTCGGTTCGGTCGGTGGCAGTGCAGTTCTTGTGGCGGGCCGGCGAGCCGTGCGTTGGCCCACGTTTGACACGGACATTTGAGATTTTAGCAATTTGTCAGTCAGCGCTGACTGCGAAATTTTCATTTCCATTCATTTCGACGAGCCGTTTCGGACGTATGCCAACGGCGCAGACCTACAGGAGCGCAGGAAAAATGCCGCTTGATCGACACGCTAATTGCGATCATTTGGCGCAACATTGGCTGCGTGTGGCCGCTGCAGTGTTGGTGGTCCTCACGCACTGACGAGGTCGGTCAAACGTCGTCGTACAGACATGAGAGAATATGCATTTTTTTGGTTAACTTGGAATGAAATGTGTGTACTTTTATGTAATTTATTTGCAACTGAGCTGAGCTAAAATTGATACATGCAACGCGTCCGTCAGCGATATATCCCATAAACAGAAGTATAGATTTAAATAGGTTAGTTTTTAGGTTTAAAGTAAAAACAAAGCTCAGTCGTGTATCGAGGCCCAAACTCATACAGTCAAAGCTTGCCTAATCAAATAAAATGATAGTAACAATAATACAATAAATTTGTCTAAAACTCAAAAGGATAATTTTGTTATTTTATATATTCCACAAGTTGTTAATTAATCATAGGATAATGAATTTCATTATATCTCTTCATCATAAATAACATTATCACTATTGAATTTTGTGTACATAAAACATAACGATCACAATTTTTCTACAGTCCCTTAAAGGATCATGAAAGCGATAGGTAATTTATGATATATTTTATATTATGAAAGTATTAGAAAAGAGTTGGAATGATTTGCACATGAATGACCAAATAAATATCGAACGAACTAATGAATATTGATGCAAATGGTTTTTCAATAGTTATATCCGAACTTTATCAACTCATTGCTCTGACGTTTCAGGTGTTAACGCTCTGATTCTTCGACTTTTTAGCAGCGATATGACTGCATCTGTCGAAATACCTATAGAATCAAAACATTCGTATGGAGGCGATTATTTTGACGACTGCACCGACCGCAGTTGTCACTGTCGCCAAACATAGAACTATTCTCTATTTCGTAAGCGACAAAACCAAAACAATTGACATCACTGCTTCAAAGCAGATATTTTTTCCTAATTTTTCGGTGCGTTTCGAACAACAATTAAAATTTTGTCAGTATTTCAGTTAAAATTTAATAGTTAAAAAATTTGTTGTAAACTTGTTTCACATTTATTTTAGTTACAACAATAAAATGCACATAAACGAATGCTTAAAATAGGAGGTAAGGAAGCACTTTAAAAACTGTGTTTAGGAGCTCAAAAATATGATCATAATGACATTACTGCCGCTTTCATTGTAATCACGTAGTTGACTACACGGCGACGGTCGATGATGACGCCATCTTGAAGTTGTGTGGCCGTGTCGTTGCGGTCTTGAATGTGTTCGGGAGTGCTACCTTATTAAAAAACTTGTCGAAATTGTCAACATTTTATAATAAAACTTCGTACTCTGTTCATAAACTTTTTTGGAAGCTTTTCATCTTCAGTGACTTCGGACATATCTTTTGTTGAACGGCTTTGTGAACAAGAAAAATTGCCGCATTGGTTGAAAGGGATCCGAAGCAGTGTCAGAGTCGCCGTTGCATCTGTAGAAATTTATTGTTTCGTGCGGGTTTAATCAGCTGGCTTAATGGGCTAACATCTTCCAAAACGAGAATAACGGGAGGGTGTCGTTGGCAAACGGTATCGGGCTATGGTTACTGACATGTGGCTCCAACAATTGGAGAATTGTTGCAAGAAAATTTCCCAGAACGTTTTAGTTTCAGAAGAGGCGATATAAAGTGCGATTTAATGTCCTTAGACTTACTTAACAACTGGTAAATAACAGCATTAAAACTATTGCTGAGAACCAGCCTATTGTTTATTAAATTTGAAAGCTTAGATACGTTTAATGAAGTTTAGAGTTCGATTCCTACCCGGCTTGGTGCCGCAGTTTCCTAGTTTTCCATTTTTTCCTCTTTTCTAGTTCTTTCCCATTCCTTCAACATTACCCAGTAAATTTCTTTACCTTTGGACCTTTCCCACTCTAATACTACTGTGTCCAAAAAATAGGGTGACATTTGAATTTAAACTGCGCGCGTCGAAGGATTTGGAGAATTATTTTTTTTTTAGTCAACAGTCAACAAGGAATATTATTTGAACGTTATGCGTCGTTTGCGTAACGCTATCCGCCTAAAAAGGCCGGAATTGTGGAAAGACAATTCTTGGTTTTTACACCACGATAATGCACCATCCCATACTGCACTCGTAATTCGTGATCATTTCGCCAAAAACTCAACCCATATCGTTCCGCAACCACCGTATTCACCTGATCTGGCGCCGTGCGACTTCTGGCTGTTCAGCAAGCTCAAAAGACCGCTCCGGGGACACCGTTTTGATACGATAGAGGAGATTCAAGCCGCAGCGAAGACGGAACCGAGGGCCAGCCCGGAAAGTGACTACAATCAGTGTTTCGAAGATTGGAAAATCCGTTGGCATAAGTGCATTGCATTGGGAGGGGATTACTTTGAAGGGATGAAATTGATTTGGAAGAATAAATAAAGTATTTTCAAAATAAATACAATGTCACCTTATTTGGACACAGTAGTAACTTGTTATGAACAGCTCGCAGCAGATTTTTATATGCAGTAGCCGTACTGGCTAAACAACAACACCACTAGTAATGCCAGTTTGGATTATATCGGAAATATTAGGTTGGGGAAAAAGAAATCCATTATTTCTCATTGAACATTAAGACGTTATTTAGCATGCTTCGGATTGTCCGATTTGGGTCAAATATGTACCGTTTTGTTCTGTAATTTGTTGCCATTTTGAAGGTAGCTTCATAATGCCACTCTAGAAGTCTTGGTCCTTATTGCCGAAAAACTCTAGTAATCGATTTTCACATTCTTCTCTTGATGCCAATTTCTAATCACTCCGGAAGTGAGAAAAAGATGGTAATCGATTGGTGCCAGGTCCGGACTATATGGTGGATGCATCAAAACTTCGTAACCAAACTCCCGGAGTTTCTGGTGAGTCACTATAGACGTGTGTGGCCTGGCGTTGTCCTGGTGGAACACAACACCTTTTCTGTTGGCCAATTCTTGCCGTTTCTGGTTAATCTCTAGCTTCAAACGATCCAGTTGTTGACAGTAGAGATTTGTGTGTGTTAGTGTTTAGCCATATGGAAGCAACTCATAATAAATTATTCTCTTCCAGTCCCACCAAATGCACAGCAGAACCTTCCTGGCCGTTAGTCCTGGTTTGGCCACCGTTTGAGCTGCTTCACCGCGCTTTGACTTTGATCGTTTTCGCACAATATGGTCGTAAGTGACCCATTTCTCATCCCCAGTCACCATCCCATTTAAGAAATGGGTCGATTTCATTCCGCTTGGCCAAGGCTTCACAGATCGAAATTCGATCCATCATGTTTTTTGGTGTTAATTGGTGTGGCATCCAAACATCGAACTTCTTTTTGAATCTAGCTTTGTGCAAATGGTTTAAAACTGTTTTATGGTCGATTTTTAGTTTCTGGGCGATGCTACGACTACTAACATGGCGTTGAACTTCGATCATTTTTGTGATTTTATCGACATTTTCGACGACGGGCCAGCCTGTGCGAGGTGCATCTTTAACATCAAAAATACCTGAACGGAATCGACGAAACCCAAATTGCACGTGATCAGCTGTTACAGTATCATTAACAATTTCACCCGCCTGGCTCGCATTTTCGCCTTTATCAAAGAAAAACTGTAAATTGTACAGAATTTTTTCTTTGTTGACTTTCATTTTTAACACCCTGTAACTTACAACTGAATGGACCAAAAAAAAACAGCAAACGAATTTTTTTAGTGTGAAATGTCACCTTGACAATGAAATTTTAAATTGTTTGACCGGTACTTTACGAGGTATCGATCACTGTAGCCATCTACCAAAAAAATAATAGATTTCTTTTTTCCCAACCTAATATGTCGCATCGGGTACATCATTCCAAATAAGCTCATCAAAGATACCAACCTTTGAATTTTCCAAGAACACCTCCTACCTAGGAGCAACGGATGAATAAAGGGTGCTTCACACAACCCAGTAACAAACTTTCACATACGAAGGCATCTCTCCCAGGGGACGACAGATGACAACCCCACTTAGAACTGCTTGTGATACGCAGAACTTCAGCCGACTAACCTAACCAACACAAAGCATTAGCCTTCATGAGGCCCTATGCTCCCAAGCGAAGTGAATAATGAGAATTAAGTTTAATGAAACACTCATAGTGAAGCAATTCATATACGGACATTTCCTTTCTGTTTCGGAGCAGAGACGGCGACGAGGCCGTAAAAGTATTTGATAAAAAAGGTATCGATGGAATTGTCGGGGCAGCATAGAAGCAATAATGATTTTTGCAAAATTAAATATAAGCTATTTTGATGTTATTACTTATTGTATCTGTGTCCTTCTCCATTATTTTTCTATTTTCTCTCTTTCTGTCTCTAACTATTGTTACTCTTGTTTCCTTTCCATGTTGTTCTGTAGTTGTCAGCATTTTAACCTCATTAGTATGTATGTTAGTTGTTTCTTCTATAGCTCATTCTCATGACATCAAACTTATCTGATATAAACGTCTCTGGTGCTAATGAAAATCAGAAATTGTTAGTTGATATCTTGTGTAAGCAATCAGCCGGGCTTAATGTAGTCCTCTTCAATGCGAGGAGTTTGAGCTTTGACAAACTTGACTATGTTAGATATATCTTCGATCAGTCCCTTGTTGATGTTATTTGTGTGTCTGAAACTTGGTTTAGTAATTGCATTCCGGACCTTCAGTGTTCTATCAACAACTATAGTCTCATTCGAAATGATCGAAAGCATAGGAAGGGAGGAGGGGTAGCAATTTATTGTAGGAATACTCTCAATCTAACAACAATTGCTAAATCGGCTGACTCTGATACAGAATATATAATAGCTGAAGTGTCAGATGGTAAATCCCGGATCTTAGTTTCTTGTGTCTATAACCCAAATAAATGTTTTTCTCTAGATGCATACTTCACCGAGTTATCTTTGTTTTTAATAGACTATGAGCATTACATAATTTGTGGTGATTTTAATGTAAACTTACTTTCTAATGATTCTTACACCAATGAACTCCGTAATCATGTATCAGCAGCTGGTCTAGCTATTGTTAATGACATTATACCCACCATATATGCTAGTAACTGCCGACCAAGCCTTTTAGACTATTTTATTACTTCTGACCCTTCTCTAGTACTTAAATTTGACCAAATATGTTTCATATCGGACCATGATTTAATATTTTGTGCAGTTGATGTTGTGTTCGATCGTCCAGTGAGCACTACATTTATGTATCGTGATTATCGTTCATTGAATGTTGATGCTTTGTTTTCTGACTTGTCCCGTGTGTGTTGGAGAGAGTGTTGGTTATTTGATACAGTTGATAAAAAGCTGGAATTTCTTAGTGAGAACTTAATCACGGTGTTTAACGCTCATGTCCCGATTCGTACTTCTTATGTCAGGAATAAGTCGTGTCCTTGGTATACCAACCGAGTACATTTAGCAATAAGTAAACGAAATAAGTTGTATGCTAAATGGAGAAAATCACTGACGGATACTTCATGGTGTTTGTATAAATCTGCACGGAATGAAGCTACAGCTGTAATAAGGCAATCGAAGCGGTGGTTTTGTAAATCGAAACTAAATGCCTCGCTTCCATTTAAACAGCTATGGCGCAACCTGAATAACTTAAACATTCATGGGAAAGAAAACTCAGAATGCAAAGTGGATCCTGACATTCTAAACGATTTTTACATTAGCGCAAGCAAAGGCAGTATTCTCCCTTCTTTAAATGAAAATATGTATATCTTCTGCTAGTAGCTGCCATAGCCATTTTCAATTTGTAGGAGTTAGTGAGTTAGAGGTAATAAAATCGATTATGGGCATTAAATCGAATGCTGTTGGGGATGATGGAATCCCTTTAAAGTTTCTTAAACTCGTGCTGCAGTTTATTATTAGTCCTTTCACCCATACAATAAATCACTGTTTTGCAAGTGGATGTTTTCCAGCAGCATGGAAAAGGCTATTATATTGCCCATTGCAAAGAAAGCTCTTGCGTCATCTCCTAGCGATTATAGGCCGATTAGTATTTTGCCAGCCCTTTCTAAAGTATGCGAATGTTTAATGGCAGAGCAGATTTCGAATTATATTCAAGACAATAATCTGCTTTCTTCTCTGCAGTCTGGTTTTAGGCCGAAGCATAGTTGTGCTACTGCAATGGTTAAAATACTAGATGATATTAGGACTCCCTTTGATAATGGTGAACTAACTCTTTTGAGTCTCTTAGACTTCTCTAAGGCTTTTGACTTAGTTAATCATGCTCTATTGTGCAAGAAACTTAAACACAATTTTGGATTTTCTGACAGCGCTATAAAGCTCATGGCTAGCTATCTTAACGGCCGAGTTCAGCAAGTCAAAGGATTGAATTCCTCGTCGCAGTTTAAATCCATTTCGGCCGGCGTTCCCCAGGGGTCTGTCCTTGGTCCTCTTCTGTTTAGTCTTTTTGTAAATGATGTTTTTTCTGTTTGTAATTATGTTCACGTTCATGCCTATGCTGATGACATCCAATTATATTTGTCAAGTCGTGTTGGTCTAGTTGAAGATTTGTGCTATAAAGTTAATTGTGATTTGTCTGCTATTGTGAATTGGGCGAAGAATAATGGGTTATCACTGAATGCCACTAAGTCATACGTAATGCCTATTTGTAACAAAGTGATCCATACCGATAATATCGATAAGCTGTGGCTTGGTTCAACTGCTTTAAAGCTCACTGACAAAATAAAAAATTTAGGATTTATTGTAAATTCAACATTAACCTGTGCTGACCATGTTAACAAAGTTGTGAGTAACGTATATGCTGTATTGCGTAAGTTAAGAACTTCTGCTGCGTTCACGCCTTTGGAAACCAGGCGTATGTTAGCTATGCAGCTTGTTCTGCCCCATATAACTTACTTTGAGTTAGTGTATAGTAAACTTGACTCAAGATCGGCACACAAGATTAACGTAGTTTTTAATAATGTAACGCGGTACGTTTATGGGATCCAAAAGTTTGATCATATCTCGCTGTGGAGAAACAAAGTTCTTGGATGTAGCATTATGAACTACCTGGCTGCGAGAAACTGTATATTTCTATACAAATTAATCTTATGGAAAACTCCACGTTATCTGTATGACAGGCTCCACCTGTCCAGGTCACAGAGGCTTCACAGCCTGATTATACCAAGACAGGCCCGTGCGCAGAATTCGTTTATGGGGGGGGTTTTGACATATGTGTATCATGTTAGGTTATGAAGTTATCATAATAAAAAATAATAAGAAACTTTTCTTATAAATGAAGACATTTTATTGTGTCTTGACTTGATATTCGGTTATTATATAGGGTTTTCCAACAAGAGGTGTTATTTTGGTATTCAAAGAAAAATGCAATTTTTTGAGATAAATGGTCGGATGTTTATTTAATAATAAAGAAGAAGGTATGCCGTTAATAATGAAAAACAACATCAGCCAAATGGCCACCACGACCACGCTTACAGGACCATATCCTTTTCATGAAATTTTCCATAACCAAATCGCAAAGTGGCTGCCCTATGTCCTCGATAGCCTCACGAATTCTATCTTTGAGGTCTTGAATCGACGCTGTGATGTTGGCGTACACCTTATCTTTCACGTGACCCCAAAGGAAGAAGTCGCAATGTGTTAAATCACAAGATCTCGGTGGCCAATTGTGATCACCTCTTCCAGAGATAACACGGTCCGGAAACTTTTCCCGTAAAAGAGCAATGGTTTCGTTGCTCGTGTGGCACGTAGCGCCGTCTTGTTGAAAGTAAACGTTGTCCAGATCAATACCATCCAACTCCGACCATAAAAAATCATTAATCATCTCTCGATAGCGCAATCCATTCACCGTAACTGTTGATCCAACCTCATTTTCGAAAAAGTAAGGTCCAATGACCCCGCCGGACCATAAACCGCACCAAACAGTCACACGTTGAGGATGGAGAGGCTTCTCAACAATAACTCTTGGGTTTTCCGAGCCCCAGATGCGACAATTTTGCTTGTTGACGTAGCCACCGAGGTGGAAATGGGTCTCATCAGTCAAGATGATTTTTCGATGGAATTCCGGATCATTTTCATGCATTTCAAGGACCCAGCAAAGACACGACGTTCTTGATGATCGGTCGGCTTGAGTTCTTGTGTTAACTGAAATTTATAAGCCTTAAGACCCAAGTCTTTATGCAAAATACGGTGTAATGACATTTTTGGAATGCTCAATTCCAAAGAACGACGAGGAATCGACAAACCTGGGTTTTCTTCAACACTTTGGGCTACAGCAGCAATATTTTCAGTTGTTCTTGAGCGACGTGCACGGGTTTTATTCTTCACATCACTAACTTGTCCCAGCAGCTCGAATTTTTCCACCAATTTCTGTATTGCGGTCCGACAAGGTGCTTCACGACGACCCAAAAATGCTTTAGTTTTGCGAACTGTGACTGCAAGATTTTCACCATTTTTGTAGTGAATTTTAATAATTTCAATGCGTTGTTGAAGCGTGTCTCGTTCCATTTTTAGTAATGGCGTAGTTTCAACTTGTCAAGTGTTAAAGAATAAAAGCTTCAAAAGTGACAGCTACCGAAATACCGGGGGATTCAAAATAACACCTCTTGTTGGAAAACCCTATATAATAAATTAACTCTGCGAGGTGTAGAAAAAAACTTCTCCAAAACTCTTTGCGGATCGACCTCGACATCGCGATGTATATTGAGCGAGGCTAATCCGTTCAGCCGATCTTCAGACATTGTTGACCTGAGGTAAGTCTTGAGGCGACGCAATGTTGAAAAGGAGCGTTCATTCGTCGCTGTCGTTACAGGCAGAACTGCCAAAATGCGAAGCATTTGATGAACATTTGGAAACGCATCTCCATTGCACACATCGAGTGCTTCAAGCGAATTTTTAACGTTCTTTCCGGCGATGCGTTGACGCCAAAGTTTGACTTCGTCTACCCAGATGTCACGGGAATCATTCCGCAAAATTGAAGAGTATGGTTCAAACAATTGAGCGCAGGATTCTTCTTGAGCTCAGATGCGCCTTCTATACATTTCATATTCTTTGGTTGTATCGATACTATCGATGGTTGCATTCACAATGACACTGATAATAGGAGGTAAAAAAGGCGGGAAAATTAAAAAAAAAACGTGCACAAGATCGAGAAAGTTGAGAATGTCGAAACAAAAATTGACCACAAAATATTTATTATCAAGTCGGTTTGACTTTCGTAGAATAAGGACTATTGCTAGTGGAAAATTATGTGGAAAAATTCTCGATGGGGGGGGTTAGAACCCCCAAAACCCCCCCCTGCGCACGGGCCTGTACCAAGACATACTTTGTTAGCTACATCTCGACTATTTTTCGTTAACGCCGTGAGACTGTGGAACTCAATTCCTGAGATGACTAAAGCCAGACTGAATCGAAGCAACTACAAAATACTTATACTAGACCATTTTAAAGAACTGGGGTAAATAATGCGACCAATAATTACAGACTACATGACTATTTATTGTTTTCGTTTCTTCTTTACTTTTTCTATACTTCTTCTTCTACTTCTATACTTTCTACTTACTATAAGCATATATGTATGTATATATTAGTTTTAAGTTTAATAATTGTAATTGTATTTATATTGTAAGCATATTGTATTACCATAGTTTAATTTAATGTGTGGATGTACTCATAAAAGATCCATGATCTTAAGTTGTACAAATAATTCAATAAATAAAATAAATAAATAAATAAAAAAAATAAATAAATAAATTTTCTAATTTCCCTCACATGTCATAGCTCATACACCACGTGAAGGAAAAAGTTCTCCATTTCAATATAAATTCACACGGGATTTGGACTCATGACCTTCTGGCTAGCTGCAAATGCATTCGTTACTCGAGTAATGGCAGCTGCTGTCACTGAAATAATAATTAAGATTATTATCACGTGAAAATGTCGTTCTTTCATGAGCAATAAATCGCGAGCAAAGTGCATCCTTTTCAGCGTCATCGGCCAACGCTCACATCGGCGGCTCTGTGCAGCCAGTACGAAGAAGAAGTCATTATGCAAAACATGTCATTAGGCTGCACTTAGGAATGCCGTTCACGCCGTTCGCGCCTGTCGCGGCCTTTCGTTGCGCTGCGTCGAGTCGGCTGTGCAATGCCAACCAACCTGCTATCAAGTGCTGCATTCCGCACTAACAGCCAATGCTGATATGGCCATTTTAGCGGCCCCGTTTGCGACGACAGCGACGACACTCGCTGGCTGTGCCGGAAATTAAATTTGCAAGGTTACCAACTTTATCGGGTTGTCCCCGGCAACGGAGTCAGCGACGAGGAACACCTGTAATCAATGCAAATTTCCTTTTAATGCCCAGAACGGTGTGTCGTCAACGGGCGAGTGCAGGACGGCCAATTTAGCTGCCCGGCCCGACGTGGGGCTAATTAAAAATATTGAAATTTCTCACGGGAAAACTTGGCGTATGCAATGCGCCACGTTTGGCTCATGGCAAATTGAGTTTAATAAATTCCAACACAGTTCGACTGCGTCGCGCGACAGTTGACACTGCAACGCGGCTGCGACTGCGGCTGCGGCCCAACACATAAATAAATGTATGAATTTAATTTATTTCGCCAATGCCAGCGACGCGTCGCCGCTGTCAGTGCGGCTTAGACTAATCCGAAATCAGCCTTAACTGCTCCACAAATCACAGCCAAATGCAGCAAATAAGCGGCCAACGTAACGAGCCGCGCTCGTCATAAATGCGCCCGCGATTTTGGCCATGCGCGCCAAACGGTGCGTCCGAGTGCGTAGACGCGCTCATTATAGCAAATCAATGCGGCCAATACGCCGGCTAACGAGCTGCGGTGCATCGGCGTTAGCGTCAGCGGCCGTCACAGTATTCGGCCAACCGTTAACTGAGCAGTGCACCAGTGCGCGGATGTCATCTGAAAGGATGCCAGCGCGTTGCGGCCCAAATGTTTTGCCTTTTAAGCGCTAAGCCCGAAACTCAGCCAACAACAACAACAACAAGCACAACTTGGGCACTTGACAACAGCAACAAAAAAAAAAAATATAAAAAAGAAAAAACTACGAGTACGGCACGTTGAGATTTTGGTGGCTCTTGTGGGCAGTGGCGCGTTGCTGTGCAGCGCTGGAAATCGTACAAAACGTCGGTGGCAATGCCGGCGCGCATATATCAAAAAGTGATAAATGCAAGTGGACAGCTTGAAGTGTTTAAGTTGAAAGATACTCGGTCGAGATTTATGCCGCACGGCGGAAGAGGACCGCATGAGCTATAAAAAACAAATCGTCTGCCCGTAAAGTGGTCGCTGCGAACCGAATGCTTTTTTTTAATTCTGTTCTTGTTTGCTGTTCGCCAGCTAATCAGAGTTTGGGAATTTAATTGCATAAAGTGCCAAGATTAATGGAAAAGACATAAAGGACCATTGACCACTCGGTTCCTTGAGCACAAAACCAACGCTCCAAGTGACGCAGAAATACACGTTAGTTATTTATGCTTCTAGCTTTTATATTTTATCCGATCGTCTGTTGTTGGTTGCAAAAATTATATTGATTGAAATACATTTCCAGCGCAGCCTTTGTGTTCACTGTCCGGTCCCGTGTCACTGGTTGCGTTGCAGGTAACTCAGGCTTTTGGACGATCCGAATACTTTCGCCACCGAATATATCCACGTGCGGTACTTTGGCACAAAGGTGTAGACGCCCGGGTTGCGCGCACGCGCACAGCCCATTCCGAAGGACACAATGCCGTACTGCGTGCCGCGGTTCATCAGGGCGCCGCCCGAGTCGCCCTGACAGCTGTCCCGGTTGGGCGACGCCGCGCAAATCTGGTTGCTGGTGACTTTCATGGTGTTCTTGTACATGCGCGCGCAGGCGGTGCGCGGCACGGCGCGCACATCGACGCCGCGCAGTCGTTTCGTCGGATTGGCGCTGTTCTCGGTCAGCGTGCCCCAGCCGCTGATGCTGTACGCGCTGGGCGTCGAAAACGAACTGGCCAGCTTGACGGCGCGCACTTTCGAGTTGAAGGCGAAGGCACGTCGCAGCCGCAGCATGGCGATATCGTTGACGGCGGTCCTCGTGTTGTAGCTGCCGTGCATAGTGACGCGACTGACAATGCGCAGCTGGCCGCCAGTCTTGAAATAATCGGAGCCGGCGCGCACCGCATAGCGCCGATTGATGCCGCCGTAGACGCAGTGGGCAGCGGTCAGCACCCAAAGCGGAGTGATGATGCTGCCGCCGCAGGTGAACGTCCCCTGGCGCATGATGGCCACCTGCCAGGGCGCCTGCTGTATGGAGATCTGGCGGCCGCCCACAATGCGTTGATTGTGTGTGCCGACCGTTGAACTGTTGGTGCTGCCGACGATGCTGGCGACGCTGATGTGGCCGGTGCCGTTGTTGAAGACCAGCACCGTTTGGACCGCTTGGAGGTGCTGAGGCGCTGTGCTGTGCACGCCCACTTCGATGTAGTCGGCCGAGTCTTCCTCGCTGTCCGCGGGTGTGCCGTATGCGGCGGCCGCGCTCAACAGCGCCACAAAGTGTACGAGCGCAAGCGTCTTTTTCATTCTCGTGCTGAAGCAGAACTGTCTTGGCGCGGCCGAGAAGTTTGTCTGTAACCTTTTCGGCGTGACCTCTTCGCGAACTGAAATGAACTCGGCCAAAACTAAGTTCAGTGCTTTGCATAAACGTCGATTCGGCCGGGACTGGAACGCTGGAACGCTTAAGCGTTGCGCGCCGCATTAGCATTGCCAATTGTTGTGGACTGATTTATGCGAATGGCTGCGACACGCTCGTATTCCATGAAGCGCGTAATCGGAGATGAATTGAAAGGTGTAAGCGACGGGCGTGAAGCTCAAACGCTTTCACGTTCTCCACTCATTCAGCTACGGGGGTAGGAGGTTTTAATGTCTGCGACTTGAAATCATTGGCCCACTTTTTGTGAAACTGCGAGTTAATACGCTACGAAAAAATTTAGTGCCATGCAGACATTGGCACATATCTTTTCGGTTTTGAATCAAGTCAATATATATCTTTACAATAGTCGCGATCGGTATAAATTTTACTTATTTAATATTCTAAATTTAAAGTTCTTATTCTAATGTTGAGGTGAAGATTAGCTGCAACAAAAGCACAAAAAGACTTGAATGTACTACAGATTAAAATAAGTATTCGAAAAAGTAAGTGTAAAGATAATTTGAAAAAGACCACACCGAAAGTAGCTTACAAAAAATGCATGGCTTCAGAAGTACAACAAGGAGAGGAGAGGAGTAAATACCAATGAATAAATGAATGCTCTTTAATTTAATTTAACTTTTTCTGGTACTGTATTAATGCAATCATTTTATTTTTAATAATAAGTCCTATTATACACCAAGACCTACTTTGCATTTTTCATTCAAATTGTTGAGAGGTTTTCTTTGAAGATATTGTTTATTTTACTATATATTATAACTACTTATTATTAATATATATTAAGTATATATTAGGGTCACTTCTCAAAGCATATACATCCAAAGTAAAATATTAGGTATACTATTTATGTCGTCATTTAGTGCTCATTAAGACAAGCTTAAAACTCAGTGAGAAATATGTAGAAATGTGTAAAACATTTAAATACCTACTTTCATTTTACTTTTTGTTGGGTTCTGATAACCTCAAAAACAAACAATTTAAATTTAAGTATAAAAGCAAAATCACAAAAATATCAAATGTTTTATATTTCATTGTAAAGGGAGTTTCACAGGCTACAAAATGGTAACAAACTTATTGCACCTTAGTAATAGATTTTTTCTAGAAAAAAATCCGTTAAAAAAATTTTTTATAAAAAATGTCTTTTTCGCTTAAAAATTTTTATTAGTACATACGACGTACCTAATGTTGCACATCAGAAGAAAGGTATGAAAAAGACCTTTCGTTTGATACCCATATCTTGTAAATCAGTTGGAGATTAATTGAGTTTTTTAGATAAAAACTTTGAACTTTGACCCCGAGCCTCGCCTTTTATGGGCGTTTCCCAGGCAAAATTTTTAGTTTGTTAGATGCACGAGCCAACCTTCTATATAAAAGCATACTCATTTATTTTTTTCACCAGGGTTTGCTATACCGCATTTATGCATCGACGAAAAAGTGGGGTTTTTGGGACATTTTTGTCGAAAACACAGTTTTAATGTATTTCTTTTTTATTGGTGTCTTAAGCAAATTTGTTGGTCGTTAAAATATCTATAGTAAAGCGATATTCAGAACGATTTAGAACCAATTAGCATTTAAACGTTCGAAGACTTAAGCGACGAACTCGACTGAAATGAGCAAAATTCAAAGTCGGATTTCTCTTAAACTAGAGCCAATCCAGCCAAACGCCTGGTGGATCTCAACTCAGTATACCTATAGAAAAGTCGCTCAGCAGGTCCCCCGCTTGTTGCAATTTTCGACTTGCACAGTGTAATCAAACATTTTGAATTCCTATCCGAAGGAACATTTCTTCTTCTCTCTTGAACTTCATCATTTTTTTTTTAATATTTCAGGGATCGCGAGTTAGAGGAGCAGATTTTCAAGCCAAAACTGTTAAGAATCAAATCAGCCGTCATATATAGGGGCAATATTTCTTCTATCTTGAATTGTATCTTCTTCTGGATGTCTTACTGATTGTGAGTTCGAGTGACAAATTTTCAAGCTAAGATTAAGAACTGTCAAAAATCAAATCTGCCGTCATATATAAGGGAAATACTTCGTCTTCTTTTTCAATTGTATCTTCTTTTCGGAATTTCAGAGGTCGTATAACAGAGGAACAGATTTTTAAAAATGAAATAAATGGAAAACCAGTGAAAATCAATTATTTCGTACTTCTATTTGAAGGAACATTTCTTCTTCTTTCGTCAATTGTATCTTCATTCTTATATATTTTATATTTTTATATCTGATCCGAAAATCCTCAAAACAAAATATTTTGCGGTCTTATCTGAAAAATTTCTTCAAATTTCAATTTCCATTTGATCTTCTTTCTTCACCCGAGTAGTCAACTCAGATTAGCCAACTTCTGCATCGAGTAGAGGCGTTGTGAATAGCTACAGTGGAATGTGTTCTACAAATTTATGCAAATCAGCAAACTTCATTAATGTAAATTGATGTGTTTGAAATGAAATATTAGCGAACTCGAATGACAAAAGAGTCTAAAAAAACATAATCGAATTTGGGATTTGGGACAAAAGAGGCATTATAATCCTAAAATTTTTCCGTGTTTATCTATTTTTTGTGCATATTTTATGCAAGTAAACAAAGTGAAATTTTAAAAGTTAATTTTAGCTGTGAAACCAACTCATCAGAGTCTTAACATTTGGGCAGCTTCGGTTAGGCGTCAACCATATCCAATTCATTAAAGAGGTTATGTGGTTAAAAAATGAATTGTTGAACCATCGCTGAACATCGCAAGAACTGCCACCCACAAATTAACATCGAATTTACATTTGGGCCATACGAAAAGTATTATCGGCAAGCAGTGCATTCATAGCTCAGCGGCACTGGACAAAAGCGTATTGCACCCAGCGACGTGCAACATTGGCGGTGCAATTAATTGCGGAGCGTAATTAACCGCAGTCGCTTGAGACGACGCAGACATGGCTTGGCCGCTCCGCTGGGACTTTGGCCACGAAGAAATCGCCGTCATGCTGTGACGACGACAACAACCGCTGCAAACACGGCTCACCGTTGCATTTGTGCATGTTGCCGCAACGCCGACTGGCTGGCAATTAAGTGCGCCGCTCGATTTCCAGTTTGCCGCGCGCAATGCGCTAAAAACAATTACCGCATGTGCGCCAAAATACAGAAAGGCAAATGCTGTCGGCGGACGGTAGCTGGGCAGATGTGCGGCCGCGATTGCATTGCGGCCAGTGCGCGACACATTTGTTGCGGCCGTGTGCTGGCGCACGGTAGCGCCTGCCAATTGGCGAAAACATGCCACTCGCGGCCACAACAACAGTTCCGTAATTCTGCCGCGCCTGCCGCTGACAAGGAGCAGCGGCAGCGACATGTTAATCCCGCAACTGCGCCAGGCATGCGACCGAGACACGTCTGACACTTGGTGACACCGGCTGTGCAGCTAACATGACATTTGACAGCGAAGTGTTTGCGTCGCAATTGCTGAAAGTTGCGTATCAATTGGAAATGGCCAATTGCTGCTGCCGCTGTCGGTGCGGCTGCCGGTACGATTCGCTGTGCGGCTGACATGCACTTTACATGCGTTGCACGGTTTGACAAGATAAGTACGAGTGAAGTGCCAAATGTCATTTGCTGGAGCACTTCGGCATTGCTGCGGCGCAGTGCCGGCGTAGAGGGGGCGGCCAACATTTGTAGTTGCGGTGCAAATTGCACGCAATTTGTTGGCTTTCACACCCAGCACAACGAAGCGAAGAATTTTTGTTGGTGAACTGGATTTTTTTTGTACATAATTTCATCTATGAAATTCTATGGTTTTGACAGTGATTTGTGGAAGTCAAAGAAAGTTGTGAGTTGTAGTTGTAATGACAAGAAGAATTGAACTTGCTGGCGTTCTTGGTTGCATAGCATTCGGCTTAACACTAGAATGCCCAAAAAAATCTAAATTATATTTATTTATTTATTTATTGCGATCGAAAATCTTTGTGTCGTTTACTATTTTTTAAAGCCGAACTAAACATAAAGAATGGAAATATTAAAAAAAAACTGAATTTCAATTTATAGTACATTGAAAAATGAATTTATTGAATTAAATATTGAATTGAATTTGATTGAATTGCATTTAATTGAATTTAATAGCACCTACGACAATCGATTTTTCAGGCGACGTAGTTTTAAGGGCCTTGCAGCCGAAAAAAGCTCTAAATCTGACGATTTGTTTTGGAATATGGAGAAAATAATGGAATTCCTTTTTAAATTGTTTTATATATTAAAAAGTTTTTTATATTTAAAAAGTACTTACATATGTAGGAAAGACATTACAAATTTGGCAATTGAACTAAAATTTTAAAATTATGAAAATATGAATTTTGTTTTAGTTTTACAATTTTTTATGGTTCTATTCACTTCTGAGTTCCACCGATTTGTAAGGGAGATATGAAAAAATGCGTTATTATACTAAAATTTAAAATCAATAGCAACAATTTTGAAATTTTCCAGAATTGTACTTTTAAGAAATTTTTTCATTACTATAGAATCGACTGGTTATGATTTTTCTGATTTTTAAATATTGTTTAATAAAAAAATTTATTTTCCAAAATCCCCGCATGATGTACGCAAAGTTTGTGTACATTTCTGAATACTTTACTGATCTCATTATTGCGCGGCTGACGCATGCGTTAAGTACAGACTTACGCACACTTTGTACATTTTATTCTTTTCATTGGCCTTTTATAACCTCGAAAACAAACCCGCAGATTTCAGATTTCGAATCAGGGTCAGCGACGTGCATGTTTAAGTTGAACCGGAAATGCTGTATGCATTTCTGTTCGCATTGTTAAATTGTGTGTAAAGTGATCATGTGACTGTCACCCTTAGTTGAAATATTGGAGTCCAATCTGAAAGCACATTTATCTTTTGTTTCTTAAAATTTATGTTTTGGGTATTTTAAGAGTTGTTGGTGAGAGTGACAGAGTTTCAAGCAACGATTGAAAACCGTCGAAAATCAAATATTGTGCGGTTTCATTTAAAAGAAAATTACTTGAATACCGCTTATCAGCTCTCAAAGCCTCAAATATGCTTTGAGATATATAAACAAAAACACTGAAAAGCGGAAAGTTCGCCTTAGATTTGCAAGGTTCAGTTTAAGCATTGAACATCATTGAAAGTAAAATTTCCGCGCAACCCATTTTCGATGGTAAACTCATTGAATATTCGAAATTTGTTCCGTAAGCCGAAAAGAGATGTCTTGAAATGCAAAAAGGTTTACAAAAACCGAAAAAGTTCACATTCTCTGAGCCAAAGGTCATTCCAGTCGCAAACTCTTCAACTGCCCAGACACATCGATGCCAAAACACAAAGTCCACGAAAGCGAAAAGTTCGCGGTGCGTTATTAAATTCCCCACGGTGGTAGATTTACGCAGTTTTATAGGCAAACCTCGCACTCGTCCGATCGGCGTGTGTTCACGTCGCGAGTGCGTTGTACCGAAAATCAAATTAACGATGTCATGTTGCTCCATCAGCGCGCATATTACTCGGCCCGTCTGGCCGCTGGACGCGCTGGCCCGCTGCGTCGAGCAGCGCCGAGAGCTCGTGCGCACAGCTGCAGCTGCTGCTGCTGCTGCGAGCGGCGCGCAGTAGTTGCTGCGGCAGCCGATGTGCATCTTATTACGATAAAAATCTCTTCATAATATATTTAAGGTTTTTTTTCAGCGGCTCTTAGATTAAAATGCACACACACACACACACACATGCAGCGCCTGCAATGAAACGTGTTATTAAATCGGCGCGCTGGATGGCTGGCGAACGTGTGTCACAGCGTGTAATGTCTAAGATTACAGCAACAACAACAACAACAAGAATTATAACAACAACAGCAACGACAGCCAACAACCTGCAGTCCGTGCAAATTTCCATGAGGAACGCAATAAGTCGCCACAGCAGCCGGTCAACGGATGCCAGCGTGGCGCGCACTGCCGCATTGCGCATTCTATCAGTGCTGCTGCTGCTGTTGAAATTATTTTTCACAAATAATTACGGGCTTTGGCACTGTTCCGGGATGTTTGTCATTTCTTGTATAATTTTATGCCTTCTGCTGATTTGCCTCTGTCGGCCGATGGCGGCTGGAGCCAGCGACAACGATGCGTCTTTTTTGCTTACAGTGGGGCGTTGCATTGTTGGTGCAGCTGTTGGCAAGCTTTTTGCGTTGAGGTTTATGAAACTGTTGATGGACTGCTGTTGAAGGCTGAGATTAGTAGAGTCAACATTAGAGTATGTAAGTCTCACTTTGTGCAGAAAAAAGACAATTTATTGAATGACAAGAATCATCACCAATTTGTGCCATTTCATAGTATTGATTGGCAGAAATATTTTATATAGTATGGATAATTATTCGAAAACAAACTATTTCGGCTAAATATGTACTGAGCCAAAGTGATTTTTGCAATCATAGTTAGAGAAAGCAGCAGAAGCTGCAGAGACGAATAGAAGAAAAGTTAATTCTTCACATCTTCTTCACTTGTTCGGCCCATTGCCCGTTGTGCAGGAAACACATTGGTTTAATTTACTCAGAAAACCTCACTAATCACTCAAACGAAATATAGTGGTTTGAATTTCAAGTAGCACAAAGTCCTGAGGTATCACAATGGGCCCAACTGCCCAATGTGCGTCTTCACTTCTAATGTGGCAAAAGGCAGCTTCCTCTTCCTACCTGCCTAACTAGCTAAGGCTATGAATTTAAATGGCTTTTTGGTATTAAAAGACGCGAATCGCAAACAAAAGACTATGATGTTTTACACCCACATTCAGTTTTTGAATTGAGCACGCAATGATTTAATTCAGTGATGACCATTCTGCTTCTCGACACCTACGCTGACTTACATATATTCAAATACGCGCATCGGCTTCGCTGCTACTCGCGAGTAGCAGAATGGTCATCACTAATTTAACTCTACGGTATTAATAACTTCTGTCTATTGTATGACCTTGAATTAATAGTTTTCTTCAGTTCATCACATCAAACGACGACAGCACCCAATCGATTCTTTCTAAGACTGAACTCCCTCGTCAGAGACAATGTCTCTGTCCCTCGTGTTCTACTAATGGAGACCGAGTCTCCCATCTTTGCTGTCTTTTCCCATTTTTGCATAGAGTTCAGTTAAGTTAATTATATTCTTTATTTATGCTCTCGACTCAATGACTATTAAAGTTGTGTCGAAAAGGCACACTGGTGCTAATTGGGTGAGTTGAGTGAACTCGCAGTCGCCGATACGTGGGTTATAGCAAGCGGTGTATCTGAACACAGAATCCAAGATTAGAAGAATTTAGTTCAACCACGTTTGTGTCTTAAATAGAGAGAATGAATGAATTCGGACAATAGTTGAATACTGATACCGAACGGCGGATTGTGTTCCATACTCAAGCATTTTACTGTCAACAATCAAAAAAGCGATTAGAGGACAGTTGCTGCAAGAACAACTAAGTATTTTGGATTCGAAGTGGTGGGCATTGTGGATCAGCTGATTAGTGTGTTGGGTTACCATTCTGAGTCTGAGTTGATCGATTTGATCGCTATCGTCGCTGCCGTCTTGAATGTGTTCGAGCCATGAGACAGCAACAAAAATTAGAAATAAATGTTTTTTCGGTCGGGTTCTTTCTTAGCTGGAGGTGGGAAATCTTTAAGAGTAAAATAGCTTCTGAAAAATATTCCCAATTGCAGTTCGAAATCAGCACAAAGTTGAAAGATCCTTCTAGCAGTGTTCAATTCATATATCCAGTTCAGTTATGTATGTAAGGTGCCACTCTTTGTAATATGCCACCCCTGCTCGATTTCGACGTTCCAGCAATCCAAGAAACAAAATTCCTACCGTCATTTAAGGCATATATGACATCATCAATTTAATGTGGTTTTTGAGGGAACAGACGCAATAACACAGTCTGGGTAAAGAAAGTGTCAAATTTGGTTAAGAAAAAACTTAAAAATAAAAACTGAAGGTTTTTCTTGCGGTGAAAAAGACATCAAATACGTGTAAACAACTAAGGTAAATATCAACGTTGGACTTAATTTTTAATGCTTTTTCATAATCCGAAATGATATCCGAGCATATCTTAAAAGGAGAAAATGTATTCAATGATTTCCAAAATGGTGTGAAAATGTAAAGTGACACCTTTTTTTCTTTGTAAAGTGCCACCCCTCTTTTTTCATTGTTTTGTGGTCCTATATCGGTAAAATGACTTTTTATTGCTCGAAATCGTCATTAAAATGATTTTAAAGTGTTCTCAGTCAACTTTTCTCTAATCCTATCATGAGGAATGAATTAGTTCAGTTTTGTTTCCATATAAATACCGTTTTATTCGTTACCATTCAATTTGCATTTTGCTTTCGGTCATTTTCTATTCAATTCAAATTAAATTCAATAATTTTTCATACATTTCCTAACTCATGCATTTGTACTTGGGATTTCTATGTTTTTTGCGATTTTTTAGGGGGTGGCACTTTACATTAGAAAATTTTAGGGTGTCGATTTTTAACACTTTGAGAAATTGGCTTTAAAATTCGTATTTACGAAAAATTCAAATGAGGTGTTTCCCTGGGTTATAGCGCTTTAAACCCTCTTTCCAACGGTATATAAACATCGATAAGTTAATTTTCTAACGAGTTATGCGCAAAAAAGCCATGGGGTGGCACATTACAAAGAATTCCCCTATATAAATAATTCACACGCACAAGGCTGATGACTGGCGCCTTAGTCTTGTTAAGGGGCTGTAGTGCCAATTGTGTGGGATGTGGATTCGAATCTAAGAGCCTCAAACATATGGTTCAACACATCAGCCACGGCACTCGCCAATGCATCACTAATTATTTGCTTAACTTATTTCTTTTTAATGAATTTTAATTTTGTAAATAATATTTTTTAAATAAAAACTTAACAGACGATCTCTTCTAGTCTCAGTACCCAGTCTCGCGCATTCACTAACCCGCAAGCAAATAATACTTTTCGTTTGCATGAAATTTTGCCACTCTTGCATGACTGGCACTTAAAAAATGTCCAGCGGCTTGCACAGTTTAATCCCAATTCATTTTTATTCGCTCTGCGAAAATTGCTGCCACCATATCCTGAAGCGTTCGCACTGTCAGGTGCGAGTGTGCGTGCGTCCATCCACCGTAAAAGTGCCCCACCATCCAGCGGCTGCCCAGCAGTCGTGGAAACGCACACAGTTCATGACCACGGGGCGAATGGAAAAAATTACAAAATTACCACTTGGCACAATGGTAAATAGCGCGGCGAACATTTGGCTCGGCGAAATGCGCAGCGAGCCACAAACGTCGCGTCGTTCGTGAATATTTCAAGACTTGTCAAGCGATCGATTCTAATTTATGATTTCCTCGGGCAATCGGTGAGCGCAGTTGTGCGGTGATTGCGCGTTCGGCGTGGCTGCGCGATACAATAAAAATTAAAGCGCAAATGACACGTTATAAAATTACCACATGGACGGCGCGCCGGCACGAACATTGCGCGCAGCAGGAAGCTGTACGAGCGCCGACTGACAGCGAGTGGCATGTGTAGGGCAGTAACCGGCGGACTCACCAGTCGCCGGCACGGGGACCTCCTGGCTTGCGGCCGGCTGCCGACAATTGCACGCTAACGCAATTGCAGCCGCGTAATTTGAATAAAATAAAAGTCTGCGCCGCAAGTGGGGAAAGAGTGCGCCAGAAATCCAACATTTGAATTTTATTAAATGACACTGACACGCAATGCAACTTTCGGCCTGCATGCAAATGTACGTGTGTGTCTGTGTGTGTGTGCGTGTATGGCTGCGCAACGCACAAATGTCGGCTGCTGAAAGACCGCCGTCTGCTGGCCTTTGTCGCCGCCAAGTGCTTTGCCGCCGCCATTCTGCCGCGCTCCGCCCAATCGCGACAGTGCACCAGTCTGCGCAGCGCGTTCGCGTGTCCGACTGTCAGACCACCACGAAGCGTCTGATGTAAAATCTCCGAACCAGTTCAAATTCTATCAGAGATTTGCATTAAACATTCTGCACCCAATTAAAGCGGCAGTGGCAACCGCAACCGCACATCGGAGAAATTGAAATGGAAATACTTTTGCGCATCCGTTTGGTTGGCTTGGCTCGCGGCCGCCAATTCACGATCAATTTAATTTAACTGGCTGCTACGATTTCGCCTCACCGACAACACTCTCCAGGGACCAGCGGCGCGATTAATGATGATCGCTGGCTGTCTGGGCTGCGTCTGACGTGTGAAGCTTAATTGCCGCCGTTGATTGACACACCGTCAACGGCGCATGAACGGTTTGTCAGCGAGTGCGATTTGGTCGCCGGTGGCTTATTAACTTCAACTTGATTACTGCGCAGCTGGCTGCGTGGACATTAAAAACCAGCAACGCTCTGTTGAAAGCGATCTGATAAGGTTGGTTGGTTGGCTGAGATAAGGCCACCATAATTGGGCGTGTGAGAATAAACGGAACGGGCCGTGATTCCAAAGTGGGTTTTATGTCTTATAACGCCTTAAATGAGTAGAAGCTATTTAATCAGTGATCGAGTGGCAGTGTCTTCCGGTAAGTTGGGTTACGGTTTGTATGTGGAAAATGTTCAAACTGTGTGTTGAGTATTGCATTCTATATTTTGTTTAAGTATCTATATCTCAGAATTTTTATTCAGTTTTATTCTTTTTAATGCTCTGTTCTATTTCTATTATACTAATAAACTTATCAACTTCTTAACTGCATAATTATTTTCATATACATACATATCCCACTTAACTAATCTTCATCTTCTTTTTAATTTACATATTCTTCCATATTCTTATTTTTATCGCAATACTTAACGTTATTCGTCTCATTGTATTTGTTAACACATCCTCATCCTTATTCTCATCCTAATCTTAATTTCCATCCATATTTTCATCCTCATCCTAATCCATCTACGAATCCTCATCCTAATCCTCAACCTCAGCTTTATTTTTAATCTTATTCTAACCTTCTAATCTCTTTCGAACTTCGTACCTATTCACATCCTTATCAACAACCTCATCCTCATTCTTATTTTGATACTGATTCTCATCTTCATCCTTATTGTCATCTTCGTCTTCATCCTTATCTTCATCTTCAGCATCATCATCATCCTCACCCTCATTTTCAATCTCATCCTCATTTTTATCCTTACTCTCATCCTCATCTTCAACCTCATCCCTATCCTCATCTTAACTCTCAACCTCATCCTCATTCTTATTCTTATTCTGATTCTCATCTTCATCTTCATTCTTTTTTTCTTTTTCTTTTTATTCTTCTTTTTATGCTTCTTTTCCTTTTTCTTTCTCTTTCTCATTTTAATTATCATTCTCATCTTCATCCCTATTCGCAAATTAGGATAAGGATAATAATTAAGGAAGGATAATTTGCTTCCTCATTCTCATTCCCAATCTCATCCTCATCTTTATAATCCCATCCTCATTTTCAACCTCATTCCTATCCTCATCCTAATCCTTAACTTTATCCACATTCTCATCCTGATTCTCATCTTCATCTTCATTCTCTTTCCCATTCCCTTTCTCATTTTCACCCTCATTCTTATTCGAATCCTCATTCTTTTCCTCATTCTCATTCTCAATCACAATCTCATCCTCATCTTTATCCTTATCCTTATCCTTATCCTTATCCTTATCCTTATTCTTATTCTTATCCTCATCCTCAACATCACCTTCATCCCAGCCTCATCCTAATCCTCAACCTCAACCTCAACCTCATCCTCATTATTATTCTGATTCTCATTTCATCTTCATTCTCATTCTCTTTCTCATTATCTTTCTCATTCTCACCCTCATTAGAATCCTCATTCTTATCCTCATCCTAATCTTTACTCTGATACTTATCCTCATCCTCAACGTCACCCTCATCCCTATCCTCATACTAATCCTCAACCTCATCCGCATTCTTATCCTGATTCTCATCTTCATCGTCATTCCCTTTCTCATTCTCACCATCATTCTTATCCTAATTCTCATCTTCATCTTCATTCTTATTCGCATCCTCATCCTCATTCTCATTCTCATCGTTGTCCTTATTCTCATCCTCATCGTCATTCTCTTCCCTATCTTCATTCTCGTCCTCTTATACCCATTCCCAAACTTACAGTCATTCACATCCTTATCGCCATTGTCATCTCGTTCTCTCCTCCTGAGGAAAACAAACAAACATTCTCCTTTGCTTTTGTTATCTCATCTCATTGCAACTCACTACATATTGTTTTATTTAATATCCAAACATTCCATCAAATTTCACAACATTCCACAATCTTTTTCCATACTCTTTGCACCCGCTATCTCCTTCCTAACTAACCTCAGTTAACCTAACCTCATCAAAATTGTGCTTCGTGGAAAGTGTGAAAACTACAGTTTGCTGTCATCGCTCGTTATAGCAGTTTCGTCCGCTCCTTCGCGCACTCTCAGCACTGTCGAAAATTAGACTTGCAAATTGCACTTGCAACGTTTCGATTGCCAATTCAAATAAACTTTAAACACTAAACGGCTTTTATGCAAATCGCGGACGCGCGCTTTAATTGAACGTGCAACGAACTACGCAACAAAAACAAAACAACAATGTTCAGGAAAACCGCTGCCATGGCCGAAAGGAAATGCTGGGTGTTGGTCGCATTGGCGATGTGCGGTGTGCGGGCGCAATGAAAATTGTGCATTGCGCCTTGTCGCAGCGTCAACATTTCGCCTCGTTAAGGCCAGAAAGGCGTACGCTGCCATGCGATGCGCCGCGTCGATCCAGTTCTGATTTGATCTGAATTGAACCGAACTGATGCAGCGTGAGACGGTAGTACGTGCAGTGCAGAACTCGATACGGGCACCGCGTATGCATTTCGTTGCATTGCGCGCTGCATTGGCGGCCCGGGGACCCGTTGGGCGATTGGCCGGCCGGATTGAGCCGGTGCACATCTGCCGCGTCGAACTGAATCAGTGCCGCTTTAAATGCTAATCAATGCCCGATCGTCATTAATCTTCGGCTGCAGCTGGCCGGCCACTGTGCCGTCGGCGCGCGTAAGCGGTATCTGCAGCAGTTGCAGCACAACTCATTTGCGCTCATAATGTAGCCGGATTTTGTCTATCACACATTTTAATCTCGCTCTGTGTTGTTGTTTATGTAAAGTTTTATTGTCAAGCGAATCACGTTTTCCCGGCCGGCATTAAGCATTTAATTTTCACTCGACGCTGGCCAGAATGCAACGGCGCGCCTGAGTGCTTTTGAAAGCCTAATGAGCAATTAATTGCACAAACGGACACCGCGTCTCGCGGCTATGCGGAAGTAAAGCACACCAAAGCAATAAAAACGGCGATTTAAATACGCCGCCAATGTCAACCACAAAGACTGAGCTTCATAAAAAAGTAGAAGACACTCGGTTTTGCATTGAGGGCGACACAAGCCAAACAGCGCACAACAACTCATTTACGCAACTGACCATGGCCTGCAGTCCGCTGTCGGTTGCTTGTTACCCGCTGCGGCAGCGACGGTAATTTATGTCGTTCGGACACCGGAGACATCCCGATACCCGATACGGAGCCGCCCACGCAACGGCGAGCGCTGCCATTGCGCGTTGCTCGCTTCAGTCTTTTGATTTGGTTTCTTCACTTTGCTCACTTGCGTCCTTCTGCGCGCATTTGTCGGCGCGTCCTACGCGCAACATTATAAAGACGTCTCTTGCGCGCAGCTGATACGGCGTATCCATGCGATTGTCGTCGCGGGTCGCCGCAGCCACGCGTCGGCATCTTTGCAACGACTATTAAACGAAGTGACACGCTACGCAATTTCTTGTAAGCTTGTGCGTACTCGTACAACGGGGAGCGTAGGTTGAGCGCATTTTTTGCGGTTTGTGTTTATTGTTGGTTTTTTATGTTCTCTAAATAAACTTTTTATGTTTTGGTTAGAATGTCTGGAAACGAGTCGGGACGCAAAAATTAATGGCTACACAATGCGGTGGCAGTGCGGGGACGCGACGCAGAAAATGTGGGGCTGCAAAAAGGCAACGGCCAAGACGGAGCCGGCGGCAGAGGAAGCTGAAAATGTTGTAATGCGTGTCGTTAACATTTTTCAAGACAAACACGATCTACAATGTGCATACAATGGAGTGCGAATGCTTATGACCGTCTGCGGACTACAGTGGGAGAAATTGCGAACGCCAACGAAGCCAACGTAGAGCAACGACGGGAGGTTAGGTTTGACTAAACAAAATTTTGAGTTTAGTAATTTTTAGTAACTTTTAGTTCTAGTATATAAAATGTTTTGAATCAAATACTGATTTCGTTCAAAGTACTCTTATGCATAATTTTCGTTTTCTTTTCCACATCAAATTCAATTTTATCTTTAGCCTGTACAACTTTTACTTCAGCTACTTGAAAGCCTTGAAATTATTAATCGATTCTATGCACAGTGTAGACATTTTCCACTTCATAGCAAACACCATTAGTCACATTTTGAGTTTGCAACACTTGTTGCATGACTTGTAATTTTGTCAGGAAACAACAATTACTTTAGCTACGGACTTAAGCTCAGACTTAAAGCAGAGGATGTTAGGATAAGTTGTGAGCTGTCCCATTACCAAATAGCACTGAGAGACACAAGAGGCTAAAATCTGTGAAGAACTTATAAGAAATCAATATTTGCATAACGTAAAGTAATAAATTTAATTTATGTTTGCAAATGAATGGACAAAGATAGACTAGAGATAAACGTTGGATATACTAAAGCAAGTTATGCTTGTTTTCCCATTATATTAGAAAAAAAAAAACAAGTGTGAAAACAAGCCATTTGCAAGTTGCAAGTTTGTAAGTTTAGACGGATTTATTAATCGCATCGAATCAACTTGTAACTGTATTCATGTAAAAGCGTCACCGTTTCCCTCAAAATTCAGTATATGTAATTTCTCTGATGTGAAAACATCATACTTTCTTTGTGCTCTAACCTATGTTTATGCTTTATGTCAACCTTTATGTAAAAACAAAACACAATTTGCTAGATCTTGATCTTTTTAAAAAACAAATGCTCGGTTACATGGTTGTCAAGGAAATTATGAAAGCGCTTTAATTGGTTGTCCTACTCACCCGCCGTATTCATTCGCATTGCTCTTTGCGACTACCACTTGTTCCGGTCGATATCTCATGACCTAGCCGAGCAGTAATTTTCGTCTCACGAAGAACACAAAAATTGAGTAAAGTCTTGGATTGCATCAAAAGACGAGGGATTTTTTCAACGCGGAATCCATTTACTGCCTGATAGATGGAGAAAAGTTGTAGCTAACGATGGATAATACTTTGAATGATTTGTATGTAAATAATAAAAATCGCTGAGTAAACCTTCAAAGTTAAAAACAAAAAAACGATCAAAACTGATTGGCACTTTAAATAGTTTTGCTTCAAGCAGATTTTCATAAAGAAAATAAGTGAAACCTAAAATACAAAATTTCGGATATCAGAAAAGAGGTTGGGTTACGATTGATATTAGAACTAAGTGGGTAAATAAACTTTATCTAATAAAGTGTTCTTTTCGTAGACATCATTTAGGCTATGCGATCCATTATTTTAATCTTTGATTAAGAAAGTATTGCAAGTGTACTTCGAAAAAATATGTTAATTTCATCATGAGTAAAACTAGGTGACAGTAACTGGAGGAAATTAGTCAGCAATTTTTTTTAACACCTCATTGATTGGATTAGTAATCAATTTGGAGTCATATAATGAGGCATAATCGATTAAAGAGTCCATTAATTGATTTTACTTTTAATATTCTAATATTGAGTTTCAAAAGTGACATGACATTTTAAGCTTTCATTCGTTATTTATACAAATATGAGTTTATAAAATACATCAGCTTGTTTTTCGGCACTACTTACTTATATATAGTTAAGTATTTAAATTATTATACAAGTCTTTCTGTACTGCCACTCTAATCTAATCCTTTTACATTTTTTATTTACTTTTAGAAAATTTAATTTAATATTAAGTTTATTTGAGAAATTTTACATTTAAAATTAAAATTTTCCATTCATTACACATTTGGTAAATTAAACCCAAAATATTTGACACTGCAGTGTAAGCAGTTTTTCGGTCATCTTCAGCTGCTGGCCACGGCAAGTCTGTTGAACGTGGCACACACCGTCGTATTGGCGATCTGCAGGATGATAACTTTACAACGCAGCCATTGAAGCGTCCACTCAAAATCCAGCTGGCCCGTTGAAAGGCTGTGCAGATGACATGCAACATGCATTAAAGTGACAGCAACGTTGCAAGTGCTGCAACTAATTAAAAATTAATTATGCAGCGGCGCCGCCGATGTTTTGGCGATGTCCACTTTGTAAGCTGGCCTTCAGTTAAATATGAATGCACACTTGTTAGATGACACAACGTGACAGTTACTTTTATGTTGTTGTTTACTTGAGTGCTGATATTGTCGGCAAACGATTAGAGTTGAAAATATAATCGATAGAGAGATGCATACATACAAACATAACTAGGTACATACATATGAACCTATTTGCCAGCTGAATGCCTCAACTAAGATTTCCTGTGTGTTAAGCATTTGACTTCAACTTGATGCAGACAGTTCATTTTTCTTGTTACTATCTTTGGCTGATAATGTGAGATAACTTGTTATCACCTCTTAGTTCTTTAATATCAAGTAAGAGGTTCGCAACATTTTATTAATCAAAAGCAAATTTTTCTAAACACCACATTAAATTTTTTCGTTCTGTTTCATTTCGAACCAATATTCTTCGTGTCGGCGCGCCATTTTGACTCTTGCATGAGATCGCTGCAAATTTGTACGCCGCCTTGTAAAAATTAATTCTTATGACAAGCAGAAAATGCCAACATTCTAAAGCCTAAAAGACATCATTACTAAAGCACAGCAACAACAACGTTAAACAAACAACCAAGTTAACAACTCGCTGCCGCGACCAACTGCAATGTGTGCATTCGTGGCGTGTCTGGCGTGCGACGGGACGTGTGTTTACTTTCTGAAAAATGGTCAAGATTCTCACGCAATGCGCCCATAATTCATAAATCCTGAGCGCTTCGAGTGTGGCGGCGGTGGCGGTTGCAGCATGCGCGCACATGACCGTTTTTCACGCACAGTCCGCAGTCAGGTGCAATGCTGGGCTGTTGTCTGTTGTTGAACATGTTGCCTGGTTTTGTGCGTTGTTTGCTGCGCTGGCCGGCTTATCTACGCATTATGGCCGTCATTTATCTTCGCCTTATTTGCTCGCCGGCGCAAACAATCGAAAGCCGGCGAGTGGAAAATGTTAATCCAATTCGACTGGTGAGCGCCGACGCACGCCCAGTGCCGACTGCGGCCTTGCGTTGCACTGGCACGGCGACACGGGTTTTTGTCCCAACAGATTTGTGGCGTTCGATATGTGCGGCGGCTTGAGTGCGAATACAATTGAAAATTAATGTATCTCCCATTCGGCGCTTGGCGCGCAATTCAGCGACACTGTCGGAAACGGCTGCCCAAACCTGTTGCCTGTTTTTCGCCTGACTTGTGCCATATTTTAAGTGTGTTTTTTCAGGAAATTAGTTGCTCACAATTTGCATGGAAATGCTGATATTGCCACTGCTGCGTTGTTGTTGTTGTTGTGATTATTATGGCCTTTGGTGGTGTGGCGGAAAAGTGCGTGTGACAAGTGTGGTCGCATTGCACAGTTGGGTGTCGTCTTTTGGGACTGTTGTCGGCTGATTGCGATTTATGCGCGCGCGGAGCGGGAAAGCATGTTTCGCTGGCGACACGCAGCGCTGGTTGCTGCTGGCGAGGAAGACTGGACTGAGACAATTTGATTGGGGCGCATGTTGTCACACGGGGGGAGTAATTTGCGCTGCGTACTGTTAAAATTTGTCACATTATTAAATCAAGCCAAATGATTGTTTTTGGAAAACGCATAGTTGGGTGGAGTTGCCGAAGGAAGAAGAAAGCATTATGGCAGTAGAAATCGGTTGCCGCAACATATTCAATTATTGAAAATGTGAAGCTAAAAGTTTTGAATAAATGTCTTCGAGCAAATTACTGTGTTGTCAATGAAGTATTTCGGTTTTGAATTACTGGAAAATGCAACATTCACACAAATGAGTTTTGCAAAAAAAATTTCACATGGCTCGTCTATCTCGCGAAAACCAAGTAAGATATCTAAATTTCGCTTTTAATAATTTTAATTAAACAACTCTGCTAAACACTAATCAAACACAAACTGATGTATCAGCCAAAATACCCTTAAATCTATATGTATATAAAAATGAATGGCTGTTTGTCTGTTTGTTTGTTGGTCACACGACACTCAAACTCAAAAACTAGCCGGCCGATTGAGCTGAATCTTTCACGGAATGTTTGTCTTGATTTAATCTCAGTAAATCACATAGTGCGAATACGACCCGACAGGTGGGGGTGGCCCCTCCCATACGACCTAAATTTTTAATATGGAATATCATTGGAGTTATAGGTAGGACAGCATTGAAATTTGGTACAGGGCAACCGTTTAGGTGTGTCGTTTCGCTAGTAAATTTTGATAAGCGTTGGATAAGGAGCGTGGCACTTTTCAAGCGACCCAATTGTTTTGAATCACTTTGGAACTATAGGTCACAATTACATTAGGTTATCAATTACATTTAATACGATTAAACGACTAACGATTTAGACGTGTCTTTCGACAGGGGTAATGTGGTGGATATTAGGCGAGAGGGCATGGCACCGCCCATACAACTCACATTTTGAATGCTTTGGAATTATAAGCCGGACAGCATTGAAATTTTGTATACCGTCTTCCCATAGATGTGTCACTCTACTGATAAAATTTTATGGGCTTTGAACAAGGGGTGTGGCAATTTTTTTGTGTCTCAAATTTTCCGCGTAACTTTGGAACTGTAAGTCGCACTGGGTCACACCGTTCGACTGGAGGAATGGGTGGGACATTGCATATAAGGGACGTGGCACCGCCTATGCAGTGTTGTATTAAGAAACTTGATTTACTTGCGTATAAAGCTGCGGGGACCAGCAGAGCCCTTATAAACTTTCTTATAAACTTACTCTAACAAAATCAAATCCTTCATTAAACAGATTTTTTTCCTCAGCAATAACCAAATAACTTTCTATACCTAATTTCTAAAGTTATTGAACCCCCAAATGCATAGGTTTGCTTTAAGGGAAGCTTACATTTCAAATTAAACGCCGATATAAATTCTTGATACGAAAACCAAATAAACTCTTTTGCTAATATTTAAAACACTTTGTTTAAGGGGTTTTCCATAGTGAGTTGTGTTAAAAAAAAATAATAGAAAAATAAACATTTACGCATTTGAGGGTTCAAACTAAAAAAAAATGCCTAACCTGTCCTAGTGCCTTAAACTGACACCCCTTGTGTGGTCATTCGTTTTCAATTATGGATATTTTTTCAAAGTTATTAAAAATAACCTATAATTCCAGCTGGTTATTTTTCGGGCTATAAGGGTCCAGAAATTCACTCTGAAGTAGCCACTTGCCGTCGTTATATGCGTGAAATACACCCAGCCATGATTTTTTTCAATTGATAATGATTGATAGCCCATTGGAATCATCGCGCTAAAGCTATATCGGTTTAAAGCCAAAATAAATCTTAAATAAATTAACGAAATATTTGTTTGCTTGATCAATCTACCAAAGTTTGACAGACACTGTTTAGACTTTCACAAAGGCCCTAAAAATGTACTCCGGCAGCACTTTATGCTGATAGATAGCAACACTGCAAACTGTCAAACACCAAATCGAAGTAAACAAAAACTCAACGTAAAACATCCTACAGCGGAATTTCAACTTTTATTCCAATACTTATAAGAGAACATCCAACAAAATGGGCAAACGACAGCATCAAAAGGATAAAATGTAAGCATTCAGTTCCGCTTTCACACACACTTGTTGTACATCAAACCCATACCTCCACAGGTACCTCACCTACACGGAGTGGTCAGAGCTGTACGGCGGCAAGAAGACCGAGTCGGCCGAGAATGAGCACATCAAATTCAAGCGACTACCCTACGACCACTGCTGCATCACGTTGGCACCTTTCGAGATACCCTACTGCGATGCCGATGGCAATGTTTTCGAGCTGGAGGCCATACACGCCTTCCTCAAGACGTTCAAAATGAATCCTGTGACGGGCAAGGCGCAGGATGCCAAATCGCTGATTAAGCTGCACTTTTACAAAAACGCCGAGGGCGAATACCACTGCCCGGCGCTGTTTAAACTCTTCTCGAAGAACTCGCACATTGTGGCGCTGGCCACCACCGGCAACGTGTACTCATGGGAGGCAATTGAACAGTTGAATATTAAGACCAAAAACTGGAAGGATCTCATCGACGATACGCCGTTTCAGCGCAAGGATATCATTACCATACAGGATCCGCAACACTTGGAGAATTTCGACATTTCGCGTTTCTATCACATACGCAAAAATTTGCGCGTGCTCAGCGAGCAGGAGCAACTCGAGCGCAAGGACCCTACCGGTCGCATAAAGACCATGAATATGGAAACAAAGGAGACGCTGGCTCAGCTGGAGAAGGACTACCAGCCGGCAGAGGAGGCGCCTTCAACATCGAAGCGCACTGCAGACAAATTCAATGCGGCGCACTATTCCACGGGCGCGGTGGCGGCCAGCTTCACCTCCACCGCCATGGTGCCGGTTTTCAATCACGAAGCGGCCATCATTGACGAAGACCTGGTCAAGTACGAGCGCGTGAAGAAGAAGGGCTATGTGCGTTTGATGACGAATTTCGGGCCGCTTAACTTTGAGCTGTACTGCGATGCGGTGCCGCGCGCCTGTGAGAATTTCATACGGCACTGTGCTGATGGGTACTACAACAACACCAAGTTCCATCGCTCCATACGCAATTTTATGGTAGAGGATTTGCGCTAAACTTGTAAATATTTGCCGTAATGATTTTTGTTCGTACAGATTCAAGGTGGCGACCCGACTGGCACAGGCACTGGTGGTACTTCCATCTGGGGCAAGAAGTTCGACGATGAGTTCAAGCCGAATTTGACGCATTCGGGCCGTGGCATGCTGTCTATGGCAAACTCCGGGCCCAACACTAATGGCTCACAGTTGTAAGTTTCGTGCAGTAGTTGTCCTGCATGGTACAACTAATATTCAGCACCTAATTTGTGTAATGTAAGAATAATTTTTATAAATTTGTTCTTTAATTGCACAGCTTCATTACTTATCGGTCGTGCAAGCATCTGGACGGCAAGCACACAATTTTCGGTAAAGTGGTCGGTGGCTTGGACACGTTGACGCAAATGGAGAAAATAGAAGTTGACAACAAGGATCGTCCAATCGAAGACATTATTATTGAATCGGCGCAAGTTTTTGTTGATCCCTTTCAAGAGGCCGTGGAACAGCTGGCCAAGGAAAGAGCAGAAGAGGCGGAAAAGCAGGTGCAAGCCGTGGCTGAGGTGAAGAAGCAAAAGCGTCTGAACGAGCCACTTAAAGTGTACCGCGAAGGCGTAGGCAAATATCTCAATCCGCAGGCGCTGAAAAGTAATCAGCTGGACAAAGACAAGGCGGCAATAGGCGATAAAGAAACGCCCGCGAAGAAGAAAAAAACACTGGGAAAAGCCAGTTTTGGAGATTTTTCTAGTTGGTAGTTTGGTCGCAGTTTAGAGTATACGTGAATTTAAAAATAAAAAGTAAATATGTTTGAACTAATTGTATTTTTAAACTTAAAGCTACGTACATCAAGTCGTCGTCGGATCTTGATCGTTCTCGCTAATTGCACGCTCCCGCTCTTGCCAAGTCTTTTTCATTTCGTTGATTTTCTGCTGACGTCTTTTGCGTTCTGCCGACTTTTTCATATCGATTGCTTTCAGCTGCGCCGCCACCGAATGCTCGCCATTGTAATGCGCATCCAGCTTGTCCAGCATCAAGCGTCGCGCTTCTACACGATTTTTGGAAGCCAAGCGATGCGTGTGGCATTTGACAATAATGTTTGTGGGTATGTGACGCAGAAAAACGCAATTGGAGGTTTTGTTAACGGCTTGTCCGCCGGGGCCGCTGCCGCGCATAAACGACTCGTCGAGCTCGTCTTCGTTTAACTTGGGATAGCGCGTGTAGTCGATGGTTGCTTGCGACTTCCAGCGGCAACTGGCCGCAGGCAGCGAGCATGTGAGGATCAGTGCAGAAGCAGTGCGCGATGTGCATTGGCGTACAAGTTGTTGCAGCATTTTGACTTTGGCTTCGGACTAGACGATGCGCCCCTTTTTTAGCAGTGTTTCACCGCGCTAAAACGAGAAGAAAAATTGTGAAAGTTTTATGTGTTAAATTTTGCTGTCTGCGATCTACCTTGAAGTTGAACTCAATTTCTGCGGGTTCGCTGATGTTGCGATTGTCCCTAAACTCGCGGCGAATGCGGCCCAGGAAGTAGCTTTTGTCTGTCAGCTGCAGCTGATTGCCGTACCGTATGAGATGCTTGTAGAGGCGCAGTATTTGCTGCTTGGATGGCGGCAACATTTCTTTCAGCTTTTATTACAATAATTTGTAAATTTTACAGGCGAATCGCGACTACGCAACTGCCGCCAATTTGTTGCGTTTCAAAGCGGCAATCAGCTGGGTGTCAGCTGCTTGTTGCGAAACAGTCAGTGTTGCTCGCATAAACTGTTTCTCCTTTCCTTGTGACCATTAGTGACTCTAAAACTGTAAAATTCAAATTATTTAAATAAGGGAGCCCGATTTCTTTGGAAATCTTTCTATTCTTTATGCTCCCGAATCGGTTGCAATGGTATAGGCAAATTTTATAAAATGAATGCAAGCCAGCTGCGTTACTTATTCCAGCAACTCAAAAGCATTGGTGATCATGAAAATGTTGATGAATAGGTTGAAAATTCCTCTAAATCCCAAATGAATACATTTTGTTGTTTATTTAATACAAAACAAGTTTTTTCTTTTAAATTGAAGTATAGTGACAGCAAATGTCCATTAAATATTAGCAAAAATACTTTGTAGTTAGTTGTTGTTATATTTGTTGGAATTTAATACATATAAGGATATGTATATACATTTACTCCAAATGAAGCTTACATTAATTCTGAAATATAGATTCTATAGCTATAGATCAGAGATCTTCTTTCTATACAACTAAACCAGCGTTAAAACATAATCCTGTGACCACTACTGCGAATGTTTTGTATTACAGTTTCAAAATAAGTAATAGTATTCCAGGGTTAACGAAGAGTTTATATTCTCCATTAATGCTATGTTCTGGTTCTTTACATGGACCACACTTTCAACTAATATCTTCTGTAATTTAAAGCTTAGTGGGCCAAGTCTCGGCCTCTTTCCACTGAATACACAGAACGATGTGACAAAATATATAGAATTTTTAATTGGGGGGAGGGGAGGGGGGTGATGGCGTACAACTTTTGAGTCCAATATCATTTGAATCCTTATTTTGTACCAGCAATTTTTGTATTTGAAGGGTTTGAACCCTCAACCCGCGCCTCCCTGTGTCTGTCACTGCATGCATGTATAACGTTTTTTCGATAAGAAGCGCTTTTTGTAACAATGAGCTGCCTTTTTAATTACTTTTGCCTCATTAATTTGATTACATTACCTCATCGAATATCATTGATTCCTCGCTACTTCAATACTCACCATGTGCCACAATTCGCAATAAGGCATTCCGGCTGGCAATTGCGCTGAAATTCCAGAAAAACTATTTATTGCATCAAACAAAATTCACTCAAAACGTGAATGACGCCATGCTTATTGACTTAATGGTCGCCAATTGGCATATCACAGTCAGCATTTGCCAGCAGAAAAATGTAAATTTGAATTCCTCAGTTTTTCCGCACAAGAACCACGATCGACTGGTGTCATTAGGTCGACGCTGGCGACAACGACATCGTTTTCGATCGGCGATCGCAATCTGTCACTTTAATTGGACACGCTTGGCGCTCAATTGCACTTACATACATACATACATAACCACCACTGGCTCAACGTCTGCACACTCTGAAGTGATCGTAACGCCAGAGGAAATACTCTTCTCTGCTCTGTTCTTTGTGGCGGGAAATTGCACTTTGCTGCCGGCAAAAATTGCATGTAATTTCCTGTTGCTTGCTGACGTTGTGGCCGACTGGCCAACTGGCAAGTTGCTGCAGCCGGCCGAGTGATTTTTCAATGACGAGTCGAGAATGCTCAACTTTGGCTACCGCAACCGTTGAGCCGTTGTGGCCGCTGTGGTATCTGCGGCCGCTGCAATCGATAAATGTCTGCAATTATCGCCAATTCATCGTCTAGTGTGGCAAATGGCTTTGCTGCAATTTACTTAATTGGGCTGCGTGAATTGGCATGTTGTGGCAGCGGCGAGCAGAGATCACGGCAAGATCGCTTCTCGGTCAGCGCTGTTAAATGCTTTTCCAACTCCATTAGTTGCGGCCGAAAAAAATTCGAAGCGAAAATGAAAATGTAAGTTGTCGAATTGCACGTTTCCATTACCGCAAACAACGATTAGCGGCTGAGCTGTTGGCATAAAAAATTGGCAACGCCCACTGATCGTGGAAAGTGAATTGAATGAGCGATAGCGAGCGGCTCACCTTCGGTTTTCGTATTTTCACGTTGGTTTTTTCAAGTGTTGTTTTTGTTTTGTGTTTATTTAAGTAGTTGAAGTGCAGGGCCAAGGGGTTCGTTGGTTAGTTTGATGTGCAATTAGAGGACTAAGCGTTTGTTTGGTTGAAACGAGTGTTGAAATCTTAAAGGAAACAACATCACAGCTCAATATTTCAAAGTTTGACTTCTAGTTCTTTCGCATAGCACTTTTAAGAAGCCAGTAACCCGTGGCCCAACTTATGGAACGAAATTTTCAACATCATTTGAAAGTGGAAAATTTAAACATTTATAGTTTATGACAGCCACTGATTGCACGCAATTCAGTGAAGTTTCACTAAAACTTGCCGCAGCTCTGTGTGATCACATCCGCGGAGCGTGCGATCGCTTGTACGGAAAGCAGAGAGCGTTGTGTGTCGCGCATGCGCAAAAGTGTGAATATGCAGCACGCGACTTTGCGGCTGCCAATGTGCGGTTTATTTGTATTTCTTCAACGACTGCCGTCTGCCATTTGCCGCTTGTCGTTTGTCGTCCGCGGCTGGCAGCGCCAAATGTGCACGACTCACATTTTGGCTTACGGCAGATTTATTTGTTTGCTTAGTCACTCGCTGGTGTGTGGTACATACAGTTTGCTTTGAATACACACACACACAGACACGCGACTGCTCACTGCACCTGACTTGTTGCGGCCGCGTTTGCCTTCGAATTGCGAAAATCTGCATTGGAAGCGCAGCAAACGCACAACGCACGTTGCGCTCTAATACAATCACTTTTTGCAATTGTTTAATGCGTTCATTGTGGTTCGCTTTGCGTATTGAAACAGGTGCGAAAACGAAAATAGAGAATTGCAAAAACTGTCAGCCGTGCGCACCTGATTGGCTGCGCTGCCTGTCGTGTGGCAAATTGATTTGATGCCGTTTTGAAAGTAGTTCGTCGTGCTCTACGCATTTTGTATTATTTTGTTTTGATGGCGTTGTACGAGTATTTGGATTTTTTTTTTGTTTTTGTTGCACATTTGTGTTTTCTTATGTTGCTTTAATTTAAACATGGCGCATGTTGCGGTCACTTAAAATTGGCTACGCGTGCAGTTGACGCCATTTTGTGGTGCATTCGCTGTCGTTTCGGTTACTGTGGCAATTTGGCAACGAAATAGCAAAAATTGTCAATGACTATACGCACATATCTATGTGTGTACATATGTATATAATTATTTATTTTAATTATAGTGAGGTTTACTGAGTTTTAATTGAGTTGATTGATTTTTGCAGCGTTGAAATAAAATTTAGTGAAATTGGAAATCGTTTGTTTGTTTGTTTGTTTGTTTGTTTGTTCGAAGGCAACATAGTGAAGAGTTTTGGTATAAAAAATTTACAAAAATTTACAAAATTATCATTATCAAATTATCATAAATTATCAGGTGTACAACTTTGCTTCCGCCGTTTTCCGATAGGTGGCTGTACCGGCTGAGGCTGGTTGAAATACATAGATGGTAATGCCTTTAAAGTGAGTGTGGACAGTGCCTAACGAATTGTCATCGCCGTTTCAGTGACAGTTGTTCTTGTTTTCGTATTATTCACGCTCGAAAATGTCCGTTTATGTGCCCAATTCTCGCCATTTGCGGGAAGTTTTACTTTTCTGTTACAATTCGCAAAAAAATGCAGCTGAAGCGCATCGAATGCTCTCAGAAACTTACGGTGATGCTGCTCTGAGTGAAAGAACGTGTCGGGAGTGGTTTCAACGTTTTAAAAATGGTGATTTCGATGTCGAAGACAAACATGGTGGTGGAAGAGAAAAAACCTTCAAAGATGAACAACTAGAAGCATTGCTTGATGAAGATTCGTGCCAAACCCAAGAAGAGCTTGCCGAATCGTTGGGAGTGAGTCAGCAAGCCATTTCAAAACGTCTCAAGGCCCTGAGCATGATTCAGAAAGAAGGAAACTGGGTGCCGTACGAGTTGAAACCGAGGGACACGTCGCAAAAGTGGTCAAAAAGTACCTGGAAACGCTGAAATGGGAAGTCTTGCCCCACCCGCCGTATTCCCCAGATGTCGCCCCTTCTGACTTCCACCTATTCCGTTCGATGGCACACGGCCTGGCAGATCAACATTTTCAATCCTTCGAAGAATTGGAAAAATGGATTGCTTCATGGATAGCGTCAAAAGAGGACTCCTTTTTTTCGAGCCGGGATCCGAAAATTGCCGGAAAGATGGGAGAAAATTGTCGCTAGCGACGGACAATACTTTGAATAATACATCTGTAAGCACTTTTTCGCAATAAAGCTTTTAATTTTGGAAAAAAACGGCGGAAGCAAAGTTGTACACCTGATATATAAACAAGTTTTTGTTAAATAAAATGCTACTACTTACTCCCATAGGGAATTTAATTTTAAATCTACTATCAAAATTTCTAATCGATACATTTTACGTTGTTGAAGTAATCTGTCCACACGGCTTTTGTGGTTTCGAGTCATTAAAATTTTGGCTATTAATCAAAGTTCCATCTTTGAGAAAATTCTTTCCACTATAAGATTAGCTGAATATTATTTTGATTACCCTGAAATATTGTTTGAGACAAAAAACAAAAATCGATTTAACTGAAATCTTAGACAAGTTTTACTTCTTAAGTCAAATCTTATATTGGATTTTGATAGTGAATTTTCTTCACATACATTGAATACATAGACAGTTGCTATAATTTTTATAATTATTAATTATCTAGTGAGATCTCATATAAAAAGTAAACGTTTACAAGGACGCAAAAAACCTGCATATGATTCTAAACTGAAACTAAAGACATTTGCACATTTGTACAGTTCTCCCTCGTATAGCGCGGTACTTCTACAACGCGTTTTCGATATAACGTGATTTAAAAAAAAACAGTTTTTTTCATGATGTTTTTTAATTTTGTAAATAAAGTATGCATTTTAATTTTGAGTTGGAATGTACATATATTTTTAATTTAGTACCTATTTTATTTTGGAAAAAGCTTATTGGAACATGACCCTAAAATTTATATGAAAGTTAAGTCTTCTATAACGCGAATCACATAACGCGAAATTTTCCTGGAACGTAACCACCGCGTTATACGAGGGAGACCTGTATTTGACTTTTATACTATCACAACATACATATACACTTTCCTATATACGAATGCAAATGACGACTGGCGACCGACGATTTATGCAGAAACGGCAGAGACGAGCATCTGCTATGCCACTGTCCATCGCTACAGGAACGACGACTCCGAAATCTTGGGACCAGATGCTGCGATGGACTTGCGGAAATACACAGATAACCGATCTACACCATTTCCTCGCAGAGACCAAATGGTTTCCAGAATATCCCGTCTGGATCTACAAAGAACCCAACAGATAGGGAAGGGCTCCGGATTCTAAAATGAAGGGAATAACATTGGACTCAACATTGTAGCCAAGTGGAAGTACGAGTACATGCCGCAAATACCCCATCTATAACCTAACCTAACCTTACTAAATAAGAATTGAGAGCTTCCTCATAAAGACAAGGAAATGAAAAATTAGTTTTGTGCTGATTTGTGTGGTCCTAACAAGACAAAAAAGATGAGCACGGTTTAATCTCGAAAAATTATAAAAATTCGTAACTAAATTTTATTAATAAAGTTTTCATATATGGGATGAGGACAAGAAAAGATCTTCAGCGCGTTACAAAACCCGACCTAAACGCGATTGGCCCTCACAATCAGAAATGGGTTCACTGAGCTCCAGGTTACGATAGTATTTAAGGAAATAAAGCGGCGTACAAACTTGCAAGGAAGGATGCATCAACACCTTTTGTCGGCCCGGAACCATTCTGCGGTTTGGGAACAGGAGCTCTCTCTATCCTAACTAGAAAGGACGAGAGATAATCAGCAGGAATCGATGCTGGAACAGCTAAGCAAGATTAGAATTTTCCAAAGCGATTATTGGGGGCATATAATAGGAAAAGATTCGAGGATTGTATGAGCCCAACGAAGAATAATCTGAGGATAACTCGAAGCAGAGCACTTCAGGTTGAATTATCACCTGACTAAACTAGGAATTCGTGCAGACGAATATTTCCGGTTCTGTACAAAGGAAAATGCTCTGTTCTTATCGAATAGCATCTTATAATCTATTATCAGACATTTGAAAGTAAGAATAGTTAGTTTTTGAGTCGCACGGCCATATTTTACAGTAAGTAATGTGAAAGTAAATTGCTGGTAAAAAAATGCTCGATTTCACAGTGAGGCGTTTACGTTTGCCGAAAGTTTGTTTATAATTGATTTGTTTATAAATTGGAAATTCGTTTCAAACATAATACAACTAAAAGTATAAAACAAGAAAAACAGAAAACACTTTGATTTTGACAATTCAACTAAACAAAAAAAAACAAAAATTAATTACATTAAAATTTTGCACTGACTCGCCTGATTAGATTTTTTTATTATGGCGAAAATCTTGATTGCAAAAGTTTGTTTATAATTGTTTGGTTTATAAATTGGAAAATGATTTCAAAATTAATACAAATTAAAATATAAAACATGAAAAACAAAAAAAACACTTTGGTTTTGACAATTAAACCCAAAAATCAAAAATAAATTACATTGAAATTTTGCATTGACTCGGCTGATTTTATTTTTTATTTTGGCGAAAGTATTGATTGCAAATTATTTTTTATAATTTTGATGTTTATAATTTATAAATTGGAAATTCGTTTCAAAATGAATACAACTAAAGATATAAAACAAGAAAAACAAAAACAAAACACTATGATTTTGACAATTAAACCCCAAACAATTAAGGCCTGAAAAGAAATTTACATTGAAATTTTGGTTTTTTTCATTATGCAATCAAATGTATGAATTGGCTTTGTTTCTGTTCAACAAAACATTTGTATTTGTTTCAAAAATCATTTGTTTTTGTTTTTTTTTTTAAATTTCTTTATTACTCCACAACAATGGGCTGAAAAACTTGCTGCTGAAAATTGGCAGTTTACTGTTCGATACGAGTGAGAAGTTTATTTGGAAAATATAAAAAGACCCTTCATCGTTCTTCAGAATATTAAACTTTGAGAAACAATCATGATGGAAATATTTTATGGAATGCCAAAGAAATTTGTTTTGATTAATTTTAAGCTTTTTAAGATATTAAATTAAAAGAAAAATGAATTTTTAAAATATTTTTTGCAAAGAAACATCTGCGATTCCTATTTCCTTTGCACTGAACTGCTTCAGTTTATATACAAATTTTCGATTTTTGTCAGAGTGACAATGTAATGATAAGAAATTATAAAATATATTACTTTATAGGAAAGTAATTTAGTAATGATTTTATTTTTTAGAAAATATTCTTATTCAAAAAAGACAGCAAAAAGAACCGGAAAACAGTTTTGCTTTATTTTTTGTGTATGAGGCACATTTAATATAAATTTTTAAAATTTTTAATTTTAAAATTTTAAATTTTAGAAATTTTTTTTGGTTTTTTAATTTTTTGTTCGTATAATTTGAGAGAAAATTATTTTGTATGATTGAATTCGCCATTGCTTTTAATACGAGCCAGTGAGCAGGGAATTTCTTTAAGTTTTTTCACTATGTCCAACATCCAAAAAATACCCCTGAATCTGGAGGGTTTCGGAAGGATGCAACGGTACACAGTTTTAATTTATTTTTCACTTATGAATTTTTCAACAATTTGTTGCTTTTTATTGCATTCATTGGTTTTAAATTTTATGCCAAATTTAATGTTGACTGGGTTTTTTATTTTTATAATGTTGTTTGTTATTATGTGAAAAAAAAACACAACTTTTAAACGTTAACGAATTTCAATGGCTATAGATATGGTATTTGAGTTGAAGCCGCTTCTATTTTTCTGACTATTCCTTTACTGTTGCTGCTGCACCAAACAACTTAACCAAACTTTACGCCGAACCAAACTAAACACCGCTCACAGGCGCCTGCAACTTTTGCCGGCACCAACTGAACAGCATTGAAAGCAAATTGAAATCCACAAATGGCGAAGTCGAGCACCGAACACAACGACATGTTGCCTGCCAACCAATTGCCAGCACTTTGGCTCTACAAACGTGCATGCATGTTGCGCCGAACACTAAACACCTCATGCCGAATTGAGCGCGTCGCAGGCAGCACCGATGATGCGCATGCGTGCACGGCCACTTGACACGCATTATTTGTACGTGTCAAACGGCCGCTTGAGTGGGGTGGGCGGCAGAAACTGGATGGGCGCGGCCGTGGAGTCCCTAGCACAGCTGCAGCGCCAACTGGTTCACTGCCGCTGCGCTGATTGCATTTTTGTTTGGCTCGGCCGGCTGCTGTGCGCGATTTCCATTTATTCCTGTGTTGCTCGATACGAGCTGGAACGCGGCCAGTCACGCGAGTGAAGCTGTCAGCAGCGGCTTAGCTGCGGCCAAAGGCAAATGCAAATGCGAATGCGAATGTCCGTTCGCAATTCACTTAGCTGGCCGGCTGTTGCAACTGTCAGTCGCGTGCAAGGCGCTGCATTAATTTTTCAGAAATCTTCACTTCAAGCTGCCGTGCCGAAACAACAACAGCAACCAGCTGCCGGGTAGCGCAACGTCGGGTGCGTGTGTGTCTGCAGTTGCTGACGCTTCCGCTTCAAATTGCAATCAACGTCCATTTGCCAAGCGGCTCGAATTGGATCTCATGCAGACGGAGCCCCAAACGACAACCCAATGGAAAAGACGTTCGCGCCGCTGGGATGTATCACAACTGGCATTTGATTTATTTGAATTTTGCTACTTTCGCGGCGGCTCACACATAGTCGAAACCTTCAAAGACGTCGACGCCGTGCTGCGCACTCAGCGCGTACAGCTCCTTCACCTGGTGCGCCAATTCGCGGTCGACCGGCTCGCCGCCGCGGGTCATTGCGTCCTCGATCAGCTCCGCCTCGGGTCGCTGCCGCAGCAGCAACTCTTCGTTGGTGATTTGCGGCGGATCGGCGAGCGTCATCAGGAAGGAGGCCGCTATGCCAATACTGTAGGGCAGGAAGCGGACGTACTCCTGCAGCAGCGAGTCGTAGCTGTGCGGTGCGAGTGTGAGAAGGTGTCAAACAAAACCAGAGATGCGAAAGAAAGTGTCAAGTACCTCAAAAAGTCGGGCAATGCGACTTTGGAGTGCGCTGTGAAGGCGGCTGCCAGCTCGTCGCAGTATGCGCTGAAGATTTGCTTGAAGTGCGTGTGGCGGACTGCGGCGTAGGCGGACAGGCCCAGAAATACGGACAGATCAACCATGGGCGAGGAGACGCGCATCGTCTGCAGATCGAACATGAGTACAGCCTGCGGCTCCTCGGCGTGCTGCAATGCGCGGGAGAATTAACTAGTGTGAGCGCCAGTCTCAGCGATCTGCCTGATTCATGATTCATGATTGTATTCTCACCTCCGCTTTGCCGTATTCGTAGGCCACATTGTTGCGCAAGAAATCGCCGTGGCACAGTGTGACCATTGGTTCTCTGGGCGCCACACGCTGCCTGCCATAGCGGTACGACTCAGCTATGAGACGTTGTAAACGCTCCAAAAACTCGGACGGCACTTGTGGCTGATAGGTGCGTGCCGCCTTCAGCACTCGCTTCACGCCCGTTTTGATTGTCAGGTCCCAGTCGGGATGTATTTCCTCTCTGGCGTAGCGCGACTCCTGCAGCGTGCTGGTGATGCTCGCAAACTGCTGCGGCTGCGCGTGCCGCAGCGCAAAGCCAACGCCATGGAAGTTGCCCAAATACTTTGCTGAAAGTCAGAACAGCGATTACGCGTGGATGCAATGGCAAAGTTGCTGGCGCTCACCTGCCAGCAGCACATGCGGCAGCGACAGATTCACCTTGTCGGTGCTCATGCGCCAGCCGTGATCGTTAAAGTCCTGCAACACCACCAGCGCCGCGCTGGGCTGCAAATCGCCATAGCAGAAGACGGGCACTTGGAGCTTCTGCTTGGTGAATTGTTCCAGGGTGGGCAGAATGTTCGTGTATGCTTCAACCTCGTTGTTGAAGAGCGCCTTAAAGTTTATGGAATCGAAGATGGCTTGCGGAATGTCGGGCGTTTTCTAGAGTGTTAAAAAATATAGGTATAAATATATACAAAATTTATACATATATACAAAAAATAGATTACATATAAATTGTGGAATCACTTTTCAATTCAATACTCATTCAATTTCGGAAGGAAGAGGACAGGTTTGGGTGATCTAGTGTTCAGCTACATTGAATTGATTTTCAACCAATTAAAAGGTACGAATTACAGCAGAAAGATCTGCTGTGCTGTTAAGGAAAGCATTGCTTGGGTCAATGAAAGACTATTTTCAGGGACTAAACTATTATACGTTTTTTAAGAAAATAATTGCAATGTAACTATATACTAAAATGTAACATACATTTTTTGTGTTAATTATAATTATTATTTGCGACAGTTAATTTTTACGTTGCATAATAATTCTTATGAGAAGCAAATATTTTTTCTGTTCTCGATAATTATTATTTTGAGAATTTTGTTTAACGTTGCTTCATAACTTTTATTTACTACCATTTTAAGATTTTTTTTATTTACGTTACCGATAATTATTATTTTGAGAATTTTGTTTTACGCTGCTTCATAACTTTTATTTATAATTTTTTTTTATACTTTTACGTTACTTTGGTATGAAATCAAAACAGAATTATTCTACCCGCGAGAGTCGAACACTCGCGCCCAAAGAAAGACGTAGCCAATTTCGGAGCTCAAGTTCACTAAAGCCCTAATCTGACCTCTTCTAAGCTATGGTTTTTGCTAGTCAACATAAAAAACAACAGTTAGCAACAACTCTTATCAGAAGTATACTACTACCACAAGAGTATCTATTAAATTTTTTAGACAAACCTTGTTACTACCTCAAACCTTATTTGACATCTAACAATAAATTTCGTGATATGTTTTTAGTAAACAAATATTTTTGTGTCGGGTAATAGTGGGAAAAATCGGTAAAAAGAAAACAAATGTGCACAATAATTAGACAAAAATTATTTGCACAGACAATTTCTATTCCTATTTACGCAATCCATTAGTGATTTGATATACCTTTCAATTTTATATGGGAAATCTATAGCTTTATGTTGCTAGTCTCTTATCTGATTAGGCTGAAATTTCTGAACTAAGCATTTTTGAAGAGTCATCATTACTGCACAAAACATGACGAAGGCAATTTTATTATTTATGGTAAACCAGTGGCGCGCACAGGATTTCATTTTGGGGGGGTTTTGTGTACAATTTTTGAGCCCAACACTAGCAATTTTTGTATTTCTTACCAAAAATTTTTGTGTGCGCCACTATAGTGAACCAATCATTCTATTCTATTCAGTCTATTGGATAACCCTATCAGTTAAGCAACAAAGTGTTGTTGTTGTTGTAGAAAGAAATGATTTATGTGTTAAATAGAATTCCTATGAAGTGTAGCAAAAATGACTTAGCATTTCCAATATTACTCTCTCACTCAACTCACTCACCTCTCAGCCAACTCAAGTTTAGGCAAACAAAAGGGGATACAAGAAAATAATCAAGAAATTTCCATTATGATTTTAGACATTTTTTGGAACGAAGTCTTGAAGATGACTTGCTGGTACTCTTGAAGAAGTTTTGTAAATAAATTTTATAAAGTTGAGGTAAAACAATTTTTCTAAGCAAAATTTATAGTTTGTTTTCATGTTTTTTTGATTAAAAGTTTAACTGGAACATGAATTGGATTTATTTACAATCCAGCAAAATATTCTATTCAATTATAGGTGAACTAATGTCTTACAAAGTGGATTTATGAAGGCATTTGATTTCTATAGTAAATAATAAGATAATTTTCATCATTAAAACTCAGTCCAGCCAAAGTTTGGGAACACAAAAGTATAAACAGAATTCTTTTATTAGTTACTTCCAATTGTGACTTTGGGCAAATATTTCGGAGTGAACTCTTGAGGATAACTTACTCACTTTGACTGACTTTGACTGACTTTGAAATAGTTCTGTGAAGAAAGTTCAGGTAAAATTCGGTTCGTGTAAGTAGTTGAGATGGAAATACTATTCTCACAAGTTTTAAATCACCTTAACCATTAAAACTTAGTCCAGTTAAAGTTTGAAGGAGAGAAGGATAAACAAAAAAAATTTATTAATTTGAATTGTAAGTATAGGTAAATATTTTGTAGAAGACATCTTTTGTTAGTGATTTATTGTTAATTTTCCCATTTTGGAATAGTTCTGTGAAAAATTCAAACTTTTTAGTTGTGACCGGCAAATTATTTTAAACACAAGTTGACTTGAAGTTGAAGTTAACCTTTTAAAAAAGGTTAATTTTTTTTGGCTGGTTACTTGGTTTCTTTATTTTCTGTTTGATGACTTTTTGCAAGGTAAACGTAATGTACAAAACATGATAAAACTTGAGCGATAAACTGTGAAGCAAAACCTTTCTATTGCTTATAACTTCCTGGGTTGTTGGACGAAGTAATCAGTAGTCGAAGTTACTTTTCCAAACAATTCTGGTCAAATGGCAACCGTGGTTCACACAATCTTAACTTCGGAATCAATTTACAATCTATAATCTTTTGAATATTGTGGACTAATGTCTAAGTGGCTGCTAACACCACAGCAAAGCCTCACCATATCAACACACTTAAGTGCAGTGAGAGACACAATGAAGAACTTAAGTTGCTGTTAAGTTCAGTTAATAACACTAAGTCACAACGATTGCAAAACTGTAACCATTTTTCGCTGGGTCCAACTTCACATAGTTCAAACCGAGTTATGCACATCTCAGATGCGCAACGGTTTTATGGCATGTGACAGCAACAACAAAGGAAATACTTCATTGCAACTGCATTTTATTAATTGGCAGTGAATTCACAACACTTGCCGGTCCAATGCACGAAAACGAATTTCGAGCGCCGAGCAAAACACACACAAGTGTCCCAACAATGTTTTAGTTTTTTCTCGCCGAAAGCAGCGTGGTGGGTCTGCGTACCTTAACAATGAGAGTTCGCGTGTAAAATTCGCTAATTTTTGGTCGCACGTTCACGAATTGGATCGTAGCCCGATAGCAGGTCGTCAGCATGAAGGCCTCCTCGGCGCCTATGAACTTTATTTGTATATCGGACAGATGGAATTCGTCGATCTTCGCGTCCACGAATTTGCCGCTTCTCAGCAGCGCCGGAATGATTGTCGAGCGCAGCCATTGCGCTTCTGCCTCCGCTTTGGACGCTGACATTGCGTTAAGTTGAAGCGTGTGCGTGGTTGATTATTTGAATTGAAACGTAGCGCGGATCAGTGTCGAAGGCGCGCGAGTGTGCTGGTGTCGCAGTCGCGTTGTACTGTGCGAGATTTTGTGGAAGCGTTGCTAAAAGACTAATTCTATTTTATTATATTTAACGTGACTGCCTGATAAAGTGCGGGAGCGACTAAAGAGCGCGCCAGAGAGAGCGTCATTGGCTGATAATAATTAGGGACCAGTGTTGGGCGTAATTCGCTTACTTCTTGAATTCTTTAATCGATTAATTAGTCAACAAAAAGTTTATTTATTATTATAGATTCGTAATAAGTCAATTAATCATTGAAAACTTTATGACTGCAACAATAAAAACTTAGTCTAGATTATATAGATTAGTAGTAAATTGTTTAATCATTATCTTCGGACAGTCGATATTTACTCGTTTAGTAGAGAGTTTTTAATTAACGTTATTCGTTATCACTGAATCATTACAAAATCAGTATTATTTATATAGATTCGTATATAGTCATTCAATTATTATCTTTAGACAATCAATCTTTAGTTATTTTTTCACTTTATTCATTATATCCGAATCATTACAATATTAGTTTAGATTATATAGAATAGTAATTCCTTATTACTGAATCATTACAAAATCAGTATTAATTATATAGATTCGTATATAGTCATTCAATTATTATCTTTAGACAATGGATCTTTAGTTATTTTGTAACTAGTCTATAATTGACTTTATTCATTATATCCGAATCATTGCAATATTAGTCTATATTTCTTTTAGATTTTATAGAATAGTAGTTAGTTGTTTAATAATTTTCTTTAGGCATTCCGTATTTAGTTATTCTGTAGCTCGTCTTTAATTAACTTTATTCATTAAAACCGAATCATTAGAATATTAGTCTAGATTACATTGATTAGTAGTAAGTTGTTCAATCATTATCTTTAGACAATCGATCTTTAATCGTTTAACAGAGAGTTTTTAATTTCCTTTTTTCATCATCACTGAATCATTACAAAATTGATCACTAATCGATTTAATCTGGACTAATTGTTAATTAATAATAGTTAATTGTTAATAGTTAATTGTTTAATCATTATCTTTGGACAGTCGATCTTTAATCGTTCGGTAGAGAGTTTTAAATTAACTTTATTTCTTATCACTGAATCATTACAAAACCAGTATTAATTATATAGATTCGTATATAGTCATTCAATCATTATCTTTAGACAATCAATCTTTAGTTATTCTGTAGCTAGTCTTTTATTAACTTTATTCCTTATCACTGAATCATTACAAAATTTGTCCAGATTAAATCGTTTAGTAATTAATTGTTTAATAATTATCTTCAGACAATCGATCTGTAATCGTTTAGAAGAGAGTTTTTAATTTACTTTGTTTTTATCACTGAATCATTACAGAATTAGTATTGATTATATAGATTTATGTAAAGTGATTTAATCATTATCTTTAAACAATCGGTCTTTAGTTATTCTGAAGCTGATTAACTTTATTCGTTATAACCGAATCGTTACAATATTAGTCTAGATTATATAGATTCGTACATAGTCATTCAATCATTATCTTTAGACAATCGATCTTTAGTTATTTTTTATTTTTATTTTATTTAGTTAATTAACTTTATTCCTTATCACTGAATCATTACAAAATTTGTCCAGATTAAATCGATTAGTAATTAATTGTTTAATAATTATCTTCAGACAATCGATCTTTAATCGTTTAGAAGAGAGTTTTTAATTTACTTTTTTCATCATCACTGAATCATTACAGAATTAGTATTGATTATATAGATTCATGTAAAGTGATTTAATCATTATCTTTAGACAATCGATCTTTAGCTATTCTGTAACTAGTCTTGAATTAACTTTATTCATTATCACTTAATCATTACAAAATTAGTCCAGAATTAATCAATTAGTAGTTAATTGTTTAATTATTATCAATATTTCAATCGATATTTAGCCATTCAGTAGTTAGTTTTTATTCAACTTATATAGACATTCAATTTGTATTCGTATATAGTCATTCAATCACGATGTTTAGACAATTGATTTTTAGTCATTTAGTTGATAATTTCTAATCAATTTATTTATAAATATATTTGATGTGACTAAATTATTTAAAAATTTGTCTAGATTGAATGGATTAGTTAGTCATTTAATTATTATGATTAGGCAATCGATCTTTACTCATTCAGTATCATTCAGTATCTAGTCTTTAACCAACTTTATTTATTACATATAATTGAATCACTACAAAATAAGTCTAGATTATATGAAATAAAATTTAATTATTTAACTATTATATTTAGTTAGCCAATCATTAGCCATTGCATTCAATGTTTAGCAATTAAGTCATAAGTCAATTAATCACATAATTTAATAATTTATTATGAATTATATAAATTAAAAAGATTTTCAATCAATATTTGTGTCATAATCATAAAATATTTAGATGTTAGTTATTCAATTAAGCAACAGGTAAGTCATTAGATTCGATAAGATTGAAGATTACATATATTTTTAATCACTGCTGTAAGTCATTCAATTGTCACAAATTAGTCTACTTTATAACTATACATAGGTGAGTTATGATTAGCTACTCATTAGATTGAATTGAATTGGGTTCAACACTGCTTACAACAATTCAGTGAGCAATTCGTCGTTTAGGCAGCGAAAGAGGCAGAATGTTTTATCTCTTTGCGAGCGTTAATTTATTTTACTCAAAGTACTGTAATAATATGTTTCAGAGATTATATAAAGAATGTGTAATTTTATGAATGTCACAATAAAGTAAACTTGTAATAGTACTGAGTGAGCGCGGAGCTTTTTCCTTTTTTTATACCTACTAATTTGTATTCTAATAGTGATGTCATTTGTAAGCAATTATTCGAAAGTTTCTGAACGCAAACAATATTCAAATCCACTTGATAATTTTTTACAACTGTGTGCTAACACTCGAGTTCGTTGAGAATTTCTTGCAAAAATGTTCTCTCTCCCTTTCTCTCTCTCGACGTTTTGTGCTATTTGGAACAGCAGGTAAATGTAAATACTTATTTTGGTAAACTTTGTTGATTTAATTTTTAATTAATTCTTCTAAGTTGCAAGGAAATATTTTTAAACCAACTTTGAGGTTAAGCTTAGAAGAGTGTAAACATTTATAAATACTTGGACAATGTTTGTTAAACGATTAATATTTTCTAGTTATTGAAACAAAGAAAGATAACACACAAACATCGTCATGTTTCAGATGTTTATTCGTCAAATCGAATACTTAGCTGAATGCTATTCGAATGAGTAACTTCTATATTCTCGATTGAAGCAAATCCTGGTGAGGCAATAAGTGTTAGTAAGGAAATAATCTTACTAAGTTTGTCTAACTTTATTTTTGGATCCAATCGTGACAACTTGTAAGGGCGCTGTTATGCAGACGGTCAAATGACCGTCGGTCACGATACTTTTTACGCTCTCGTTTTGTTTTTTCTACTCTGTGCCAAAACCCTGTTATGCAGACGGTCATTTGATCGCCGGTCACCAGTACACTAAACAAACGATGAGGGTTGCTACGAACCATTTTTTCCGTCATTAGATACATATTTTCGCGACAAGTGTGCCATTTTGCTCCGAAAACACATGTGTTGTGAATAATTTCACAACGCAACACTGTTTTGATCGCATGATTTGGCATCGAGAGCCTCATCATTTTTGACCGACGCGGTCAAATTTTACTCTCCCGCTCTCTCTCTCAATTTTTCATTTTACATTGAAGCAACAACAACTATCGTGACCGACGGTCATTTGACCGTCTGCATAACAGCGCCCTAAGTCTTTGGTGATGCTGTTTTATTGAACGTATTTGTTTACTTTTGTAAAGAACACCAAGAAATAGTAGACCGTGAATCGTTCTGATTGATTGTAGTTCTAGATGTTGAAATAATGAACATGTTGAATGAGAATTGAAGCCTATAGAGTCACATAGTGGGTATATAGTATAGAGATAAATGGCTAAACATATGGGCGCTAAATCATTTTGCCCTGAAAAGACTGAACTTTTTAAAAAGATTTAAAAATCTTTCAAATAATTTGCTGAAAACATGATTGACGGGTCTTTGATTGTGAACCAATTATCATGTAATGCTTCATTTGGTGGTGAGATGAGTGGCTAAAAACTTACTGTAGTGTAGAAGTCTCAGCCGCTCTCTCTCATGATACTTAAATATTAGTGTTTGTTGACTGTTTTAACTTCCGCTAAAATCGAATAAATTAAGGATTATCTGTGGTCTCTGGTGGGATTTCATAAACTATCCTTATGTTCTAATTGGACAAATTTAAACAATTAATTACATTATTTAATATAGAATTATTTATTTAGTAATAAAGTGAGGATTAAAAATTATTAATTGGAGAGGACGGCGGACCACTTTCTGTATGTATGACCCGCGTACGCCCGAAGCAGGTTTCAGATATTGGGCCATCTGGCTACTTGGTACCACAGAATGTACTCAGATTTCTCCAGAGGTTGCACAGTGCTTCGAGAATGGACTAAAATAAGAAAAAAATTATCGCGGATTTATCGAAAATAGTATCATGTTAAAGGTAATTGTATAATTAAGCTGGATCCGAAATATTTCATCGAAAAATTGTCGTGATTAGGAGATATAGCTTGTCAAAGTCGGATATATTTTAACAAAAATTTATGAAGGTGAAAAATGAAATTATGGTACTTTTATAAAAAAATTGTAGAAAATGTATTGCTGTAGATAGGCCACCAATTTTTTTTAATATTAAAACTACATTGATAGGAGTGGGACCACTGAGCGGTCTTTTTCGTTTGGCATAAATAGTTTTTTTTTGTAACTACCAATTTTGCAAAAATGAATTTTTTTTAATGAAAAATTACCAAATTTAGAAAGGCAATTAAAATCGAATAGCGTGAAGTGGCGTAAATCCTTTTTACGAATTTTCTTAAATGGACTTTCCTCTCTTAAATGCGCAAAAAAAATTCTGCGTCTTTTTGCGCCTTTGAAAAATATTCAATTTTTTCCGAACTAATGTTAATTTGTTTACAGAAATCGCTTGAGTTAAAATTGCGACCAAATTGCGTAACCAAGTCAATGTCGCGATTTATGAATGTTTTTTATAAAAATAGGTTTGGCACGCATTAGTTAACCCATTATGAGCCATATTATCCAATTTTTTCATTATTTTGTCGGGTAGATTTAAGCAAATTAGCAGGGAACCTCAGTGGGTCTCAAATCCAATCGCTTTCGCATGAGAAAAATGTCAGCTTATAGTATCGAAATAGTTAGAGTTGAGCTTCAGCTTTACAGTCAGCTGTGTTGGACCATGATTCGGTAGATGCCAAATATTCAATTAATTTTGATGTGTATCGATGAATTGCTCTCTAGAAATTATCGTTGGTATTCTCATTCTCTATTTGGATAAGGAAAATATGATAATTGCGACAAGCGCGAGACTTTGTAGACTGCATACAGAAATTGTTATTATTAAATGATATGTACATACATATGTACATATCATGCGTAAATATTTAATCATCATTTCTGTTTGCATTCAGATTAGAGCAAAGCATTTAGTCGTTGCTGCATTTAACTCGCCTGTCACCACTGCACATCATCAACACTTTGTCTGCGATTGCGCTCTTTATTGTCAATTTACGTGTTCATAATAAAATTTTAATATTTATGTATATAGAACGTTTTTGGCGCTGAACTTGGCTGACATTGTGCACAATGCCCACAGCCAATTTGTGACTTGTCGACAGTGCAAAGTGACCCAATGCGCCTTTATGCAATGTGCCATTCATGTGATTTGGTGCTTTTGTGCAGCTGTCAATTCACTTCAATCAACAACTACACACACATACACATTCACTCAATACTCAACATGCATTGATCGAGTTTGGCACGTTGACAGTGTCGCCACGCGCACTTACAATAGGCCGACGTGCTGCCATGGACGTGGGGTCCTTTGTTTGTGAATTACATTTTCTGCTATCGGTGAATGCCTGCCAGGTGGGAGTAGGGTATGAAGGGAGCTGCTGACAAATGAAAATTGATTGACAAAATTGGCAAAATTTGTACATTTAATGGTAAAACAAAATGAAGGCGGCAAATGCGAATTTGATTTATAGGTGTTGCAACTGCAACTGCAACTGTCACATGCGTGTTGATGTCTGTTGAATTTTTAAATGTAGATGAAGGTTTATTAAAATCAATATACAAATCTATAAGATATCAGCTTATGGTTGAAACTTTGTTCAATTATGAAAGCATAGGTCAAATATAGTAAAACTACAGTAATGTAAAATTTTGAGGGCCCAGCCATGTGTGTCTTCTATGCGCTGAACTTCACCCAAACAAAAAACACATAAATAGTAATAAATTAAAACTTATTCGCTATAAATGCACAACAGTAGATAAGCATTTGTAATCCCCACAAAATTGTAAGAAAAATGCAATTACATTCGTCCAATTGAACTCCACGCAACGCACCGTTTTGCACACCCACACTCACTCACCTGACGCGTCGTCGCCCAAAGTGCCGCAAATTCCTTGTGATAACTTAATAATACACTTGAAACTTGTTTTGCGTAATTTATGTTTGTTTAAAGTTAAATCTTCTAAATACGCTCATAAATCAGCAGAGCGAAATTCATTTTTCTTAAAAAGGATACCCCAATTCATAAATGTTTGTGTGTGCGTGTGTGTGTGATTGTACGCTTGAGTGCAACAATCAGCAAAGAATAAATCATAGATTTGATTTATATGGCCGATATTGCTTATTAATGGCCTGGCCAGCGAAACGTGTTTGCGCCGACGCAAAATGCTTCCAAAGCACTGACGGCGGGCGGTGCCAATGGCGGCGACGTTGGTTGCGCTGGTGCTGGCGCCTCGACTCGATTCTTTGGCTGCATTTGTGGGCGCACTAATGCTTGATTTCACGCAAGATAAGCGTCAATTGTAATGAATTTCTCAATGGTCGGCGCACATTTTGGCATAAAACACTCTGCGACGGCGACTCTCCAGTAGTTTATGCCAATATTTAGAAGCAAAAAGTTGCAAATGCGTGGCGCATGCTGCGTGTTACAAAGCGGGCACCAGCAATGTGCGCTGCATTTGACTGCTGAGTGCAATTGAACCAAATAAAGAAGTGGCTTCATTCAACATGAGAGCACCCTGTGCATGCACAGCGGTTGTGATCTCGACTAAAAGCGTTGCCTGAAGTGGTGGAGCTTTTCGCGTGAGCTTCAAATTAGCAGATAATTTACGGTGCGTATTGTGTTGAATTAGTGTTCAGTGCAGTAAGTATTCGATTCGCCAAAGAATCGATAGTGAATTGATGTTTACAGTTGTGAGTACTCGATTTAAAAAAAACGAGTGTGCTTATGACCACACGACTGAAGTGAAACTTCTGTCGCTCCATCTGTATGTATATATATATATATGTGTGTGTTCTTTCTCTCTTCCTCTCATAGCCAAATACGTTCCGTATATCTAAGCGCAATGCAGGCCTATTGTCTGTATCACAGTGTAGGAGCAAGAGAGAGCAGTGCGCGCGCACATTTTCTATCTCTCTTTCTCTTATAGCTAGTAAATGAAATATGTATATATTTCAGTCTCTTGCTTATATCCCCCCACTCAACTCCCGTTCGCCTCGCCCGATCACACTTTTCGTAACGCGTTCGCCAGCTTACTCCCCAAGTCAAGCGTACGTAACTGCGCACAACTGCGTCGCGTTGTAGTTGAAATACAGTTTCCTACGCGCAGCCGACACATTAGCTTGCAAAAATTGAAGAACAAATTGAAAAAGTGCGTGAAAAGCCGATATTACACCCATATTATGTTATATAGGTTCTATTTCAAAGTCTAATTCAGACAAATAACTCGTATTGCTGGGTTTATGGAATGAATACGGAACACGTGTGCTGGTTTTACGAGATTCGTATACGCAGTTCACATATTTTCTGCCTCACAAAGTTTAATTTTCGCTGTGCTGCCTTGTGCTGTGTTGCGCGGCCTGCGTCTCCGTATACGCCTAGGCTTACTCTTGCCACTACAGAGTTTAAGTGCTTTCTTCAAGTCTAAATTTAGTGGGCTCAATAAATTACGATTCTCTTAACACTTTCATAACTCTGTCAGATTTTGATGATAAATCTTTGCCCAATTATTTCTTATTGGAAATGCTTTCACCATATTTGTCAATAAGCCTATTAAATCATGTTTCCCCAAACAAAGTGTTAACCCATTGTTGACCCCGTCGCATTTTCATTTTCAAAAAAGTGCAAAACACTTACAGTATTTACTTTTCGCTTAAAGCGAACTTCGAGGGACTGTGCAAAATGGTTCGTTTTAACCGAAAGTTCGCTTTAAAAGGGGGTCCGTAATAAGCGAAAACATACAGCGCGTACTTTTGAAATTGGTTCGTTTTAGGCGAAAAATCGTTTTAAACGGGTTCGTTATAAACGAAAAGTACTGTATTTCTTAATTGGAGCATTTTCACCAAGTTTAAAGTCAATAGATCTATTAACCCTCTTTTTTCATAGTTTTTCCATTCAAACTTTTAACCTTTTTTAGTAGTTATTGATTTAAAAAAAAATAAATAAAAATTAAAAACACATGTCTAATTATTTTTAATTTGAAGTGTTTTCACCAAATTTAAAGTCAATAGGCCTATTGGTTCCTTCCTGTTGACCCCTTAAAATATGATTTTCGAAAAACTGAAAAATAAGTGTCGAATTATTTTTAATTTGAGGCATTTTCACGAACTTTGAAGTCAATAGGTCAGTTTAATCACGCTTCTTTATACAACACCTTAACTTATGTTTTGGCCCTTTAGACCTCAAATTTAAAAAAAGGTCCCGTCTTAGCGGAGATTTTTTTTCAAAATGTATCTACAGTTAAAATTTAATGTTTGTAGCTTCAGCGGTTTGGGCTGGGCGATGATGAATCAGTCAGTCAGTCTGTCAATCAATCAGTCAAGACAAAAACGGATTATTGCGAGAAACTAAGTCATAGTAATCCGTCTGTGTTGGCAATTCTTCGTCTTCTTTGTCTTTCGGGTCGGGATTCCTGATACGCAGCTTACAGCTTCCATGTTTCCCATTCGCTTGCCGTTTCTTTCTTTCTTCAATATGGTTTGGTCACATAATTTCCTTTACAATGCCTTCCAGTCTTTCCGGGTTTGAAGTTTGCTTACTTTTTACAATATGATTGTCATATCTTCGAGAAATCTTCTGCATTCTTAAGGATTTGCTACTTTGCCGGCATATGAAATGCTGATGCCAAGAGCTTCATAACTTATTCGGATCAGTTGAATGCCAAATAAGAAGGGAATAACGCTCCTGTGGTACCGCAGTGGGTCTTTACTTTCTTAACCCATTCGCTGCCAAGGACGAGTATACTCGTCTTGGCAATGCATGACACCCTGCCAAAGAAACTGTGTGTCATGCATTGCCAAGACGAGTATACTCGTCCTACTTTAAATATGTTATAACATGTTATAACAGGCTTTTGAATTAGCAAATTTTTGTGGCCACAAACATAAATATAGAAATGTAAAAAACTTGAAAAATACTACAAATAAATTTTTTTACAAAAATTATGCTTTATTTCTTATTTAAACAATAACACTCAAAATATAAATGGCAATGGGAACGACTTCATATAATTTAGGCTTGGCAGCGAATGGGTTAAAGCTTTTCATTTATTAGTGCAATCTTCAATGAATAAAGTACAATCGATAAAACTTTCTCAGACCAAACACTAGAATGCCCTAGAATCAAATTTTAAATGCCCAAAGGAATGCCATATGTAAAAAAGGTGTACAAATTTGTCTAACACTAGAAAGAACATTGCGGTAATGTTGACGGTTTTTAATTTTTAAATATCTGTATTTTCTTTAGTATTTCTATTAACTTTTGCTTTGGTGGCTTTTATTTTTTTATAGCGGAAAATTTTATATTTTTCAAAAAATTTATTTTGTGAAAAATTAGCCAAATCCGATGTGTACTATTCGAGATAAACGCTGATATGTAGTCTTTGTAATGTGGAAAACTTGCGGGCTTCCTGGTGTTAAATTATTTTTAGTTTTTTTAAAGTGAATTTGGCTTTAAAAAATTAAAAGTCACAAACGATTTTTTTTCAGAAAGCAATGCAATAATAGAATAAAAAACTTCAATGTAGTCCTTTTGATTCTTTTAAGTGTTCTAGTGCCAACAAATTGATTAAGAGAATTAATTACAAAATTAATTTGCAAATATTTCAATGTACATATTTGTAATTTTTAATGGAACAGTGACAAAATGTGTGAGAAATGTGCAGGCCACTTTAAGCTTCAAATACTTTACAACCACGCCGTAACATAACGACAAATGGAATAATTAAAAAAAATATATGTACATACAAGTAATTAAAGGGAATGGGTGCTGGTCAGAAGGTAAATTCGGTGCACATTGCATGACATTTAAGGTTATGCGATGTGTAATCCGCCAGAGTGTTGCGCAAGGTTGCGAGGGCCGAGGCGGCGCATTAATACAATTAATTACCCACAAAATGACAAACTTAAACACATGTGGGCCCCGCAGACTGCAATGCACGGAAATAGCTACGAGCACAAATGGACACCAGGCACACATGTGCGCCATTGTGGGCGTCTGTGTGTGTGTGTGCGCGCATGTAGATTAACATCGCACCGGATGCGTAACGCAGTGAAACACACCAATATCAATAAACCCCAAATGGCTCATTATTGAATTTAATCGATACGCCTAACGCATACCGAATGCCAGCGACCGACCGGCAGTGACCGGTGGCGCACCAACGGGCTGTTTGCTGTCCGTGGTAGGTCGGCAACCGGTGAGGGTGATTGCTATTCATGTGTTTGCCTCCATTTGGAATTTCATTTCAAACTTTGCCGAGACCCACACACACGCATACACGGACGCGCGCCCCTCGATTGAGCTGCCCGTGTGTGGGAAGGAGTGAGGGGCGCATACGTGACTTGGCGCATACGCCTCGTAGTTAGTTAGCTGCCATTTGGCGGTGCGTAGCAAACTTTTTCGGCTCGCGCACTTAGCGCTTTTATTCGAAATTCATGACAAAACGCTGTCGCAGTTGTCAGTTCTTGGCGGCTGTGCGCGCGTTCCGAGCCAACTTTTCGAGCGCCTTTCGCTGTTAGTGTGTGTGTGTGTGTTAAAGTGTGCACATGTGCGTCCGCCTTGAGGTGAGTGAATATTAAGTGGAAAACCACTTGGCGACGCGTAGCAGCAGCAAATCAAATTCTTATAAATTATATGAATTGCTGCCATTGAGAAAAGTTGCATGGAAAGTTTTCACTGTGCGCGCAGTCGGCCGATTGCGTGTCCAGCCCACGCTCTTAGCAACAACAATAACTACAATCACGCGCTGCACCACGAACAGCTGAAGCTGAAGAGGCACTGCTGCGCTTGTTGACATTTGCCAAATGCCAACAATGCTTCTCGTATGTGCCGCTGCTGGTGGCTGACGGCTGGCTTTTGTCGGTTTCTGTTTTGATTACGCGCTTCCAATGCGAAAACAATTAGGTAAACAAAGGCAAAAGCAATGCGCTTAGACGGCGCCGAGACGTTGCTGAGCGCAATGCCACGCAGCGGCGCAGTCGCGGTGAGAATGTGTGCGCTCTGGCTGCGCGTGGAAGAGCGCCGCCGCGCTTTCTGACAGTAAATAAGAGAGCGCAAATGTGACAGTAAGTAAATAGTGGAAGTAAATAAGATATGCAACAAATAACCGCATTTAATTAGCAACAATTCAGACACTGTCGTGGTTTGCGGACTTGGAACTTTAAGTACTGCACGACGAAGAAGCTTTAAAAAGATCAAAACATCGACGTTTCTACAAATTCTCAATCAATCAAATCAAATCAAATCAAAGAATAGCAATCTGTGTGAATTTACAATCTGTCAACGATTCAAGGCAAACTTCTGTCGCTTCCTTATCTCTGTAGCCTCTGTAAAATCATTACCAAAAAAGTTAAATTCTCCAATTGATTGAAATGATTTTAAGGTGATCTCTTCTTTGGGATATTTAACCCAAACCTCTGTGTGGACCTCTGCATCCTCTATGGTTGCAAGAATAAATTGTTTTGTTGGTCATTAGAATAGTTTGAAGTTTTAGGAAAAATACGAAATTAATAAACTGAATATTTAAGTTTAAAGAAGAGAAGTATACACGTTTTTTTAATGGTATATCTTGACATAGTAAAGGAAGAAGAAGCAGAAAAAATTAGAGAACTTTTTAATTTGACGTTTTCTTTCAATTTAGATCCTTTTTTTTTAATTTTGGCTGAAATAAATGAAGAAATATTCAAATTTTCGTTATGCGTCAAAAGTTTTATGTTTAAGTTATTATTGCAGCCACAACGATGTGGTTGCTCTCATAGAAAAACACTCTAAAATACAGGGTCCGAGTATAAAAATTAAAAAATTTCTTATGGAATATTGCTGATATAGCCACATAGAAGCCTAAGACGTAAAATTTAAAATTTTACCTTTCTCCAGTAAAAACCTGTAGCGAAAGGTTAACAAAAATTTAACACTTTCACCACAGTTTTTTTACTGGGTAATGTTAACATTTACAATTCATAACCATTTTTGTAATCTTTTATAGCACTTTGGTTTCTAGAGTGTTGCCATACAGCAACAACTATGCTTCGCATCTGTAATAAATAAGCTTTAAATTTTTGTCGCATAAGTCAAAATTAAATATTTCTTACTTAACGTTAGCCTCAATTTTTTAATGTGTCACATGTGATTAAATTAAAGTTAAAAATACAAATTAACACTTTTCTTCTTTATCTGGAGCTGTTTTCTTATTTATATGATGGAATTACATTCAAAAAAAGGTGTTTATTCTTCGGTATAGATTTAAAGATTCGGTTGTTTTATTTTTAAAGTACTATTAAAAGGAAAAAAGAATTTGTGGAAAGACATTTTGTGGTGTCTCAAAAAACCATACATAGGTCTAAGTACGCCTCATACCGAGGCGGCAGCACTAACCTAACCTGCACTTAAGATCTCGAATTATACAAAAGAGCAAAGAAAACTGGCTCTTGTAACCATAGAGAGCTCAGGTGCTCATAAAGTTGCATGGTACCATATGGTCACAAAAAAGTTTGAAGAATAGTTTGAATTGGGCCAAACTAGATGGCATTGATTTGACCAAACTAGGCTATGTGTCCTACCTAGGCTATGTATCCTCATGGAATCATCTTTCGTTAGTTTGTGAGTATTGGTTGGAGTTAAGGAAGTAATGATAAGTAGGTTAAGTTACATGTTTGATAGGTTTCTCTTAACCCTTTCCGGAAATTTGTACGATATATCGTACAATTTTTTCTAAGATTTTTTATTTGACAACGAACGCATTTTTTATGGAACGGCTTTTTAATTCTTATTAAGTAGATGGTGTTGTATAACTTTGTTTAAAAGTATAAATCATTATAGCCGTGGATACACAGTGTGAGTGCCTTTTGTAAGCAGCTTTTTGCAAGAATTTGAAAAACCAGCAAATGACGGTGCTTCTGCGGAGGAATTTTTAAATATGTACCTAATACTTTTTAGTAGCAACAAGCTTAAGAATTTCAAAGTTTGAATCTGAGTTGATTTATAAAACTAATTAAATTGATCATTTTTTGCGTCTAAATATTTTTCCCGAGTCTTTAAAAAAATTGTACGATATATCGTACAAATGACCACAAGAGTTGCAAAGCTTTGTACGATATATCGTACAAATGGAAGGCAAAGGTTGCAAGTTGTGTTTGCATTGTTTTTAAGTTGTGGGTTTGGCAATAGAATTTTTGCGTTTGCTTGAATGCCACGCCCATCAGTAAGCCACGTGGCTAATATAAATCGACTATTCGGCAATTTTCGATTAAAAGAATTCGATTAATAAGAATTACTAGACGATTTTGAGTTTTACTGGGCAGACACAAGTTATGTAAGGTTAGATATGCGTACTTGCCACTCCCACTACGATAATAAGAATCTTCTATATTCAGTATCTTTCTGTAAAGCTATACGAATTTTATTTGATTCTGTGTTTTATTGAGGGAAAAGGGCTTTGCAACAACAACAACGGTTATATAAGGCCGAATAAATGTGAATCAATTGTTTATATATATAATTTATATAACTTTCGATCAAAATGAATTCGCGTTTTGATTTTTTGTTGTTATAATTTATGTTTTCTATCAAAAAAATCGATGAATTGTTCATAAAACTTAAAAAGCCGAAACCAAAAATTCATGAATTTTTACTCCTTTGCGGTCCATTGTACGATATATCGTATAAAATTGTAATTCTCAACCAAAATGATTTTTTTGAAATTTTTTTGTATTTTATTGCTAAAATGTTCAATAATAGTTAATATTTTGAAGGAAAAATTTGTATCTCAAGAAATGTGAAAATTGACCGGAAAGGGTTAATATTTGTTTTTAATTGGTTTCTAAAATTTTTTAATTTTAAGTGTTGATTGGGGGTTTTCAGGTTGATCCTTTCAACTGGCACAATATCTTTCCTTCACCGATTTCCGTATCAAATAAGTTTTTCATAGAACTTCGATCTGTTGGGAAAAAAGAGCAGAACAGAAAATACTGAATTTTCAAATATTGCAAATTTTCTCAATTATCTTCATTGTTACAGAGTTGGATTTCTTCTAGGTTGGCTGAAGCGTTTCCGGGTGGCATTGATTTAAATTTCATACGTGACATAAACCAAAACTAAACATTACAAATAAATAAATGAAAAATAATTTTCTGAAACACGCTTTCGGCCCATTAAATAATTAACACATTGGATTAAAGATGAAAGTGTTTAAACATTCATTGACTCATTCACTTGTTCATTCATTAAATCATTAATGAGTTCGAAAATTGCCCAATCGACAGCGACATCAATGCAATACGGAAGAACTTAATGAATGAAGAAACGCAACAACAATATGGAAAGTAATTTTCGCCCCGTTAGACGCTTACACGCTCACCTCCTTGCACTTGTCGCACGGGTCGGACTTGGAACCGGAAATTAAATTTCCTTCGCGGATATTCATTTAGAGGCCGAAGCGAGCGGCTGATGCGGCGCTCTTAAGCACACAACAACACGTGCCGTCAGCTCTTCGCCGTGTCAGAGCAGCTGAGCGCTTTCCGGCCGCTTCCAGGAGTGTGTGCCGGTGGCGGCGGCGAAAAACGTTGCTCCGTGCGAGCCGGCTGGCTGACAGTGCGGCAGTCGGAAAATGTACGGCGAGTCGGCTGGACGTGTGTGCGCGTGAAAAGCTCGTTTCCGGTGCGGTAATTCGGTCAAGAGGCCAGCGAAACAGCTGATTGCGTGCGTTTACTTACGCATTAACAACAAATCGCTTTTTTTAAACGCTTTTCGTGTGTGAATCATTGCATTGACTGCTGACGTGTGAGTTGTGTGCGTCGGCAGTCAGTTTGGCTTTTGCAAATGGCGGCGCGGGTCGCAGGCTGCGGCAAGCCGCCATGAACTTGACTGCGCTGCAATGTGCTGCTGAGCGAAGGCGGCCATGAACCTGCGCACCCACACGCGCGCATAAAAATAACAAAAGTGCATTGGCTTCGCTTGCTGCTTGCGCCACTAATCACCGCTAACCGCTGCCGTTCGTGTTGGCCCGTTCGAAACTACGCGCGCTCAGCATGTGCCTTTACATGAGCGTGCCGCGTTGGATTAGCCTGGAACGTTTCGCCGGCGCGGTCTGCGACAGCGCCTCGCATCTGATCAAAGTGTCGTTTATGCTATTTTTACTGAACTGCCGCAGCGAGGGGGCCGCTGCGGTCGCCTGCGGCAAGCGCATCGAAACCTCCGGCGCGGAAAATGCCGCATCGGCTGGTGCAGTTGTCGTTGCACAGCCCAAAGTGTAGGCAGCGAATCGTGCTGCGTTCTGTCGGATTATTATTTCTGGAATGAGTCGACAACAGTAACGAGCTGCCAAAAATAGCACCAAAGTGAATTTGCAGTGCAATTTTAAAGTTAAAATGAAATGAAATGAAGAAAAGAATTGTGAAAAATAGGTTTTTTAAAGAAAAATTGTGAAAGATTTTATGGAGAAAACCAATGGATGTTGAGTGCATGTGAAAAAGCGGGGAAAAGACATTTCTCAATGGAAGCAAATCGAGTGTGACGTGTAAAAGAGTGACTCATAAATTCTTCGGGGTGCGCGGAACAAGGTAAATTTTCCACATATATTTTCCATAATGTAAACAATGAGAACTCTTGTGTTCATGACGAATTGTTGCACTTAATTCTTTTGTAATTGTCAGATATTAAGTAGTTTCAATCAAAAGTGTTCAATTCTACTGAAGAGGTTCGATCTAAGTTAAAAGAATCTGAAACGGGTTTGAATTGCATTCAATTACTGCTTGAATGCAGACGGGAATGGTTTCTCAAAACAACTGGGATGAAACTGAAAAGTTTTAAAGCTGAATTTTGATAAAAGTGCTGAATATTGCATATTGAACAATGCAGTTTGCTTTTTCAGCTTTTATGAAGTTTCTATTTCAATAAATCATACGCTCAGAAGATAACTTAGCATCAGCTTCATGCAAAAAAAACAAAACATGAAGCATCATTTGATCAAGAAATTCATAAGCTCCGGTTTTTAGCCAAACTCTCAGCCATAGTTGGAATATTATTAGCTGATGTGATCAACCGTGCATGAGTTTGGGTCTTCTAATCACTTAGTTGTCCTAGACATCACAATTCATGGATTCAATTCACCATAGCTCTGCGAAAGACGCTTCATGGTGCCCAGAAGCAGAGTCGAGTTAACATTCACTATTTCAATGCATTGTGCGAGAGTGTATCGATTCAATAATCAAAATTTGTTTGGCCTGATAAAATCTTAAATAATTAGTTTCTCAAGAAAAGAAAAGAAATATCGACTAGATATTTGGTTCCAAAGGCAGAGTTGGAAGTGTTTAGGTTACATTCTCCGCACAGCAGGCGGAACTTTGTAAAGAAGACTATGGAGTGGAATCCACTAACGGCAAGAAAATATCTCTTATAATCGAACGTGATGTATCAATCAATAGAAAATAATATCCTAGATTTCGCTTACTGCAAAAAAATTGCGCAAAATTAACAAAAAAGACTCCTCTTTAAGTGACGCTGCTTCTGCAAGTAGAC